>CM056809.1:89782034-90982034 GCA_029852735.1 Persea americana
TTGATGTCTTTCCTCTGGTTCTGAAACAAGCACCTACTCAGACTTAATGGAACTAATTTGGAAACTTGGATGATCTCTGATCAACCAATAGGAAAAATTAACAATTTGGTGTTTTGTTTTGTGGCATGTATATAATACATGCGTACATGCATACCGAATCATGCTGCATGGCACATTTTTAAGAGTAGGCGCTGGTATTGTCTAATCATTGTGTTGCCATCTTCCTGTTTCATTATTGTTTTAAGTTTTCAAACCAATTACAGTATTACAATAGTTTTTTTTTTTTTTTAAAACGTGACTGAATTAAATTTAAAGAAAGCTATACAGTAGAGGAGAGGTATACTGTAACAAAAGAAGGGCAGAAGCTAGGACCCAAGAAAAAGCTATGGACCCAAGCCCAGCCCAAAAGAAAAAAAAAGTTAAAAAACCACAACTACAAGGGAAACACTATAACCCGCAAATCATGACGAGAAGCGCCCTCCTTGAAGTTTGTTACTGTCCTTGTTAGAATAGAACCCTTTGTGTCCTTTTTTTTCTAAGTTGTTTAATGAGTGTTTTGTGTTTTAATAGAAAGAGGAAACTTTCTTTACTAGAAATAGGAATTTTCAGTGTAAGTGAAATAAGTCAAATAACTTATTTTTGTTGAAATAAGAACAACAAGTTTCTCTTGTTCCTTTGGGGAGTACTCAATTGCAAGAAAGATTTTTTCTCCTTTCCTCTTGTGTTCCTGTAGGTTATTTTGCTTTTACAGTAGAAAATATTTTTCTCTTTTTCCTCTTTTTTGAGTGAGATTGTGATTCCTTTCCTCTTCTATGTGATACAAGATTTGTGGTGGTGTAATTATTCGATCGATCTTGGGCATCTCACTAATCCCTCCAGCTTGGAGTTTGTGAAAATTTAAATTGGAGATGGCCATTGTGGATCTTTGACGGCCATTGTGGATCTTTAACTTAATTTTCATGCTACTAAATAATTAACAAATACGTTGAAACTAAGGTTGACGTTTTCTTCACCTTGCCAAATATGAATGAAAGAAGGGGAAAAAGCATGAGTACAATAACATCAACAAAAAAGTTCAAATTAAGGTTGACCTTTTCATATGTTTTCCAAAACTAAACATAAGCATACTGGTTTTTTTTTTTTCTTGACTTCTTGACAAGATTGACGGAGTGCAATTGGGCTTAATTTTTTTAGTAAATCCTTCAGGGAAATCATCCAGTGGATTGGGTCCACTATAACTGACTGTGTACTCAGTTGTATTTAGACACTCGGACTGTACATATCATGAAACAGGACCTCCTTTTGCTTTGACCTATTTTATAAGCGAATAAAGATTTCATCAATCAGAAGATCCAAAGGATCTGGATATTGGCATATTTAAAGTAACCATGTAGTTAAGCAATCTATGGTGAGCCCAAGTAGGTGAATTAATACAACGATTGGACCTTATTCATTGAAATTAGTCTGAGCATTCCATTTTGTTGGGCATTGCTCATGTGGTTATTTCATCTGATTTTGTCCTTTTGCTAGTTGGCGTATGAAATGTACAGTTCTAGCAGGTGACATGGAGTTATGGACTTATAATGGACTGGACTATTTCCAAATTCTTAAAATTATACTGATAAATGATGTGGCTGATTCCGACATTTATAATCCAGTTTTTATTTCATTACCATGTTCACATGATTGGCTTATCTGCAGCTTTCTTGGAAACCGTGACTTGTGTGGTAAGAAAATGAGTATAGCATGCAAAGATGAATCTGGAGGGCCTTCAAATTCCCCACCTCCTTTATCAGGTACCTGGATATATGGAAAACAAAGATGGTTGTTATTGCTTAATGTTTCCGTATCATACCACTGAATGGTCCATTTCCTTAAAGCATTTTAGGGTTTCCAGAAGTTTTTACGAACTGAGTCATAGTCAGTGATACCATGATACTTTTCTGACAGTACTTTAGTCTCTGATTTCATTATCTGCAAGTAGGATGCAGTATGAATCAACATATCATGTCATGTATTCCTTTGTTTATCAAAAAGGGTAAGAAATTGAATAACTGGGGTACAGTGAACATGAGAAGGAAAAAGGAAAACAGGATTTTGGAAGCTTACTTTCAAAAGAAAAAAGGATTTTAGAAGCTTGACTCAATCTGATCTCCTAAGATAATGGTGAGGTTGTTAAAGATGGATAACATCTAGTATGCTATGCCACAGGTCTATATAGTACACATAAGCCTGCAGCGTTGACATCAACAATCTTAAATATGGATTCTGAGGACCAGGGTCATGCTCTCTAGATCATTCATTGTGTGGGGAGGCAGAGGCATACAAAATACAGTTAAGTAGAAAGTTGGGGTGGTGAAAATTGGCTTGTAGTGTAGGTAAAATTAGAAATGTCGATTGCACTATAAAACTTATCTTTCATAGAGGATGCCAGTCAGATTGATGAGATAACTTACCCTCCTGTTTGGTTTTTGGCCGAAATATTCAAACAGGAGCAGCATACACATTTGTATTGAAGTTATATTTGTGATATATGATTTCACATTTTACCCTAGGATGATGAACATCTTTCTATTGGTGTAACCGCATATCATTCCAACCTCATTGATACTTGACCCAGTGCCAATATGTAAGTGCTGGTTCTGATTAATGATATGCCTTCAGGAGAAGTGGGCCCCACTGTGCTGATTTTTTTCAATGCTATTACATTAGGATGGTGTTGACAAAAGTTTAAATGTGTTTGTATGCATGTCTTGCTGAGTTGTGAACCGGTTGATGTTTTAATACTTGAATCTGATAACTCTTCTGTTGAATAAATAAATTTCTGCTTAGACTGAAATATGCTTGTTTCTGGAACTCTATTCCTTAGATTACTTAGATAAGATTCCACATGAATTTATTTATAAAACTACTTATATCTCAATTGTGATTTGAATATCATGCACCAGAAAATCAAGACAGAAGGAAAAAGTCTGGAAGGTACTCTACAAGGCTCCTTATAAGTGCTTTGTCGACAGTGGGCTTTTTACTTTTAGTGGCCCTGATGTGTTTCTGGGGCTGCTTTCTTTACAAAAAATTTAGCAGAAGTGACAGCAATGGTCTTGCAATGGATGTCAGTGGAGGTACGTCCTCTCATTGCTGGATGTAGCAAACCTATGCTTGGAATCACTTGCTTGCACTTCTTTTTCGCGTATTCTTTTCTTTTTATGTTATTGTTATTTGTGTTTTTGGATCACTGAGCAATTAGATGTCAGCACTATGCTCAGAATACTTGTTAGAACAGACTTATTTTGTTATTGCTTATGCATATAAACATTTGCTCCTATGCATTTACCTCTCACCATCTTATGGTGAGAGATAGCATGCTAGGGCCCGCCTATCACCAATCCGAACCACACACACACGCAGGACTAAGGGGTGTTCGTGGGCCAGGTTGGGCCGGGCTGAGCAATATCCAGGCCTATCCCAACTTCCAAAGTACAGGCCCAAGCCCGAATCGGGCCTTAAGTGGCTGGCCCGAGCCTAGGCCCACTGAAAATGAGTAAGCCTAGCTCAACACGAATTTGTTTATAATAATAAAAATGGCTAGATTGTATAGTTCCAGGCTGTAGCTCAGCTGGTTTTGTCACTCATGTATGTGTGAAATGAACATGTTCGAGTCTCCTCTGTATCACTCCCTACTAAATATTTTTATATTCAAGCCGGGCAGAGCTTTGGCTCTCTACTACAAAATCTAGGCCTGACCCATCTATTAAACAAGCCTAAATAAAAGGCCTGAGCCTGGCCCGAGTAAAAAACACTTGGGCCCAATCCCAGCCCAAAGTGGGTTGGGCCCTGGGTCGGGCTTAGGCCGGCCCGGTTCATGAATACCTCTACATGGGACCCCTTGAATCCAAACGGAATAGACCATTTGATTGAGGGTCAATTTTCTATTTAATATGAAGTCATTAAACTTGTGGACCATGGATCAAGGGGTTAGAGAAATGTGATTGAGCCAAAATTTGATATCTGGGACCTTTGGGTCTGTCCACCTCTGATCCCGTGATCATAGGGGCCCCAGGTGGGCTCCATCAAGCTACCTCTCACCATCTTATGGTGCAAACAAATTAAACTGTTTGATTGAGGGTCAATTTTTTTTAATATAAAGTCATTAAACTTGTGGAGCATTGATCAAGGGGTTAGAGAAATGCGATTGAGCCAAAATCTAATATCTGGGACCTTCCAAAATGGATCTTTCCACCCTGGTCCCATGATCAATGGGGCCCCAGGTGGGCTCCATCAAGCTACCTCACACCGTAAGACGGTGAGAGGTAAATGCACAAGAGCAAAGCTCATATAAATAAATAAATATACACTCGCCACCCACAACTTCAAATAGTAGTGGGGCCCACCTATATATGGTGGTGGAGGCTCAAATGATGATCCTAACAACTTGATCAATGGTTGACAAGTTTCCACTGTCCAGAATGAGTGCACAGTTGATCCATCGGTCCAGTCCATTTGAATGGGTGCCAAATCCTGGATCGGTGATTGTCAAGGGTCCCTGTTTCATGTTCCACTCGGATGGCTCATCAGGCGGGCCCCACTAGGTGTTTCCACATGTGAACTAATGAATGCATGAATTTAGAAGAGGAAAGCCCTATCTATTTAAGATTTATGAGCAGATTGTTCATTTGACACGTATCAGAACAAAAGCTCCATTTCTGACATAGGTATCTAGATCAATCTAATTCTGTTTTTATTGTTTCAGGTGCATCCATTGTAATGTTTCATGGAGACTTGCCCTACTCTTCAAAAGATATCATTAAAAAACTACAGACCTTGAATGAGGAACATATTATAGGTTCTGGTGGCTTCGGAACAGTATACAGGCTTGCAATGGATGATGGTAATGTCTTTGCATTAAAAAGAATTATGAAGACAAATGATGGATTAGATCGATTCTTTGAAAGCGAGCTGGAAATTCTTGGGAGCATAAAACATCGGTATTTGGTGAATTTACGTGGATATTGCAATTCTCCTTCTTCTAAGTTGTTAATTTATGATTACTTACCAGGTGGAAGCCTAGATGAAGTACTGCACGGTGAGTGCTCCAAGTTTCCAGTTCTCTATTATTGGTAGAATCTCATACCCAGAGACACTTTGATTAATGAAAACTCTGGTTTTAGTTAACAGATAAACCATTATGGAGGCCAGAGTTTATCATGGTGCACGTTTCATCCTTACAAAAAGGGAAAAAATAGAGAAGAGAAAAACTTCTTACTCTTACACTACCATGACTCAAACCAGGGTTTTTCGGGAAGCAAAGATGATTATGTTTTTTTTTTTTCCTGGATCTGTTTGGCTGGCTGAAAGGTTATAATGAAATACCTGATTTCTAGGTATATTTCACTGAAACAATTTCATTCAAGAAACTTCTGATTTCATAGATGGAGGCAAAGCTTTTTTTGCAGTTAAATGGGCACCATACAGAAGGGTGATAAGGAAAATGTACCTCCTGATAAAAAGCTGATCCAAACAAATTTACTTTTGAATTTTGCTCAAACATTTGATTTCAGCATCTCCAAACAGGCTCTAGCATATACATATATTTAAGTTTAATGGGACAAGCTGTGTGCTTCTGTTAAATTTCAATGGTATCTTAGCCTAATGTTGGAAAAATATTCTCTACTAGAGATATACCATGTTTAAATGGTTTGTTTTCATTATTGGCTCCAAGATTTATATCATTTGATAAAACATTTGATGTGTTGAACAGAACGATCGGAGCAATTAGACTGGGATGCTCGTTTAAATATCATCATGGGAGCTGCAAAAGGACTCGCATACTTGCATCATGATTGTTCCCCTCGAATTATACATCGAGACATAAAGTCAAGCAACATATTACTTGATGGAAATTTGGAAGCCCGTGTTTCAGATTTTGGACTTGCCAGACTCTTGAAAGATGAAGAATCTCATATCACAACCATTGTTGCTGGAACGTTTGGTTTTCTTGCTCCAGGTACTTGCTGTTAAATGTGACAAAAAGTCAAGTTTTTATTATGAAAAGATGCATAATTAGCCCAATTGTTGATCATATCTATGGAGTTTTCCAAATTTTGAGACATGATATCCCCCTCGCAAGCATATGTTACACATGTCAATGCTTAGATTTTACATGCGTTCATCTAGATACTTGAGCTCATGGGTAAAGGAAAATTCCATCAGAGTAACTTTCTCAATGAGACTAGCTTTCAGTCCTTCCAGATGTTTCACTGGGGAATCAAATAGCATTTTTATGTAATGGGAAGGTATAGTAGTAAGGAATTTGCTCATTTCAATATCTCAAGGAGGTGGGAGGAATTACATCAGCAGGCAGGCTGACATAGTGGAGAGTCTTCTGTTGTGACTGTATTAGCTGATTCCAGTTTTGGACTCTTATGTTCGTTAGCATGTCTCCGGCTAAATCTTTTCAACTTTTTAATCCATTTCCCTTTATCTCCTTGTATAGCTGTTCTGTTCCTTGTTTATTCCTCAGAGCAACCTCAGCCTTACTGCTAAAATGAGAAACTTGATCTCAGTAGCTTTTTTGATTGGCATATAGACTTTAACTGGATATGTGAAAACCATTGAATATATATATATATATATAAAGAATGTACTCCGATAAATGATAGTTTATAGTTTATACACCTTGCTCCAAACTTCCCGCACTTTCATGCTTTCTTAGTCCAATGGTGCATCTGTTGCACTTCAATCTTCATTGAAAAATATCAAATGAACTACACATTGGGTCGCCTATGGTGATTGGGTTTCACAGGATTAGAATTGGGGTGAAGCCACTTTACTGAAGGTGATTCTTCCTGTGTGGAGGATTAGCAGTGGGCAGATATAGGATGGTGAGCATTCTTGAAGGGAATGATCCCTTCAAAAACACTCTTGCATCTGCTGTGACCAAAGTGTTATAAATTAATAAAGCAAATGATCCTTTTATAGATCCCTTGCTAAAGTCGTGTAATTGGTGTTAGACTGAGTACTGTTTATAGTTTCTCAAGAAACTTAGCCCTTCTATGAAGTACTTGTATTTTATTTTAACTTAAACAATCTACATCTCTGGATTCTATATGTTCCTATGTTTTAATTTAGAAAGTCTAAAATCTTACTCAAGTTGTTTTTTTTCCCCACAATATGAATTATATTGCTACTGATAATACTGTGACGTTTTTCCCCCTTCTTTCTGATGCAACCACCATATGAATTATATTCCTATGGAAGATCTTCAAAAAGCGGATTTACATTATGGAAGTAGGTATATTTCCCTTGATGTATACACAACAGAAGCAGGAACTAGCACTTTATATTAAATAAGAATGTTTTGCTATGCCCCCATTCCATCGCTTAGGAATTGTTATCTTCTCCCTTCATGAAAGTAACTTTGGACCCAAGACTTAAGAAGATTTATTTCATGCAATTATTGTTGTTTTTGTTTTTCTATACTTGCTCTAATCCTTTTTTTTTTCTTTTTATGAATGGTATCTTCTCTAATCCGTGTTTAGCCGAGAATCATCTATACCCTCTGTATTTTCTAGTTTCTCCTATAAAGATAACTTTGTTGGTTGTTGTTGTTGAGGGTGGTCGTTTTGAATATCTTGTCCCCTGTTTTCTGTGTAATATGAATGTTTATATTTATCTTATTTCTGTTGTAAAGTTCATTTTGTGTTGTAAAATTCAAGATTTTGAAATTGTTTCTGGTTTCCTGATTTTATGTTTATTTAAAATTCCTTAGAATCTACTAGAAAATTAATTATTCCTCATTGGTCTTGGCCCTCAGGTTATTATACAGTTTCAACTAATTTCCACCTGATGCAGCCACAAAGGTCTAGAAAACTAGCTGGAAACACTAGCATCCATAGGGACTGCTGTAACAGCAGATCCCGTTCTGGTTCTCATAAGAAGGGCAACAAAAAAGATGATTTAAGAGAAATACATCAAGCTTTAATCACTCACAAAGTAAAAAAACCCAATCTCGAATACCATAAACTCAGATTAATTCTATACACACAGCCCTCAAGGACTGTTCACAGCAATCGAAACTTTTATCAGTAAAGTAGACTGAAAACAAAAGGGGTCAATGAACTGTTGGCCCTTCATGCGATATATAGTGCCGGAAATCCAATAAACCATTCTAAAATGGTTCTGGAGGGATTTAAGAAATTTTCTAAGATTACTATTGCTAATTACATTAAGCTGGCTAGAGAAGAAAAAGGAAATTCTGACCTGTCTGGATGTTTCCATCTGTGGGTCCCACATGGCCCACCTTTTCTTGCTAGAATTTGTATGGGCTGAAAATAAACCCATTGGAGACCCTACTTGAAGTGGTTTGTTTAGATTCTGGGTCCATTAAGACACAGTTATTTTAGGTCCAAAATCAGCCTGTTTGTCCAAAAACAACCCTGTAGTTACAGAATTTTTAAACAGCCCCACCATTTAAGCATTATTTTTAGATTTCATGGGGCTGTTATGGCTTCCCCGCTGAACTGAACCTTTCATACATGGCTTTTGAGTTTGGACCCCATGTGCACGATCAAAGGCCTCCAGAAACAAAAGTGCTTGGCCCACTGTGTGGTCTTCATGATCTTCATCGCTATCCGCATCACCACGTATATCTCATCATGCATAATTCTTCCACTATGAAAAACAAATGCAAGGTGCATGGGTTTTCTATGTGATATATATTGAGATTTAGCACTTTAATATGGTTCAAACCAAGATACACTGGACCCAGTAAATTGCATTACATTTACGTGACTCATTCCTGCATCATTTCTCATAATTGCAACATTTTTTATGTGAAGTACTGTTTTTGAATAATTACATATGCAGAGTACATGCAAAGTGGGAGGGCAACAGAAAAGACGGATGTGTATAGTTTTGGAGTTCTGGTACTAGAAGTACTAAGTGGAAAGCGGCCCACTCATTCATCTTTTATTGAAAAAGGACTAAATATAGTTGGTTGGGTATGTCTTCTTTTCATATACAGATTCTGACCTTTAGTTGGAATTCTCCAAAATGCTATGGCTGTCATCTTTTTCCCTTTTAATTTAGGAGTTCTTCATGTGGCAGATAGGAAAATGCAGTGGGAATAAAATATATATAGAAAAAAAAAACTACTATCCAGCATAGTTTCTCTGCATGTATTTAGGGAACATCAAATGCTTATATGCAAGTAATTTCATCAATAAGCATACTTTTTTTCTTTCTTTCTTTTGAATGGGCTACTTGAGAGCTACCTTTTGTATCTGGTTTACTCTTTATGTAAAATTTACTTAATGTGGGTTCTTATGGTGTTGCATACTACTATACCCATATATGGATATGGATATGGGGATCAAGGACACAACAACACTCTTGGAAATTTTGGACCCAGATATGAAGATGGTTGTCCTAAATTTTTCTTTAGAACATTTGAATTAATAAAAATATCACTGTTTACATTCCTTATTAGCATTTTTATGTTGAAAAATAAGAGAACTAAAAGTACTATATGAAATTATGGACTTGGTAAGTAGGATACACTAAACTTGTATCCTAGAAGTACCAGTACACTCTTAAGAACTGTTACAGTGTTGTATCAGTTTGACACAGATACGGTGTCATAGGTTGCATAAATTCAACTGCACTGCTGAAAATAACTATTTTATGATTCATGTCTGATGCAGTCCTCTGTGATAGATTGCACAAAAAGATGTTCTATGGGCCCCTTGAGTCAAACTTAATCCATATATAGTTAGAAACATACTAATCCACCCCAAGAGCTATTCAAACTAATAGCAAAAGAAAAGATCCAAGTAAATATCCAGTTGTAAAATTCACTAGAATGGAGTGCATAGATCACATGCCCAACTATGAACTTGTGTTTTGCTCCATGCACAAGAGCTTGAGTTGGGCATCATTTCATTAAGACGTCTCTCTCTCTCATATATATATATATATATATATAGGTAACAATAATTATATTAAAAAAGGAAAGATGTTACAACCAACCATCAAAGAAAACAAAATGCATGAGTACTGGTATAAGAGATATATACCAGACCCCAACCAAACTCTATGAGATATACGCACTCAAATTACACTTGCTTGGCTAGAGAGTCCGCCATGCCATTGGCAGACCTACTAACATGTACGAGACTGCATCATAGATGCTAGAGCATGAATCTCGTTGAAGTAAAATTGCATCTTCCAAGGACCTCTAAAAGATTTCACCCATGAGACAACAAGAAAAGAATCACTCTCCTCTATTCTTTGAGGGCCGTAGACTAAGAAGTTAAGATGATTTGATGAGTTGATCTTTTGCCCAAACCAAGCCACAATGAGATCATTACTCCCCCAAACTCCCATGATAGTCATCCTTTTAGGTTTGCATGTTACACATTTCGGCGAAAATAGCCATAATAGTTATGTTTTGGCAGAAAGCTGTTTAGCTCACAAAGCTGGGCCTGTCCCTTCCCCCACCCCACGCCACACACACGTGCGCGCCAAACACCAATTTCCCACACGCCAAAAAAGGAAAAAAAAAAAAAAAAAGGAAAAGTTGGAAAGTGCAATTAGCACCTCTCTTTTTAATTACAAAGAGCCTACCTATACATGCCAGCCTGGACTACCCCATCCACACTGAGTTTTAAGGAGCATTCCATAGGCGGACACCATCCTCTTTTCTTTTTTCATTTTTTCTTTTTTATCTTAATGTGAATTCACTTTATGGTACAACACTTTCTTCATTAGGATGCTTATTGTAGATTGAATCATTATACAAAATCATATGGTAAGCCCATACCATATAGCTCATAATGCAGAATGCAGCCATGGAAAGGATAAACACTATCAATTTCTACCAACCATTGAGACTGTATTCATGGCCTGGAAGTCCATATCTTACAGCGAATTAATTCCACAAGTTGCACAAGGGCTTCAACTTGCCTTTCAAAAGTCGGTACCTTCACATCTATTAAATTGACCTGTCTAGTGCATGACGGGCTTGTGGAACCCTCTTGCCATACATCACTGACGGTGGCATCTCCACCCTTATATGAAGGGTAAAAGAAAATACCAACAGTGGATCATATTTTAACTCATACCAAATTGATCCAAGTCCACTATGTTAGTCATACAAAGGGATGTTGTGGGACCCTTTATGCAAATCAAGTCAAAGAAAAAAACTCTTCCATGCCAAGAGATAATAACTAGTGTGTAAAAATCAGTAGAAAGAGTGAACCCCGACAGGAGTACCTGGATTTTTCTCCATGTATAAACATTCTAAGTCATGAATTTACTATTTTATGCTCATCCAAGTATTAATATATTATGAGCGGATACTTCAAAATGGGCCACTATCGTATCATATCATATCTGATACTTCACTTTTTATGTGTAAAATCCGTGTCCTTGCTATGTCCATGGTGTGTCCTTGTTATATCCATCTCGTATCCAGGCATCATAGGTATTAATATGCCAAAAGTATACTTTCAGATGTTATTCCAAATGGATATCTATGTTCTCAATATAAAACGAACAAGGGATGCTATCTAACCCTGACTTTCCATCCATTCCTATCCATGCCTATAATTTAAAGGCAACTAAAACGAAGACTCCAAATTGTGCACATTCCTTTCCACAGGAGGGGTTGCAATATGGAAAGGAAAAACAATAAAACAACTCAGTAATTCAAGGTCCAATGTAATAAGAGCCCATCTGTTTACCTTGTTTTAGGATATTTTGGTGGTTTTACTTGCAAATTTTCTAAACTCTTCTGATTGTTGACCTTAATCCCTTTCTTATCCCACCATTTATATGTGGGTCACTTAAGCCATTTGTGTTTTGCAGTTGAATTACTTGGTGGTAGAAAACAGAAAAAGGGAAATCATTGATCCACACTGTGAAGGAGTGAAAATGGATAGTCTGGATGCTTTGCTCTCAGTTGCCATTCAGTGCGTATTATCAACCCCAGAGGGTCGGCCCACAATGCACAGGGTGGTGCAAGTTCTTGAATCCGACGTTATGACTACATGTCCTAGTGATTTTTATGACTCAAGCTCGGAGTAACATCAGATTACAGGGACATGAGCATGTTGTGTAACTGACCTTTCTTGCAAGGATGAAGAAAATGGACCGAGCCTGCAAGGTTTGAACTATCCACACCCATTTTTCTCTCATTCTTTCATTCATTTTTGCAGATTATGATTTCTCAATTTTGCTGTCATCCATCGTCGGCCCCAAGTTTTCAAGGATTTCTTGTCCTCAAGGGAGAATGAGGATGTAAACGTAAATGTTGGGAATTTTGTCTTCCTGTAGTATCCATGCTCGACAAGTGTGCATGTTTGCATTGTATGTACATTCATGCTTGCTTCATTATGAAGAAAAATGGACTTATTTTATTTCATTTTTTTCCTGTCTACCCATCTTCTTTGGCCATCATGTAAGTATGTATCATTTGCTGAGAGTAGTCCTTACTCATGGATGAGATCTTGGATAGAAATTTGTTACTTATAGAATTTCTGAAAAAAAATGCATTTACAATCCATCACAGGTAATTTATCGTAATTTGTAAATTTCCCCTGAAAAGAGTCTCCAGCACTGCTGGAAGATTGCCTACTAGCACATGCAGGTAGCACTGGCAGTCTGGTAATCAGTTGGCTTCGTATGAGCGAGCCAGTGACATGTGGCTGCTGAAAACTCTTTGATCAAGTTGCATGTCAGCATATGCTGCGACCTCTCAGCATATCACCAAAGACGCAGATATAATATGCTTTGCATTGTTCTTTGAAGCCAAGTGGAAATGGAACTGCTTAGTCTGGAAGATGCCATTTTATGAAATTCGTGAATTTATGATCGTTGGCTGCTCGGTTACCTGGTTCACAAATTCAGTTAATTTTACATTATATTCTGCGTTTGCAGTTTGCAACTTGGCACTGTCGTTTGTGTTGCTTAAATTTAAGTAGGTTCATACATATTGTTTTCCCTATTTGTGATCTAGTACTCTAATGATTGGTTTAGCATTCTAGCTCTATATAATCTGATCCAGTTTGCCAGGTTATTACGTCCCAGTCAACTAATTTATATGTATATCATTATTCATTTGTGTACTTTTTTCACTATATGTCCAAAACCGTAGGATGTGAAATTTATTCAACTCTTGCTAAATGGCCCTTAAAACAAAGCCTTTTATGAGAGAATTATTTCAAAATAAGGGTAGACCACATTCAAAACATTCAATATGGAAAAAAGTAGAATAATTAGGGATGTAAACAAGTCAGTTCTAGTCCGGGTTCACAGTGGACCCAGACCCAGTTCAGAGCCAGTTTTATGGTTTTGGGACCGGAATTGTTAATGAAAAGATGGAACCAGAACCGGTTCAATATATGGTCCAGGTCTAGGTTTAGGTAGAGAATGATATGGAGAGAGGAAAAAAAAACCCCTTGTTTTTAGGAGGGATTCTTGAGAATTAAGGTAATATGTCGGGTCCACGGGTAAGAACCAAGGTGGACCTGGACCCGTTTGCTTATCAGGGCCTAAATGAGAATCCAAACCCAATTTTTAATGGGTCATAACCTCGTGTAATTGGAGAATTGGAAACTCATTTACATTCCTAAGAATAATGGGTCTATAATGAAGTTGAACAATTTTGATTAAATTCTTGGACTAAACCAAATCAAATCTTGAGCCAAGAACTAATCGAGCTTGAAATTCTTTGCAATAGTCTGCTGTTCTAGCCTAGTTGGCAAGAATTAAATGATAATGATTGAGACATTTAGGCATAGTGCTGCAGGTCATATTCTGTTTTTATGGTAAGGTATCAAAACTGAGACTGGAGATTCATCAGATCCCATCATATGTGGTTTGAGCTCTCTATTTCCTTTTTCTTTTCTTTTTTTTTTCATTTCTTTCTTTCTGGTGAATACTTACACCACACAAGTCCTAAAACAACAGGGTTGTAACAACTGGGGAATTTTCTCTCTTGGTATCTGCGGAATAGGAGATGCTTTTCCATTGAATTAGCAGTTTGGCCTCTTGTTTCACTGCTTTGTTTGGGAAAAAAAATAAAACCAATACCGGCTGAACGACTGTAGGGAAAATTTGAGGTGGGGGCAGGAAAATGAAGGGGAGGGGAGGGGAGGGGAGGGGAAAGGAAAATAGAGGGGAGAGGAGGGGAGGGAAAATTAATTGTACCTCTTCTTATTTGGATAGTAAAAAAGTAGGGAAAAGAAAAATGAAAAAGTAGTGTTTTGTTTGTTTGTTTGTGAGATAGAGAGAATTTACCAATTTACCCTTACTTTTGGAAAAAGATAAAAAATTATATTTCACAAATATAATTTAGTTTACAATACATGCCGAACGTTGAATCAAATCCTATGCTTTTTTCTTTTTTATCAGAAAATCCTGTGTGTTGATATGCCCAAATGAGTCTCATCTGTTTGATTATCTCATCTGCCTCGTCCTCAACTCAATGCGGATCAAATGAAAGGACCATGAACCGATCAAATGTCCAAGGAATGTTTTCAAACAAATCTAAAAATATTTTTTTTCAAACAATTATATTTATTGTGCAACTTTTAAAGAGTTAATGTTTTAATTTTTTTCAAACAATTATATTTATTGTGCAACTTTTAAAGAGTTAATGTTTTAATTTTTTGTAAAGCACATTTACCTTGGAACTTTGTTTAATCTATAACTAGCGTAATAACCCATGCTTAGCATAGGTGTGGGCAACATTGCAACTTAAATATTCATGAATGAAAAAAAAATCCATAAATTTTAGAATAAAAGCAAAAGAAGAAAATTGGAGGAGAAAGGAAATGATAGAGTTCTGATAAAAAGAGAGTTCCAAAAATAAAAAGGTGAAAGTTTGAAAAGTGGGTAGTAGAGATGGTTTTTGGTAAAGAGGTATATTTAGTTTGCATTAAATGAGTGGAGAGAAAACTGAAAAAATTAAAAAATTTAAATATAACTCCCAGTCAAAATTAAAACTAAGGTCAAAATTAAACTCAAAACCTTCTGCCTTAATATATTATAATTGGGTGAGTTAACTTGTAGATTGGGTGTTTTCAATATGCATGTGATATCATAGATGCGTCCTGGCTTGCATTGATCGTGCAAATTTCTTGGGGGCCCTCCTCAATCAAGTACTAGGGACTAGTGTGGTTAGCTTTCTTACCATATGGTCAGGTCATGTATTCAAGCTTAGGGCCGATTGAATTTTACACAATTTCAACGCCTGAGATTGCACTCTACCAGAAAAAAAAAATTGTAACAAATTAGAAACAAGGGCAGCTGTTTCAGGGGAAAGGGTGAAAAAACAGATAAGAAACAAGGGCACTTCAGTAATTTTGTAATAAATCCTCTCTTTGCCTCACATTTTCCCCCTCAGTTTTGAGCGGAAAATTTTTGAGTGGGCCCCACACGAATTCACCCCCCCCCCCCCCCCCCCCCCCCCCCCACTTTCCCAAACACCCTCATTGAGGGCATTCCCTCCATTTTTCCCTGTAGTTTTTTCCTCCCCCACAATTTACCCCCTTCCCAAACAGGGGGTTAAAGTTGGTCCAGCTATCCACTTTGCAGATTCCAGCTACCAAGATGGGGATTTTAGCATCATTCTAGGAAGATGACTGAGGTTTCCTGGCAAACACGGTGGCCCATTCCCATCCAATGCAACAGCCTTCATGTAGCGGGGGTTGATCCCATTTTCTACTAGTGTCTGATGGAGGAGTGATTTGTTCTAGATAATGGAAAGCTGGTCCCTCCTGTAGACTTGGGTCATGCAAATTGAACCTCTATTTTGTTAATTAGATATGTAAACTATTTGTTGTCATTATCTGTAGTTAATAATAAACTAAAGCAAGATCAAACTGGTACTGGTGGTACCCAAACCTAAATAAATAAATAAAGTAGTGCATATTTAGCCCATATCTCTGCATGGTTGCCTTAATATTAAAATTTAAAACCATGTCTCAAATTTCTAAATACTGATTGGTGAACCCAGATTGTTCATCTGGATCTGGTGGGACCTGATGCCTAATTGACACCTATTGACAAATTCGGCATGACTTCTGGGAATTGGGCCTACCATTAACAATGATTTAGTTCAAAATTGACCATCCATTTTGAGACCAATCTCATAAGACATTCCTCATCAAAATGGAAGCGTCCATGTGTGGGCTTGCAAATGAAGTTACAACCACAGCCGCTGGATGACTTAAGTATCCACTGACACCGGTTTTCATGGACCAGGTTGCGATGGGCCAAGACATATCCTGGCCCAACCTGAATTTATAAACTTATGCCTATATCCGGCCTAAGCCCAAGACAGGCCCCTAAATGCCTGGCCCAAAAGCAGCCTTCAAATATGTCAGCCCCAAACCCGTTCATTTAGCCAATTGTACAGGACTATGTTGAATTTCATTGAACTACAAGCACTTCTGAACCAATTTCGTTCTGGACAGACCAGGCTTCGAGTTTTCTTTCAATTAATCAAAGCCTAGCCCAAATATTAAAGGGCTCGAATTTGAATCCATTCTGGCCCAAATACTAAAATCTAAAGACCAAAGTCAGTCCCAATCAGGCTGGACCGGGCCATGCACATCCCCCTACACAGTCACCTACAGTGTTGACCCCCTTGATTTATCATTTTCTCTTTCCTTTCCTCTTTGTCCGACTACTGAATAGGAGTAATACTTTCAACTTGAGGACCCAAGAATCAATCCGTAAGCATACATGCGAAAGTATGGTGCAAAGATTTCGAACAATGTTTAGAGAATACATCAGCTCACATGAGATCTAAAAAACCCCAAAAAAATTACACTTGTGCATTTTAAGTTTGAACTGCTTGAGAGGGATGTCAATCTGCGGATAGTTGAGCGGTCAGTCATTTAGCTTCAGAGATGTGACTCTTAACTGATCGCCTATTCATTATTCTTCAGTGGGAAGCTCGGGTCTAAAAATGTAAGGAATGATGTTTCAAGTATCCTTTCTACATCCTTGTTTTATTTGTATTCATTAATCTTGAGTGAAAAGCTCGAGTCTAAAATGGAAGGGATGATGTACAAGTACCCTTTCTAAGTCTCTTTTTTTATGAGATTGTTGATGCACGAAAGTAACTGAATGCAATTTCTGGACGTCCCGCGGGATGAAGAAACTTCAGCATCAAGACTATTTTGATCTCTCTCTCTCTCTCTCTCTCTCTCTCTCTCTCTCTCTCTCTCTCTCTCTCTCTCTCTCTCTCTCTCTAAATGGTCACATGCAAGGCCAAATAAAACTATGATTGGGTTGTCTTTCACTATTACATTGTTAAACTATGCGTCAACTTGGCAAATCACCGTCAGCTTCATGGGACAATTGGACCATGGAAAATAATGGCCATTGCGTGATGGATGGATGTTGTGTAAGTTAATTTTGGAGGGAATATTATGATATTAGGTCGTATTAGTTTGTAATAAAGACTGTTTTCAGCCTGTTACAGTGGTTTGTATTGGTTTTTCTGGTCCAAAAATGCATTGACAATAACCAATTAGATGGAACACATTGATATTTTTAACATTTCAAAAATGACAAAGTTAACCAATACCATTGATCAATTCATATGTGTTGTACTAGAGAATATTCCATTAGAATACCAGAAACAGGTTTTGAGAACCCTGGTCGGCCTCATGAATGTCTATAGTTTTGATTGTAATTTGGAATTTCATTTGACGCCGAGTTAACTCGAACAAGTCAACTCAATACTAGTCCGAGTCTAGAATTGGTATTTCACGGCCGATTCAATTGAGTCAGGGTGGAGTATTATGACGAATAACACAATAACATAAGAAATTATGTTTGAAGCTGCTTCTATTAATTATAAGAATGATGAACATCATGTTAGTCTTAATTTAGCAAAACTAAACATTTCTATGGCTTATTTAAGATACTATTTTCCTGTTTTTGTTTTTTTTTGAAACATATTCTTGTGATTCCAACATGGACAGGCACAAGTGCACAAAGACGGGCACGGGGATTTTGAAACCCTAATTCTGATCCAATGGCGTGAATTAATGAAAACCGATTGTGTTAATAAGCCGGTTGAATCCTGACCTTTAAGTATAAAAGGTCACTAGCTCAGCCCATTTAAAAGTTGCACTAGAAAATCAGGCCCAGTTCGACCCATGGGCCTTAAAATATAGGCCAATCCAGCTCAATGGGGGCTGGGCTTGGGCCGGACCTTCCCATAATCACCTCTAGAAGCGAGTAACTGTGACTCGGGCAGGAGTTCCCGAGTGGCAGAATCACTAAACGGCTTGTTTCAAATTCCAACCGCTTTTTAAAACATGAAGCCGTAGGACTTCCGACTTTCCACTCTCGTTCTTCTACTTCAGCGAAATTCCATTTTCTTTCAAGCCATTTATGAGGCCTTCTCACCTTTTTCTCCTTATAAGAGCAGCTCTCTCTCTCTCTCTCTCTCTCTCTCTCTCTCTCTCTCTCTCTCTCTCAGATTCCAACTTACTCTCATGGCCTTCTTTACCTTCATTCTCTTCTTCTCCCTCCTTGTCTTCTTATTTTCCCAAGCTTGTTCTGCTAATGCATCTGAATCCAAAACCTCGACATTTATCGTCCACACAAACAATTTCACCAGACCAACCCACTTGGCCACTCAAGATGAGTGGTATGCTTCCATGCTCAAATCTGTCTCAGTAAGCTCCAAATCCAACCTTGACCCTCCTAATCGTATCCTGTACACTTACAAAAACGTCTTTCATGGCTTTGCGGCTAAATCGACTGCCCAAGAAGCCCAAAACATCACGAAGATCCCAGGTGTTTTCGGCCTCTATAATGACAGCATAGCAGAACTTCATACCTCTAGGTCGCCGAGTTTTATGGGGCTGAACACGCAGTTTGGCATTTTGCCGGACACTAACATGGGCGAGGGGATCATCATTGGGCTTGTAGACACTGGGATTTGGCCTGAGAGTTAGAGCTTCAGCGATGAAGGCCTTGAACGGGTCCGCAAAGATGGGAAAGGGAAGTGCGAGAATGGGACCCGCTTCAACTCAAGGATGTGTAACAACAAGCTTGTTGGAGCTCGATTCTTCGTTAAAGGAATTGAAGCAATTGGCTTTGTGCCGGGAGATGGTAATGAATTTAGGTCACCCAGAGATTGGGCTGGCCATGGCACGCACACGGCTTCAAAAGCAGCAGGCTCTCAGGTTTCCAGTGCGTCCATATTGGGTTTAGCCAATGGGACCGCAAGAGGGACGGCAAGCAAGGCAAAGATTGCAATGTACAAGGCCTGTTGGGTCGAAGGGTGCGCTCTCTCCGACATCACTGCAGCCATGGAGAAAGCAATTGAAGATGGAGTTGACATCCTTTCACTTTCACTCGGCTCCCTCAATATCTACACTCCCTACTACAGTGACCCCATCGCAATTGGGGCTTTCGCAGCAGCCGACAGAGGCATCTTCGTAGCATGCTTTGCTGGGAATGATGGTCCCTCGCCCTCTCTCATCGTTAATACAGCACCCTGGATCACTACAGTCGGTGCAGGGTCTTTGGACCGCACTTTCCCGGTGCAACTCCGGCTGGGGAACAGCAAGGTTTACTCGGGAGATTCTCTCTACAATGAGGAGGTGAATGTGACCCAAATGTTCTCAATTTTTCATCTGGAGTATTGTGACTAATCTCTTCTTACTCCCAGCAATGTCATGGGAAAGATTGTAGTATGCAAAGGTGCAGAGGTGGATGATGGATTTCTCGTTCAACAAGCCGGAGGCGTGGGGCTAGCTGGGTTGAATTGGAAGGAGATTGGAGAGGGAACTACCGCTAAGGCCTTCCGGCCCATTGCCCTCGCTCAGCGTCGGCTACAGAGAAGGCTTGGAAATATCCTCCTACATCAACACAACCAACAACTCCACTGCAAACATCATGTCCCAAGCTCAAACAGTTTTGGGGAAAGTTCGTGCGCCAATGGTCGCGGCCTTCTCTTCTCGAGGCCCCAACCCCATTGTGCCGGAGATTCTCAAGCCGGACATTGTTGCTCCAGGTCTCAACATCCTAGCTGCATGGCCGGCTGATAAGGCGCCCACTTTCTTCGAAAGTGATCCGAGGCGGGTCCGTTTCAATTTCTTATCCGGAACGTCCATGTCATGCCCGCACATTGCAGGCATCGCTGCATTGCTCCGCAAGGTCCACCCTTCCTGGTCTCCGTCTGCTATTCGCTCCGCTCTCATGACAACCGCCACGCAAATCGACAGGGATCACCTCCCCATTGTTGACAACTTCGACATGGAGAGACCAGCCACACCGCTTGATTTTGGGGCTGGCCATGTGCACCCAAAAATGGCTAATGATCCAGGACCGGTCTATGATGTCCACATTCAAGACTACATCAACTTCCTGTGCACTTTCAATTGCACTGAAAGCCAATTGAGGAGCATCATCAAGGGTCCCTTTTCTTGTTCAAAATTGGAGGGTGGACCTGGGGCGCTCAACTATCCATCATTCTCTGTCGTGTTCGATTGTAAGAAGGGATGTGGCGGGGTTCAAATCTTAAATAGGACCCTGATGAGTGTTTTTTAGCTACCTGAGAATTACAGTGTTAAAGAGTGGTGAATTCCAGACCAGATAAGGCGGTGATCACAGTGAAGCCACAGAGATTGATTTTCAACAAAATGTATGATAAGCAGAATTTCAGTGTGGAATTCTTGGGCTTCAACACTACTAGTACTGGAAATAGTACTAGTTCAAACGATACAGCCTTTGGGTACGTGATCTGGGAAAGTGATTCTCACACTGTAAAGACTCCTGTAGTCTTGGCATGGACATATATAGAGGCTCCTGGGAAAGAGTGATTACAACTACTTGGTCCATGAATGTCAGATAATCATATTAGTAACACCCAGTGAATAACTAGAGTTTCCATTAATTCTTGTAGGAATTTTTTTTTTTTTTTTTTTTTTTTTTTTTTTTTTTGTTTTTGTGAGAGAGTTGTGTGTGTGTTTGTGAGTGTGTCCCACATTTAATTCCAGCCCTTGCCTGTGCATTGGCACCAAACCTAATTTGGCACTCAAAGCAGACTCTGTTCTTCACTGGATTTTATCACTTTGTCATCATTGATATTGAGGCCTTTAACATCTACACCATATCTAATCCAGTTGGGCCAATTTTTGGTCCATCCTTCATCTATGCACAGAGACCTCTTCATTCCTTCGTTCGCCTTGACTGATCATCCAGTAGGCCTCACAGGATTCCCAACCAAAGTCACCTTGTCACTTATATGAGCTCACCCAGTAGATTAACTCCCATGTATATTTTTTATCTATAGTTGTCTGCAGTGGATACATTCACACGCATATGGCACACAATTCCTGTTAGATTGAAATTAAAATGGAACTGTACTGGGCGTCTAGGTCAAGCCTAAGAAATGTGAATGCCAAAACTGGGCTGCGCCACACCACTGGGCATGAGCCCTAGTATGAAGCCCTGATTTGTCACTGAAGAAATGCTGCAGACACAAACCTGGTTTTCAATTGTCTGGTGGGTGGGTTGCTAACTTGGAAATATTGGTAGTAGCCTGCTCGACAAGGCTGGATTGGGGATGGGGTGGACTCATAGAGGTCCAGATCGAGGGTTGAAATAGATTTCAAAAGACCCACATGGAAGTCCGGGTTCAAATTGGGCCATGAAGCCTGATTCAGGACTGCCAAATGAGAGTTATGGAGGCCTGATCTGCTCACAAATTATAAAGCCCAGGAAAGGCCCAACTCAGGAATCCTGAGTTCCGCAAGGGTTGAACCCAAAGTCCAGGTTGGGCCCACGAAATTTCTTTAAGATACCCAATGGTATCAACCGGCCCATGGGGCTTATTTGCATATGATAGATGATGACGATGAAAACAACGATGATGATGGCATAAGATGGAGATATACTATTTGCACATGAGGACATCTTTGTAAACACAACGCTCCATTGAAAGATGCCCTCTAACGCCAACAGGGACTAGCCCAAGCAGACATTCAGGGTTTCTGGCTCCTAATTTTGCATGGCCTGTATCTAGGGGTGTACATGGGCGGTTCGGATCGGTTTAGAGGGGAAATCATCAACCAAACTAAATCCATCGATTTTCTATTTTTCCAAACCGAACTGAACCGCCCATGTACTCGAACCGAACTGAATTGAACCAAACGGAACTAGTTCGGTTGCGGTTTTTCTGTTTTTATTTTATTTTATTTTATTTTTTACAAAAGAATGATAGTTTAATTGGTGAGAGACGTTGGACTTCAAGTAACAGAGTGAGGGTTCGAATCTTTTTTAAGTAACTTTTCATATTCCTTTATATGTTTTATAAAAAAATATATATTTATATAATTGGTTTGGTTTGATTTGAGCAGTTTAACCGCACCTTAAAACAAAACCTAACGGTTTGAAGAAAATATAAACCGTGACCAAACCGATCTACTACAAAACAGATCCAAACCGCCCTGTTCGGATCGGTTTAGTGGTTTTCATTTTTTACCACTTATGACATTAATTATATCATTTTTTTAATGTATTTTGATGCAAATAAACATACTGTTAATTTATAAGTGATCCTCTATCGAAAAAAAATTATAAGTGATCCAATCAAGTTGTGAATATCACTTCCCACAGACCGGAAAGGCCGGTGCATAATTCACCAACTGAGGTTCTAATCCAACCATCTCTCTACTATTGTAGCTTCTAAGCTTGAATGCATACTCCTTTTGTTTGAGAATTTTAAAATGTTTGTTCCTTTAATTTGGCTCATGTCACCTAAGAACTCTGAAGTCTGAACTCTATATGTAAGTACGTGTATTCTCACATATGCAAATTGGGTAGCCATAAGTCGAAGTTGACGGCATTTAGGGCTGCAACTCGGGGCGGGCTAAGCTTGAGCCCATATGTACATCTTGGGTCATATGAAAATGCAATTCGGATTAGGCTTGCTCAGGCCTGCAACTTGGGGATGTGCTAATCCATCTCTTGGGTCTTCATTCTTCCCCATTGTGGATTGGCCAAAGTCCAAAAGCCTCTTCCCCATATGACCCATGTCATTATGCCTTATAGTCTAATAATAGATGTAAACATGTAATCTCTTCATATTCATTGCAGTAGAAGCAGATTAACGTACTAACTAGTTTTCTCTTAAACAAATGGAGGGGAGATGTGAAAAAATTACTTGGATTTGGATTCTTCTTTTCTACTCTCCAGTTCACAGAAACACATAGCAGTAGAAATACCATGTATTGCCTAAAGTTTTCATGGGCACCAGATGGGGCCACCAAGACCACAATGTACGGAAATTTAATAAATTTTGCAAATTAATTGACACCCATGAGACAAGTCTCAAGTGGGACCTCTTTTCCATCACCGTCCAGTATCCAACTGGTTGTTCTAAGATTTTTATGAATCCAATATTTCACCACCACCACAAAGGTCTGACTTTGGGCACCATACAACTTTGCTATCCCATACCATTTCTCCAGAAATCTCTATAATGTTCCCTCCAAAATATAATATACACAAAATACCTCATGAAATATTATGCTCAAAACAATCAAAGCTGCACAAATGCTGCTCCTTATAAAATAACTGAATGTGAGATTTTTACCAAAAAAAGAAAAACTGAATGTGAGATGGGAGAAGAGACAAAAGTTAATATAGAACTACCTTATGAAAAAGAAGATAAAAAAAAATAAATTTAAATATATCTCTAGTGCACCTATTTATGGTTCAACAGCCAACAATGCATCTCCCTTTTTACAGGTACCGCTCACCAGTATGTGGAAATGCATAAGTTCAGTATGTATGAGTGAGATAAAAAGGGTATGAAAATATTAAACTATTAATCTATTTTAGCATAATGCATCTTTTGTACATTATCTTTATAAGTTGCTTATTGAGATTTATACATTTGAATTTACATCTAAGAAAATGCTTTTAAATCTAGACCTATTATTTGAAATGGGCATAAATACATAAAATAAAAGTAAAAAGGGGGTATTGACCGCATGACTGCTCTTAGACGTGACATTTGCTCCAGAATAATCGAAGTTTAAATATTTTTCACTTCGTACAATAATGGTATGTTATGGCACAACCCTAAGATAGTACAGAAGATAATATCGCATGGCACAATGTGTGAGGATAATATTGTGCAAGAAAAATACTTAAATTTTTACCTTTCAAATGGAATCTCAGGTACAATGGCAGGGAATATCCTATACATGATCGTTGTCGTCATTTCATTACTGGAATACCCTCTGCTGCTGGCAGAAAAAAAAAAAAAAAAAGTAGGATGCATTTTAACCAAAAATAGATGGGCGGTTGAAGGTGGGTTTTAAAAGTACAGAGACCAGACAACCTGTGGACTAGCTTAAAGCATAACACCCAGGAAAACAATGCCAAATGGTCTTAGGAGCCCACCACCGACTTTTTCTGTCAGCTCCGGTCAAGTACAGAATCTCATGTACCTGCAAGTGATGCGCAGTCTCTAGAAACTACTTGATTAGACATCTCTCCCCTACGTTCCCTGCTTCCTATCTCAATCGCTGGTAATTGGATTTTTTATCCACGATGGTTTGCCCCTGGCCAGTTGGCCATGTCCCCTTTAATCATCTGAAAATCACATATATCAAACAAAAATTAGAAGGGTGATAGATAGTAAAGATAGATGGATATAATTAGAAGGACCTGAGCTGGAGCTCAGTTGGCCATGTCCTCTTTAATCTTCTGAAAATCACATATATCAAACAAAAATTAGAAGGGTGATAGATAGTAAAGGTAGATGGATATAATTAGTAGGACCTGGGGTGGAGCTCAGCTGATTAGAGACACCCATATCTCTACTTTTATGCGAAGGTTTGAGTTCCATCTATGGTTTGTGAGTTGCCACTGGAGGGGACCAAAGCAAAAATGAATGAATAAACTATGAGAATCAGAAAAACATATTCAAAAGAGCTTTGAGAGAGAGGTATTCGATTTTAAGGATACCTGCACCTGCATATTCATGTAAGGCCATATAATGGAAAGGTACATCAAGTTTCCATTTTGACTATCTGTTTTTTCTTGTTTTAGCTGAACACAACTGTCAAGCCCAATAAACCTGATTTATAATAGATGGTTAGATATTAAAGCACGAATCGATTAAACAATGGGCTCCCATGGACACTTCTGCATGTGTCATTCTTTTATCAGTAATTCCTTCTACAAGGAAAGTATCTCTTTGTTAATTTATGAAATTGATCTGATTGCTTTTGATCTATTTAGATTCAAAGAAAATAGATATTGGGATTTCCATAGGATTCCCACCCCATCTAACTTACACCCCCCATTGAATTTTCACGTACAGAAACTTAGTCAAACTCTCAACAGTTTCACAAGTCACCCCTGTTCCAACGTTTGACTATTTGTCAACTAGATGGTTTTTTTTTTTTTACCCCTCCTTTGTTTCTTATTCATGGATAGAGTTGAAAGATCATCCAGCCTCTTTGTACAGAACCATACCATCTCATCCTCTCTGCCTCTCACATGTGAGGTCCCCAGTAGGATCCCATACCTAGGCCTCATTTACTGCCACCAGGGTTGTACAGGATCCAGATTCTCCACGTCGGTGGACTGTTCTTCTTTTCCCCACTGGCTTTGAGGAACTAGTTGACCTTTACCAACTCAGTGCTATGAACATTTGCCAGTCAGTCATTTCTGTGTCATCTAGCAGAACTTGCAAGGGGCAATCTGTCCATTATATTCAACAGAAGTTAAGATGCAGCAATTTATAATAAAAAAATAATTTTAACGGATATTTTTAACTGTCCAATGTGAGGCTATTATATAAACAGTCAAAATCGAAATTATGCTTGCTGTCACATTTCGATCCCGAATCACCCTGACCTAGGGTAATCCCCGATGTATGACACGCGCAATCCCGTGTCACTGTACCTGTCTCAAGTCAAATATAGGAACACGAAGGATAAAATTTCTCTTTCCACATACCAATAATATTTAAATAGCAGAAGCATATAAACCATAATCATTGAACCATTGCACAATCCTAATTAAAAGTTGAATATTAAGTTTATACAAAAACATATTTATACATAGGAACAAGTAGGGATTACAAAAAATCGCCCTACATCCTATTACAAAAGAATATCCAACTATCCAAATGGTGTAACCCACACAAAAAGGGGCTAGTCACACCCTACAAAGTTCTCAAAAAGGAAATTCACAACGCCCTCCACAGACCTGGACTACATAGGCTTATTGCCGGTCCACTCTTTTAGTCCTAGAGGAATCTCTTGGGCCTTCTCCTCTCCCTCCTGGGCCTCCTCAAGGCCGGGAGCTGCATATGCATTTGTGACATAAGAGTAGTATCTCAAATACGACGAATTGGCAAGTATAGGCGTAAACAAGGATATACATAATGTATCAAATCGAATTTAAATGATAAGTGATTGTAAGATGTCAATATCTAGTAATGCTAGGCAGTTGTGCAATATCGAATAAATTCATGCTTTACGAATCAAATGAATAATAAAACATACAATGTGGCTACTAAATTTAGGTCATCCTCTCGAAAGAGAGATAATTTAGTTGAGATGTCGCCAGCGGCCCGGCCAAAGGCTAGCTGGCTACCCGGGTCTGGAGTTCCGGTACTCCAGATGACTTACTGCAGTAGTCTCGAATATTAAACCAAGTTTATTCCCGTCAGGTATCACAAAGTCGAAGCCAAGTAGTGCCGACTCGATCGAATCGAATAATAATCGAATTTGAGTAAGTTTATACGTATTTCCATAATTGAATCGAATAATAATATATACACACGAATGCTTACTCAATTCCAAATCTTATCGAATACCGAATAATTATGCATATAACAACGAAATATTAAACTAGGAGAAAGGATAATCGTATTATAATGCAAGAGATAATTACCAAAGTTGATAGCCAATGGAGAAGTCTAAACTTAATATGAAATGCAATAGAGTTAAAGAATCTATTATTTAATCATAACCAATCCTATTCTATCATCCATAGTCTTTTATCGTCCAATGCAAGGTATGTTGAGGAGGCCAACGTACTACTCTCCTCCAGAGTGTCACTTATTATGAGAAAACACGCTAAATTCCTCAACTAACCTTCGTGGCATAATATTCGACTACTAGTTCTCCATTGGACCAAAGAACAAGGTTTTAAGATTCCATTTCTATGGATATAAAGGTCTTTGTGATCTTAATCCCCTAGTGGTTAAAGTATATCTCCTAACTATTCTCTAGAAAGGATTATGGAGGGTTATATAAGGTTAGGAATGACGGTTCACTCCATTGAGGGGTTTAAAAGAACCCTCGTTTCTAGTTCCAGGTTCGCTCGAGCGAATGGGTGTTCACTTGAGCAAACCCCTTCCAGAATGGTGGTCACTCGAGCAGCCCTAAGTTCGCTCAAGCGGACCTTTCCAGAGAGCAATTCGCTCGGTGGACCCCATGTTCGCTCGAGCGAATGCTTCAAAACACCTGAATCCAGGATTTTGTGCGTTCGTCCTCTCTTCCATTCATTTCTCCACCTACTCCAACATTAAACCTGCAATACAATGAGCCTCCTTGCTCCCCATTTCAACACATCCCATCACTCATACATTTCTCCAATAATTATATAATAAAATAAAATAAAACCCATTTATTACATTAAGAACTAAATCATAAAAGAGATTGAGAACAATCAATGTATAGACCATATATATATAGGGGGGTCTTCTTATGCATCTATCCCTCACCATTTTGGTGAGGGACACTTCCATAAAGGGAAGTTTCAAGTACAAGTGTATCGAAAAGTACATTTTGTACTTGAAACTTCCCTTTATGGAAGTGTCCCTCACCAAAATGGTGAGGGATAGATGCATAATAACCACAACCCCCCCCCCCCCCCCCCCGCCCCCCCCATATATATATATATGTCCAAGCATAAGCTTATATTTGCCTTAATCAAGCTTTTACAAGCCTTCTTCACTCTTTGGCTTAAGAGGACCCAAAACCCCCAAATAATCAAACCCTAAACACAAAATCCACTTAAAAATGAAATGAATATGTATGTATGATTATAATAGAGTCTCTTTGACTCCTTTTTAACTCAAAAACACCAAATGATGTGGTTTGATTCTTACCTCTAGCAAGAATTCCGGAAATGGGGTTTGGAGACAATAGGGTTCTTACCAACAAGGGTGAAAGGAGATGGAGAAGATGAAGAGGGTGCTATGGTCCCACTCCTTGTCTTCAATGCACACCAACACTCTCTCTTAATAGATGATGAAGCAGGGAAGAAGGAAGAGTAGTGAGAAGGAGAGAAGAAGAAGGGTTTGTTGCCAAGTAAAATGGGTAAAGGCTTAAAAAGGGTTGAGTTTGTCCTTTTTGCAGGAAAAACCCACTTACTTTGTATATTTACATTTAAAGTCAAATGGGGGCTCACTTCTTCATCCATTGACCAAATGAGGTAAGGTCAAATATAAAAATCGACGTGCTCGACGACATACAAGCGACGATGTCAATATGACGTACAAATGATGTAAAATCCAAAAGATCGATAATTACGAAAAAGCCCTCAACTCTACTCAATTGAGTCAAATCAGTTCAACTCACCCATTCGAAACTCTAGTTACCTCTAACTCACCTATAAGGGGCTAATGAACATTATTTGAACTGATTAAAAGTTAAGTACAATTAAATTAACTAAAATTCAATTAATTAGTACTCATATGCTTAATTCAGGTCGGGGTGTAACACTTACCATCAATTTTATTGCTTACATCAGACAGCGAACCATAGAGCTTGTAGATAGCTTAGATCTTTAAGTTCTTTTGTGTAAGGAAGCCAAGTGAGCCCATGAAATCTGTATTATATTCATTCTTGATAAACTAAGAAGCTTTTTTAACACTGAGAAATGTATAATTGGATCTCTGCATCATTCCAGTGGCGAAAGCTGCAGTGGCTTCAGATCATTTTTCATGGAGTCTCCCCGCTTAAAGTCAGAGTTCGGCCTTTCTAATCATTACGGAAAACGCCACTACAATCAAAGATATTTCTACTTTCATATTGATCAATCTAAAACGCAACGACATGATGAATTTGATGTTGGGTTAATTACTACCCGAGTCAAATTATGCTTGATTATAAAATAAAATGGGACACTCATTCGACCCTTTATCACTTCTTCAATTGAAACTGAAATAGTAGTTTGAGTAAAACACATTCGTCCTAACTGTGGTGCGTTTATATATGTGGGTTTAGCGGGTGCCACCCAGGGAATTAATCCGAATGGGTCAAAAACTTCAAAGAGACCTACTTCATCACTAAAAAAAGTAGAAGTAGAACACATTCATTTAATGTTTTTTCAAATTTTATCATCTGCGTTGTGGAACTCAGACCATGAAGGTTCTGGACCATGGACCATTTTGCCTAGATTACATGGAAACCCAACGTCCTTTCCCTGTCGAGCAGACAAGACAACCTAACATGCAGTTATACTGTGTTGAGAGTGGGGACCTGAAGACCCGAATGCTTTGATCACTTTCATGGACCAACCTAATCTTTATCAAACGTATGTGTGCAAGCAATTATGCACGTTTGTACCTAAATTCAAAAGGATAGAAGCACGGTGGCCACACGTAAAGGCGGAATGAACACAGTAACTCCTTGCCCCACTTCCATTTGATTGAACATAAAAGCAATGCATATTGAATTAAAACCAATGATAAACTTCATTTAAAAAAACAAAGAAGTTAATGTGTGAAAGTCAATCCAATGGTGAGGCATTTTCCTCGCCATAAAAGCAACCAGGAAACCCTTTTGTGCAAGCCAGGGACTTGAGTAGTGTGTGTGCAAGTATGCGAATATTTACTAGAAATAATGATTATGATGATAGCGAACTATTAAATGGTGGCTATTAAAACAAGGGTCCGGTAATTTATTCGGGATAGTTTCTCCCTAACCCTAATCCATTATGAGCATTTCCATTTCTCCAACCCTAAAAATAGACATGCATCCAAGTGGGCCACATGAGTTGGACTATTTATGGACAATATATGGTCCACTTAGTAAGAACTGGACAATTTTCACCCACAAGCATTATGTGGTCCAGCTTGTAGGGCTCCACTTTGATGTATTCCCATCAGTGGGGCTAAGATGGAAAGGTCTCCTTACTGATATGGGTCTTTTAACCATAGATTTTTTTTTTCTTTTTTCCTTTTTTTAAGTTTTGATCCAAAAAAGAGCAAAGTTTCAATAAGCATAAAATTGGACATGGTGCTACGAGGCTAAACATGTGAAAGAAGTTGCGCTGGTCAAAGATGGGCTGCGCAAGTGGTTCCTATAGAGCTGGAGTGTATATCTTGTCCGCACATAGGAGAATATTCTCCAATGTTCCCCTGCACAAAACATGACAAAATATTGACAATGGCCCAATACACACCATTCGTTCCTCTGCTGTGAACCCAATTGTGTGGCCCACCTAGCATGACAATTATGGGATTTGCAGAAGATATCATTGACATTTTAGTGGGGCACAAAATCAGCCCCACACATCGTCTTGTAATTCCATTGATCTTTGTCCCATAAATCTTAAGGCTTAAAAGGCACCAATATATTTTCACTGAACAATAGGCTTCATATTTTGGATTTTCTTATCTATGGTGAGCTACTATGAAGCATCACAGGAAGTTCGGAATGAGGTTGTGAGGGAGGTTGATAGCAGGGGCGGAACCACATGAAGGCCCGGCCCCGTGCTTTGGAAAATTCTTGTAAATCACCAAAATGCAGCGCCCCCCCCCCCCCCCCCCCCAATTCCACCCTTCCATCATCTCTTGATTTGTTTCTTCTCTCTCTCCATTTTAATTTGTTTTGTAGAGTACCAACGCAATAATAGAGATTAAGAGAGTGATATCCGTTTGTTTTCAAAAGGAGTTGGGTTACTAATTACTATCATGATAAATAGCCTAGATTTTTTTACAGCCCCACTTACCTACTTTAAGGTAGCTTAAAAAATATATAAAGGATAATTTTAGTATCATGACCATGGTTCAAAATCACGGTTCGCGGTCATCGCGTCGCGGTTATCACGGTTCGCGATCATCGCGTCATGGTTCGCAGTCGTCATGGAGCTAATTTTTATTTGACCAAAAAAAAATTTTGCCAGCCGTTATTTTGGCGATATTTTGCCCATAACGCTAACATTAGCGTTATGAGCAAAATATTGTCACGGTCGCGGCCGTTACCGTTACATAACGGCCGTTATTTTGAACCATGATCATGACTCATGAGTCATAAGGCTAGGTATCCATAAAATAATATCTATTTACACCGTGTGTTTATTGAGTTGCTTGATGAATAGTTCATATTTTTTATGCTGCAATTGATTCTCAATAACAAGAGTTAAATAGTTGGTTTAGTGAGCATGAAGTAGAATTGTTTATTCTTAGCTCAGCTTTGGATCCTTGAAATGCAGATGAATCTTTTAGAGACGATGATATTTGCAAGTTGGTAGACAATTTTTATCCTCAAGACTTCACAAAAAATGAGAAAATGCAATTGAGAATGCAACTTCACCATTATGAGTATAATGTAGTTCAACATTCAGACTTTAAAAAATTGTCCACTGTTTTTTATCTGTGTCAATGGTTGGTAAAGACTAGAAGATCAACAGTCTACCAACTTGTTTTTAGAGTGATTGAACTTGTACTTACTCTTCCGGTTTCTACTGCAACTACTGAACAATCATTTTCAGCCATAAATATTGTCAAAACTAGGCTTCGCAGCAAAATAGAGGATGATTTTCTCTCCGACTTTTTGATTGTGTACATTGAAACAAAAATTGCTGAGAAGCTTAGCACATAATCAATCATAAACGATTTTCGAAATCTGAAAGAACGTCGAGTTCCATTTTGATAGATTATTTAGTTGAAATGTACTAAGAAACAATTATTTCACAACTTTTCTTTGCTTAAATTTTGTTAAGGCTGAATAGATACTGGTTTTGTAAAATTTAGTCTTGAATCGTAATATATTTGTCATGCTTGAACTTACCACTATGTCGAAAGAAAACTTAAAAATATGATAGTCATAATAATTGGTGAAATAAAAATTTATTCCAAGTTTTGGCAAAATAAAAATTGATCCCCCTCCCCCCCCTCCCCCCCCCCCCCCCCGGCCCGGGGTTGAAATCCAGGTTCCGCCCCTGGTTGATAGATCATAAGTTAGGCAAAAAAAAAAAAAAAGCAAATGGAAGGACCAGGACAAGGCAAGGAATCATTTCTATTCATGGATGCATGGGAGCCAATTGACTCTCTAAAATACTACAAGATAAGATGGAGATATGGGAGGGAAGTAAATGAGTAACATACATCTGACACTCTAATTAAAAAAAGATACAATATATTCATTCTATCAATAAATATCAGTGATTTATAAGTATCAGATTACATGATCAGACAGACCAGACCTCACATACAGAGTTGTTCTAGTCCACATAACAAGATAAATAAAGAGGATAGGGGGATGCGCAGTTGCAGACTCCCCACAACACAAAACTTGCAGTCTAGCGAGTGGCCATAACAGGCACTACAGGGACAGAGAAATACGGTTCAACACACTCCATATCGCTTCCATCTCGGCCTACTCTAGAAACACTGTTAGGAAGTTGAACCTGCAGTACTGTCTTAGCCTTAGTTAGGATGCAGGACACAGCAGACTTCAAGTTGAAGACCTTCGACCTCTTTCCATATCGGCTCAACTTTTCTGACAACTGCTTCTTCTTCTTTATCATCTTCTTTTTCTCATTTATATCAGTTGGGTGAGCGAGATCATAAATGGGTGATGACTGAGATTTCCCTCCATTTGCAATGATAGAATGGCAGTGAGGGTGTGTAGTCACCACAACATTGTAGGAGATGGATGGATCCATGTATGGTTTGAGGGTGACCGTTGGCCTGAGTGATGGGTGTCTTAGTTTTTGGGTGGCCATGAAATGGGACTGGCTAATTTTTTCAAAAAATGATAATATAGAACTTAAGGAAGGGAAGGGAAGGGAAGTGAAGGGAAGGGAAGGAAGAAAGTGAGAATCCAGTGCATGGTTGGAGTGGTGAGGTGCAGGTCTTTATATAGAGGTGGGGTTGTGAGGGGAATGGAAAGGACGGGTGAGGCCTATCAGATTTTGTTGGGTTGCAGCAACTAGCACGTGATGGGTGGGTCCCTGATGTTGATGAGGGGCAGTTATGTCATTTTCAGATGACAGGCCCTTTTCGTCATTTAGCAGGAAAGAAGGAAGGAATCGGATTGGCTGTTTCGTAGGGTCGGGCATTTTGGGAGTTACGGAAACATGCAACCCACAAGTGAAAGGGCTGATTGGTGGTGTACGCACTCCGGAGGAGTAGTAATTCATTCATGAATAATAATTGTCATGTAGATTTTTTTTATAGGTATCAGAGAACTATGGTAGAAAGAAGAGAGGGTTGAGGGAGAATGCAAAAAGAGAAGGAACAAAAGAGCAGAAAATTGAACATGGTGAGGCAAAGTGGTAAAAGAAAAGAGGAAGGGATTTTTTTTTTTTTTTTTTTTATAATCCAGCGTATTTTCCGGCAAACTAAATTCAAGAGCCTTTGGCTTTAAGTTCAAACCCCACTCAATTTTATAGAGCCGAGAACTAATACCTACAGGCACCCGGTAAACCGATGGGAGGTGGCCAACGAAAACGAGGAAGGGAACTTTACTTGGAAAAAGAGAAAAACACTCGATCATATAACAGCGCAGAGTCAATGGTGAGCTGGAGGAGGCCATCCCCTAGGTGAGCCCCGTTTCCTCCTGAGAAATAACTGATTCTTCTCTTTTTTCTGCTTTTTGCTTTTGTTTATTATTTGTTATTTTATTTATTATTTTTTTAGATAAGTTAAGTACTCATACACACTCAAGTCGCACACTCAAGTCGCTTATCATCAAGCCTATAGTCCGGGAATTTGATAATAGAAAGACGAAAATATTTGAAGATCTGATATGGGCACTCACACAGCACTCATCAAATCCCACACCATCAACGGTACAGCCAGGTATTGATGATAGAAAAAATAAAGTTTTTGAAGATATAAAATGGTGTTAGTTAAATTAGGGCATTAATCCAAATAAAATGGATTATTCGAACTTAATGATCTTTCTATGTTAATGCTTTATATTTTAATCTAAACCAATATTTCAAACTAAGTTGATTCTCATCCGTCCGTAACTAAATATAGCCAGTTTCATCAGACAGCGGAAAAGCAGCCTTCATGGCCAATAAAAGTGGTTGAGCGAGATTCTTGGATCAATAGATGTAGTTACTTATTATTAGTAACGCCAAGTGGTCTTTTACTGTTAAAAAAAAAAAAAAAAGTCTAGAACCTGTGATGAGGGGCAACAGAGATAACCTATGGCCAAGCCTGCACATCCACCAATAGAACCACAACTGTAAAATCCAAGCCACAGAAAATAAAACTCTCCCAATGAATCGGCATTGGGCTACACTTCAATCCAATAAGAGATGATTTCAACGTCAGACTAATCACACATAAATCATGGAATTTCACTCCCTTTCTTTTGTGTGTTTTATTTCTGAAGTGGGCCCAATCTCTGCTGGAGCAATATTTGGCCCAAATAAAATACCCTGAGATAGTTCATTACCAACAGTTTTGATTTTGTAAGTGAGACCCACAAACAAATTTATCCACTTGGCATAGAGTTTCTTCTGTATCTTGACACTAGGTATTCTGTGAATCTCCCAAAGGAAAATGTAGAAACAAGCAAGCAGTATACTTTAGAAAACAATTCCTTGGAGTAGGTTCCGGACATTTTGAAGTGAAAAGGTGGGACGTTCCTTTGGCCTTTCCCTTACTCTGGTTAAAAGAGATATTTTGAAGCAACAGGAACAAATAAATTGAGAAGAGGTCAGCAGTACTAACCAAAAGCCAGAGATGTATCGCGTCGAGAAAGACCTGTGGGCCTTCCCAGCTATCAGCCTCCCATGTGAATGGCTGAAACCGAGCTGTCCTGATCACATTATTGTAGTTTCATACAAGATCGTTCAATGTTGTCACAATCACTTTTGCATCTTCTGGAACTGTACTCCCTTTGGCAGTAAATTATAGTTAGTTAATCCAATTGTACAGTTGATGCTCTTTCCTAATTACACTGAGCTCAATTTTCTTTTCTTTACTTTTCTTTTTTCACATTTTATTTGAATGGTCAAGCATAGGCAATTTATTTGAAAACGAGAAGGCCGAAGAGAACATTGATGGACATGGTATTGAAAGATATGAAAAGGTATAACATATCTAAGGATTTGGCCAAGATAGATTGGACCGGAGAAATTGAATTCATATTTCTAACACCAACACAGTTGGGACAAGGTTTTGATGATGATGATGTATAACTATCAAGGAATAAGAAATTCAGAAGGGCCACGCGGTTGAAATCGTAAGCAAAAGATCACAAAGGCCCCTTTGGTTACCAGGTATTAAAATCCTAGAATTTCAAAGGAATTGAAGCAATGATTTTCAATCCTGTTGATGCAACCGACCATAGCATGGCCTGCTGCTTTCTACATCCCTCATATTGGCAGGCTACAAGATCCAGGATTGTCCCGTATGAAAATTATGCTCATTTTTTTTTTTAATCACGCATTTGCCAAGTGAAGAGTACATCAATGTTCTAGCCTACATGTCACTGTAGTGTCCATATTCTCTAGCAGAATAATTCATCAAACAAAAGTTCAGAAAAATGGGGGGGTAAAAGATGCTGGAGATATATCAAAGAAACTAACCGAACGCAAATTCCCATGAAGAAAGACTTCGACTATATCAGATCAGTTGATTATGAAAGTTCACCCTATGGCATTAGCAATATTAAAATTGTGATTGTTTTTTTAAGTCTATCAAAATTGGCCGCTTTTACCAACGGCTCCATCAGTGTCTACAACAGACATATTTCAGCACAAGGTCAATCAAATAAATAACGCTGCACAACCAGTTCCTTTTCCTTTTATTTGCCTCCACAGTTTATCGAGGTTAGCATCAACCCATGTAAATGTATTAGAGATATTTTTGTGAATTCATCTAATGATGACCTCAAAATCGGTGCCTATGGGCAAATGATCGCTTGGGTGGTGGTAGTTGGGCAATCCGCCAACAACGTCAGGAGATTCTGGCCCTGGGAGTTCAAGGAAACTGACAGTCTTCAGGTAGCCGGAACCTGAAAAGAATATATAGTCGAGAGTTCCAGTGAAACCTGGAGTGCAGTTCGTGAAAGGTGGCTCCCCGCCAATGAACGCATAGAGACTGCACAATGGTATTGCTCTTTCTTCGTCATTTTCAGTAACTGACATGCCAGATGAGTTTCCCGATACAAGGTACTGGTAGACCTGAAATCACAAGACCAAACTATTGTAAGACCAAAATCTTCCAACCATAAAGATACCTTGATATCTTGGCCCTTGCTTTACGGTATAATTCTGTTGTACTGTTAAAGCCTTTTTCAATTCAAGTTTAACATTAAAAAAAAATCCATTTTAAACATATAATAATTCATCCAAAAAAGAAAAAAAAACAGCCCTCATGTTGGAGCAGAGCAAAAGAAGCTAAACATCCTTAATTAATAAGGCTACCAAAAGGACTTAACACCCCTTCAAAGAACATAGGCAAAGGTGAGATCAGGCCATGCAGCCATTTGTGCCAAGGGTGTAGTCGGTTCAAGGACTCATGATTTTCACAATTTCACCAGTACAGCTGCAAGATCTATTAGGAACAGTTTGAAGGAACTTATAATGATATGTGGTCATGGCATGTCCTTAAGTAGGGCCACGAAGTGGTCACATGATGAAGCATGAGAAGGAGATGAAAATCCCAACCTGGTAGAGATGATACCAATCAAATTCTATATGCATCAGAGTTCAGACTCTTATTGTGGGTCTGAAACAATTTTGATCCTTGCTAACCGGTAAATAGCTCAGAAAGCAAAAGTTTTATACAAGCAAGCAACAATTTATATATATATAGGAGATGCTCCTGTGAGAGATATCTCTCACCTTATATGAAAAATAGGGGTGGGGGCCCTTGCATTTAAGTTGTTGGCATTGGATATGGATGTGAGGGCCCCCACCCTATATCTCATATAAGGTGAGATATATATCCCATAGGAGGATTTCCCTATATATATATATATATATATATAGGTGTCAGCTGTCCTAAGCTGAAGCTTATATTATCCTAAGCTAAAACAGTGCTGGTCCCACAAATCAAAGTCGATTATCGTTTTTTTTTTTTTTTTTTTTTTTTCTCCCATGATGATCGTCTCCAAAATCAAGATAAATCCAATCAAAACTGGATTTTCCAGTTACATCTTGCAAAAAACAGATATAATCAACTTTTATTTGTGGGACCAGCACTATTCCAGGTTAACATAAGGTAAGCTTTAGCTTAGGAGAGCCCTGCTCATATATATATATATATATAGAGAGAGAGAGAGAGGGAGGGGGGGTGTTTAGAAGCTATTGGAATTTCCGCAAGACTAATATCTACAATATAAGTCCAGTCAAATTCCAAGAATAGCTAAATAAGCAACTTCAAGGGGGCAAAGACAGGGTTTTGTCCTTGAGGGGCCATCATGTTATAAATAGAAAAAAAGAAATATACATATAATTTTCTTTTGAAAAGAAACATATTATCCTTGTCAGCAGTATGACAAATATTAAAAAAATTAAATTTGCCAAGAGTTTGATGAAAATGTCGTTTCACTATATTATCATAGTAAATTCAATTTGTCTCCAAATCCATCGCAATAATATTGCGATGATTAACCATTAAAAAATAATATTCCGACGATTACGATATTATTGTGGTAATATTGGTGTAAAGAAACAACATTAGAAAAGGATGAGATTATTAGTAACTATTTTTTCAGGAAATGTTAATGGGCCGTTTGTTTGCAATTATTTACATATGTAAATGATTCACATGCACAATGGTTATGCATTATAGCGTTTGTTGCACTCATTTGTACTCATGATGCATAAATGAGTGAAAATGGTGTAACAATGCCATTTACACACCAAAAAGTGTGAAAATCACTTTCACGCCTCTCTTGCAAGAGGTGCCAATATAGTCTTACACGGTGATTGCATTCCCGTGGGCCCTATCAATCACCCTTATTTTTTTCATTCCTGTGGGCCCCATATGTAATACAAACCATTCAATTTGTTTAATGAATTAATAAGCCTCAAGCCCTTGAAGCTAATTATCTTAAATCTTCATATATTTTAAGTAATTTGAGAAACAGTTCCAACCTCTGGATAGAATTTTCTGCACTTTTGTGGGCTCCCAATTCATGATCCAAATCGTTCAATATTCTTGTATTACGATAGAACATCGAGACATTTAGTTTCATCTCTTAAATCTTCACAGATTTTGCGAAATCTATGAAAAACATATAAATACATCTAAAACTGTTGGGTGTACTCATTTACTCATGTAATAGCGAGTTTGACAAACATGTAAAGTGTGTAACATTTGCATTTGTAATATTTACATATGTAAAATCCATTTTCCTATCCCATGCGTAAAAGGCAAAAAACCCGTGAGGGTTTATTTGGAATAACATCAAATACTCCTCACCAAGGAGATATTTTCTACTATTAATATCGCTAATTAATAAGAGTCTCGATCCTTTAGTGGCTAAAAAACAGGGCATGGTAAAGAATATGCCTTTGATTTCAAACAGCTAAGACAAAAACACTTAGGAAACTACACTAGATTCCAAGTAAAAGCATAGTTTGTGGGCCCACAAGCTTATTATAATGTGAATTTATATTCTGATGACTACATATATGGGTTAACAATACAACAAATTCATGTAAATTTTTTAATGAATGCTTAATTTGGATTTTAATTTTAATTTATTATTAAGTTTGCATAAGACTTAACCCGTGCATCTCACAAGCTTTATGATAGTCTTTATTTATAAAAAGAAATATATCTTTAGCAATGTTTTCCAATATTATTGTATTTAAAACCAAAGTTTAAAAATATCTTCATATCATCTCACAGATATAATAACAATGATTGTCACATTACTTATCAGAAAATGTTGCCAAAAGTAATAATAACTAAAAAAAGTAGAAATAATTTAAAAATGTTTATTTCTATTTAGAAATATAGAGAATTAAGGTAAAACACCTAAAAATCATCAATATAAAAGTGTTTAGACAAATTATTGTTTCACCACTTCCACTGCTAATAGTTCCAAAAAAAGTCGACTCGTACAACCATTAATTTGTTACATCACATGTTATTTAGCTTTGATTGTAATTTGTAACAGATCAAAAGCATTGTACGAATTGTTCAACCATCAAGAAGTTGAGACTGATTGGATAGAATTCCCAAGAAACTTGCAATGTAGGGGTCTTGCTAGGTCAAAACGAACTCTAAAACTGTCCTAAAGTAAGCAAAAGTGATAAAAATAAAAAATAAAAAATAAAAAAGTCATCAGATATGTCTTCTGTTCTGAAACAAGTGGGCCATAATGAAACAAACCTCATCTCCTGGGGTAGAATTGAAGTCACCAGCAACAATTACTGAAGGTGTACAGTTGAATTTGTTTGAAATCATTGCTTTAAACTGAGCAAGGCGATACTGAAGATATTTCACTTGTGCAAGCTTAACATCAGCCCATTCTGGGTCCCTGTCCAAAATGCAGTCCAAGATCAAATAAAATGGGATAAAGTTAAAAATACAAACTGGAACATAGAGAATAATATGGAAAAGAAAAGGGTAAGAAGAAGTTACTAAGAAGAACCCAGTTATAACTATAAAAGTATAAGAAACTAGTGGATCTCTGACATTTCAGGAGAGAACAGACATTGCGACATGATAATGTGCACCAAAAACACTTAATTCTGCCACGTACCAGTATATATGTGTATTTGCCACAATTACAAGATGATGAGAAGGATCATTAAGCTTAAATGCTGCCATTAAACCAACACAGTCACGTTTCAATCTTACACGAGGATCATTAGGATCTCCTCGGTCATCTGAAAAATTCCTTTGTGGTAAACCTGAAATAGTTAATCGCACATTATGCTACCAGTCTAATGTCACATTGAATATCATAAAGTAGACAGAAAGCTAAAACAAATATTTCACTTGGATTGATCAAATATCCAAATAAACCTGGCAGATGCTGGTGGATTTCAGGAGGTATTAATTAATCACAAGAGGATGTATTAATTACTGGCAAGAGGATGTTGGCCACATATATTACCTTCCACTGCCCCCTGATTTTCAGTATCCACCGCAACGTCAGTTTGATGATTGCACAAATCTGTTCCGTCTTCAATAAATTTTACAAGATCATTGTAATCTATTTCCTCCTTCAGCATCAATTCTGCGCTGAAGAAATGGGAATAAATGAGCTGAGAATAATTCACTATAAAGTAAATGCATTAGCTGAAATATCAATTTCAAGAAGAAATGCACACTTACCAACCCAAAAAATATGGAAATGTGAATTCATTTGCAAACAAGGTAAGTGAGGAAGTAAACAAAATATAATTATAAAACATTTCAAATTTTCAAAGTTGCTTGGTTGTACCAAAAGGTATGAAAACTTTCTACACTTGCAAGTGGCAAGTTAACAAAGTAGCTGATTGATTAGTCAATTTGATTGAAAAATATTTTAAATAAACCAAGAGCCTGGCAGTATATCTCTCCTATACTGTAATCTTCCTCTTTTTAAAAAAGTTAAAGAGCCCCTCCCAATTGTCTGGTTCAATGCCAAATGCTCTCTCACTTACCCAAAGTCCAAGTCTCCACTTGCTTAATCTTCTTCATGCTATTGATTACAGGCATTAATATCTCAGAGGCTCAAAATCAAAAGTCACTCATGTGATGAGACTCAAAATCTTAGATATTCAAGAGAACTGTGAAATCTCAATTCATCATTTTATTAAGCTCAAAACCATCACAATGGTCAACAATAGTTAGAAAGGTTTTAATAGATCAAATAAGATTTTAACGATATAAATGTACACAAGTAATGCAATGCATAAGAAAGGTCATTCCACATCATCAATCAAAAACAAATAAAAATTTATATAACAATATGACTTATATAGTATCATTTATAAGATTACACAATAGTACAGCATACACAAGTACAGCATAGCAATTAATCAACATTGCGAATTGTAATCAATACAAGGTGTAGATAGACAGCTATGTGCGTATGCCACTTGTAATTTGGGCAGTCTATCAAAGTTTTCTTTCTCTTTCCACGTTTAGAATATTCTCTTTACCACTTTACAATTTATCTAGAAGTGCAACTTATCTGAGGATTTTGCTAAGTTTAGAATGGAATGGATAAACAGAATTCATGTAGCCAACCCTAACATAGGTGGGACACAAGGCATTGACGATGATGAAAACCACTTCACAATTTATCAATCTGCCATTACATTATATCTATTCCCTCATTGAAATTTAGCTTTAAAAAAACAATTAACTCATATGCGCATAGAATTCCAGTTTTGAGATATGTTTCTAAACTTATTCCACTGTCTCTTGTAATAATTTTTTCAACATCTGAATTTTTCCGTGCTCCAGAAGATCCCAATTTCTTTTTTCCCTTTATTTGTTCCAGAATATCTCCAGCATCCTTTAATTTTACTCTTTATTTTAGATGTTAGGGTTTCTATTTTTGGAAATGTTTCTCAGTATTTCCTCTTATTGATCATCAATATCTTTCAGTATTTCACTTTATCCTTCGATCTTTTCTTTTATCTTTTGATGGATAATGTCACTTGAAGTTGAACCTACAACCATGTGAGTCTTGTCCTAATTATCTATTTGTTAAAATGATTACCTCTGACTTTTGTTTTTTCCAATCTCAGTGAATCAAATTGTCAAGATGTCCAGCTGACAAAAGTGCACAAATTGAGACTCGAGCCAAGTTTAGAATCTTTCATATCTACTAGATACGGATGGCAAACCCAAGCTTGGTGCAAGTTATCTAAAAGTCAAATTCAGCTCCCAAGAACCAGCCCAAGCAAGGATCCACATCCTAAAACGAAAGCTTCACTAGGGTCTTACTCAAATTGGAGGAAAGAATTCTATATACCTGTTGCGCTTGTAAAATATCCCACATCCATCACGTTTCTGTCCACTTCTCTGAATATATAAGCTTGAATACCCATAGCTATCCATATTTCCTTTATAAAAGCTATCATACTCGTCCAATTCCTGGGGAAAATTATCAATATCTTCTTAAATAAAAAGGAAATATGAACTGCAAAAACCATCTTTAGAAGGCATAAAGTATAAAAAGATTAGATTGCAAATATTTAAGAAAAAGTTCAAAATATCAAAAGAATCATATATTCTTCGGATAAACATATGCTTACACAAAGGGTTCACATTCTCAGCCAATTTCAATATGAATTAGATAACAATAAATAGAAGAACAATGATGCAGTTTGGGCCAATCACAGTGGGCTCAATGTCCTGGGCCTGGTGTATAAACTATGAGGCCCAAGGACTTGACCATATGAAACCATAATATTATATGGGTTTAATAAAGCCCACAAGGGATCCACCTTCTATAACACATCTACAAGTTGTGGGCCCACAAAGAAATATTCTAGGCCTGCTTGTTTGCATTAGAATACATGGGAATTGAATGCAAGATTAAAGGTGAATTCAAAAAATGAACATCAAATAACATTTTCTTTTAGGGAAAATAGTATTCAAAGAAGATGATATTTGATGCTCATTTTGGAAATTCAACTTTGATCTTCATTTTTTACCACCCTATGTATTCAATTCATGTATTTTGATGCAAACAAACATGGCCTATGGAATTGGCCACATTGAAAATCTCCTTTCCTATTCAAAACAAATACCCCCCCCCCCCACCCAACCCACAACCAACAAACCCAAATTCTCTCTTTCCTTTTTATTTTTAGTAACTGCAATATACATGCAAATTACAACGCTACCTGTTTTGACCGGGTTAAGAGTGATTAGAATGCTTCAACTAGTTGCTAAATTTTATTAACTATTTTTGCACAAATTTGGGAGGAAGTTTCTCCCTTCGTACAGCCATATAGCCTATATGGGGAGATTATTTTTACGTTTGGATATATTCTCATCATTAATAAAAGGAAAAAGTTTCTTCTCCTTTGACCCACAACCTCTAACATGACATTTTCATTTTTTTAATTCCAAATTTTTATAGGCATTCCCTTTCTCTTAGTGCCTACTAGCCACAGTCACTTCTTCATCAAGTGGTTGTTTCTGGTCTAAAGAACAAACCCAAACCATCCAAGACAACGATCCTTTATCTCTTGAAATGAAGTCACATGTAGATTTCATTCAATATACTGATCCCCAAACCTAATTCTATAATTTCTTGTTACTCATACCTATCCTACCAAATCACCTTTACAATGTGACATTCATTGATAAATGGGATTGGGATTTTTTTTCCCTGATTGGTTAGGAAGGATAAAATGAAGATACCATTATAGCACAATGTTCTACTAGAAGAAGACTGCATACACTCATGGGGCCCACTTAAGATGCCCTCTCATTAGTGCGATTGGGTACATGGAAAGGTCTCCTTGCAGATAAAGGCCAACAAAAAAAAAAAAAAAAGTCAGCCTTGTAAAATAATCCTAGCCCTTGACTTAAAAGCCATAAACTTAAGTGGTCTTTTAACCATAGATTTCTTTGAGATTCAATCCAACGATGGATAAAGGTTTGATGATAGTGAAGCTGGGCATGGTACCAGATCATGAGGATGAGAGTGTGAAAGGACTTGCACTGATCCAAGATGGGCCCCACATAGATGGACTGCATATGCAGCAACTCGTAGGAGAACATTTCTCGTACATTGTATCAGTTTTGATATGTTCTTATGAAAATTTCATTTTTGATAACAAGGAGAAGATGAAGACGTGGATTGTTCTGATGGAAATTTATCATTGATACCGTTAGATTTTATCGACTAGTTTTTTTACACTAAGGATCAACCATTCAACAAAAAAAAAAAAAAAAGATTTAATCGACTAGTATCACTAACATATCGGCAATAAGGGTGATGAACAAGTCAAACACAGGCCAGCAACAGCACCCAAGAGGACCTAGATAGATGTCACAAGCATGGATCTGAATCAGTGCAACCCATCCGACGTTTTGGCCCATGATAGACTAGAATAGAGAAACAGAATTCATATAGCTAAACACAGTGTAGTTGGGACAAGGCTTTGATGATGATGATGATTTATTTATATTCATTGGTAGATCTTCTGCATCTTAAACACCTTGATTGTCACTTATATCATTAAATATCCTGAAGTGAAATAACTTCAAAGATGAAGCCTGAATGTCTCTAGTATTGTACCACATCTATCACATTGTATTGCAATATGTACAATTCATAAGCCTGGAATGGTATGATACAATAAATTGTCATTTTAAATGAAGGTGAATGGCTACTTTTCTAAATTATGCAATCAATAATCTATTGCAACTTCCTATAATTTGAACAGAACTTTTCCATAATTCTTCAATATTTTTAAAACTCTTACCGGTGATCCTTGTTCGTTTACATGTAAATTCTATAAGAAGCAACAGTAGAATTTTTCATCAAGATAATGGAGATGGCCACTAAACAATTAGGAAGCAATTCAAACCTGTATGCAGAGGAAGTCAGCCTCAAAGCTTTTAAGAACAGTCAAAATAGCTTGGGAACGAGCTTTCCACCTATGAAACCATACAAAAGTACACAACCAAAGATAACCAAAATGTGACAAAAATCTGGCTGTTCAAAAAGTATAAACAAAGTCCAACATCAGATTTTTCGTTATGAAACTTTTTATTATTTTCCAACCTTTATTTTGGGGGACTGGAGTCTAGCCTTTTGAATTCATTCAGCCTAAACCTAATTATTTGTTCACCCCTTATCCATGTATAGAACTTTCCATCCCATCCTGCACCGAATCACACCCGACTGGTCGGCCAGGTGGGCCACATAGGGCTGCTGCCCAGAGGTCTCTTAGGAGATAGTTTTTCCATTACGTAGATGTGTGTCAGCATATTCAAGTCCAAACTGCGTTGACTATTTTATGGTGTGAATTCATTGTGGGACCCACCTAGATGCATGTCAACAATTTTAGGTACTGGGGTATCGAGGTGGAAAGATCTCAATGAGACCTAGGGTTTTCAAAATTTCAACCCCATCACATACATGTCGCCTTCAAGTTCAATGATTTCAAAGGCATTGTGTTCTCTGTTTTTTCGAATCTTCAATCCAACAATGGGTAACAGTTAGATGAATGCCAAAACGGGGTAACTGACAATCATTGCTGTTGTTTTGGGCCACAGGAGAAGGGGGGGGAGTGGGTGTGAAATGGTAACTTGAACATGGGTGAGTAAAGTGGCCCAAAAATGAGATGGTTCTCAAGGCAATGGACAATTCTAATTAATGTTTTTTACACACATGCAAGAGGGGAGAGAGAGAGAGAGAGAGAGAGAGAGAGAGAGAGAGAGAGAGAGAGAGAGAGAGATTTATACTTTTCTTCACTTGGTCAATTTAAGAATAAACTCAGCCAAAGAAATTCACCCATGACTCCATGCAATTTCACAGCCAAAGCAAAGTTCTAGCATTAAGATAGCTTAAACTCCAGGCCCCAGTGTATGATAAATAAAATTGAGGAAATCAAATCACAGATAAAAGGAGATAGCTTTATGGAAAATCAGAAAATATGTGATATTAATGATCATGGCATTTGCCTTTATATTCCTCCTACACTTGATAAAATCAAGAGCTTAGAGTTTATATAACGATCGCTTCACTGAATAAAGAGAACTCCAAAATTTACTTGAGACAAGGTGATGGAGAATGTGGAAATAGAGAACTCTTCACATACACCTGCATAAATCAAAGAACAACAGCCTTATTTTGTCTTATGCATCATATAATTGGTCTTTCTTTTTTTCTCTTTTAAAAAAATCATATAATTGACCACTGAAATGAAAAAAAAAAAAAAAAAGGTATTGCATAGTTGAGTTTAATTTACCAAATCAAGTACATAGTGTTGAATATTGAAAATCACATAACTAAGCTTTTTCTGTTTTTTTATGTGGTAAATACTCACACACCATATGGCAACAGCCAGAGATTGATCCCCAATTGTCCCACGCGAAGGGAGAACCCTTACCACTGAACCATCAGTGGATTGGTTCAAAAAGATTAAAAGAAAACTTGATATAATATTTTGATTCAAAAGTATAAAAGCAGTAAAGAAACCTGCTCCATAAAAAGGATGCAATGATTAATCCGCTAATGGTACAACACCCAATTTTCTATTTGAAGATTGCACAATGCAAGTGAGGGGTGGTGACAATCATGGTAGTTAACATAGAAAGGCAGCCAGATCTTCTTCAGGCAGTTGAGAAGAATATAAGACCCTATCGGTTCAGAATATATCAAGTTTCCCTTGCTTCTAATGGCTGATGTAGGATAACTAACCGCATGCAAGAGGTACCTCTTCCCTCATTGCTCCATCTATTATTCACACTAGTAAGTCATTGATTTGGAGTTTGTCCAGCTAATGAATCTTGTCATTTTCTAGGATTTACCCAAACAGATTCCAGTTCAAACTGCAGCTTCATGTGTTGTATGCCAAATTGCCATCTCTTCAAGATATTAGCCAGTAGGCAAACAACTATCTTCTTGAATTGTTGAATGTTGAGTGAATATAGAAATAGCATTAATCTAATTAATTATGTAATAAAATGCACTATTAACTGCTTAAGTAACAAGAAGATGTTCCAGTGATGCTCCAACTCACATGAGCAGTTTGAGCACAGCGGTGACATGCAGACGAAGCATGATAAAGACTCCATGTGCACTACCCAAATAAACCTCAAGCTTTAGGAAAGGAAAACTAACTTAGTAATTAATGAACTAGGAAAGTGGGATCAGTGTTACTTCCAAAAGGGCATTCCAATTTCAGAGCATGGCTTAAAATTACAGCCATTGCATACAAGTTGCACTCACTATGTACCATTTCCAGAACTCACAGGTACTCTAATATGAATACAAAGTTCCCAAACATAAAATATATAAAATACAAAGGAAATATATGCACACTTCTACACTTGGTTTTTATATTTATTCACATCTAAAACAACTTGAGAAATCCCTTTCTTCAAATTTCGCATAACACAATTTTCAACATAACAATTAAACAAAACACAAAGCACAAAATCATTTTGAGACATTATATCACTTGGTATGCAAATACCTCGGCCACCGTCGTTACGGGTACAACTACAAAACCCATAGGCAAAAACAGTGTTTTCTAACCATGTTCCATAGAGAAGAAAAAAACACTCAATTCACCAATTTTGAACAAGTCAAGAACTTTTCTTTCAACAAGAATGGCGTACCTGAGCTAAAATGTTATATGAAACAACACGAAATCTGAAGCCTGGAACATAAGATTTGACAACATATTTTCAGGCAATGAATCGCAATCCACAAAAGAAGCAAGAGCATAAAGTAAAACTCTCTTGTCTATTCTAATTGTTTCTAGAATACCATAGTGTCTTCAAAGGTAGAGATGTAGATGAGACCATCACTTCCCTAGGGTTTAATCAACCATTATGATTTTCAACAACCAATTCCGGACAAAGGAAAGATTATTCCACGACGGACTCAACTCGATTTCCACCTTTAATCCTCCACTATCAGCCCCTTCGATAGAAATGCATTGGATCAGAAATCCAACAAACTCAATACCTGATTCTACAAACATTCAACAATCAGATTGTCGAATGAATAATACGCGTACCATTAGAGATTGTCGTTGAAGTGGTTCCAGGATCTTCTAGGGGAATGAATTTGGGAAGAGAAGGCTGTGTTGCTGCGCTCATTTCCATCTTGCAGATCCTGTCGATTGGAAAAACAAGTTTCTTTGCAGTATAGTAAAGTTTAACAAGTAAAGTAATTCAGAGAAGATGTGATGAGAAGATGTGGAGGTTGCTGTGGAGTGGGGGGAAAGGAAAGACCTTTGCACGGCGGAAACGGGAAGGCGAGGAAGCCGTGAAAAACCCCTGAGCATGACAATGAGAGAGGTGGGTATTAATTATTCACTTGAATTCCTAGGTTGGCTTTGAATTTCATCTTTGTATATAGATAGGACCCATCACATGAGACTCATCCATCCTTATATACAAGATGTTGCTCACAAGTTTCACCAATGCTTGTTCTAGGTTGATAGATGAATTGGACGTAATGTAATGGGTATTACGTGGGTGGACCATCTGTTAAGTGAGACGAAAGAAATATTATATTGTTTACATGACACCATATAATCAATTATTATGTGATTTAGGTTGGCAATTTAATATTTAACTAGCATATAAATGCTCTACCTAAACCCAATTGAGAGTTAGGAGTAACCCAAACCCAAATTAGTAGGTTGGGTTTGAGTCGAAACTGATAGGTCGTATAGTGAAATGATTTCCTTGAGTTGGGTTGGCTGGTCAGCTCGTAAGTGTGGACCCAACGGAATCTGACCCATTTATTATTCAAGCAAGACTTGTCAACAAAATGACATAATACCGATAATAAAAAAAAGTCTAACTGGAGTCCCAAGTTTGGATTGAGGTTAACTGGGGATTTGCCATCCTTTCTTTATTGGATCAGTTTTTATATTAGATTTCGTATTTTTGTTATATAAAACTATAAAATTTCACATCTAAAACTGTGAGAATTTTCTATATCATATTCTATCACAAACATGTAAACACATTATAAATGGGGGATTGGTTCAACGCTGCCAAAAACTGAACTTGTTACAACAGCAACTCAAAGAATTAAAAAATAAAATAAAAATTGGCGCGGTATGTATTAAGGACAACATTGCCAATGTTGCTTTAACGTTGTAAATACAGGTTTTCCTCCTCTCTTAAATAAAGAAAAGTTGCATATGCACCTTTACTTCTAACTAAAGCTTTACCGCGGTATTTATTTGAGGTAAAGCAGAAAATGTAGGTTTTCCTCCTCTCTTAGAGGAGGAAAAGTTGCATATGCATCTTTACTTGTAAATGAAGCTTTACCGTCGTATTTATCCGAGGGAAAGCAAAAAATGCAAGTTTTCCTCTTTTCTTAGTGGAGGAAAAGTTGCAAATGAAACAAATTTAGGTTTTCCCAGTTGTCGGGAGAGGAAAAGTTACAAATGGAGTTTTTCCTCCATTCTTATCAGAGGCAAAGTTGCAAATTATGTGCGGGTGTCGGGATCTGACCTCGCCAGGCCTAAGCCTTTCTATCGAAGAACCTAAATCTAAAAAGGACCCTGCAGTGAAAAAGGGTTGAATCCTTAATTTAAATTTGTATTGATATGGGCTTCCCACCTTTACTTGATCTTAGTACATCCCAATGAACAATGTTGACTTTAGCATTGTTGAATTTGGAAAGATGTGGACTCAGATTGATTAGGGCAGGATTAAGCCCGTTCATAGCCTTAGAAAATGACTTGTCACTAAGGATGTCAACTAGGGCTTTCAATGGACCCTCGTTATTCGGTATGGATTTTGTGCTAGATTCATAACTTGGTCTTGGTCCATTATTTAGGTCTGGTTAACAATGGGTTCAAGTCGAATGGATCCTCAATCGGACCTTGTACATATTATACAAAATTTTGTTCGATACCCTCCACCTTTTAGCTTAATTCCATAAATCCCCATAGTTTTGAGAATTATTTTTAGGGGCATTCGGCGATGGGTCTCTGAACATTTCACTTTATTGCCTTAAATCTACAATTATTTTTCACAGTATGATAGGTCATTTTTCCAAATTTGAAGACCTAAAATGTCTAATTTACCCTTTCTTCAAAATCATATCCCATGATTAGTGGGATATGCCATTAATAATGATCAACTACCATATAATTAGCCACAATTAATGAAATCCCATTAATGAGATTTTCAAATAAATTTTAAAAAAACAAAAAAAATTTTCAAAAAATAAAAATAAATTCAAAAGAATGCAAATAAATTAAAAAAAAAGGAAATAATTTCAAAAAATGCAATAAATTCCCATAGAATGCGGAGAAATTTAAAATGACGCAAATAAATTTCACAAGATCCAAATAAATTTCAAAAGATGAAAATCAATTTCAAAATATCCAAACAAATTTCAAAAGACGCAAATAAATTTTCAAAGACACAAATAAAAATTAAAAATAAAAATGAATTTAAAAAAACGCAAATACAATTGCCGAAACTAAGATAAACCAATTTTTCAAATTTCAAAAAAAATTACCAAAAACTCAAGTATTTTTGTCAAAACTCAGTTAAATTTATTTCAAAAAATACAAATAAATTTCAAAAGTCATAAAATTAAAAAACACAAATAGATCTAAAAAATATAAATAAATTTGCCAAAAACACAGAAAGATTCGTTAAAAAACTCAGTTAAAATTTTCAAAATGGAGATAAATTTGTCAGAAACTCAGCTATATTTTTCAAAAACTCAAATAAATTTGCCAAAAACTCAGATAGATATGTTCAGAACTCAGATAAATTTATTTTAGAACTCATATAAATAGCCAAAAACTCAGATAGATTTGTCCAAATCTCAAATAAATTTGACAAAAACTTACATAAATTTCACAAAAACTCAAATAAATTTCATAAAAACTAAAATAGATTTGCCAAAAACTATATAACAGCCATGCTGCCTTCTTTCTTTTGAGGGGCCTAGATTTCATAAAGGCCATGCTGGTGAGCAGTGGCGGGCCAAAAATTTTCATTTGAGGCGTGCAGGCCCAAATATGCAATTGGGTTGTGAGAACAAGCCCAAGATTTTCATGTGGCTTTTGGAGGCCGACACCGGATTTGCATGTGAGTTTTCAACGCCAAGCCAGAACTTTCATTCTCGTTTTAGAAGTGGATAGACATCCAACAGGTGCAATTGCACACCCCCACATGGATGTGCTTGGGTCTGCCCCTGGTGGTGAGGGAGATCGAAAAATATGAGACATAAAAGGAAGAAGAAGAGTTGAGCGATTGAAACAAGCAATGATAACATTACTCAAACAAAAGTGAAAATTAGTCGAGAGAGCCTTTATTTTTACAGAGAAATTACCAAAGCCTTTTCCATGCTCCAAACATCTAAAGTAATCTTTTTGGTGCCCTGAATATCTAAAGTGATTTTGTTTAAGTAATTTTCTAAAGTACTGCGGAGTAAAACCAACGAGTAGTAGCTCAGTTGGTCAGTGACTCTCTGAAAGCAAAGAGGTTTTATGTTCAACACCTACCTTCGTTAGCAATCTCCCATAATTAATCTGGTGCATGTAGATAGGAGGGTTTACATATACCTTTAGGAGTCAGCTCTCGGCTGTCAAAAATCAAGCGTCTCTTGGGTTTTGGCTGAAAGCTCGTAAGCTGCATTGGGCGGAGATACTTGAGTAAAAAACATAAAAAAAAAATCACACCGTAACCCCTTATGCTAAACAAAGAGGCTCTCAAACAATGAAAAATGATAAAGACGGTGACTCGGTTGCAACACTCGTGACGCTCAAGTTATTATTTTTAAGGCGTGTGATGATGTAGACAAGAGGCTCCTCCAATCCCATCATCAATTGATAAAGACCATAATAAAAATGGTGAGCTGTATTCGTGTGCTATCCGCCATGACCATGCACAAGAGATCCTTCCCTAACAATGGCCTTGCCTATTCTTCCATTGATATCTTTCGTGTGCATACATACATGTTTCATGATATTTTTCTTCTCAGGAAATTACTATGCCTCCTCAGCATTCCCAGCAGCACTTCTCCAACCATGCTCTCTTCATTTCAGTTCTCATTTCAAACGATCAGGCACGCCAATAATTGCAAGTTGAGTTCATCTGGGATTTATATAGTCTGCCCACTTCTCCAACTATCTGCTCTCCTTGACAATTTGAATTTTGAAGCAATTTATCCTTTGTCATTGAATCTCCATCCAATCAGGTATTTGATGATGAGGAGCCTTGTATTACCATAGTTTTGAAGTTTATCTCCATAATACATTTAGTCATTTCTTCACAGTTTCCACCCCTGTTCTAGTCTCTCATACCAAAATACATTATCCATCTTTATCCGGGTCATCTGAAAAACTTAATTTATATCAATCAATTAATCCTGCTGATTACAAGAATTTTTAGTTCTGCAACTTTAGATACATCCAAACATCACAGTATTATTATTTTTATTTTTAACATGAATCTCCTATCAATTGGCCCACATTATTATAAACCCAAGGCTTGGTGTATAAAACCAGCATTTTATTATGGTCTTCTGCCTTTGTATTATTTTAGTGGTTTCATTTAACCAGTAGTGGCCACTTCTTAGAAGCAAACTTTATCACAAATATTATCCAAGTCTGCTTGTTTTGTGGAATTGAATACATGGGAATTACTAGACTTAAAATTGAGGAAATAAAGTGAGTTTAAAAAAATGACTATCAAAATAAAAAGAACAAAAGTGAGGGTTGCATTTGTGTCTCCGCCTTGTATACTTCACCTCACCTCTTTTTATAATCTTTGTTGGAGCCTATTTGATCATAAATTCTCGTGAATTCAATTTACACATGTCCATCTTAACATGCTCCAAATTTACCTCTAGCTTAAATTAACTAGATTAGAACTTAGAAAGAAAAGACAGACAATACGAGAAAAAGTTGTAGCTTGGCTGATTAGGAGTACCAACACCCACCTACAAGTGAACGGCGTGAGATCTGACTATCTTCTCAGGATGGAAAAAAAAAAGCATCGAAATGGACTAAATATAAAGAAGTTAACAACTGCTAAAGGATGAAATTAAGATATATTTAAACATTAAAAGAATTCCGAGATGCTGGATGATAATTAACTTTAAAATAAAGAGGACAATTAAAACTTATTTTGACCCAAAATATTTATTTAAAAATATTAAAAAATAAATCATATTAAAGGGAGAAAATCAGTCAAGGAGGTTTAAATTGTTGGAGATAATGTTACTTTTGACTTGAATTATAATTTTATTTACCAAGATTTAGCGTTAGAGATTTAAATTTTTATCAAAATGGAGGATTTCCTATTTTATTATTTAACGAGGGTGTAAAAGAACACATATTATACTCTAATGCTTTCTCATAAATTCTCTAATTGTCTCCATGAATAATGAAATTATCTACAGTAATAGATTGATTTTCCCAAATAATGAGGTGCGCATGTTATTGAATAGAGTACATTTGGATCCATTACCACTGCACATAATAGGTGTAAAGGAAGATCACAGGGCACTCGCCAATAATTGACGTGGAATCAGAGGTTAATCTACTCTTATTTTTGCAACAGCTTAATGTACACTTCATTTGAGTAGCCCATAGGGAAATCAGGCAGATGCCTTGTAATTGTTAATTTTCACTGGTCCATATAGAAATTAAGCATATGAGCCTTCTAATTGTTCCTCCTTTTCCATTGATGAAGTTACTTGAATTCACAGTCTCAAGGTTGCAACAATGAGCACTTTTATTGTGCCACTTGTTGGCACCGTGTAATTGTCAATAAGGACATTTTTCATTGGCTGGTTTTTCTAAAAAAATTATCATAATTAAATTAAATATATATTTGATGAGAAGAATAAACAACGACATACATTTGATATTAATGGATTAAAAAGATCAAACAGCCCTAATTCTTTTACCAATGCAATTTTTGGATTAATTATATATCTATAAGTATAAGTTCTATATTGGGGTAGCTTAGTTGGCCTAGGACCACAGATTGTGTCAATTAGAAATTTTGTCATCTAGCAATATTCATATAATGGCATGTCTTCTCTTATTGCTTCACCCAAGACTTTGAATGATCTCCCTCTTTTAGAAGAAGCGTGAAACCCACCCATGTTGCCAGTGGAGAAGACGAAGGGAGGTAGGGTCTTTTTTTGTTGTTTTTTTTTTTTTCAGTTTTTTATATTTGTAAAAAACCCTTCCTCTTTTCCTTTATTCATCCAAAAAAAGCAGCTGAGGTGATCCACAGGTGACATTGACAACTTTTTACACCTGGCAATCTGTGACCGGGTCAAACAGCATTCCTCCATTTCATCCAAACAGGGGATCCAAACTCAGAGGTTGAGGATTCGAAACTATGCTACCACACTGGGCCTGGACAGCATGTCAGGTTAGACTAGGCATCCTAACTAATTGTAGAATGTAGAATGAGAGATGATAGACATCTTGGATCGGTTAGATTGAATCCAGATCCGAGAAAGATCTCTCTTTTTCCCACTATGATAGGTTATCACTTGTACAAATCAAACAAAATTTGGATTGGAACACCTTGATTTAAACCAGATCTTGACTGTGATCAAGATTCATATATAGTCCTTCCGTTATCATAGTTCAAACGATCCACTCCAGCTTGATCAAGATGAGATCTGTCATTTCATAAGGCGTGCTTGTGGAGCGGATTTTGATAGGCAAAAGCTGGGCCATGCTTAGAACAACCCATCTATGCATCAAAGACATCCATCCATCCCCCTTTGCAACTTTCCATATCTAACAACTCTGATCTTAAAAATGGATAGGAGATTTCAAAAGGGATTTCCTCCAAAATAAATCTTTGGGGGTATTAATATTAACTCAAATGCTAACTAATGAAAGAATAAGAGAGTGAAAGGAATTAAATACATCCTTGTCATGCCCCAGGTATCACATGAGTAACAGCTCAAACGTCCAAAGCCCAAACCCAATTATACCAATCATGGCCCACCACATTCCACCAACACAGCAAATCAAATCCAAACAGGTGTCACAGAATGCTGGACCCATCACCTATTCATAAAAAGACCCAGTTCAGAATCCATAACCGATACCTATTTAATTTAACTACTAATGATATTTATATGGGTGAATTAATTAATGATAACAATGACCTGAAACCGACCCGAATGTCTAACCTGCTGTTTCATTTTGATTCCCTATTTGGCTTGTTTCTTTTATTGAAAAGATCTGGACGGTGACTTCATGAGGCTCATGCACGCTTTAATTGTATTTACCATAACAGCACTATGCATTTATCTATATATATGATAGATACACAGTATACATGTGAGTAGTCTGTGGAATTGGAGTCTGTTTTGGTCAAAGAAGCAGGTGTTGTTCAGACCAATTTCAGGTGGGTTTTAGAGAATCCATGGTTTTGGTGGTGTCTTTTGATGACATGTTCGGTTTTCAAATTGTGGTGGGTGTTTTTTGGATTTTTCAGAGAAGACAAGGATTTTTTTTATTTTATTTTATTTTTTTATTTTTGCTGTTGTTGGACTTTCTGATTATTATTTTTTTGTTGGAACTGAATCGGTAATGATGCATGATTAGAGTTTTAAACAAACTCAGCCATGTTTTCACTGTGTAAATTTAAATTTTACATGAAAAGTGTGTTGGAAATGAATCAATGATGATGAATAGAATTTTAAACTAACTCACACATGTTGTCACTGTGTGCATATTTGAATTTCATGTAAAAAGTGTGTAGAGATGATTTATATAGATGGTGGGTTTTATTTTAATCTTTTTGAAGTTGTGATTAGTTAAGAAGAAAGATTGTCGTGACTTTATGTTGGTACTGGAAAGCACCAGGTTCTGAGTTCTAAAAATAGCTTTTGAGAATGATTTTGGATACTTTGGAAGAAGAAATCAATTGGTTTGGACAGGAAACCTCTTAACTTTGTCATGGTCTTTATCTTACAAGTTTTCATGGCATAATCATCTAGAAGATTTGTTAGTAAACAGTTGGAATTTCATGTATTCAGTGATCTGATCAAATAGTAGAAAAACAGATAGATATTTGAAAAACAATGATCTGTTAATGCCAAAGGATCTGCCACTTATATTGAATTGGATATCAGCAAAATGGGTTGGTCTCAATTGCGGGAATTATTGTTGTTGTTGTTATTTCTAGAGCTTGAGAAGAAGGAAGGAGAGAGAGATTAAAGTGGCACGTAAACAGAAATATAAAGTATTATCTCCTTTGTAAACATGTTGAAGCAAGTCAATGAATTTGGATATAATGGAGAAGTATTTAAGCACCCCCCCCTGTTTTGATGTTCTAGCTGCAGAATGTTAGATGTAAGAGGACATCAATGGCTTTATTTTCTAGTCTACCTGCAGACATTCCTGAGAGCAGATGCCTCCCCTGATGTGCCAATTACAATTATTCACGATGCTGTTAACGCAGGAGCAGGTGTGTCTTTTATTGCTTACCGCTTTCTCTGTCTTCCTTTTCAAATGATTTTCATCACATTGAAGCATCTGTTTGTTCTCTTTACATGCATGAAAACTAGCTCCAAGATTGTTCTTTCTAAAATCATATATTTTGATTGTTTTGAGTCTGGAATTTGAAATATCTCTTGCAGTTTGCTTGGATGGAAGCCCGCCAGCTTACCATCTTGACAGGGGTTTCGGCTCGGGAATCAACAGTTGGCTGGTTCACATGGAGGTGGGTCATTTCCTTGTCAGGCATGATTCTTTATTTACATATAATTTAATAAGAAGATGAACTTAGCTAAGTTATATGCTCATAGAACTTTTTACATTAATGTAGAATTTCTATGTCGGTTTTGGATTGACAAGATAAATCTAATAGATCTCTTCATTGGTTATGGGTGTTTTTTGCTCTCTGCAAAATTCTGCTTTATTAATGTGATGGTTTTGTGAAAGAAATTTAATAAACCTCTTCATGGGTTATGGGTGGTTTTTGCTCTGTGCAAAATTCTGTTTTATTAACTTGATGGTTTGGGGGAAGAAATGTCTGTTTTCATATGCAATTTAAGAACTCCAACCTCACCAAATGCACAGTTTTTTGGATGGTTATGAGTTGCCATGGGGGAAATCTGAACTCATGCTTACTTGGATACCTCTTGCATTCCGTGGACACCATATTCAATAATCCACTTCTCAAGCACATATATGGTTCCTAAAAATCAGGTAGTTTCTTCTTCATTTTCTTTTATCCTTTCCTTCTCAGGGGGGAGGTTGGTGCAATGATCTAGCAACTTGCCTCAGACGCAAAACCAACAGATTAGGTTCTTCTACAGTAATGGAACGAGAATTAAGATTCATTGGCATTCTAAACCACAGGGGGCAATCTAATCCAGGTATAACGATTACTTGTCTTTTAGGATGCTCGGATATTCAACTTAGTCATGGTGTTTGGTGTCAAAATACCATGCTGCCCATGTTAAAGAAACCAGATACATTTTAAATTATCTGCAAATACTCAACATGTGTTGTGAAGATTTGAAAAAGGGCTTTTGTAGCTTATTCTAGTAGTTCACTTTCCAGCACTGCAAATTGGTACTTCAATTTTAATTTGACATTGCAATAATCACAACAATATGTACTGTCATTATGTTTGACAGAAATATCTTGAGGCATCAAACCTTTAGTAGCTGGTTTTCATTGCATGATTAGATTTCAAAAAAACAGTGTCAGGAAATTATAGTGCCTATGACACTTTTAGCACCGAAAGCAGCACCTGAAAAGTGATGTAGCTTAAGTGCATTATTATATCCATGTTGGATACTTCATTGTTCTGCAGCGGCCATTCCATGCCCTGTATGATAATTATAGATCCTTGTCCAACCTTTCTGTCTAGCTTAATTAATCAGTTTAATGCATAAACAACCACCTACTCAAGATGACTGTTGTAACTAAAACTATAATTCAATCCGTACAATCCTCAGTCTTATGCCATGTGACTTCCTTTATTTTTCTTTCTTGCCGTAAGCTTTGTTTGGACTCTTGCATTTTCAACTATAATTCTCAATATAAGGATGATGTCGCTTGCATTGATTTTGGACCTATTAATTGATGGTTGTCTGGAAAAAGTCCTCATCTTGATTCCAATGTCCAGATTTCCACAACTGGAATAGAGTCAAGATTCGGTACTGCGATGGTTCATCATTTACTGGAGATGTGGAGGGAGTAAATAATGTGAGTTGATGTTTGTTACTTCAGCATTTACAGTGGGATGTGTTTGGGTCTCTGGAGAACATGGGCAGATTCATTCTCCACCCGAAACCTACAGCGTGCACATTTCAGATCCCAGAGGTGTGCAAAGTATCAGTTTCAACAGGAAAGTGGAAACCAGATTTTTGCAAGGCTCCACTTTCCTCTTGCCCCCAAACACATTACAGAATCAATTATCCAGCTAAATTCTACTTCTGGGTGTACATCCAAATGTAACTTTAGCTTTCATTTAGCATAAGTGCTGGACTGGGATAACTAACATTCATTGAGCTCTCTATGGGGTGTATGATCAGACTACAAATCTTCATTTCCGAGGTGCGAGAGTTTGGCTCGCTGTCATGGAGGATCTGTTAAAACAAGGGTTGAATAATGCAGAAAATGTATGCCCTTCATTGATTCATTTACACTTCTTTTCCTTTCTTCTTTTACCTGGGAAACATCCCTTAAATGACTTGAAAATGGTTATAGGCACTTTTATCAGGCTGTTCCTCTGCTGGGTTGGCAAGCATTCTTCATTGTGACAGTTTTCGTGCACTTCTACCAATGGGTACAAAAGTGAAGTGCCTATCAGATGGTGGCTATTTTATCAATGCGTAATACTTTAGCTGTAGCTTTTCTGTGGAATTCAAAAATGTTATGATGATTCCCCAAAATAAATAAATAAACAAACCCCTTTAGAATCTACAAGAATAATTTCAACTCCATTTTGTTATTTGCATAGCTAACGCTGATAATTCACAACAGGAAAGATATTTCTGGAGCACCACATATACAAAACTACTTTGATGAAGTGGTTACTTTGCATGTATGTTTTTCCTTCTTTTTTTTTTCTTAAAGACTATTGAAAGTAGCATATGGTTCCTTTCCGTAATTTAACTCGGGGATGCACTGTGAACACATCTGATAAACTGCTTGTTTATTGCCACACTTTGTCAAGGGGTCAGCAAAGAACTTGCCTTCATCTTGCACTTCGAGGATGCAGCCAAGTTTGGTATCTCTCTCTCTCTCTCTCTCACACACACACGCACACGCACACACGCACAGAGTTATACATGGGAATAGATGTCTATTCGCTAACATCATATGAGTATGCAGTGTTTCTTCCCACAGAATATAGCAGGCCTAATTCGGACACCTCTCTTCATACTAAATTCAGCTATTGATTCATGGCAGGTAATTATATTTCATGAATGGCATCTCAACCAGTATGGATTCTTTTTCTTCTTCAAATACAAGATTAACCTGCCTCAGTTGTCAAATGCTTAAAAAGGGAATTTTACAGGACTAGGAATGTGAAGGTGGTTGCTGTGGCATAAACTTTCTATATGCTTCCTGTAGTATCAATGTTTTGGAGACTAAAATTTATAGCCAAATTAGACCAGACTTAGTTGTTGCTACTGTTGCACAAGATAATGATCTAAGAGAATTTCTCTTGTTTACGACCGAAATTATTTTTTTGCCAAGTTGGCCTAGTGGCCAAAGGAGAGTGAGGAAAACCCACCCACACAGGGATCGATCCCTGGGTTGGACTGTTGGGAGCGGGTGTGCTGTCCACAGCATCCACCCTGTGATTCCCAACCAAAATGCTTTTTGATTAACTATCAAAACAAGAAAGATTTGAAGTACAGTTTCAGGCTATAAGTTCTTTTCCAATTAGAATTCCCGAAGAAAAATAAATAACTCTTCATTTGGAGATTGCTTTTCCATTTGGATGTTTTTATAAGGAAGTCACTGGATCTCTGCGTATGAATAACTGAATTTCAAATTCCCAATGTCCATAATGATCCTTATTTATTCCCTCCCTCCCATAATTAAACTATGTAGAAGAAATTATTGATGCTTTTCAAATGAAGATGAAATTGTATAAGACCCCATATTGAAAAAAAAAAAAAAAACGAGAACCTCATTACCTATGAGACCTCCTGAGTCCTGACTGAAGAATGCTTGCACTTTGAGGCATTCTACCTTGCATACTCTCCTCAAAGTCATCTGTAATTCTTATTTTGTATGACTTCTGAGGTCATCTCTGCTGTTGACTTTCTGCAATCTATTTCTGTTTATTTTCATAATAGAAGTGTACAATAATTAACCTATGTAATTGCCTCATGGAGAAGAAAGAACACCTTAGCAGTTTCTAATCTTGAATCTTGTACATTTCCAGATAAGGAGCGTTTTGGCACCTGCAGATAATGATCCTCTTGGCACTTGGAAAGCCTGCAAGACTGATATAAAGAACTGTTCAACTAATCAACTTCAGATTATGCAAGGTTTGCTACTCTAGAATGCTTTAGTGGACTGTTTTCTTACCTTGAACGATCTTTTAACATGTTATGAAAAGTTTTCATGATGAAATTTCATTTGGTATTTTTGACATAAAATGAGATTGATGATCATGGAATTTCATTCCTCTTTCTTTATGAAGTTATTTGACTTTCTTATGTGGCAATTAAAGAATTTGAAGAATCACTTCTCCCCCATAATATCACTGTAACATTCAATTGAGAAATAATCTAAATTTATACAATGAAGAGCAACCCTAACCAATAATTATTCAAAATTCAAACTACCTAAAATCTCTAGCAACCAAACTATTTCTTATCTAACATACTAATCTCTAACAGAAATAATGTTTACTATATATGTTCAAGAGATCAAGCTTAAGCTACTGCTAAAAAAATCCAATTAATTTGATGAGAATAAAACATTTGTATTTGACTGCACTCCTATTGGAATACGTTAAAATTGATGAGAACAATAAATTGGTTTTCGACTTCTTTTCTGGCTTGATAAATAGGTTTTTGACTTCCCCCACCTAAAAAGGTAAAAATAAATAAAAAAATCCTACATTGAACATGAACTACAATGCATACTCAACCAAATTGATATACACCATCTATCAAGCCATGCAAAATCATATGATAATCAGATTATCCTATATATTAACCTTGACTGTCTTTCAAATTGTCTTCTGCTTTCCAAGCCATGGATGAGATGGATGGGATTAGAAAATTCCTTCGAGTCCTCTGCAAACCAAGGTAGATAGTGCAAATGCATAATTAAAAGATTATTTCACTTTTTTTTTTTGTAGATCTTGAATTTTCCATTTTATAGTGTATTGATGACACAGTTAGAGTCATCCCATCTATCTTCATTGAAACTCAAGAATTTTGTGATGGACATGAGGGACAACTTAGATCATTGGTTATCTGTGTCCATATGTGAGTAATACCATTCTAACTTATAATGTCATGAGAACATTGGAGCATTTTTCTTCAAGAAAATTACATTAAAACCTTGCTAAGACTCTCTAGAATATTAATATGTACACCTTTTTAACAGAATAAAACATGTATTATCTTTTGTTACCTTGTTTAAAATTGCTACAATAAAAAAAAAGTGTATTCACTAAGGAAAGAAAATGATCTTTTTTCTTCTTCTATATACATGGACTCGAACCCACAGCCTCATGGTTGTAGTCATTATCACCTTCCAATTATGCCAGTTTATCCCTGTATGAGCCTTTTTGTCGCTTCTCTGAAATGTAAGATGACTTGAAGCTGCACCCCTTACGCGGCAATGAGCTTCTACCTGCAACAATTTTTTGCCCCATCTTTTTCCTTAACTCTACTGATTACGTAGGCTATTGACATTACAGGTTTCAGATTAGATTTTCTGGAGGCTCTGAAACCTTTATCCTCTCCAGCTAGAGGCTTCTTCATAAACTCGTGTTACGCTCATTGTCAAGCAGAGTTGACAGAAACATGGTTAAACAATCCCTCTCCTCTACTTGACAACACTGTAAGCTCATAACTCCTACTCTTCTGATATCTTATCGCTATCAATAGAATTAGAAATGCAAGAACCATACTTAGGGCCTATTTGATTACTTCATACTTTCGGAAATTCGTAGTAATTTTGGTTTTATTGGAGGAGTATTAAAAAGGTGAGGGGTAAAGGGTCTAAGGTGGAGATCTAAATGAGGCCATGACTTTCTAAAGATACAATCTACTATGTTGATGAGTAGAAAATCATTTCCCATCAAAGGGAAGATATCTGATGGCCCCTATGGATCTTCACTGTTCATCCTTCACCTTGCGGATAGTCACGTTTCATCCTTTAACTTTTAGCCCCCTAGGACAGAAAGACATTGCTTAGAAATCTTATGAATTCAATGTCAATAGACAAGTGTGCCCTTAGAGGAGTTAGGGAAACAGCCCAAGTATTCATTCTGGTTGATATTTGGACATGAATTTTTAAAAAAGATGAGAAAATTACAAATATCTCTTCTTATATAAAATATAAGTCAAATTCAAATTACTCAACAAAACATCGGTAATATAGTGATGACAAAGACATGCTTGGTTAAAACTGAATTTCTACAAAGGCCTTAGAAAAAAATGGTAAGAGTGGCTATACAGAATCGAGTGTCCCTCGGGCTCAGGACCAAAGGCTCCTGGGCTGGGCGGGAGATACCCTAGGTTATCAAAAATAAAAATAAAAAATGATAAGAGTGAAGGATAGAAGGTGAGAATGTACAAGGGAACATCAAAGTATCCATCATAGATCCTAGGATTTGGAAGTCCTTTCTATATCTCCACCCTTGGCTCTTCACTTCACTGTTCACCCGTTGAATTCATATGAATCCAATATGAATTCAACAAAAACAGACCCAAAAAGGAAAGTAGCATTGATCCTAGGGAATGAAGAATGGAAGGTCAGCGATGAATAAATGCAAGTGACCATCAATTTTTCTACCTCTGATGGTAAATAGCTTTTCATCATCATTCCTAATAATTACATAGCACAACATTTGAAAAGTTTTGGCGGTCTTCAATGTTGGCCATACCCCTCTGCCCATTATTTTCTACCTGTCAACTCTCTTCAACTCCTCCATTCTCTTGAAGAGAACTGATTCAAGTCGCACTTCATATTTGATGCGCTATTGTAATTTCCACCAATATAATTAAAATGGTGTTCTAATTCACACAATCCATGAAAATGTCCTCTTTTTTTTTTGCAGACAATTGCAAAGGCTGTTGGAGATTGGTTTTATGACCGAAGACCCTTCCAAGAGATTGGTTTCCCTTATCCATGCGATTCAACGTGTGTAAACTTTATCTACCCATAATAACATCATAGAGCATGGAAAGTGTAAACTTTATCTACCCATACTAACATCATAGAGCATGGAAAATTATTCCTCGCAAACAATTACTTGTACCCATCACAAAGAAGCCAAGAGCAACCCCACCACCAATGCCAATGGCATATATTGTATTGCACTATTGTTTGACTAAAAAATCATTCAGATAATAATTTGAGGGTTTTGTCAAGGGTTTTGCCATCTTCTTGATTGTTTGTTAAGACATTCACCAAGGTTTGGGCCAATGTGAGGTCTTTCCATTGCAGTTGTTCAAATTGCAACAGATGATCTTTTAAGTACAAAGATGAGGCATACAATTAAGACCTGGCAGTTCAAGTTTTCCTTTCTCTTTTGCTTGTTATTAGTAATCAAAGATTATAACTCATTATTAAATTAAAAAAGATTTCACAAAAAAACTCATTATTAAATTAAAAAAGATTTCACAAGTACTTTGGCTGTGTAAAACCAAGCTTAAAAGAGACATCTTTAACTACATTTCAGATTCTACATACATAGAAGCAAACGCATAATATAATCCATGTAATCCAGTAAGCACCATCACCAAAGATGTACGACCAATAGGAAAAAACAAGAAGTAGAAGGTTATGGAGGCAATTGAATAGGAAAAACAAAGAACTGGAGCACTTAAGGCCCGTCTGGATTTAAAGAAAATGGCTAGTGAAGAATCCCCACAAGGTGGAGAAATGAAAAGGAAAATTGTGATGGAGAATACCAGCTTGTAGTAATTCTCCATGGTGTTTGGATTACGGAGAATAATATGTAGGAGAATCATTTTTAGAACCATTTTAATATTCTCCACCTAGTAATTTTTTTACAAGGGTATTCTCCACCCCTAGTTTTCTCTTCATTTGTGAAACACATCATCCACTTTTTGAAAAGTTGTTTGGAGGTAGTAAAAATATGCAACACGTTCTCCACTTAACGGAAAATTGCATAGAAAAGTAAAAATATATCCAAAGAAGTGCAACTTATCTAAACATTTGGCTTTCAACGGAAAAAACAGAATTCATGTACCCGACCCAATGTAGTTGCTACAAGGGGATATGATCATGATTCTCTCTCCATCAAGTGGAAAGTAAACCGTAACAGGGGCCAAACGCATATCACAACAGAAAAACAAGACTCTACTTTTTCCAAATTGTAACTCATACGCGCTTTGTAATGAGAAGTAGAAAAGGAGGGAAGACGATGGGATGCATGAGAGATGAGTGCACGGCTTACTTCCTCTGTGGCCCACCTATACAAATAGGTGGTGAAGAGGGTCTGGGTGATTGCAGGGTGATAACATGATTTGAGCCGTTCATTTATCGTGCCAAGTTTTTTCTCATAAAATCCAACGGTGTGATTGATGTCAAATTATAAGACCACTTTCCATCCTCAGGAAGAGAAAATCTTCTAACCAGCATTTTACAAAATTTTAACTACTTTATCTCCTAAAGTTAGATCCAAAAAACGAAAATGTATTTCACTAGAGAAAAGTTCTTTCGTCCTTACTTCTCTGCGTCAAAACAAGCCTTAAGGTTGTGTTAATCCAAACCACCTTGCATGGTCCCAGTTGCAGCCAGCGGAGGGACATACGTGTGAGAGAGAGTGCATGAGTTCAAAAAAGAAAGAAAAATGAAAGAGAGGTTGGCAGCTAGCACAAGCCACAGAGGCTCAGTTTTCTCCAACTTACATTCACCATTGGTTCAACCACAAGTTTGGTGTCATACTTGCATCCAATAACGAATCATTGGGATTAAATACCTGATCAGAACCATTAGTTTAGTATAGGGGTAACAAAGGGTTTGACTTCCTCCATTTGTCTTGCCTTCAATAATCCAACCATTTCTTTTTATGTGTGTATGGTGTCTTTATCTTTGATATTTCAACCGCGCAGTCTCAAATCTCTCAACTCTTTCTGCTTTTGTATTCATATTTATTCGTCTACCATGTACTTCGAAAATCTCTCTTGACCACCAGAAGCATTATAGAAAGGTCATAATAAGTACACCAAAACAAAAAACCTGCTGGGTTTCCTCAAAAAGGAAACATATGATGCAAGTAGCTTTTACAAAAAGGAATTTTATGATGTACTACTCAACTCAACATGTGGTGGATTTTAGTCCGTGCACATCCACCATTCAAAATGACAAAATGTTCTTAATCCAGACCATCTAGTTTGTGATTCCCAATGGTGGGTAGGACAGGGCCCAAGAATCACCACTGACAAAATAATTGCCTCAACTATGGTGGCGCCCACAATGTAGCATGACAGAATGTACTAAGGTATAGCACATGAATAACAAACATGTTCAGAAATCCAGCATTTTCAGTGAGAAATTGTAGAATGGTTCTTTTCTCATTAATCACCAACATAAATAAAGATAATTCAGTAATTCAATAAATAGAGCTCTTCTTTATCCAAAAATAAATAAACAGATCTCTTTTTTCTGAAATCTTTATTATCATTTAAAGATGTGGAGTTCGTAGCATTCCCATCCCCAAAGTTTATTTAGAGCATCTCTTCCTAAGAAAAGTTGCAAGAAATGAAATTTACATCACCTCCAGATACAAGAGTTTCCCTTTACATCGTACACCAAAATTTTCAGCTGACAAGAACTCAAGAACTTTGACTACCTAAAGTTCCAGGTTCCAATCCCAGCCTACTATGTGCTCTTCTGTGTTTATTTCCGATAATAAATAAATTGGCAGTACAGATTTTTCCCTTTCTCTATATACATTCATAAAGTCTACAGATACAGATGCATACTATATTTCCCAAATCAATGTTTTACCAGCATGGCTTCTAACCCCTTCTTCCTTGCTGCATGTTTCAGTTTCTCCAAAGCAACAAGCCCAACCTGCCGGACCCTTTCTCTTGATAAGCCAATCCTGAAGATAATTCATATCTCATAGTCAAATTTCTAAAAAAAAACTAATGTAAAATTACATGATGAAAAATAGTTTTCTAGTAACAATTGCCCACTCATGAATGCACTTATTGGGATGCACACACAATGTACACAAGTAAATGTACATGTGAATTGACTACTGCTTAGCAGCCTTACATCAATGTGGATTACCTTCTTCCTTTCTCTATTTACCGCTGCAAAGTAAACAAATATGAGACAAGTTTTAGAACCAAAAACTCGATTTGGGCTTGATGCTGAGACAGAGAACACAATCAAGGTTTGAGTTTAAAAACTATCAGTCATAGCTGAGTTCCCAATCGCTAATCAAATATTTCACTTGTGAGGTCAAAAATTTTAACTTTTTTTTTTTTTTTTTTTGACAAGGGTATCCCCCATGGTATGTGAACCGACAGGACTAATACCCCAGGCGCATGCACAAACCTGCAACACACGCGCACTAGGTAAATCTTGGGGGCGTGCTAAAACCCACACCCCTTATGCCAATTAACAGACAACCAGGTAGATCAGGTCTTAGAAAACCCAATAACCAATGCATTGTGACCTTTTCCTGACCATGTCTCTGATTCATATGCTCTTTCAATTACCAAGACAGGTATCTGGAAAAAATATTGGGATAGAGATTTATGAAAATATATGAGGCTAATCCACCATGGGCTATTCACACACCATAAAAGCTAACAGCCACAACTGACAAGTACCGGAAGACAACAAATTAACAAAAGCAAGCCTACCAGTTATAAAAGTGAACAGAGAATGTGCGATCCACTTACTGTTTACTGATGTCCTCCCAAGTAAGACTTTCTTTATCCAAACCATAGTAAAGGCGTACTATATCCCTCTCCCGTTCACCAAGTGTGGTACTGATAAGCTTGTTCACTTCATTCTGTAAATGAAGGCATTTGGAACTCTGTTAGTGAAGGAGGTTTAGAATTTAGGGTGGTCTAGCTATCTTATCTGACCCCACCATTAAGTACCGTGCATAATACCAAATAAATTCCCACTATAGAACTGCCTCTTACTCAAGCTATACTGTTAGATTAATTCCTCTCCTGTGATCGTGGCACGCCCGAATATCACATTCAGAACACTACTTACTGTTTGGTTGAAACAGTAAATCACTCTGATTGACATGGTCGAATCAGATAACTATGCCAATGTGTATTTTGAGCATGCCACAAATCATGGCCAGAAGATTAGATATACTGGCCCAAACAGTAATTAGTGGGCACCCAGCCGCCCCCAACAATCATAGGTTCACACAACGCATGCACCAAACTTCATTCAAGCACTCATCTCACCTTGAGCAACCATTCATCTACTCCATGCCATGGGTTGTTTTCCAAATTATTATCTGCAATGTACTGCAAATTTAAGGATGTTAGAGGTAACAATGTAAGGCACCAGAGGAACATTTGAATGAAGCATAGTTTTGAATTTAGAAGTCAAGTTTCTGTACATACACTATGAAGAGTTTCTCCTGGAAGGCCACTCAGTGAGGGGAAGGCATCCCTATCGAGTGAGAAGACCTTACTAACTGCCTGCATTTGTCACATTTCATATGAAGGAATTGAGGTATTAACAGCATCGTACATGGTGAGCAATGTTATAAGCACATACATTATAAAAATAGGTACCTCTGTGGCATTCCTGACTTTCTTTTGTGACATATTCAGGCTCTCGGCAATTCTCTGAAAATTATTACAAAAGAATTATGCCAGGCAATTAGACTCAGTTTCATTTTCAGTTTCTTTTATGCTCGGATCAAAAGACACGCCATCCAAGTCACACAACCCAGTTTTCTTGAAAAGAGCTACTAAAACTACTAAAACTAACCAGATGCAGTAAAATCAACAAATCCAATTATGGTCAAGAGTGGCAGCTCCATTTGAACCTGGCCCACCCTCTGATCATAACAAACCCCTCCCACTCACAGAGATGGGTCATGGAAAGACCTTTCAACAATCACTCAACACCCCCCCCCCAAATGACTCTCTCTCTCTCTCTCTCTCTCTCAGACACACACACAAACACTCTCTCTCTCTCTCTCTCTCTCTCTCTCTCTCTCTCTCTCTCTCTCTCTCAGACACGCACACAAACACCCACACCCGCCATTTGATTGTGCTTCCCAGTTTTCTAGATACTAGATGTTAGACAAAGTGGGGTGGTTGAGAAATGTTAGATAACATGGGCCGTAGGGCCCACACAACTCACTCGAGTGTCAAATTTGTATCACTGATAGATTTATTATTATTATTATTATTTGGGTGGGGAAGAGGATTGATCATAGTGGAGCAGGTGGGCCACACATGCCAGGCCATTCCAAGCTTTAAGGTTGGACAGGCCATCCCTGAAAATTCTCGTGTTGTGTTGTGTGTGCATACGCATGTGAGAAAGAGAGAGAACATGTCCTTATTTTAAAATAAGGAACATTTGTGGAGTCCAGATGGATGCATGCCAATGATGGGAGAAGGGAGAATGGATAGGGCAGGTTAGGGGTACACCTCTTAATGAGGGAGTCTTGAAGTCTCAGCCCTTGTATAAAAGTGGATTTTTATCCTTTTTAATCATATTATTTAGATGAGTGTGAAATTGCGTTGATTGCCAATACACTAGGGGGAGTGGGTGGTATGTAAGAGTATGGCTTCATCATAGGCGGGCAACCTTAAAAGTACTTTCAGTAAGGAACAGGTTATCCCTTGAAAATTCTCATAAATACCCACAGACATTCTCCATGGAAAAACAGGAAAGGGAAAGAATAGGAGGACAGAAAAACACAAAGGAAGGGGAAAAACATGGCAAGTGAATGCATCTTGCATTGCACAATTAAATTGCCAAAGTTTACAGAACTGCAACATAAGCATCATCCTACCTCTAAAGAGAAATAAATTATGAAGGAAAATATGTAGTAGTCATTAAATGGTAGTATTCTTGTTTTAACTTACATCTATAGAAGGTGTTATCCCCTTCTCTTCCAATCGAATCTTTGCACTGCGAATTAAGCATAACCTTTCATGCAAATGTGCAGGTAGTCTCAGCATTCTGGAATTCTCAACCAACGCTCTTGAAACACCCTGGAGAACAAAGAGAAACCTCACATCATGCAAGCTTTAAAAATCCGAATGCAATAAATCTTTAACCAATGATCATTGAACATATTCAATGGACTCAAATATGCACAAAATGAAAAGGATAGATTGAAACAAAATGGATGCTTGCCCTCAACTAGCATCAAGGTTTAAACGCTTTGCATTCACAACACAAATATTAAGCCCCTGTAGTTGTATTTGGGAGAAAGAAATGTCTCCCCATCGGCATAGACATAAAGTACACCTTTATTGATTGAATACAAAGGTTGTGTTTGAGCAACTTTAATATTTACAGATAGAAAAGGGTGAAAAAGAGTTTGCGAGAAAAAAGTGGAACTATATATTTTATATTGGCATGCAATGGGCTTTACAGCTTCATAACTAAGAAAATATGGGAACTAAGTTGCATCAGCCATACTAAAGTTTTCATGCAGAAAAAGTAAAAGGACGTCAGTACCCAACTATAAGTTGTCCATATTTATGGGACAACGGATTATGAAGATGAAAAAGCAAACTTGCCAAAAACATATCATGGGATGAATCTTTGGGAAAAAAATATCATACTGAATTGAAAATTGAGAACAACTACCAGAAATTGTGGAATAGCAATGTGTTTAACCAGTGGATAAAAGAGACACTAACTCTGAATTTACTAAACCCAAATATCTAGGACATTCATACATGGAATTCCAACGCCTATATAACTAATGGCTTAAGGATAGACCTTCCATAGTGTTTTATGATCTTTAAAATTATTACATAGCTCAACCTTAGTACTTTAGTATGACAATGTAAAGGAAACATATATATTGCCTCACCTGACGGATCCACCAATAGACATAGGTTGAAATCTTGAAGCCCTTTGACGAATCAAATTTCTCTATCCCACGCAGTAATCCTATCAGGCCTCCCTGCACACAAAGAGAAGTTGCACATGAGATGGACACACGTACAATCATCCAAGAGTTTTAGAATGGCATAATAACTCAATGACACTCTAGAATGAAATGCTAATTCAAAACTTGGATAGGAGATGGGTCCATTGGAAATGGGAATCACCTGAACAAGATCTGCCATTTCAGCCCCCAGGTTATCATATTTTTGAGCAATAGACATTACTAGACGAACATTACTCATTGCTAGCTTCTCTCTTGCCAAGGAGCATTCAATCATTTTCAAATGCAGTTCAGCACGAGACATCCTCATGTAAGATGCAAGCTGTTCATCAGACGGATCACACCCTAATCTTACCTTCAACCTGAATTTCCATTTATTCCACTTCAGAAAAATTTCCAAAATATTATCATGCATGGTTTTAGGATTAAGCCTCCTACTCAGACACCATTTATCAATACACATGAAGGAAGTACTTTCAATGACTGAATCCACATTGAAGCATCATACTCATACAACAAATTCACTGGGCTCCACAAATGGTCTGGATGGCAGATATCCCATGGCTCAATATTCCAGAACATTGATATGAGAGGCTCCACAGTGCTGGAGGATGCCAGGAAACCTTTTGAGATTGGAAGATCAATTCCTGACTCTCCATTAAATGGACTCTCCCTTAAATGGCCAACAAATAGAAGGTTAAGAGCCAATTACAGCAACAATCCAGAAAACTGTCCAGATAATGCAAAGGGAGACTTTTTTTTGCCCCAAATGGTAGAAGGTGAGGATCTTTCAATTTGAGAGGTTTCTAAAACATCCTCCATGGATAGCTTGGCCATTAGAGGACTGCCTGTAAGGCTATAACACTGACCCATGGACCCCACATATATGGCCTTAGGTGGTGCAGTGAACCATACATGTGCTGCAATTGTAGGACAGTACAATTTCAAAAAATACATTGCTTCCCTAGCATAGAAAAAAAAAAAAAAAAAATCGGCTCAAACATTCCAAAGAAAAGATATCCACTGATATCAAGATATGTATAAACAAGAGTAGAGAACGATAATTGGGTACACGCTAATTAAAAGTCAATTTATTGAAGAAAAATAATCCCACCATCCTATCTAACTCGGACGTGGACACAGGACTCAGGATAGAAATTCGAGGTTCCAAAATAGCAACTTCAGCAAGCATGATATGGCACCTAGAACCTATCCCCTCCCCTGAACACACTACACCCTTCGCTTTTATTTCCCACACAAATGAATTCTCCTGTGCCCAAATTTGATCCTGGTTGGATTTACACTAAACATTGGATTTTCAACCCGACCATAAATAAATAATGATGTGGATGATTTCTTTTTTTGCTAGTTGGTCCAGTGGCCAGGAACAGTGAAAGATACCTTCCCACCCAGGGAGCTATGGGAGTGAGTGTGCTTACCACTGCTACACTCTAGGATTCCCGATGAGGATGATATCTAGGTCATTAAATATCTTCTTTTTAGTCATCATTAATTGCAACATCTTGTATGAAGAAACTGTGTTCATAAGGATATACGTACAATATATTATAACCTGCTATGAAGAAAATGGAGTATTGGAGTATTAGACTAAAAGTTATTAGCTTCTTAAGGAGTATTGAGGTGTCTCCATGCATCCAATACAAGGTGAAGAATTAGATATGGCAAATTGGCAACTTGGGAGAATACATGTTCTAAAGGTGACCAGACCATCCTCTCCAGAGCAGAACAAACTTACCTCAATCTATGTTTCTCCAATGAAAGACCAGCTTTTATTCTCTTTGACAGGTGTATGACTTCAGAATGGGAGAGCAAATCTTTGCTTGTTACACCCTTCACATAACCCTTCAATTGGCCTTGCAACAGTTCCAGATTGACAATAGAGCCAAGATACTTCCTCTTACCTGGTTGTACCATGGACGTAGTTTGAATGAGAGCTCTCCTTGAATTTGATCTCCGTTGCCGAGCAGAAATCCCAGATCGAATAACTTCTATCTTCTTTTCGGCCACTCCTGCATCCAACTTTCTTGTCTGATTGCAAGAAAGGTTCCACAGATTCTCTAGCATAGACTTTTGCAATAAAATCAGGATCTCTAAGGAGGATTCAAAATCACCATCATCCTTGTCTAAGAGGTCAGGGCTCCTATGCCAGGTTTCTGCCGTTGAAGGAGTAGATGACGTATTCACATGTTCTCTGAGAGCCTTTACAGACTGTGTATGTCTATTTAATGGAAAACCAGGGCCAAAATTGGTGGATTTTTTTGCAGTTATCACATTCTTTGTCCAAGTTGCTGAACACTGTGACACTCCAAGATCGTGGACAGAGAAGAGCTTATCATTGAGGTCAGATGAATAAAATGAAGAACTCAACAGCCTCTTCCCTGCAGTTAGCCCAATTACTGCACCTGTTGCCATCATATGGCCTTCCACAGGTTTGTAAGACCATTACACTTTCCAAGGAGGCTTAGTGGGATGAAACCATGATATATGTTTCAAGCTGCTGCAAGTGTACCTCTTGAAATATAACTAAAATAATTCTCTCTGTTTCTTCACAAGATAGTTCTACAAGGCTCTTTGATCAAGCACCTGGTCAAGATGATGAAAAGGATAATCAGGATTAGTATTAAAAATGAGTACTACCTGTGAAAAATTCATTTAGAGTACATATTCAGCAGGATTTGTATTTATCAAATTGGATCCGGTTTGTGTTATTTGGAAAACTGGGTGGGTAGTCATTGCCAATATTAATCTGGGACTGCAAAATTTGAGAAACAACATCCCATTGTACTTGCATTTAGCAAAAACTAAACAATATTCAAACTGATTGCATTCCAACTTCCAAGGTACATCCAAATGCATTAAAAAAGGAAGTTATGCATTTCCTGGTTCCTAATTATCCCCAAAGCATTAAAAAATGTTGTAGAAAGAGAGGATGCTATATTTCCACATAACACCATCTACTACTAAAAACAATTCAGGAGTGATGGGGATATGACTTTGAGAAATCAGAATTTTAATATTACAATATCCTCCTTATCCCTGAAAATTACCAATTTGGCCAGGACAAATGCAATTTTCATACTTGCTCACAGAATTAACATCAAATCTCATTCTTGGGCATCTAAGAATTGGAAAGAATATATAAACCATTGGGCACATAATCATGTAGAAAGCATTGAGTTTCATAGATAGAACAAAACTAAAAGAATTCAAATGACCAAGTATATTTAACTGTAGCTTTGACCTTCACCTTGCCAAGAAAGAACCCATGAAGAGAGAGAGAGAGAGAGAGATGATGGGTTTGGTTGATGGATGGGTGTACCTGACTGTTGAAAATGGAAAGCAGTTATAGTTGGAGAAGAGGTGGGAGTTTCAAGGGAGCCTTGTTTTGATCGAAGGAAGGTAACAATAAAAAATTGGTGTGTATGCGTATATATGTACAAAAAGATATGGTAGTAGGAGAGGTGGAACAAGGCTATTGGTTGGAAATGATATCTGGAGTGTGGTGAGTGGTGCACAAGCACGGCGACGGCTCTAGTGGGTCCTATCATGTGATTTTGTCTCTTTCCTTTTCTTCATCATACTATAAAAATGGAGTCTCTCGGCTCACTAATTATTACTGAAATTTTCAATTAGATTAAAATGAATGCTCTTGAGATGTTCCAAAGATTTTACTCAATCGTAGCTGGCCCATTGTAAGATTGACCCTATGATGAATAAAATAATACTGTTAATTATATCTGAAATCATATTAATCTTATTAATCTTTCATAGGGTTAATCTTACTGTGAAGGCAACTCCTATTGGAATGAAAGTTTTAGAAACATCCCACACACATGATGACATCCGATTTGAGCTGAGTTTCAATTTGTGGGCCTCACTCCTTCAGCTCATGAATTATCTAAGTGACTGACTTAGAGGGTCCCAACTCGTCGCTGCGCTGCCATGCAGGGGCAGATCCAAGTGTTAGGCCCAAGTGTTAGCACACAGGTGCGGTCGCACCCACGTGATTCAAGAAACCCCCGATAAGATGTTAAAATATTTGATTTTATTATTTAACTTTTTCACTTGACCATATACTGCACCACCCAAACGAAACTCCTAGGGTCCGCTATTGCTGCCACGTGTATAGAAATATGTGATTGTGGCCTTTTTTGTTGCCTAAGCTAAGGGCCTGGGGACCCACAGGACCCACGGCAGTTGGAGAGCCCTTGGGTGAGGGATGGAAACTGTCACTTGTGTGGTGTAATTGTAACTCAGGCAGTCGGGGTGAAAAATGGGTCTCTGGACAATGGTGGAGCCATACCGAAAACTAAAATAGTAATAAAGATGTGAACACAGACCAGACCATCCCAAACTTGGGCCCAGGTTGCATGAATGGAACCATTGGAGGAATTGGTTCGAACGGATTGTACCTGAACTCAGATCTGATTAAAGGGCGAAGTATCTGACATAGCACAGGCCCAATTTGAGGCCTAAATGCTCTTATTTTGTCTTTAGAAAGCATTGTCCCATGGCTAAAAGAGCTGCACTTCAAATCGAAGTAATATACAGCCATGCACCAGTCTTGGGTCCTAGAGTACCATGTACGAATCTCAACTTATATTTAATTTGGATCCGTGCAATATACCATATCTATACCCATCACCAGATTGATAACATCGTCAAGCAATTTTTTCTTAACCAATCTCCTATTAAAGTGAAATTTGGCTACCGCCCGGGCAAGAGGCACTATTACTCACCATAGGATTCAAATTCGAAGAACCAACCCCTTCTACAGCCATTAAACTTGAGAGTTGAAAGCCACATATCAATGGACTAGAATGATGTAATGTGGTTGGTTCAAATCCATGTATTAGGGCATTACCTTTTAGAGATCCAAACCGTTCAATGTATGGCCCTACCATTACCACCTCTATCCAGCCTGAGCTCATTCACAATGAGATTGAAGAAAACATTGCAAAAATACTAATTAATAATGAATTATTTATGAATTTATTATTACTGCGGGGTGGATTGGCTTTTACCCTGGATTGAGTTTTAAGAAAAAGAATGGTATAATTATAGGGCCACAAACGTTGAGGCCACTACCTCCTGAGCAGAGAATGAGAAAACGTGTGCTTGCTGAACTATATATATATTTGTATCTTTTGGTAGTGACATTTACCTTTCTAAGCCAAATAGAAAAAAAATGTTGAGGCTATTAACAAGGGGTTTAGTGTAATTTTTTACCTAATCTAAATCCATGAAGAGACCTTTCCATCTCCACATCATCAAAAGGTTAATATATTTCAGGAGTATTCCTTTGCTTCTCGGTATAAGATTTTGATTAATACATATTACCGCTAAAAAGAGGAACTCATCAAAGTGTTGAAAAAGTGGAAAGGTCTGTCCATTCATTGTATCACCATTTGAGTGTAAAGAATGGATTCTCTACTTCGTCTGAACCTGAATATACAATTAAAAATACAGATATAACAAAAATTACAGACATTAAAACCAATACGTACATCAAAATCACAGGCATCTCTGTTTTATGCTAGTTTCAGTTACATGCCTCTAACCCTTTCATCCATGGCCCACAAGTTTAACAGCTTCATATTAAAGAAAAAAATTTAACCCTTAATCCCACAGTCAAATCCATTCGGATAAGTGAAAATTCAATAGATCTAATGTAATTGAGGGGGTCCCATGTGTGTGGATGCTTCACATCGATCATAAAGTCGGCCCCACTATGTTGTCCATCACCGAAATATGGTGAGGGGCTGATGCACATGAATATTTCTCATATATATGTAATTAGAATTAATCACATTTACACTTAGTTCAAAGAAACATTTCATTAAAACCATGGCCAAAATAACAGCCTAAAAAACACAGCCCACATAGCACATGTATGACCAACGATTCCATCCATCTTTAATGATATCAAAATACAGGAGATAAAATATTTGAAGATGGAGAAGCATTCGGGTCAAAGAACTTTGGATCGGCAAGAATCATGATCTGCATTTGATACAATTTACCCACTTAATGCATCGTTGTACCACCACCACGGAAAGGTAAACTCGCAAACCAAGTTGGCTACTGATACATCTGTGAAGCCTTAATATTTCAATGGACAAACAGACATTTCAAGTCATGGGGAGAGTTAAATATATTGCCACCTCTTCAAGGAATCCAGTTAGTTGGCCTTCACTGGGGCCATCCACCTTCTCCAGTCCAGCAGCAAGATAAACCTCAGCAAAAAATAAAAAAATCAGATGCTTTGAGATCACGAAAAACTCAGAACAGAGGCAGAGAATCTGAATTTCCGGGGTTTCACTCTGGATTGAGAGAAAATACTAAAGCCCTTGAATGATAAATAGGTTGATGACGTGACACTGAAAGAACCCTTCATGCCATAATTATAGCATTACATTGATGAATCATAATAGATGGCCAAAAGCCAAAGAAACATTTTCCAGAGACAGCATAAACAGAGGCGAATGGAAGTTTGAGCACAAATGTCATTGCCAACTATGAATGCTGTAGTCCCCCCTGAGGTGTGTAGGAGCCAGCCTTCCATTTCAAGTTATACTTCCATAGTCCTTGCGAGCATGGGATGTTGGTGGAATGGTGGTAATGGGATGACCAGCTCTTCGTCCTGCAGCACAAGTCAAAACTGTTACTTGACAATGGATGGGCTGAAGGCAAGACAAATGCTATGGGCCACAAAACCATGCTTTTAAACAGATCATTTTTCAAAAAAGAGAGCCATTTTATACAGAACACCACCACTTGTAGCTATATCACTTGATTATGGTCAAGTATCACGTGCATCAAAGATCAGATTTGAAAGATCCTAGGAACCCCAAGTTCCCAGTGTATGGGCATGGCAATGATTGACGACAACTCACATTAATGTTAAAAATATACCCAAAACTATATATGAAGTTGCCTTCATCACACATTTGGTAATTGGTATGATTACTTTCTCTATTCTTAACCATTAGTATGTGTAGAGTTCAAATTCTGGGCATGTTAAAAAGTTTTCAAGCCAAAAGGGGATCCTCTAACTTCACGAGTGCTTCTATTGGCACCACACTTTTGTCTCTCCACACAAAAAAAATTAAAAAAAAAACTTTTCCTAAACTACCCCTCCTCCCTTTCCCTCTCCCCCTCCTCCCACCCCACCCCACCCCCACCCTCCCAGTCTCTGGTGGGGAGGGATCCAGCCAACGGACCTCCCTCCCCCCTCCCTCTTTCTTCCTCCCTCCCCCTCCTATATTTTCTCTCCCTTCCTCTCCTCTATTTTCTCCCCCTCCCCCCACCCCCTCCCAGCCGCCGACGGGGAGAGAGATCATGCGGCAGGGCTGCACCAGGCGGAAACCCTACTGCAGCCCTGTTGCCCGATCTCCCTCCCCGCCAACGGCTGGGAGGGGGAGGGAGGGAGAGAAGGAGAGAAGAAGAGGAAAGGAGAGAGTGAGAGAAAATAGAGAGGGAGAGAAAATAGAGAAGGGGGGAGGGAGGCCCGCTGGCTGGCCGGCCGGGGATCCATCCCCACCGGACTGGGAGGGTGGGGTGGCATGGAGGGAGGGAGAGGATGAGGGAAGAGGGTGGAGGGAGAGAGGGAAAGGGAGGATGGCGGAGGCGTAGTTTAGGAAAAGAATATTTTATTTTATTTTGGTAGGTGTGGAGAGACAAAAATGTGGTGCCAATAGAAGCACTCACTGTCAAATGGGTTAGTGGGTCATAGCCCATGACAAATAAAGCCCAACTTGTGGGTCAAAACAAGTCGTATGTACAGCTATGTAATTGATTCTTTGCCTTCCTAGGAGATATGATCAGATGATAATTAGATTAGGATGATTGTAACTTAGTTAATTACATCAATCACTGTAACTTATATGGAAACATGAAATCTATATATTGAAGCCTCATGACCCTCAAAAGGGATCATCGAATTCACAAAGTGATTTCTCTCTTCTTCCTATTGCTGGCTTTGACATGGTATCAGAGCTCTGAGCAAACACAACTCTATACAGAGTTGTCTGAGTGATCTCCTCCATCTTCCAAGCATTGGAAGTCGTCTAGTCTCTCCTCAACTCAAGAAACCTTCATCTGTCGGTCTGATCAAGGTGTGATCATACGCGACCCACCCCAGATCAGCACCACTGCTTCTGGAGATTGTCTCCTCCATCTTCCAAGCATTGTAAGTCGTCTAGTCTCTCCTCTACTCAAGGAACCTTCATCTATCAGTCTAATCAAGGTGTGATCATACGCGGCCCACCCCAGATCAGCACCACTGCTTCTGGAGATTGCGACCAGCCTGGTCGCCTGTTTCTTCTGGTATTTATGGACATTTTTTGAAGACTTTTTGCATCACAGAGGTAGGCATTCTACTCCTTCTAGAGAAAATCCAATTTTTGTAGTATTTTTTCATCACAGCTGTCCAATTTTTTGGATCTACATTGTCTTGGGGTGCAATCTGGCTTGTTTGGTGCGAATTTTGTGTCTTTATCACTCTGTGATCTCTAATTGCTCATATATCGCATTTGTGCTTTGTTGTTCTTCATTCTGTCTGCCAAACCAAGGTCGCCTGGGCCATTTTTTTGAAAAAAATAGCAATTTTTCAACATGTTGTCATCCCAATTGATCGGCTGGACAAATTGGGAATATTCTCATCTCTGATTAGCATTCCTTATCAATTTGTGTTTAGTACTGTTGGATTTTCTGGCACAATTTCATAGATCTTTTGATTACTGCAATGGAAAAGCATGAAATTGCCTTGATAAAATTTAATGGCAGAAATTACACTACCTGGTCAATTTCAAGTCTATCTTGAAGGAAAGGAAATGTGGGGACTTGTTTCAGGAGGGGATCCACGACCCACGACCTAAGGAATACTAAAAAAAAAATAAAAATACTCTCTTGGAATACGAAGGATACCAAGATTAAAACCTGGATTCTTGGTTCTGTTGAACCACAATATATCCTGAATCTCAAACCTTATAAGACCTCCAAGGAGATGTGGGAATATCTGAAACAAGTGTATCACCAAGGGCACTCTGCCCGTCAATACCAACTTGAACTGGAGATTGCTCGGTATTCCCAAGGCACCTCGTCCATCCAGGATTATTATACAGGTTTTCTCAATTTATAGGCAGAATATGATGACATCAAATACCTCAATGTATCTGAGGCAGCTCTTTCTGAGATTCAGAAATTACAGGCAACGTCTCACAGAGACCAGTTCCTCATGAAATTGAGATCTGAATATGAGATCATTCGTTCCAATCTGATGAGCAGTGTTCCCTCTCCATCCCTGGATGAGTGTCTTAATGAACTCTTGTGCGAGGAACAAAGTCAGCTCACTCAGCATGTTTTGAAGCAACAGTCCTCAGGAACCTCTCCTGATGTAGCATATGCTGCAACTGCCAATTATACACCTGGTGTCTCTCACGGTCCGGGAGGGGTCGTTCATCATAACACTTTTGCTGCTAAAGGACAACCCCCTGCAAGAGATCTCAGCAAAATCCAATGCTTTGGCTGCAAGAGTTATGACTACTATGCCTCACAGTGTAAGACCAAGTTTTGTAATTACTGCAAATCAAATGGTCATGTTATTTCTGATTGCAAAAGGTGGCCACAAAATCGCACTCCACGAGCATATCATGTCAACACTGCAGATGCTACTACTTCTAGTGATAGTCCTTCAGCACCGGTCATGCCTTCACCACTTCCTGCCTCTAATCATGCTCCTCGGATCACCCGACCTTATTCAACAAATGATCATAAATGCCTTCTCTGCACTTGGCATTTTAGGTAAAAACCAATCCTCTTCCTCCATATGGTTTATTGATTCTGGAGCTTCAAATCACATGACCTCCTCCACTACTCATTTATCTAACCTGCAACCATACAATGGAAATTTGCAAGTCCATATTGCTGATGGTCAAAAGCTTCCTATTACAGCTACTGGTGATATTATTCATACATTACCTCTCACAAATCTCTCTCTCCTCATCTAACTACAAACCTTCTGTCTGTTGGCCAACTGATTGATGATAATTGTAATGTTTCCTTTTCTCGCTCTAGTTGTATTGTTTAGGATAAAGCGTCGGGGACGGTGATCGCAACGGGGCCTAAGTGTGGACGCCTGTTTTCTCTTGTTGTGCCTCCCTCTCAGAATAACCAGATCTCTGCTTTCTCTTGTTTTTCTCCTCAAGATGTTTGGAGGCTCTGGCATAATAGGTTAGGCCATCCTCATTCCAAATTGTTATTTTTGCTGTTGAACAATGGTAGTATTAATGAAAATAAAACTTGTTTTAGTCACATTCTTGATGAGTGTTCCGTTTGCAAACTTGGAAAAAGCAAAGTTCTTCCATTTTCTTCCAAATCTACTATGGCTTCCGATTGCTTTAACGTTATTCATAGTGACGTCTGGGGGATTACTCCTGTAATCTCTCATACAAATTTCAAATATTGTCACATTTATTGATGATCATAGTAGATTCACATAGGTTTATTTTTTGCATTCTAAATCTGAAGTCTTTGACGCTTTCCAAAAATTTATGGCGTATGTTGAAAATCAGTTTTCTACTTGCATAAAAGTTCTCTGATTTGATTTCGGTGTGGAATATATGTCCCATCAATTTCAAACTTATTTGCAAAAACACAGGATTTTATCACAGCGATCGTGCCCTTACACTCCTCAACAGAACGGAGTGGCTGAACGAAAAAACAGACATCTCCTCGATACTGTTCGTTCTCTTCTCTTAGAATCATATGTTCCTGCGAAATTTTGGCCCGAAGCGTTAGCCACTGCAGTTCACTTAATCAATCTCTTACCCTCCCATCGCCTCTCCAATCGAACACCGTACTTTCATCTCTTTCATAAAGATCTTACTTATACCCACCAGCGCAATTTTGGATGTGTATGTTTGGTTCATCTTCCTCCTACTGAACGTACCAAATTAACCGTTCAATCTGCCCAATGTGCATTCCTTGGCTACGCATCTCATCAAAAGGGGTATCTCTGCTATGATCCTGTACTCAACCGCCTTCGCATCTCTCGAAATGTCATATTTTTCGAAAACCAGCGGTTTTTTTCTACCCATTCCTCGCCTTTACCTTCTTTTGCTCATCTCCTAGACTTTTCTTACACAATCTCTTCTCCACTCATTGTTTATGAACAACGTCGTCATAAGGATGTTCCACTACTGCCTCCCCCACCGGATCCCTCATCGCCGGCACCTGATCTTGCCTTTGCCTCCTCACATGCTGCCTCTCCTCCAGTTCAGCTTTGACGTTCTTCTCGTCTCTCCAAGCCTCCAGAAAAATAGGGTTCACTCACACATCTTTGCTTGCTACCCTCTCCTCCATTGTTATTCCTACTTCTTACTTACAGGCGGTGAAGTATGACTGATGGCAAAAGACTATGTGAGAAGAATTAGCCGCACTACAGGATAATCATACATGGGATATAGTTCCATGTCGATCTTCTGCAAAACCTATCGGTTGCAAATGGGTTTTTTCAGTAAAACTAAAAGCTGATGGCTCGTTGGATCACTATAAAGCACGGTTAGTCACTCTGGGCAACCGACAGGAATACGGTATCGACTATGAAGAAACGTTTGCCCCAGTTGCAAAAATGACAACTATCCGTACGGTTTTGGCCATTGTTGCTTCTCACTCATGGCCTCTATACCAATTTGATGTCAAGAATGCCTTCCTTCATTGTGATCTCAAGGAAGAAGTCTATATGTGACTTCCCTAAGGAATTGCGGGTGCTTCGACAAGAGACTGTGCGCGCTTACGACGCTCTTTATATGGTCTTAAGCAAGCCCCACGCGCTTGGTTTGAAAATTTTCGGGATGCTCTTCTTCATCTTCAGTTCACTCAAAGCGCCTCTGATCCTTCTATGTTCCTTCATCGCTCCTCAAATGGGATTACCGTCCTCTTGGTTTACGTGGATGATATCATCATCTCTGGTATAGATTCTGGCATGATCACCCATCTACAAGCTTCCTTACATGAATTTTTTCATCTGAAAGATTTAGGGCCACTCACATACTTCTTAGGCCTTGAGGTTCATCAGTCAGAGAAATGGCTCATCCTCGATCAACACAAATATGCTATGGATCTCATTGAGACGGTTGGTCTTCAAAGCTCCACTCCTGTAGATACTCCTGTTGAGGCCAATCTTCAGCTCGCACACGATACGGGTGATCTTCTTCCTGATGCCACACTGTATCGTCGTTTAGTCGACAGCTTGATCTACTTGACTATCACACGGCCTGATATCTCATATACGGTGAATTTGATTAGTCAATTCATGTCACAACCACGCCATCTCCACCTTGTTGCCGTTAGGCGCATTCTTCGATATGTTCTTCATACACCTTCTCATGGCCTTTTCTTTCCTGTGGGTAATTCGACTTCTCTCATTGCTTACTTAGCTTCTGACTGGGCTGGTTGTCCTGATAATCGCCGGTCTACCACGGGTTGGTGCATGTTCTTAGGGGACTCGTTGATCTCCTGGAAGTGTAAGAAACAAGATAAAGTCTCTAAATCATCCACAGAAGCCGAATACCGTGCTATGTCTACGGCCACCTCTAAAATTGTCTGGCTTCGGGGTGTTTTTTCTAAGCTTGGATTTCCACAATCTGGCCCTACACCTCTCTATGCCGACAATACCAATGCCATACGGATTACTGAAAATCTTGTTTTCCATGAACGCACAAAACATATTGAAGTGGCTTGTCATTACATACGTGATGAATTTGTGCGTAAAGCAATTACACTTCCTCATGTTCCTACAGGACTTCAAATTGCAGATATATTTACCAAAGGACTTCCTCGGCCACGGCACCAATTCTTAGTTGGCAAATTGATGCTAGTGGATTCACCCGCATCAATTTGAGGGGGGGTGTCAAATGGGTTAGTGGGTCACAGCCCATGACAAATAAAGCCCAACTTGTGGGTCAAAACAAGTCGTATGTACAGCTATGTAATTGATTCTTTGCCTTATTAGGAGATATGATTAGATCATAATTAGATTAGGATGACTGTAATTTAGTTAATTACATCAATCACTGTAACTTATATGGAAACATGAAATCTATATATTGAAGCATTGTGACCCTCAAAAGGGATCATCGAATTCACAAAGTGATTTCTCTCTTCTTCCTCTTGCTGGCTTTGACACTCACTTCACATTCCTTTGATTACCCAAGACCCTTCAACTTACTAGTATCCAAGTATCCAATTTGAGTGTTTCAGTTTTACGAAGGACCTGAGTATCATATCTTCTAGCCTTCACCCAGTTAAATCTAGGTTCACATTGAATTAGTACAGTGACACATCCAAGTCCAGAGTCATCAGTACACATTGGAAATACAAGCAGGCTAGTAGTCACCAATGAATAGACACCAATCCATTGGTTTTTGGCTAGAAGTCATCCAGTTAACTGAGTAATCTTCCACAAATGTGCAAGATACACAAGTCTCAACTCGCAATGTCATTTTTCAGTACACATCTAAACTAGTATGTGGGTCAAGATGAAGTCATGCAACATAGTGCTCAAGAATATCTTCACTCAAACAATACTTGGTGACTTCTTTGGAAACAATCAGTATTCATGTGAACAACATGCATACAGAATAATTAGTTTTCACATGAATGTTCAAGGTACAAGTTAAAATGTTAAATGAAGAAATTCTATCACCCTGAAATTAATTAAATGCAATGACAAAAATGAAATCATTATCGGCTCATTTGGATGCATGGAATCATGCCATACAATCCATAGAAGTAGATTAACTAAATGAATGGAAAAGAAGCAATTCGGTATTCTATGTTGGGTAGGGCCACTGAATAAAACAATTCCACAGAATTTTCAGCAAGTTCAGGTTCCTCCCGTCCATATAAAAGTGGTAGTTCTCTATAATTTGCATGTACAATAGGGGATATCAAGGACATCAGAATTTCATGCATCCAAACAAAGATTCAGGAATATTATTATGGCCCTAAATAATATACTTCTGCTAAGGATGATGCAATGTCAAGTAGGTTAGTACCCCATGGTATTCCATTTGCGAATGTACTTGGGCCACGAGAATGTGGACCGGCAGTGATACAGCTAGCGTGAGATGCCTGTCCCTTCAGATTATTACGCTCACCATGGCCAGATGTTGACTGCACATAGTTCAACCGCTGAACTGGTTGATGACCAAAACGACTGGGATAGTTTTGTGACGATTGAGGAATATGATGCAAAGGCTTTGAGAACGTACGGGCATAGCCAGCATGCATATCATGCACTGAAGTGGGGCTGCCCTCTGGATGTGAAAATGCTTGAACCGGCCCATTTGTTCTGTCAGCACACAAAATCATCATGAAATTTTGAGCCTTCCAAGATAAGCAAACTATAAATTTCTATTAGTTATCTTTTCTTAAATAGTCTACATCAAAGTATAACTAACCAGGATTTAAATATAAAAAAAAAAAAGCAAAATACACTTGAGCCAATATTACTTCTCACCCTTTGTTCGTAAAAACACGTCACAAGTCGCAACAAGGATGACCTCAGGATCTATCAGCTAATACTAGCAAATCCAGTTCTACAAACTACACATGGTCCTTGTAAATAGTAAGAAATCTATTCATATACAGTAATTTCATTTTATTGCTAAAATGTAATGTGGAACAACACCCCCCCACCCCCCCAACATTTTCAAAAGTTCAACCCAAGAAATATTTTTATCACCTAACAAAGAGAGTAGTTAAAATTAAGTGTGCCCTCAGATTTATTTTGAAAATTTTTATTTTGCAGATAATAAATAGAAAAGGTGCCATACAACTAAAACAGTGGTGAATTTATTGTTAGGTTGTGGTCATGGCTAAAACATTGTTACTTCATAACCTAATAGACAAGCCCATAAAGGTCCCACCATAGGCTCACTTACAAATTTGATGCACAATTCATGAGTCCCACTTTCTAATTTGCACGAGAGCAATGACAATCCTTGTAATGACCCAGCCCACTACCAGTATAATATTGTATTCTTTGGCTCATGGGCCTGGCTTTAACCGGGTTAAGTCAGGTCGCCCTTTTAAAGCCCAAGGTCAGGATGCTCCCTTTCAGATGTGGGACTCTCATTCCTCACCCCCTTTTGGGAGTCAAGGCGGAAGTGCAGCCCAGCTTGGAGTTCCAAACCCTTGAGGTCTGATGCAGCAGCCCTATCTATCCGTTGGGGCAAGACTCATGGTCTAATTGTGGGACCCAAGCAAGTTTAAGGAATTCTTTATTAATTGTTATTAGTTTCTAATTTTTATTTAAGAAGTTGCATTTAGGATTAGTTTCTAATATGATTATTATTTGGTTTTCTAGCTTGATTAAGATTGCTTTCTTAGCCCTTAAGCTTCTTTTCTTAAAACATTGTAGATTGGTAATTGCAGAGATTATTGAAGTTAATAAAATTTCCCAGCGTGGGTTTTTTGTTGGAGACTGTTTCTTCTTCGAGTGATTGTTCTTCGGAACCCTAATTGTGCTCCGGCACTTGCATCCTAACCCTAGGTTGCATCAAGGTCTCACACCCTCCCCACTCGGAGACAAATCCATCCTTGGTTGTGATACCATTTGTAACAACCCAACCCACTACTAATATAATATGGCCCACTTTGGGCCATGGGTCTCACAGCTTTAAAACGCATTATATTGGGTTAAGGCTAGGTCGCCCTTTTATAGCCCAGGGTCAGGATGCTCCCTTTCCGATGTGGGATCCCATTCCTCACCCCCCCTTTGGGAGTCAAGGCGGAAGTGCAGCCCGGCTTGGGGTACCAAAACCCTTGGGGTCTCACAATCCCCAAATCCTAGGTTCAACAGTATGCATTCCAATTTCTTTTAATGCCGCATTATTTGGTATGATCAATCTTACTGTTAGTTAAATAGGTATCCAAATTACGCCCTTGACAGTTGGCAGTTTCCATCACTTCATATTTAACGACTTACATGTTCTTTCTTTTATTAGGATTTCTGGATTACCTGTTATTATAATAAAAGTATGAACGTGATTTATCAGTAAAGAGATTAATTACTAGAAGTTAGTTTAAAAATAGCTTTGAAGCAACTACTACCTATAAAATAGCTTTGATGAAACCACTATTTATGCAAGGCTGTGGATGCAGAGACTATTGATAATTTTGAATTATTTTAAGATAGATGAAATTCGATTCTTGCAGGGATTCCAAAGTACTTTCCAATGTGAAATAACAGACTTTCTGCAAAAGCCTGGCCATGAGGTCTACTTTTGAACATGAATTGACTACAGGTATGAGACCTGGCATTGCTTGGTGTCTGCTGCTGCTTGATAATTTGTGTGAGATTTCCATCATTATTAATTTATTATTATCTCAAACTCTACTCTCAATATATTTTCTAATCAAGCTTCAAGTAGTCACAGGGAATTTTTATACAGCACCCTTTTCCTGCTTGGATTTCTAAAACTAGCTTCAGTTCTACAAAGTACACATGGTTTCAATAGAATCCCCTTTTAATCCATCAAAAGAATAAAAGAAATGATGCTTGCACTGGTCATTCAAAATCAAAGTCATCTATGTAGACTATAGTAACTGAATGGCAGCAAATCAGCCCTAAGTTTATTTCGCATTCCATATGCAGTCTTGTGTTGCTTTGAGTTCTAACTGGCATACAAATCTGAGTTCAACACGTCTGACTATTGATTAGACTCTAGTAACTTCAGCCACTGTTTTTTTGCAGGGTTCTGTAACAATTTGTGAGAATTCAATGCTGAATGATTCAGACCTAAGATCCTTTCTCTTTAGTTGAATGAGATATCTAAGATTTAATCCTTACTTCCCATATCAGAATTGTCCGAATTGAAAAGGGCTGAAATCAACATGTTTCAGACCTCAACTGGACGACAACTAGATATAGAAATTGACATGAATTTATGGAACTATTAGTCTATCAAATGATGTTTGAGTTTGATATACGCCATAAAGTATAAAAATATTTTTTTTATAGATTTTTATCTACATAGGAGTTGCTCATACAAACCAATTTTTTCATTCCATGAGTCTTCCCATTAAGCAAGTATCAACCAAATCCTCACTAGCTTAAAATTAAGTCATTCAAGAAAGTAAATACTTCAAAGCGCAAAAGCAGTATACCTTTGGCTGTTTGACATACAACTTGCACCTGAATGCGACAGATTGCAACTACGGCTAAATCTTCTGACTTCACCCATTACACTTGCAGAATCCAATGCATGACTAGGCTGCATACCATTTGTAACTCCAGAGGTAATGGAGCTAACATCAGAAGTGTCTTCTTCGAAAAGAAGTTCATCGCTGTAACAAAAGTGGCATGCAAGTAAACACCCAAACTAACTTAATACTAGCAATATTCAGCAGCAGCACATACTGTTTTCACATTGAACATCTCATTATGACCAATTATTTCACCAAAGAACCCTATTGAGGAACCAAACAGTGCAGATGAATAGAGTACATGAAAGAAAGCAACAATATCATAAATGTTTATCTAAAAACAAAATATTAGGAGTGAATTTGAAATATCCATCACCATTATTTTTAATATTACAATACGGCAGTCATCACAGGGCTTCCAAATGCAATGAGCCCGAACTGCGCAGAAGTCAACTTTTGTTTTTTGAAAACATTAAATTTAAAAACTTTCAGGTGAATTCGTAGTCCCCCTTCCACTCATAATGATGATCAAATTGACAACACGCGAACTAGGTAGAGAAGTCCAAAAAAGACTAGAAACAAGGAGTTGAGTTCTTAGCATGAAGAGGTGAGTTTTGCCTACTTAAGGAACCCATTATCCACATGGGACCACACGTGAACCAACTGGAGTGCCACATTGGTCATCCAAGCCTTTTGGACATCCCATGCCTATTTTTCTTTAGTTGCTTCCTTGTTCTTTACAACACTTTAGTGAGGGGCCATCAATAATTAAGTTATAATGCCTAGGATCAAAACATCTATGTTTGATCCTATGACTAGTTGCATTTAGGACAACATTTTTGTGTGCGAAACTAGGATCAAATAATCCCAATGCAGGAGATCTAACATTTATATCCACAGTTGGACAGATCTAAGAGAAGTTTCCTTATATAGGATTTTTCTTGTGCTCAAGGAGCCACAGGTATATACTTTTTCACAGTCCGTATACACAACAGCTCTTCTTCACCAAACTCCATCTTGTTTAAGATTAAATCCAAGAAATTCCTATCAACCATGTCAAAGGCTTTTCCAAATCAAGCTTACATCAACTCCCAGCTTGTACCCTTTATGTCTTGAGTTCAAGTCGTCAAGAACAATTAAAACAGTACTTTGATTAGTCAGCCTTCCACAAAAGCTCCTCGCTACTCACAAATGATTAGTGGAATGCTTTCTTCAGACAGTTTGGTAACAGTTTGGCTAGAATCTTTAACACGCTGCCCATTGGAGTGATAAGCATAAATCTCTTAAAGAAATATTCCCTCATTCAAACAACTTTTTGTTCAATTTTCATGTATAAGTAATTAATCAAGATGGTTGTTGACTATTGCTGTTGCTGAAACGAAATCTTATACTTTCATTTTGAAACCTAGGGTTGGACATGCCACCTTATTGAGAGAAAAAGATAGAAGGTGTAAATCAACACTTATGGTGGATATCTGCATATGACTATGTGAGATCATTCTGCTGTATTTGTTTGGGGTATTTGAGTACCAATTCAGTTGACTACACAGAGATGCATTGTGTCAGATAGCCTTAATCAGTGAAACTATGCTACATGGCATTATAGGAAACAAAACACTGGGATGCACTATGTATTCTGCAGTATACAAAACAACAAATATAAGTAACATTTAATTTCATTTAGAAACCCGAACACACGAGACATTTGAGGAATTTCTGGCAGAATGGAAACTTAACCTTCCTGGAAAAAATTGCATACCACAATAACACAGTCATAGCCACAAAGTTATGTATCATGACTTTTCATCATGAGTGATTTTTTTGTTCGCACTCCTTGCAAATATCATTATTTAATCATGAACGTGAGTTAGCCTTTTATTATAATTATCAAATTTGCCTGTGAATACTACAAAGCAACTGGAAATATTGTTCCAACATTATGAAAGGAAGAGTTCTGGTTTCAGTCTTTTAGAAAAGAATCAGACAGCAGTTCTTTCTGAAATACAGATCTAGCAACCAAGTACTTAGTCTAAATTAGGGAACATTGTCTTTCAAGAAATTCAACCAAGGAACCAAGAGAATCCCTAAGCTACATAGACATTTTCTAACACGTAAAGAACTTGGTGGCTCATATGTTTAGTAGAATAATATAAGCACTTCAGTTGAGAAAGAGTTTCCAGAGCCCTTTGCAATAGTGTTACCGTACACATTCTATAACAGCAAAGGGATAAAAATTAACCTGAATGGGATGAGATGCAACTTTTAACTTGAGAGTAAAAACATATGATCATGTAATATGCAATGATAGATACATTCTAGGCCTACCTATAATCAGGAACCCAATCTCCAGGGTCAAGCGGTGATGTACTGCATTCAGGCTTATCATAAGGTTCCAAGGTAGGTCCTAACCCAGCTTGGAAACCATGTGCAGAGGATAGATGAACATTTTGATGCGAAGACAGCCCCGAAGAGAATACATTTCCACCCCTCTGAAGCCTCCAGGTTGGAACGTTAGAAGCTGATTGCACAGTATGAGAAGAATCAACATACCCTCGAGAATTCCCCTCAGGTTGACTATGGCTGATTACATCAATATGAGGCCCTTGCCAATGTTGAGCTAATGGAATCTCTTGAGGCTTTCCAGTATATCCCAAACTTCTTCTCCTGTTAGATTGAACACCTGTTGCCGATTTCCCTAAAGGGGATGCATGAGCATTGCCTCTTGCTGGAGATGATGGGCCATATATTCCAGGAGAACCGGCTGAGGCATGAATTTGAGAGCTTGGAGGGGTAAATTGTGAGGGACTAGCTCCAAGGGACATTGGCCCAAAACTACCAGTGGATGGACTCACACCAAACCCATGTCCATGAGATAGTTTAGAATTTCTCCACCTTGCATCTGGACATGCACCAATGACTAATCCTCCTCCCTGTCCCTGGGAGTTCAACCCAGATGTTCTGGCAGGAGAGTAATGCATATACATACTGTTACTATCCCCATAGCTTCCATAGCTGCCTCCAAAACCAGCACCATCACTATAGCTTCCATGGCTTCCCAAGCTAACATAGCTACTGGCAAGAGAGAAAGGAGCAACCTGAAAGTGGGGGCTGTTCTGAAAGTGACCTTTGACATTCGCAACCTACCAAACAGAATTAACAACCCTTACATGCACAAACTGGAAAGTTGGAAGTAACACCACTTAAAGTTACTAGAGAAGTTAAATGTTGTAGTCTTTGGTATCAGAACCACTAGACAATTTTAATAAGGATAGGAACAAGGACCAAGACAACAAAGATTTCCACTATTCAGTTTCGATAAGTTTGAAAATAGCAATCTGTAAAGGGAAGAGACAATGACCTGAGGGGAAAGACCAGCAGCAAACCAATGCCCTCCTCCTGGATTGTGGTCCACTGTAATATTCTGGCCACCAAACTAAAAAACACATGCCATTAGTTGTCATAATTTTATCCACCCAAATTGGTACCATGGGCAGTGTGAAACAGAAGTGGGTTTTCTTAGGGTTCCCTCTGAAAGATAACATTCATGCGCTGTACAAGTTCAGTCACACACTGCAGTGAGGCAGAGGGTTCATACTGTGTGTACATGTAGCACAAAGTATCTACCTATTCAGCTCTTAGAACGCTTTGCAAGAAAGAAAGCACATCCTACACCCATCAAGTGGTTCAAAACAAGAATACGAAAAATAATAAAACCAAAGAGAAAAGGTGCAGGAGAAAAAAAAAACCTTGCATAATAAATATTCATATATGCATAAGGAATACACTTACATTGCGAAGTTTCTCTGGGGGAGGTTTATAAGGGCATGTGAAATGTTCCCCAGTTACGAAAGGATGCTGTACGGCCTACAAACAAAATGTTTACCAACATCAAATCCACCACTTTAAAAAGTTGCTAAAGTTGCTAACAGAAACATCTAAATGAAAAATATCCTAGAGGAAGTTTCATAACCTGCAAAGGTGACCATCGCTTAACAGGATCAAACTCAAGAAGACCCCTCAAAAAATCAATCAGTGCTAAGCGGGTTAGATTTTCTGTACATGATGGAGAAACATTAAACATGATTTAGTAAATATTTAGCATATGATCACAGAACCTGGATCACTATGACACTAATGTTTTCTTAAATTTTTAAATAAGAATAGAGCAGCTAACCTTTGGAGATCTCTTCATCAGGCAAGTTTTTTCGATGAGGGTAATTTGCAACAATGTCTTCAAGCTTCACATAATTGAAATACCTCTTCCCTATTACTGGTTTTTTTGACTCATTCTGAAAGGAAAAACCAGAAAAATGAAACAAAAAAGAGAGATAAGAAGAAAATCCACAATGCCACATGTAAGCATTTCATATATCATAAGGAGATTACACTTACAGCTTCGTATTCCTCTTCGCTTCGAATTTGAAAAACACTTCTACCTCCACTGTAGACTTCACCATCCTCCAAGCCGTGGATACTTCCAATGCACCTAAAGAACTTGGGTGTATTTTTTGCTGACCTTAGTATATGATCAGGGGGCTGTCCTCTGCTCAAGTAAGAACATGTGAAAAAGGCTCAACCAAGACAATACTTCAATTCAGTAAATGGTATCTCAAAAGATGATAACAAAAACTTGAAATGAGTATGGATATAACAGTGATTAAGACTACATTAAGTTCAGGGCCAAATGTTTCCTAAAAAGTGGAAGTATAAAGGAGAGATGTAATAAGGTCTTAACATGCACACATATATAGAAACATCAAAAGAATTAACTATGGAAGGGAAGTTTACATTAACATTTTTTTCTTCTGAAAAGGTCCCTGTATTTAATGACTACCTCAAAACCCGCCACAATTTCTACTTTTCCCTACCTTTGACTCACAGTCAAACAGCCAAAAAGTTGATTTATGCCTTTAGTCTCTACTCCAAGTTGGAAAAATTAATTGGTGTTGCCATTTTAACCTTAAGAATATAGGTCAGTATCCGTGAGCAATCTTCTTGAAATGCAAAAGGGCAAGTACTGATTTTTCTCACAGTTGCAACTTACAAATCACCCTCAAATAGTGAAGGCTGCAGTGCATGCAGCACTCTGGTCAGCTAAGTGTACATATAATAGTTGGTTTTCAATTGCTGACCATTTTCTCAAATGTCGACTTCTTCAAATAAAAGTGATTATTTTAGAAATACTCAGCATGCGCTTGTGATTTATACTTGAACTGATGTACATGTGCACAACGTGTGCCTGGCAAGTGATTATACACAAACCGTTGTTTTAAAAGCCAGACTGGAGCGGCTGATTGAACCAGGTTTGACCAGACCTGGTACCTTCACCAATCCAGTTGGATCATTGATGAAATCCCGGGTACTCATACACAACCTATCAAAACCTGCCAAAACAGGCAGTTGAACTGATCGGACTGACCCACCATTACTTCATTTAAAATCATGCTTGACTTTTTATTACTTTTCATTGCAATGTTGAGTTGCAAATTGTAAACACTGTAGCTTCGTAAGCATTCAGTATATGGGCATAAGTTGGGTGTCAAAGGAGAAAGGAAAAAAATAAAAATAAAATTCCTTTGCACTTCGACCCCAAATCAGTTTCAATTTTTTCCTAACCATCAATAAGCCGTCGCTGCCCCCTGCGGCCCTGCCCAATACATACAGTAGCAATCTCTCAACTGCAATGACATTCAAGTGCTCTAAGTGCCTCAATGTCATCCCTTATGGGTTCACTTTGCTAATTTGTGCTCTTTTCAGCCTTGTGATGCTACACTCTACAAACGTCCCTAGAGGTTGATTTTCCTTTTTATCCCGGTAATATGTAGATGTCCAGTCTTAGCTCTACTCATACTTCTTCAGGGACCATGTGTTTTTGAGAACCACCAAATTTTAATGGAAAGATGGATCCAGGCATCTTGGGATTGGACAAATGCAGTAGAAGACTCCTCATGATAGTACATGATTAAGTCTGCTACAGAAAAATAAAGCTTAAAGGAGTTGCTTTAATATGCTGGTGCAAATAGAAGGTACGAACCCCCTATATGGCTATATGAGAGCGTATGAGCCCAACATTGTTTACAAGTATTTGCATAATGACAATCCAATTTGGCTAATCCATTTTGGCCACCAAAAGCCAAATTGGAGCCGACTACGAGCTACACCAGTCTTCTAGCCAGGAAGTCCGGTCAAAAAAGAGAGACCCAAGTTCCTTAATCAAAGGCATTCTCTTCTACATCGCCAAATCACTAAGAGAATCCTCATCCAAGTAAAATGTCAATAAATGACAAGTTATTTCTTTTTTAATCTTCATTTTTCTTCTTTTTTTTTCTTTTTTGCAGCTTGGACCGGCCACGGTGAAGCTCTACAAAAACACTCGATGAAACAAAATATTAATAATAAATAAACATGAAGAAGAAATTTACCCAAGAATTTCTATCATTCGCTTGAGAAGATCATATTCAGAAGCTCCAGGAAATAATGGCAATCCTAAGAACAACTCAGCAACGATACACCCAAAAGACCACATATCGATGGCTGTAGTATATCTAAAGATAAGGTCAAGAATCAACAACCAACCTCCATGTCATTTGTGAAAATACTACTACATAATAGGCAAATAGATGGAATAAGTACTCAATGAAGATGATAACCAGACATCACCACTTGTTGTTCCCTTTTTTTATGCTTAGAAAGTTTAAAGTTTTAACAAAGCGCAACATTTTGAGAATAAATGCAACTCAAACAATTTATGAATCCATCTATTAACATAAATATTCTTGTAAGTTTCATTTCTTTTTATGTCTTTCTCCTTGCTTTTCAATATATTCCTTTTGTACTGCTAAGCTTTGATTAATACATCTTACCATTCAAAAAAAGGTTCATTTTTTTATATACTCAAAGTGTAAACTTGTCTTTTTTCTATCTTATTCAGATGCATTTTCTAGCGACTCAAGGACAGTGCTGTAACTTGCAATTGTAAGAGGGTAGATTGAGCCTCTCACATGCTACTTCATTTTTCTCCATTCGCACATTGATGCTCATGCTCTAAACTAAATTTAAATTTGGAAAAATGGCTTTAAAAGAAACTGCTACCAATGCATCTAAGATTCTGCCATGCCCGGTCCAATCCTCAAACAACATTGTTTTGGGGACAAAACTCCATTTAAACCACTGCAGTATGGCCTTCTATAAAAATGGCAACACTATATAAATGTACAACCATTCAAAAGTAGTCCAAAAACCATTAGCTTGAAGTTTTCCACTAAAGGCATTACAATCTATTTCCAATATTCAAATCCACACCATTAAAGACAAAATAACAACAGTTGACGGCTGCATCGATAAGGCAGTTACTGCATCAACTGTCAAAGATGCTGAAAATCCTATATAAAATCATATAAATCAGTAATGAAAGGAAAGGCGGAAAAAGAAAAACCAGATAAAAATAAATAATGCATAACTACTGACTTAACATTGTGGTTGAAAAGTTGAGCACCTTCCAACTGTGCTACAGATCTAGTCAAGATAGGCCGTAATTTGTTTGAACTGACATTAATCAAAACAGATATGTCCCTATAAAATTTGAATTTTCATTTAAAAGGATACGAATACCCAAGAACAACTTCTGGTGACCTGTAGTAACGGCTCTACAGCAGAAAGAGAAAATATATTAAAATATAAACAGCCATCACTACCGTGGAAATCTCTAATAAATCCAATCAAAGGGCATTACATCAATCTCATCAACATGATAAGTTCTGCCAAGGAAAAAAAAACCTGTATGTAGGAGTATACAGTCCTATCTTCCATACAGGCTGATCCAAAATCAATAACTTTGATTTCTCGTGGCTTCACACTGCAAGTTCAAGGCACTACATTAAAAAAAGTCAAATCAATTATAAAAATATCTAAGTTCATTTAATATAAAGTATAGCTCACCTCGCAGATAAAAGAATATTTTCTGGCTTCAAGTCGCAATGTATGATACCAGCTTCTTTCATGATAATCAATGCATGCAAGATCTACAAAACCAAATAAAGGCACAATATAAGGGAACATTAAACATATGTATATAACATGTATAAGAAATATGGAAAATATTCTCCTGCACACGGTGTGCATAAGCACTGTGCATCCACACTCGTATTGCGGGTGAATTTCAGGGGTGGGTCCCGCCTCTGCGACTGTCCAGATGCAAGATGCGCCAGCGAACCATGAGCAGGAGAAAGTTTTCCTAATATATATATATATATATGTATGTATATATATGTATCTATATATAGGGAGGTGCTCCTATGAGACACACTCTCGCCAAGTTTATGAGATGGGTGGGGGCCCTCACTTCCATATTTGGGGTCCTTGCATTTCTATCGGAACGCAGACCCAGATATCTTTGGACTAACTCAGTAGACCAAAACCCAGACCCAAACAATGAACAGATCCAAACTAAGTACCCAAACCCTTTTTCCATGGGTCAGGTTTGGGTAAAAGGGTAGCCAGTGCCACCTCTATTTCTTATGGAGCTAATCATGCAGCAGACACCTCAAAGAATGGTGTATCGCATTCTAATATGTTATTTTAGAACAAAATTTCATTATCTTTATAATGTGGGCAGGTCTCACCAATGTCTTCATCTCAGTGCCTTTGTTTGTCCAGAGATAAACCTCACTGTGTTTGTTGTAGTTCCATATTATTTTTCATTAATAAATATCAGTGATCTTTCAAAAGAAAATGAAAGTTGCTAGCAGCACCTGTTTTGAGAACAACTGGACAATGTCCAGAGGCAGCCCTCTAAAGCTATTAATCCTGATGAGCTCAAATCTGGATAGTTGGGAAAAAAGTTATTGGCATGCACCACAAATGTAAACTTAGTAAAAAAAAAAATAGCATCTCTCTCTCTCTCTCTCTCTCTCTCTCTCTCTCTCTCTCTCTCTCTCTCTCTCTCTCTCTCTCTCCCTCCCTCCCTCCCTCCCTCCCTCCCTCCCTCCCCCCTCTCTCTCTCTAAAGTACTTTCTCTCTAAAGTACTTTCTTTCACAAACTGCATTTACCAGAGCAATGGAAAATCATTCAACAGAACTATGAAGGTAACTTACAAATTTGTACCAAGCATTTCAAATGAAATGCACAAATGGCGATGATAGACAAATTTATCGAGAATACGAACTATGTGATGCTCATCAGGATCGAACTTCTGATTTAGCTGCACAAAGTGAAGCAAACTTATCCATATCAAAAAAAGTGAAGCAAACTTAGCCAGCACAAAGGAATGCCATAGAGCGATCGCCAGGTACAAATTTAGAAAACCCAGAATTTGGAGTTACCGCTGTCAAAATAGCAACTTCAACAAGTGCTTGTTGATAGTACGCAGGTTGGTTTTTAATGATCTTAACAGCAACATAACTACTAGTTTCTGAAACCCAGCATTTTGCCACTTGTCCAAAAGTCCCCTGACCGAGAATATCTTTAACAACATACCTAAGATATAAGAGCACAACCAAAGTCCGCACCTTCAGCTCGGAGGATAATATTATACAGTAGACATGTGAAAACAAAAAAGTATGCGTTACTACAGAAAACTAAATACACAACATGACCATCTTTATGTGTCTCCTAAAATACAAAACCCACTTATTTCATGGCATAACTCACTTACCTGCCTATTCTGTTAATTATTCAGGTGGCTGCGTGTAGAAGGAGATAACAATCCATGAAGAAGATGTCAAAGGCATAGCAATTAAAGAAGGTAATGCTTCCTAAGAATCTAAAATTTCAAATTGCTTGCAAATTTTCCCAACCAGATGATGATGTTCAAATTTGAATTAAAAACCTCAGTAATTCTATCCAAACTGTCTGGTCAAACAAAAAGGGCCCTTTTTACAGTTCCTTGGTTTGGAGGATTAGTTCTAAGATTTTGGATATCAGTAACCACATGTTCTAATCTCTCCACTATGCATATAATTATGGATGTACGGAGATTTTAATACAGCTTCAGCTTCAGAACAATCGCTTTTAAGAACCAATGAAATTGACTTTTCTTTCTTTGGATAGGACCAAGGAATAGCTAGTTATACCAGATTATATGATTTCTGTGGACTTTATAAATGCTGAACTTTGGCGAACGTGCTGATTGGATTCTATGGTACATTAGTCCACTTCCCAATCACATTACCAAATTCATCATGTGATGCAAGCCTGGTCCATTGCCCAAGTTGACATCGTAGCAGTAAGCCCCTCAGCGTTAGCCATCTTAAGAAATTTTACATGTGTCTAACTAGACATGAGGGGCCCTGATCTCTTTGCACTTATGATGAACAAGTCTAATGGTACCTTGCTGTATGTTATTTGTAGACAATATAGTGTTAGTGGATGAATCAAGAGACGATGTAAATACGAGACTTGAGAGAAGGCGGGAGGCTTTAAAATCCAAGGGCTTTAAAATAAGTCTTACAAAGATATAATATATGAAGTGAGCTTCAATGAGGACGTGCAAAGAGCTTAAACTCATATGAGAATTGAGGATCAAGAGATACCACAGAGAGATTCATTTTGATACCTTAGCTTGATAAATTAGTAAGGATGGAGAGATTGAGGAAGATGTCTAACATATGATAAGATAGTTGTACTGGAGACATGCTTCTGGAGTGCTTTGTGATCGGCACATACCAATAAGAATAAAGGGAAAACTTTATAGGACAATGGTTAGACCAGCTATAACCTATGGAGCAGAATGTTGGCTAATCAAGAAGCAACACATGCACGCTGTAGCAGAGATAACAATGCAAAGATGGATGTGTGGTAAAACTAGAATTAAAAATGAACACTTATGGATCACTTATGGATAGCATCAATAGGTGATAAATTAAGAGACTCGTTTGAAATGTAAAACGTAGGTCAACAACGATGCCGTTGAGAATAAGGTTTTCTATGGAAGTTAATGACCTATTAAGGAAAAGGTGTGGTAGGCTGATGAGTGATGAGAACATGACTGGAAGTAGAAAGGATAGATCAAAATAAGTGCAACCTATCCAAGGATTTTGTCTTGGGATAGATCGGAATGGAGAAACAGAATTCATGTAGCCAACCCCAACATAAGACAAGGCTTTAATGATGATGATGATGATGTTTACATTGCTCTCTAAGCTCCCAGGAGTCCTATTATAAAAAGCTTATACATAAAATTTTATGTTTAGCAAGAGTGGAGAGTTGTAGTTAGAACTTAGAAGCAAATTGGAGAAGCCAATGCGCCCAGGAAGCAAGTTACTGGAAATGGACAGCCATGAGCCAACATAATAGAGTTCATTAAGCACTCAATTCCTTGTATATTTGTTACATTTCTTTCATCCATCCATTTTCTTTTTCTGATTAACATCACTTAAACCCATAACCATGAGGTTGAGGTAGCATGCACCTTCCATTGTGCCATGGGCTTGCCTCTTCCTTCTTCCACACTCTTTCAATTACTAAGGTTGTGTTTGGTAAAGGCTGCGGAAGAGGAAACCGAGCATTTCCTCTTCCGCGGCATCGGTTTCCTACTATCCCAAATAGGAAGTTTGGATCCTCTCCATTGCGGACAAAAATGAGGTTTCCTCCCTTGATTTCTCACCGCACCAAACATCAACAAGGAAGGCACCCAGAGGAACCCAGCTAAGTGGAGCATCTTATACTTGGTCAAATCACCAGAGGAACCCAGCTATGTCCAGACTGGACAGATTTCTAGTCTCTACAGATTGGCTGGACATATATCCAAAGGTTTTACAGCTGGCCCTACCAAAGCCCGTATCAGACCATTGCCCTATTCTGGTTGATTCAGAATGTGAAAGATGGGGACCTTCTCCTTTCCGCTTCAAATTAACATGGCTTGAGGAAAAGCAATTTCCAAGCCTCATTCAAGAGTAGTGGGAAGAGATTAAGGTGGAGGGATGGGCCTGGCCACAAATTGGTCACTAAACTGAAAGTGTTGAAGACTAAGATTAAGGAATGGGTTGGGGTGAATGTTGGGGATGTACAGATCCAAAAATTTTACATTTTGGTAGAAATTCAGGCGTTGGACAAGGAGGAAGGCAATCAGCTGTCAATAGAAGAGGGGAAGAGAAGAGTTGATCTTAAAGAAGAGCTCCAACGGAAGCTGAGGGAGAAGGAGATCAAGTAGTAACAAAGGTCTAGATGTCAGTGGTTGAAGGAAGGAGATAAAAACATCGGATTCTTCCATGGGGTGGCTTCCTCACGAAGAAGGGCTAATAGAATTTCATCCATCTTGGATGGACAAAGAAGGTTGGAGAAGAAAGAGATCATTGATCACATAGAGGGATACTTTGCCTCTCTCTATGCAGACGAGGGGTTGGAGAGGCCAGCCCTGGGTAACATGGCATTCGATGGAATTGGGGATCACGGGGCCCAATGGCTAGAGAGGAAGTTTGAAGAAGTAGTCTGTCAGGAAATCTTCGACCTTGTAGGTGATAAGGCTTCAAGTTCGGATGGATTCCCGTTAGCCTTCTTTCAAAGATTCTGGCCAATGCTAAAAAAGGATGTTCTAGCCTTCATGGATGAATTCCACCCGAGGGGAAAGCTGTCTAAAGGCATGGGGGCTTCCTTCATTGTGCTTATTCTGAAGAAGTCAGGGGAAATTGGCATCAGGGACTACAGGCCTATAAGTCTCCTCGGAAGCATTTACAAAATCCTTGCCTTCCGGGGATCATTTACAAGTAGGATTTGGAGAAGGCATTTAATAGAGTGGGCTGGAAGTTTCTGTGTGTGTGTGTGTGTGTGTCTTAAGCTTGGATTTCAATTATGATCAATGGATCTCCGAAAGGCTTTTTCCCAGCTGAAAGGGGATTGAGACAAAGGGATCCTTTTTCACCCTTCCTTTTCCTTCTTGTGGGAGAGGTGCCGGGTAGAATGATAAAGGCGACGGTGGATGCCAGATTATTTGAAGGTTTTAGCATGGCCAAAAAAACCCCTACAATCAGCCACCTGCAGTTTGATGATGACACCCTCATCTTCTGCGGAGCAGATGAAGATCATATTAGAAATGTTAAAGCCACTCTTCTAGGTTTCGAAGCAATGTTTGGTCTCATAATCAAGGATGAAAATAGCGATAGCGGCGGGCATAGCAGCCCTCCGCCAAAACGTTACGTAGCGGGCACTATTTAGCGTAGCTGGGCTACGCAACGGCGAAGTGGTGCGAAAATCGTCAAAAAAAATTGAAAAATTTTGTAGAAAATCTAGAATATTGGAAAATGAGAGAAAATGTGCTTTTTTTGCAAAAGTAACTAAGGTAAGAGGGCGTAGCGGTCCCCTCATTGTATGAGGTCCTGTAGCGCTGTATAAATAGAAAATAATAATAATGATCGTTTTTTTCACATGTATTCATATTGCTTAGTTATGCTAACTCATAAACTACTGAAAGGCTCATAAAAGAAAATTGTCATGAAGTCAAGACTTAAAACTTTAAGAGTAACTAGAGAAAAGAATACCTCTACCAAAGGGGGTGTCTAATAGGATGTACCTAGAGAAGAAACCTTGAGAAGAACTCTCCATATCCACTGTAATTCGGGGAGATCATGTGCTTTTTGGTGTTCTTTTAAACATAAAACGGTAGAAGAGTTGTGTAAAAATGTTATGTGGAGAGAACAAGAAAAGAAATAAGCATTATTATATATTTTGAGATTTTTTGAAAAGTAGGAAATTTTCACACTCCGTAGCAGCCCCGTAGTGAGCGTAGTGGCCGCTATGGATATGAATGGCGCTCAATGTTATTTAGCATAGCGGTCTTCACCACCACGCCCGATATAGTGGCCGCTACGTCGCTATTTTGATCCATGCTCAGACTCAACTTCTCCAAAAGTGAGCTGATAGGGATAAGGGTGGAGGAACCTTCTCTCCACAAATTTGCAAAACTTCTGGGATGCAAGGTAGGAGAGTTACTAGTTACTTATTTGGGTCTGCCTTTGTGCATGGGGTCGGCCTCCAAATCGTTGTGGAACCCAATGGTGGAAAGGGTTGAGTAAAGACTATCTTCCTAGAAAGCAAACTACCTATCCACTAGAGGAAGGGTTACCCTCATCAAGTCAGTCCTATCTAATCTACCAGTTTATTACTTCCTCTTCAAATGCCCAGCTTCAATTATTAAAAGAATTGAAAAGCTGCAGAGAGAATTCTTATGGTATGGTACCAACCCACAGAAGAAGTACCACTTAGTGGACTGGGAAACCATTTGGAGACCTAAACAAGAGGGGGTCTTGGGAATTAGACCACTCGAGCAGATGAACCTAGCTCTCCTCGGCAAGTGACTTTGGAGAATAGGGGACAAATCATGGAGACAGGGTCTGGAAAAGAAGTATACTCTCACTAGAAATGGGTGGGAAGTCCAGGAAGCTTCAAAACAGTCATTAGCACTTTGGAAAGGAACCCTTTCAGCTAAAAGGCACTTCATGGAGAATATTAACTACCATATTGGGTCAGGGGAGAGGATTCTCTTTTGGAAAGACCGGTGGGTAGGAGACAAGGCTCTGGCTAACCAATTTCTGGACCTCTTCAATTGCGCTGTGGATAAGAATGCTAAGGTTAATTCTTATATGTCAAGAAATGGAGATAGGACGGCTTGGAGCCCCATCTAAGGAGGAATTTAAAGGACCATGAGGTACCCCAACTCCTTTCTCTCCTCAACATTCTTAATGGAGTGCATATCCCAAATGGAGGGGAGGATTCTAGGGTATGGTCTACCTCTAAAGATGGGTTATTCTCAGTCACTTCTTTCTTCTCTACTATTCATAATAAGCCGGTGGAGAGGAATGCAATATGCAGCATCTGGAAGATTAAGGCCCCTCTAAGGGTCGTTATCTTGGGATAGATGGCCATTCGGAAAAGAATTCTAACTTTGGACAACCTAAGGACGAGGCAGAGGACACTGGTTAACGGCTGTCCCATGTGCCTTCGAGATGAGGAGGCGGGTGGACCACCTGATGCTGACCTGTAAATCTGCTCAGTATATTTGGTGCTCAATGGTTAAATTGTTTGATTGCAACTGGGTGTTCCCAAAGTCCCTCCCAGAGCTCTTCCAGGCCTGGAAGAGTCCAATCAGGGCCTGAAAAGGCAAGGAACTTTGGAGACTATCCTTTCTAGCAATTCTCTAGACAATTTGGAAAGAAAGGAATTCACCATGCTTTTAAGGGGTTGCTACCAGTGACAGCTGTCTGGCGGAGAAAGTAAAGCTCTTAGTTGCGCTTTGGGTGTCCATCAGTCTGTCCTTTCAAGGATACTCTATAGATCAGATTATGTTGCACCGGAAGGAGCTAGTTTTTTCATCTACAGGGCCACCTTAGTTTCTATTAAGGGCCCTCTCTTGTATCTTTCAAGTGCTCTGTTTTCTTTTAGCTTGTAAGTATACTTCTCTTGTACTACTTGCTTCTATTAATGAAAGTAACCATTAAAAATAAAATCAACAAGGAAGGCACCGAAAAATCCAGCACCTTGTCTCCTCTCCTTTCCGCGGAAAACCTCCCGACACAAATGCACCCTAAAAGTTCTCATAATTTGATTCCATTACGAACATGTATGCTCTTGATCGTAAATGAAGAATCCTTGGGATTATTCAAGCTTCAACATAAGATTAGACCTTTGAAGCCCAATTGATTAGAAACCAATTCCAATTCCTAACCTGAATCGAAAGTGATGCAAGCCAGACAATAGGTCGGCCAACCTATTGGGTCTAGTCTATAGGTCCAACGAGACATCTATTTAGTTAGGAGTCTTATTTAGCAATTTGAGATCGTTCAAGATTGGCAGTTATGAGGACGAAATTTGGTGTGATGTGATCCATATGAATATTGCTCATATTATTTTTGGACATCCATGGCTTTTTTATCGAAAAGTGCACAATGATAAAGATGAGAAAACGAATACTTTTTTGTGGAATGAAAAAGGGATTAGACTCAATTCACTCACTTCAGCAGCCCCGTCTTCGTCTACATCATCACCTTCCACAGAAAAGTCACAAAACGAGCAAACAGTTGAAACTGAAGTCATGCTTGCACCACAAGTGAAGCCAGAAGACATCATCAAGGACGGCATCAAAGTGCACATTCATGGCTAAGATGATTTCGTGAGTACAAACAATATTGATCAAGGCAATGTCAATCAAGAGCTGTCAAAGGTTGAGGAAGAGCAACGACAAGCATACATTGTAAACTCTGATCAGGTTAGCAAGAACATTGAACATCCAGTGGATCCAATTGTCATGTTACTTTCAAAAAATCCAATTGGTTCATCAGATATCAAGGCCATTGTTCCAGTTGTTTTACAAGAAGATCAAGTCATTTAAGTCCCTCACATTAACTTCAGCCAACCCATTGGGTCCAGTCTATAGGCCCAACAAGTTGGCCAACCTATTGTCTGACCTGCATCAGAAAGAAACTCAAGTAATCGATAAAAAAAAAAAATTTAAGTAGTAGAATGTGTACCCCAAATATCGCAGTTCACCACTTGAATAATTTTATCTTTAGGAGAACACTCTCAAACCAACGGTGGAGAGGATTTGCAAATAATGCAAACTTTTATTCACATGTAAAAATAAATAAGGTATAGCCTTGGACGTTGCATGCTAGGGCACATATATAATGTTTTCCAATAACAAAATCCAAAAATTACTTTCTAATATTAATGTAATTAGAATCCCAAGTACTAATAAAAGAAATCTAACTTTAAAGGGTCCTTATTACAATACATATAATAAACTTTCTAGAAAAAAGAAAGAAACAAAATCATTGAAGATTCTCCGCATGGGTGTCCTTATCTAGTAAATTCTCGTTTCCTTGTTTCTTCTTTGCCTTGCTAAATGTATTTTCCTTTATAGCCAACTTCCACTAAGAAAGATTCTCATTCCACTTTTATTAAGAGCACATTTGTGTGACCACTTTTCTGCAAAAAAAGCATGGAAAGAGGAAATGGTTTTCTACAATGCTAGAAAGTTCCATACTTAGTGCGGCCACTTTTCCACAAGCAAATGCGGAAAAATGAACTGATTTTCCACAATTTTGCATAAAACCATTTCCAGGGGGGTCAAACTTGGTTCTCCACAGATTGCAGAAAAGGTTTCCATAGAACCAATTTTGCACAGCGTCACAAAAACATGCCATAAATCTCCAAATAAGAAAGGAAACTATATGATGGGAATTGCTTCCTCTCCGAGCAATATTGAACGTCCTTTTAGGGGGGTTGTGGAACCCCACTAGTTGTACTTATAGGACCAGCCACATAGCTCGTTTTGTGCTTTGAATCATGATCTACAAGTCCGATCTATCACCTTGTTGCCCATTAAACTCTGCATTATTGGTTCCTTTTGATTCAAATTGGGAATGATGGATCGAATCAATTGATCCACTATTTTTATTTTTTTTTTTTGAATCCTCGAATAATTCAGAATATTTGGATTTAATTTGGAATTAGATTTGCATCCATCTTGGCCCTTCATCCAATGTATTGACCTAAATTTGTTAATCTGGCCCCGATCACATGGATCTTGAATCCCTTTGACCAATCAAGTCAATGTAAGCAGTCGAGGACTAGATCAACAACCATAGGACCGATGAAATCTTGGCCATCTGCTCCTGCATCATCATCAAACCGGATTCTTACTACAATTATAAGGAAAATGGCATGACAAACATCTCCCTTTGTATTCACTGTAGGGAAAAAGCAATAACCAACTTAAAATGAAAAGCTCATTACTCAAATTAATTTGCAATAATTGGCTGAAAGAGCTCAATGGTATCAACAAGTTCAAGGTACATAAGAAGCACAGATTGTAATGGTACATTGACTGTTCCTTTTCAATGAAGATGGTAGGAAATCAAATTAACAGAACACCAAGTGTTCAGCAAGGGTGTTTAACATAATGGTGATCACAACCCACAATACCTGAGTCTAGGTGTATATGAATCAAAAACCCTTCTAATGTCTTGCCATACACCATATGTTAAGCAAGTCTAAAAGTTTGAACCTGACATCAGGGACATCCATATAGACATAAAAAAGAAACCATTTTATGACGTAGGTTTATGTCTAAAATATTCTAGATTAATCCAAAATATTATATGATGATACTGGCTGATGACATTATATTGAGTTGGTTAGGTACATAGAAATGAAAGGTATACCAAACACAATAAAGATAATCTGAAATGCCAAATTTAAGTTTCAACATCAATTCCAAATTTTCTGAAAGAACACATTTTTATGCAGTATCTTAGACATAGAATGAAAGAACACTATAAGTTGCAAAAGACGAAGTACGATAATCACAGAGCTGCAAGAACCAAACCTTTGTTTTGTATCGCTGTTTAGCAAGACAAAGTTCACAGTCAAAATAAGATCTGAGTTTGCATTATCACAGCCATCATTGAGAACTCCAACGGATGGGTTTGTAAGGAACCGTTTTCGATATAATGCTTCCGAATACTTGAACGCTGGGTTACATATTTGGTATGTCTCAACTATGTCCTTGGTTAGTCTTGCAACTAACTGCATCGATTGAAAAAGAAAAATTGCAAGTATGAATTCTTCTGACTTATTGTTCGAAAGAAGGTTCTTCAATGTTTTATTTTGATAAATTATCAGGACTACATAGTCTGATTTCTTTCATAACATTTAAGCAGGAAAAGAAGCACAGTCAAATTGGTACAACATCTAAAGAAGGCATCCCCAATCTCCATGAAGTAATTAATGGAAGCATTTTTATGATTACACTAGTATAAAGTATTAACCATAAATAACAAAAGGGAAGCCCATTCACATGTTTATGAGATAAGAAATCGAAATTATAATTACAATGATATTTCTTATAAATTGCATAATGAGAACACATGAATACCTGGTGACTGCCGCATCTTACCATAGGAAAAACAATCTAATTAACAGGAATAATCCTGCACAATTGAACTTAATTAACTTCCGTAAAGATGTGTGGAAAATAGTTATTTACAAATAAAGGAGCCCTCCATTATGCTCCTTTTTCCTTTCAGTTTCAACCTTGAAAATAAAAAATTGTAATAATCCGGAAGGGTAGCATACTGAGAATGAGGATACTTCTTCAAATCAAAACACCAGAGGGTATTGATATTCAAAGTATTTGACTGGCGCACAGCAACAAAAGATATAAATCTTCAGTTTTCTACTAGTCAGCAAGTACTAGAAGTTGAAGAAGAAACTTAGACGATGATCAATGATGATGAATATGTTGATCATACATGTCAATTATGTCTCCGCGGTCATTTCAACTTTCATAGGTCATTTTTGTGTAACACCATTGCAGCGGAAAAAGAATCCACTTCCCACACACATCGCTTTTCCACAATTTGTTGTGGCACCACTTCCACAAGGAAAAAAGAAAAAAAAAAAAAACCAACTGTTTTTCTGCAATGCCGCAGAAACGTAGAATTGCCTTCCTGCAGAAGAGGAAAAATGAAAGTCCACAGAAATGGTTGTTAAACGTGCCCTTAGCTTTTGGTTCAACCTAAGGACATTTTTTTGCCCTGAGAGATTCTTTCTCTTTTTTTGATAAAGAGATTCTTTTTCTTAGGACAAACAAAAAAAAAAATTCTTGGAAAAGGCACTCTTACCAATACTTTTTGTGCGTTTTTTCTCAACAAAAATGTTTCAGTCAGTCCACCTTGGTTTTCACTATGACAATTGGAGGCTTCTTTTCCCTCTTTTTTCTTGTTATACCTTGGGAAACCATGGTCCATGGGGACTGATTTTGTAATACAGGCAGAAGGCACCATCCAGTGCCACTCTCATCCCTGAACTGATTGAGAATCATGTGCTATCCTCAAGCTGCATACACTAGGTTTTATTCACCTTCAAACCTTCACCGCTGGTTTCCACCCTCTCTAATAGCTGACAATTATCAGCTTGACCTGAGGCCGAGCTTGGGAGTTCTATCTCCAAACCAAATGATCTTGTGCTCCCACTTCAAGATCGCTATTAGCGTTATGACTCACTACATCGTTTCTTCACTAGCTTCTGCCCTCTACAACATTTCTCTACTAGGATTTAGGCTAAGTAAAGCCATCTGAGATGAGCTTTCAGTTTATGAAAATAAATTGAGGCATGTAAGGAGAACTGAGCTCCCAGTTGCTTTTTTTTCTCATTTCTTTGTTCCATGATCCTGTTTCCTCCTATTTGGATGGAAACAAGGACCCCATTGATGTGGTATTTTCACCAGCAGGAGTCCTGGGCAAGGGTGGCAGAGGATTCTCAATCCTTGCAAACAACAAAGCGAGGACCCCCTGAATTGAAGGTGGAGGCCAGAAATCCTACACGGTGTTGAGCAGGGCCCCTGTAGGAGACCAAAACCCTCCACTCAACTATCTAAATAATCCAATCACAGTAACAATGCTTACTGTCATTGTCCCAAGATCGAAAAGAGTCTAAAAGCGAGGAGCCTCCATTCACCATTTTTTTTTTTGTAACTCAAAAAATACGCTATTATTTTGTGATTTAGAGCTTATTTACATATTAGAGCATTTGGTAAGCCTCTAATTCTATTTTTTTCACTTTAATTCTTATTTACGAATTACAGCCGCTGCAAAAAAAAAAAAAAAAAAAAACGTTGATTGGGGATTTTTTTTTTTGGAGCTTTTTTAGCTAAAGCAGATGAAGGTGAACAATGTGCAAGTGTTTTGGATGAAAATAGCCTCATAAAATTTTCAAAATGACGCAAATGGCAGGTTCTTCATGGTAATCTTTAAAAGGTGGGCCCCAAATACCATAATTCCTAAAGGTGGGCCCCAATTATCACATGAAATAAGAATTTTTTTCTATAATTTCATCAAACACACTAATTGTAAATTAGAAATTAAAAATTAGAGGTTTTCTTTTACACCTTAAAATAATTAGCTCTTATTAATTAGGCTAGAGCTTCCAAACAGCCCCTTAGACTCTTCATTGATAGAACATGAATAGCTATGCCTGATGATCTAAGGTGTTCGTGTCTTGGGTCCATCAAAGAAACATGTTAGGGGCTTGATGGTAACCAGCATGTCTAATTCAAGCCTCAATATCGATGGCAATGCAGAGCCATTGATGGTCTCAATTGTTCATTAGTAGGGAAGGGCCCCATCACGGAAAAATCATTTGGGCTACCATGGTTTGGCCCCACAGTACCATGGTGTAGGCTGTTTATTTGTTGGACTCCATGATGGATAGACTACGTGAGCATCTCACTTCTCATACTTTTGTTGCCTTATCCTCTGGGCTCCATCATGGATAAACAATGTACATCAGCAACTTTTCTCAGATTGTTCATCTATTAATTAGAGACCATTTATTTGGCATTTGACTGGTAAAGGGTAAGTTGACTGGGATTCGGAATTTGATTAGGGGATTCCATTAAGCATTTGAAGGAGGACTAAAAAAAGATAATTGCGTGATTTCAAATCTCAATGAAGAAAGGTTGACAAAGGAAACACCACCAGTGTCAAGTATTCAATGTAACCCTGGAAGATTATAATTGGGTGGATATAGAATGAACTCACTTGTCTAGAAGAGATTTCATTCACACTAATTGGTTATAATCAATGTTTATTTTTAATAAAAAGCCAAATAACTCTGCATACTACTAAGCAAATCATCGTCGTCGTCATCACCAAAGCCTTGTCCCAACTATACTGGGGTCAGCTACACTAATTCTATTTCTCCATTTCGATCTATCTTGAGACAAATCCTCATATAAGCTACACTTCTTCAAATCAATTTATACTACTTCCATCCACATCTTCTTTGGCCTACCCTGATGGGCCATCAACCTTTGTAGCCAGACTTTTCCTAACCAACGCCATTGCCGACCTACGTCAGACATGCCCAAACCATCTCAAACGGGCTTCACTAATTTTATCCCCCCTATTGTTGCTACCCTCAAATGCTCTCGAAAATTCTCATTTCTAATTTTATCCTTCCTAGTTTTACCACACATCCAAATCAACATTCTCATCTCCGGTACATCCATTTTGTTCATATATTACTTCTTGATTGGCCAACATTATGCTCCATAGGTCATAACTGGTATAATCGTTGTGCTGTAAATTTTCCCTTCAATCTTGTTGGCATTCATCTGTCACAAAACACTCCAGAAGCAAGCATCCACTCCAACCACCCCGCTTTTATCCCATGTTCGGCATGTTCATCAATCTCCCCATCCTCACTAATTTTAGAGCCACGATAACGGAAAAAATCTCTTTATGGTATCTCATGGTCTTCAATTCTCACAGTAGTTTCAGCTCTCTCAATGCCCACTGAAGTTGCAATCCATATATTCCATCTTTGTATGGCTTATTTTAAAGCCTTTGGATTCTAAAGCCCCCCACTATCTCTCGAGTTTTGCATTCACACCATCTATTCATTCATCTACGAACACTATATCATTCGCAAATAACATACACCAAGGTGTCTCTTCTTAAATAAGAGCAGTTAACTCATCCATAATCAGTGCAAAGAGATAAGGGCTTAGGGCTGACCACTGATGCAAACCTATAGTCACTGGAAACTCACATGTCTCTCCACAATTAATTCTCACACTCGTTATTGCTCCTTCATACATTTCCTTAATAATTTCAATATAATCTCTTGGAACATTCCTTTTATTTAAAACCCACCAAATTAAATTTTTTTGTACCTTGTCGTAGGCTTTTTCTAGATCGATGAAGATCATGTGCAAATTTTTCCTCTTCGCTCCATATGTTTCCATTAATTACCTAAGTGAGAAGATAGCTTCCATCATTTACCTCCCTGGCATAAAACCAAATTGATTTTCAGATATCTTAGTCTTCTGTCTAACTTTCATAAGTTTGCATACTACTAAGCAAATCAATGCACTTATTTGACGAGGATGCCATTTGTTTCTATCAAACTAAGCATGAGGGGCAATAATCCCAAACAAGGCTGCGTCTGGATTAATCATCTTAATCAACAATTTCACAGCTTGACTCGTTTGAGTCATTCGGCTGTCCATAGTTCGTGGATTCTTGATTAATCCAAATCCTTCGATTCCTAGCTCAATTCACTAATTTCTTAGGCTGAAGTTTTGTAACTGTTTTGTCTTTTCAATGAATGTTAATATTAAAAAACTCTAATTGGCAACTCATTTAGTTCAATAATATATATAACAGAATCTAGCACTAGCAAGTAGCAATAAGTTGGGGACGAGAAAATGTCGAACAATATCCTACTGATTGTACTTCACAATTTATGTGCAAACCCAGAAGCAAAGTAAATGCAAAACCACCCATTCTACAAATTATTCAAAACTCAAACCATTTGTACTTTGGTTTCCTGTCATAAGTCAAGCAGCAACTTCTAACCAGACTGGCCTGCCTCTCTGCCCACTTACTTGCACTGCTCCAACAGTTCCAAAAACAGTTTCAAAAAGGACCAAAACATCTTTATCTCCAATAACCATATTCAAAATTCCAAGGAAGCCGAAACTGTTCAAAACCATCTTTATCTCCAATGACCTGCCCTCTTTACTTTCTCATGGTGAAATACAAACTCAGATTAAATGGGGTATCATATTGTTTTAGAGGTAAAAGAGCTCTCTTTTGCCGCCTTTCTTTGCAGTAAGGATCCGAAACAAAGCTCCAATAACATTAGTTTCTCAATGCCCTTTAGGTTACCCATCAATATCATTAAATCAGCTTTTTTCCTCCTACATGCTTTAAATAGGTATTCTTTGTATTCTTTTCCAATGGAACTCCTTACAGAGCTACATTCCCAGCATATTCTAAATTCAAAACCAATTACACAACAAGATACCAAAATCACAGGACAATGAAGGCCCTCATCAAAGATAATTCATTCGACAAGCAATTTGCAATAATCACTATCAGCGCATTACCATAGTGAAACGATGGTAGTGAGATACATACTGATCTTTTCACGATAACCTGCAGGGAACTCGATCTCTGGGCAGCCGCTGTGGAAGAAGGGGATAGGGGCAAGTAAGGGCGGAAATTGCTGCAGGACGGACTCCACGTCGACCGCGAGATGGCCGCCGATCGTCGACGGGCTTCGTCTTCCAATCCAGCAACGTCCATGTCCGAGCCGATCAGCCTCCCATCGAAGAAGATAAGAGTAATCTTTATTGATCAAACCCTAAAAAAATAGAAAATTCACCTAGGGTTTTGATCAGTTGAGGCAACAGATGATTTTCCAGAAGAATCCAATCCCATCTTCTCATGGGAAGATGTGATTTTAGGAAGTAAATTCCGATTGATTCAGTTGTTACAAACCCAATGAATAAGAGAAGAAGGAATCGGAGAGATTTAGAGAATGTTGAGATTTTTGAAGACGTTGAATGAGGTGACGAATGTGGACGGAATCACGACCCTCTCCTCTTTCCGAATGGTTTTGGGTTTTCAGCGGACGTAATGCCGAACTTGGCGATTTATATCTGGCGTTACCATGGTTTAGATTGTGTTTACTTAACCGTACATGGTCAACTACTGTAGCGGATGCTTCTTTTTGTTAAATAACAGGAAATTGAAATTGGAGTACAAATCACTCCTGAAGTGAGTGGATGGGCCTGCACGTAAAAATAATTTATATAGGGCCACCTTTAAATTATTTTTATTTTTTTTTAGGTTTTTGCCCGGAGCTTACCTTGTCTGTTTGTTTGGAAGAATTGTGAGAATTCTTGTACAGGAGAATTATAAGAATTACAAATATTGCGTCCAAAGTAGAATTCTAAATGATCAACCCTCTTTTAGCATTTAAAATTCTGAAATTCTAGGAATTGATAAACCTAAAAGTGTCTTTTCATATCGCTTTGAATTCTGAATTTTTGCCTCAAACAGAGAATTTAGAATGCCTCGAACATCTTATAAGAAATTGCCCAAATCCTTGTCACAAATGCCTTTAACCAAATATGCCCTCTGTTTCTTTACTAGAATTCATGACATGAATTCACCATGTTGGAGATTTTTTGGCATGATGTGTCCCCTTGTCCTTCATATTTGCAAATGCTACGTTTCTTCATGAGCATTTCAAAATTTCAACCACATGAAAGGTCTCAAATGACCTTTAGAAATTCAAAAATTCCAGCTCCTTTGCCTTTTTGTAGAACTTGTGAACGCTCAATTAAGTACAATGGAGCATCCAAGAATTCCACTGTATCTAGGGATTTAAGAATTTACCATACAGAAATTCTTTGAATTCTAGCAAAAGAACAGGCCCTTTTACAGATGATTTTTCTCTCTCCCTTCCCCAAAACTCTAATTTTATAGAAAACTTCTCTATGTTAGGGAAAATGACAAAATTTCCCAAACCTCATTTTCTTTAGTCTCCTTCATTAATTGACTTTTACATTTTTTTTCTCCATCTTAGTATGATTTCTCCTTTTCTCTTCCTTTACCAAACATTTGGTCAATGTGACTTGTGCGACACATCTTTATGTGAACAATTCATATTTATATATTGAACTGAAATTTCATACAATGAATATATTGGGAATGGTTGTTCCTTTGACCAACTTTGAATGACGGAAGTGGGCATCAAATAAGATAAATTAATTATTTTTTCATTTAGTTAAAATTAAATGATTGGTCTTTTTGTCAATGATCCGAAATATACATTTTTTTGGGTCCTAACACTAAAAGTCACATTGATTAATAGATGATGAAGATAAAAGACTCATGAGATTTTAGTTGCTTGTCTTACTTATGGCTAATTTAACTGCATTAAAATATTTCTTAGGAATTACAAGAAATTGCTTTACCACTAATTTCTTATCCTGAATATATAACATAGCATGTGTTATTTTCACGGAATTAAGTCCTCAGGGATTTAAAGAATGAATTCATTATCGTTAAAATATGGCTGGGCTAGTTAATTATCATGGATTTGAATTTCTAAGAATTCAAAGGAATCTATTATGCCATGAAAGATATGACCGATTTGTTTACATGAAATTGAATTCCTACAAATTCAAATAAACTCATTTTACCATGAATTCTCTTGTCTTGAATATTTATAAATGTTTGTTTACATATATAGAATTCTTAGAAAATAAAAAACACACTTTGCCTTGAATTATTTATCTTAAATATATAATTGGATATTTTTTATTTTCATAAAATTGAAGTCCTCAGAAATACTATCATCTTGTCATTTGAAAAAAATTATTAAAACAAAGTCATAAAGTTATTGTCCGTTTCTTTGATTTGAAAATTGAGGTCAACTTAAACTTAATGTATATTATAATATAGGATAAGTAGCAAACAGCTTACATTCAAAACCTATTGAATTTTTTGGAAACTGCTAAACAACAACAATATTGTAATGTTGTAATATTTTATTATGTAATATCTTTTTTTTCTAATATTTAAATTTAAAAATATATTATTCTGTACATATCCAAAATGCCCTAAGATCCAAAATAATATAAAAATATATATTTTAAATCACCACTCCTCAATTACATAATAGCGTTTTACATTTTTATCTAGACTCATTTACATACCTATGCATTTCAGCACAGAAAACGCAACAATATAAACTTGCCAGAATTACAAACCCATTCACAAAACACATTTTTCTTATGTTACATCCCACACTTTAGGTATTTTAGTCCAAAAATATTGTAATTGTAGCTGTATAAAAATATTCAAACTTTAGGAAAGGAGAGGGAAAAGTCATCTCTATAGGTTAGTTATAGGAAAAAATTTCTTTTTTCCCCCTGTTCCTTATGAGAGTATCCTAGCATTTGACCTCAAAAGACTAATCCCTAGAATACATGCACAACCCCACAACACACATGTAATACTATGTACATGTAACGTAGGGAGCAAACCCTAACCTTACTAGTCAACAACTTGGGCATGATATCCAGTAATGCCCACTTTTAGAAATTAAGAAAAAAATTATGTTCATGCTTATGATAGAGCTTGAATGTAGGTGCCATATAGTCGTCAATACAGAACTAGAGTGGGGGGCATCGTGTAAATATGTGGTAATTTTTTTAAGAATAGCCAATATTATTAACAAGAATACAATGGGAGAAGGTGGGGCGCACACATATATAGATGAAGAATTTTCAGAAACTCCCTCATTTTAAAAACTTCATTTTTGCCCCCATAAATTTTTATAGCGTGGAGCTCACCCTTAGCCAATCCAATCATTTCACACGTACTATCCTGTACATTGGTATAAAGTTAAAAAACTCATCAAACGTTTACTCATTGTTAGATTGAAAACATAAGACACTTATGCCTATCCAGCCTTTGAACTTCAGGGCCTGAGGCAGACCCAATTGCATTCATGTTGGGGCGTCCTACCTGTTAGACCTCAACCCACTTCTAGACCCATAATGAAAATCCCAACTCATTTTTTAAAATACAAATAAAAATCATGCGTCTGCCCCCAAGACCCATATAAAAATCCTAGGTTTGTTCCCAAAATCCAATTGCCTATTGGATCCGCACCCCTCAAACGAAAAATCTTAGGTCCCCCAAGAAATGGGGGCCGTGGATCGATGTCATGTGGCAGTGATAAATTGTGTGCTCAATGGTGAAAACTAAGCATGAAGAAAGTGGAATGAATGGTGGGCAGGAGGAAGATGAGAGGAATTCAAGAGGATGAGAGATGCTTGCTTGCATTATTTGCAGATAACCTCACAGTCAGCATCTCCCAAGTCCCAATAACTCATCTTCTCCATAATCCTTGGTATGGGATGTTGAGGAAACTATGCAAAAATGTAGAGAAACGTGTCGAAAATCACAGTTCAAGGACAGGGAATTGACAAGGGTGATGGGAGCTTTGAAAGAAGCTTTGTGACTTCTTGCTGCAAAACCGGATAACAGCAAAAATAGCATACTATGGTTGGAATCAGTGGAAGGCCCTCAAAGGAAAGGAATGAAGTGACAGAGACCATTCAAATAAGATGATGACTTTCAGAAGGAACCCAGGTTTCATTCATTCTCAAGCAGTAATACCGGCAAAAATAAGAGGCTGGGAGGTAAATGAACATAGGGGCAAGTAGAGAAATCAGGAGAAACCACTTGAAATGTACAGGAAGAGCAACAGGCTCCTGTCAAAGTTCAAAGAAGCTCCAGGAATTTGAAAGTTGAATTGAAGGGAGAGAAATTGATTTTTTAGTTTAGAGGGGCAAGGAGAAGTGCACCACACTACCACTATACAAAGCCTGTAAGACAGTAGGGAGAAGGGAGAAAGGAAGTATCATCATCCAATTGGGATATTTTGGCCCACTATCATTTGGAAGAAGTATCATCCAAATGGCACTTCATCTCCAGATTGTAATGGCGATGAGTAGCTGGGTCCATAGCCCTCTATAGTTCTGTTGCCCATAGGCGAAATTTATATGCCCCTACCTTTTTTAAACCAGTCAAATGGTAAGGATAGCTAATTATTAAAGATTGTTGTTTCGCATCTCCTGCTTCATGATGATACAACCTTCCTTCCAACCATTTGATTCAGCCGTCTAAAATGAAGCCCTATAAGTTTGTTTAAGATTGTGATCAATTTGATTCGAGTAAACACTCACCATTAGATAATGCATGTATTTTACAAGACAAATTTATATAAGCTTTTAGAGTTAGAGGGTGTGTGTGGAAAACATATATTTATAAAGATTTTGGTATATTATCTCAACTAAAGGGCTTTCTTCCAATGGTAAGTATCACGTGGCCAGATTGATAATATAGTTTACTAAGGGCTTGAATTTAGATGATCGAGCCAGAGGTGGGCCCATCAAAAAATCAAAACACATCTAAGGAAGCCCAATGAAAAATATCTCATTTCATCATTACGATTATCATTGTCAAAGCCTTGTTTAACCGTTCTGGTCTATTCTTAGCTAAAAACTTATATAGGTTGTAATGAAGAAATTCTATTAATATTTAAATCCAACAGAAAAAAGAAAACAGTGATTTTGAGTGTTCATGCTGAAATTTCGTACATTACAACGGGATGAGCCATAGTGGATTAACAGTCTGGGCCATGAACACCCCTAGTTATCGTTGATCTTATAATGGATTAATGGTCCATTTTTAAAGGTACTTTTATGAAGGACACTCTACACATCAAAAGTGAATTTGAACATCCATGCCCACGTTGGCAAACTATGTCAACTATGTATTTGGGGGCGGCTTTGAGTTTGCCGGTAAGTCGTAAGCCCATTTCTAGTCACAAACCCACGGCAAAGGAGAAATCATAAGCACGATCAAGCTCAAACAAGGAGAGGATACAAATGTGGAAAATGTCATTTTCTACTCTTATTTGGCTATTGCGAAAGGAGAGGCACGCCACTTGTTTTGAAGGACTTCAATCAAGCGTTGATATTGTGATGGAGAAAATAAGATTTATAGTGTCCTATTGGGTGTCAATGAGCCCCCCCTTTATGATATTTTGATGGACCAAATTATGTTGATTTGGAGGAGGTTGCTTACTCATGATGGATTTGAAGTTTTCTTGTTGTCCTGGGCCTACTCATTAGGGGTGTACAAAAAATCCGTCAATCCGTCGATCCGATCCGATCAGGTCCGCGGATTTTGATCTGATCCGAAGGCCAACGGATTGGAAATTGTGTAATCCGTTAGTAAGGGATCGATGGCGGATTTAACCCTTAATCCGCGGATTAAATCCGATCCGATCCGTTGTCATTAAATATAAATTAAAATATATATATAAAATAAGAAAAAAAAATGTAAGGAGTCACTAACCCTATGAATAGAATAGGCATATAGCTCTCAACTTATGCCCCTTTAATTCAATGGCTTCATAATTTATAGATTTTTTCTTCTTTCTTTTTCCATGTAATGTACAGTAACGGATTGAACGAATTAATCCGATCCGATCCGATCCGTACAGTAACGGATTGAACGAATTAATCCGATTCGATTCGTACAATAACGGATTGAACGAATTAATTCAGTCTGATCCGCTCCTCCACGGATCGGATCGAATCGGATCGGATTTCAACAGTAATGGATTACAAATCCGTCAATCCGTAGGCAACGGATTGGTGGCAGATTTGGCCCAATCCGCAACAATCCGATCCGTGTACACCCCTACTACTCATGATGGATTTGAAGTTTTCTTGTTGTTCTTGGATAGCCGTGAGCTTTCTTATTCTTTGGTGTTTGAGATCTTCTTCGCTCTGCTTTTTTTTTTTTTTTAATTCCTTTTGGGTGTTTGAAGGCTTGTCAATATATTCCTTTTGCGCTGCTAGCTTTTTCAATCAATTTAACCATTAAAAAAAGATAAATAAGTATGAGTTTAATCTCTATATCTAGCAAGCTAGTTAGTCAAAGAGAGATCACCTCAATCACACTTGAATCACATTAATTCATGAGTCCGCAAAAGCGTTGTGAATAAAAGTATCTTGAACCCTTTGACAATCGCATCCAAAAAGGCCAACTCGAACCAGCCTTGAACTTAAATAGGTTGACCGAGCCCTTAATTTTCACGTTGGGTTTGAATTAGGAGGTTGGTGGGCTGTGGTGATAGTCAGGTTGGATGAGGATCAGGTTAGGATGGCAAGTCCACTTACAAGAATAAACCATTTGTGTTTACATGACATATCAATGATACCATATTTCATGAAAATTGTCCAGTCAAAGCCATCCTGGAGAATCTTTGTAAATAAAATGACGTAAACAGGTACTAATAAGTGGGTAGGATTTGCATCATTCACTTATGTGAGCTCCCACCACAATAGGTGGAGGTAACCTGAAAATCTCTCCAAGGGAAATTCCTAATCCTTTGGTGAATGGCCATTAAAGAGAAGAATATGGCAAACTACATGTATTGAAGAAAATGTGGGTAGTTTGATTGTATTCATTTACATATGTAAATGATTCCATACATAATGGTCAGGGGCACAATTAGAAAATTCCTCTTTGAAAAAAAACACTTGTGGGGTATATATATATATATATATATATATTTATATATATAACCCATAAACCTTCCTATAATGTAATGGGAGGGTTTTCAAAATTTCTGGAGGGAGATCATGGACTCCCTTGTCCACGTATTTTCACCCATGGCAATGGTTACGCATCATTACATTTGTTTACGATCATTTATACATCATATGCATAATGAGGTGTGAAAATGATGTATAAATAAGGATATTTACACGCCAAAGTTCACATACCTAACTGGGTATGAAAATCATTTCACATCTCTATGCAAACGACACCAACGCATATAGTAATTGCATTCTTGTGGGCCCATCAAACATACTTTGTTTCATTCGTGTGGACCCTATATATATCGTCCAAACCGTTCAATAGACTAATAGATGCCAAGATATTGAAGTTGATTATCTAATCATAGATTTTTGAGTAACTTATGAAAAGCTTCCAGCCTTCCTATCTAATTTTCTTCACTTTTGTGGCCCTCAATCATGATTAGAAACGCATTCAATATTCTTTTATTAATGGTAAATATAAAAAATTTAGTTTCATCTTACTTCTTCATTGATTTTAATTTCATCTTACTTATTCATTGATTTTAAGAAATTCGTGAAAAACTTTCAAAAACCTAAAATACATCTAAAACTTTGGGATATTCTTATTTAGTTATATTAAAAAGGTGATTCTAACAAATAGGGGTACTCATGGGCTAGGCCAGCCCCAGTCCGTTCTAGGCCCAGTCCGCTTTGGGCCGGGCATAGATATGTAAGTAGGGTCAGATTGATAATAGGATTGTGCTTGGATTAAGTGATAGAAAGCCCATAGCCCAGCCCGTCCCGTGTAAGAAATGCATGTAATTTGATTTAATTAGTGTTCAAATGCCCGCAAAAGTGATAAAAGCCCGGTTTGGCCTGCCCAATTGATTAAATGGGCGGGCTCGGGTCTAACTTTTATGGCCAGTGTTGGGCTGGGACCGGGCCTAAGTCGGTGTTTCTATAGCCAGGCCTAAATATGCCTTAGCCTGACCCAGCCCGAGCCATGAACAACCCTGCTGACAAACATGGTAAAAATAACATTTATATACTGTAAAGTCCATTTTGTATCACATGTAAAAGGCCGTGCCCCTTAAAAAAGAAGGGGTGAAACACATCTGCCAATTTGGGAGATGTTTTTTGGGGCACAATATTCTCATAGGGGATAACATCAAATCGGAATTCTTTGAGTGGGTCTACGAACGCTGACTGTGAGGGGATCACTTAGGCTCCACCATGTCACCACGGGTAGCCCTGCACGAATGCATGGCAGGTTGCTCACAGTGATATGGCTGACCGTGAATAGTCCACTTACAGTCACCGTAGGGTTTTACCTCACGGGGTTCAACTTCAGTTCTATGGATTAAAGAAGACCATTTTGTTTGGGTTCAATGTGTGATTGTTTGGGTTTAAGGTTAGAGTTGGTAATTTTTTTATAGAAAGGAGACTTGAATCCACAAAACTCACCACGGCCATCGTTTGAAGACTAATCTTGCGAGGTGAACCAAACCCAAAATCTAAAGGATGTATAATAAATCAATTAAAAAAATAAAGATTTATTGGTCTTTCCCAAAAAAATGGGGAAATATTGGGCTTGAAATTGGGTGTGACCAAATCGCCATGCCTGCTTATACCATGTTTCAGCCTGGCATCGCCTACACCAGAAGTCACAAGGCTTCCCATTCATAGAATTCAAGTCACAAGGCTTCCCCTATATATTGAATTCATTCTTTGACCTGGGCAGGTTAAGCGGTCAGATGTATCTATTATATAGTTGTCTACCATTGCCATTAAAATTTCCAATGAGCTGAGACACAAATTTATTTGATTCAAAATCATGATCATGTTCAAAACAAAGAATTACAATTAGAATATGAAAATGTTTAAAAAATAACCACAAGTAAAATCTGCAAAAAAAGAAAAGAACTAATCTTTAGATGACAAATGACCAAAAGTAGTGATGTTACTATCTATTGAGGTAACCTGTTTCTGATGTGAGAGACCTTTTATATGTGGTTTTTAAAGAACAATGGTTGTTGTATTATTTCACAAAAGAAATAGATGCTCAAAACAATATATTGGCACATAAAAAACATTACAAACAAAAATTAAATAAAACACCAAACATGCCAGGTTTGGTTACAATTTTGTATGGTTTTTATTTCTTATTTTGAAGAAAATAAATGTTTGGGTAGAGAGAGGAAAAGCGAGCCAACCCATAAAAATATCCTCTCTCACACACATTCCTTGGTCTCAATCTCCCCATTGAATTTTGGGAATCCACATGGTTACAAGGAGTGACTCCTTGTAGGTGTTTTCCAAATCTGAAATGCAGAATGACTCCTCTCCTCACAAGTTCTAAGAGAGGATAGCATGCTTTTAAGAAAATGATGGAACATCACAAATTGCACTACATGGGAAAAACAAAAGGCCAGATAAATTAATAAATCAAATCAAAAGCCACACGAATCGAGAAAACAGAGGCAATACCATGGAAGATCTAATCAGAGCCATTGGCCCATTGCCATGTAGAATTGGCGAGCAACCTTCACACCCGTCTCCGATTCAGTTGATGCAAGGCGAGAATGCACTCGACTCCTCAAAGTATCGCATTCCCGACCTGCACCAAGCGAATCAGAGACGGCAGTAACCAAATCCTCCACCAACAGATCTGCAAATTATTCAAAATCTCTCTCTCTCTCTCCACTTCACGAAAACAAACACTATCCTCTCGCTCTCTCTTCCTCCATGTGAAAGGAATATAAGAGTAGTTGCGTTATTTATATTGGGAGGTTTGGGAAGCAGAGACCCGCGCTTCACGCGACGGTGGACTTTGGGAGCGCTTGGGGCCGGGGCTGAAATAATCCCAGCAGATGGGTGGGGCAGCCACCGACTTTTCCTCGTGGGAATCTGAAGCGTATTTTCTCGGTACTGGTGCAAGTGAAACGTGAACGTGCTCTTACCACATTAACAGAGGCCGCAAAGTTTCTCCCATGAAAAAAATTGTCTTGTGGGCTAATGCCATGTGCAATTCAGTTGTAATCGTGTACACTTGGGCTCAAAAGTCACAATTTCCCTCCTAATCTGTCACTAATCTTGATTCCCCAATTAAATTGAATTTCAAGAAGAATTTATCATGAGAAAACCAATCAACTTTGATTAAGAGACCATTTCATGATATTCCATTGTGGCATTGACTGTACGACTGTTTTTTATATCTAATATTTGCTCTACAACGATTAAATTTTATATAATTCATGTATAATTGCTCATATAATAATAGTGATATCGCACTTAAGAGATCGCACAGAATGATGTATACAATATCACACAGCTCTAAAATATCGCATGACTCTTGAATATCACGTGAAAATACTTAAAACTTTAAACTCTCACAACAAAGAAGACAACTCTATGGGTTATATCCCGATTCCATTCCATCTTATATAATTATACATTTCCAATCATTCTCCTTCTAAAGATGGGAAAGCATCTAGGCCCGGCGAGTTATGCCTGTTAAGTCTTCTGGCAGGTGTCGTTTCACAAGAAAAAAAAAAAAAAAGTCTTCTGACAGGTGATAATTTTCTTGAAAAAGAAGATGCTCGCGTGAACGATGATGGTAGAGGATATGAAAAAGTCTGCCCACCGCAAGAATGAAGCTCACCCATGATGTGGGTGTTTTCTTTTCCTGCTGACCAAGTAGGAAGAAAGTAGTTGCCTAGGATATTATATTTTCAGCTTTTCCTATTCCACGGGCTCATTTAGATAGCAAGAGATTGATAATAATGAGAGGGCCATGGGAGTTTTCATCAGTGGGCCTAAAAAAAGATAGTTAAATCAATCATTTACACACTTCTCTTGTAAGAGGTTTTGGTGGGCATTTCGCGCCATCTATTTTTTGTTAAAGGCCCGTCAAAGGCTTTTATTTTCATTACTGTGGGCCCTATATTTTTATTCTAAATCTTTCATTTTGTTTCTTAAAATAAAAGATGTTAAGACCTTGAAACCGATTATCTTAAAACTTTATAAATTTCTGTGATTTGTGAAGAGTGCTAACCTATAAATCTAATTTTATGCACTTCTATGAGCACCCAATTCATCATCTACATCACTTAGTATTTTTATATTCATTTTATAAAATAAGATTTTTTTTATTAATGACAAATATCAAGACGTTTAGTTTCATATCTTTATTCTCGATGGATTTTAAATAATTTGTAAAAAACATCAAAAGAAGCTAAGTACATCAAAATAATAATGATTTTAACAAATATGATAATGTGTTTTGCAAATATAACATTTATATGCCTAATTTTTCTTATGTAAATCTCATTTTTTCCAATAAAATGTAAATAGATAACAACTTCTAAATCTCATAATCAATTATTGGTGGGCACGTTCAAATATACCTAAGAGTAAAAATTAGGAGGCTATTGTGCAAACAGTTAAAGAAATTTAAGGAGGTTGTTCCTCACATCAATTTGGGAGGAAGGCTGCACTAGTGCACTTATAACACCTACCCTCCCAGTGTAAGTTCTCTCATTGGTGGGGCACACTTGGGACAATGCTGTGAAGTTATTGCCCTACTCTACAATAGAACCCATTGGCATCCTTAAATTTCTGACAGCCTACTCTACAACCTAGACCAAGAAAGAAAAATAGAGGTCCCACTATTAAATGTAATGAGATGAATATGCAGCTGAGACAGATTAGACAGTGGTAACTGTTGTCAAGACTTTCTTTTCTCCAGTCAGAAAGAGAAAGTAACCATCTATTGTCATGGCTGGTAAGATGTAAGATGACTTACGAGGATTTTTGTACACGACAGTGAGCTCAGGCATCATGACTATAAATTGAGGGTGGATGGAAAAGTCAAAGCAATCACATGCTTTAGCAGGTTAGATCGGAATGTTAGTAATTTTTTTTTTATTGGATAGTAGCGTTTCTAATTCTTTGAGTTGTACTAATTTTTTTGGATATAAAAGTCGGGTAAACTTTAGCTTCAGTGTGATAGTTGAGTTTCAAATATATAATTTTTTGGTGCAAATCATAGTCCTAAACCAATGTAGCTATCGTTTGAAATTTATTTTATAGACGACACTGAGCTCAGGCATCGGACTATGAATTGAGGTTGGATGGAAAGGTCCAAGCAATCACATGCTTTAGTAGGTTAGATTCGAACTGCCTAACTTGGATGGCACATAGACAAAATGGTCGGATGAGGACATTTGAAAAGTAGAAGCCAGTAGGTCGCAGGCCCGACATGCTTTTGCCGTAAATTCTGATTTTGCCTGCCATGACTACAAGAAAAATGCCAATGTGAGGTCTGGTTTCTTCCACATAGAGTCCATTTGCCCTGTTGCAGCTAGTACACTAGAACCGTATAACATATGTCAAATGGTACAAGAGATGGGAGGATCTTTTCTATCTATGAGAAATTATTGGATTCTTTTTGGTGCACAGCCACATAATGGGTTGTTTTCGTAAAATCCTCTTTACTTTTCCTTTAAAGCTAACTCGGAGATGAGTTGTTCTTGAAAACATATGTTACGGGTCTTCTTCCAAATTGATTTTGAGATGACATTTTTTAGATGGATTCTTCTTCAAAACTGATTTTAAGTTGGTTTCTTGCTATTTTAGGAGAAAATCTCATTATTTATCATCCTGATAATTGGTAATACATATGTATTTGAAATTTTTACTAACTAATTAAGCTTAAAGTGTAATTAATCTATTTTATGAAGAACAATAACAAAATCACTATTTAGTTGTTTATACCTTTTGTTTTACGAAATTACCCAAGTTGCCGATATTGTCAACAAAGTTGGCCAAAATCACGAATTTTCTTCTTCTTTTACTCTTCGGCGAACAATTGTATTTTTTTTTTATTCTATTTAATTGGAAATTTAGAACGGAGCTTGCGGCTTTGAAGAAAGTTTGGGGGATTGATTACGGTATGCATAGGGTAAACTAGTGCTTCAAGAAGAAGAAGAAGAAGAAAATTCGTAAATTTAGATATAGGAAGTTAACGACATCGCCAACTATATCGTCAACTTAGTTGGCGATATCATCAACCTTCCTATATCTAAACCCAATAATTTTCTTCTTCTTCTTTCACTCTTTGGCGAATAGGTTAGTTTTTTTTTTTTTATTCTATTTAATTGGAAATTTAGAACGGAGCTTGGGGCTTTGAAGAGAGTTAGGGGACTAATTATAGCATACGCATGGTAGACTAGTGTTTCACGAAGAAGGAGGAAATTCATGTATTTAGATACAGACAATGTTAACTAGGGTAATTTCGTCATAAAAAGGTATGAACAATTAAATGGTGATTTTGTTATTATTTTTTATAAAATTAATTAATTACACTTTAAACTTAATTATTTGGTAAAAGTCCCTCTGTATTTTAGTGTAAAAGGGATAAAAACAATAAAATGAAGGGAAAAAAGGGTAAAAAAGAGGGGGAGGAAGGAAGTTAAGATTTTTCTAGGAGACGGGATAAAGAGGAATGGGGAAGTTATAAGGGTTACATATGTAGTAATATTGCGATCTATCAACAATTTTGTCATTTTAAAGCCCCTTGACTTTGAACATCTGTCTTTGGTAATTATTAAATTTCTACTTCACTTTTCGGTAAAACTCCCTATTCTACGGTGGAGAATTGCACTCTCAAACATCATCACCGCCATTTTTCTTCGCCATTTTCTCCTCATTCAGACAGGCTCATGTCACCTCAAATTTTGAGTCATCTCATTCAGGTATTCAACACCCAAAGATGAGTCTTCCCATCAACTGTTCAACACTCCCATATAAACAAGAAAAAAATGTTTAACAATTCCATTAACAGTGAACTGGGAGAAGACAACTTCATCTGGTCTGCCGACAACTTTAATTAAGGAGATCATTTGTCTTCCTTTTTCTTCTTTTTAATGTTTTTGGTATCCGAACCTACACACGTGGGCAGAGTGACATACATACAGGGATCGAACCTGGTAGACATATGAGATAAGGGATTGCCAACTAACTGAACCAAAAGAGGGGAACGAGATATTGGGACCAAGAATTTTTTATATGGGCCTTTTCAAATTGTTAATCACACATCAAAGGTCAATGAAAAGTGAAATCTTACATATTTTAGCCAACCCATGATGCCCCTTTCAGAGACCGCCTGCCCTGCCATTGGTATACATCAACAGGCTCCACAAAGTGGGTCACTGCTCTGACCGTAAGTCACTCTTTCTACATTCGTTTCTCACCTCTTTTTTAACATAATAAACTTTCACTAGTATTAGAAGTCCAATGTATGGATTAAATATCCTGCAAATTAGATAGTTAATTAAAATTAGCACAATACCGCAAAAAGTCATTCAAAGAACGCAAAACAAACAAACAAACAAACAAACAAAAAAAACCAAGGGAAATAATACCCACCGACCGACCATACAAAATAACACAACATAAGAAAGATAAGAAACAAAAAAAACCCGCAAAAGACTACTGCGCAGCTCCTCTCTTATCAGCTGACATGGCACAATGAGGTGATGCAGCTCAAGAAGAGTAGAGACCTGAGCATTTTTCACCAACTAACATTCAGCATTATCTTTCTACCAAAAAAAGCATTCAGCATAAAGGTATAGAATTGCAAGGAAATAAACAAAACCAACAAACCCAATAAGTAAAATATATTGCAGATTTCATAGTCTAGATGAGTATAGTACAAAATCAATCCTTGCTATGACACTAACAGAATCTAGATGAGTATAGTACAAAATCAATCCTTGCTATCAGGCCCCAGTTACAAACCCCCACTCCCAGAGAAGAAAAAAATTACAGACAGTGAGTATTTACACAGAAACTCCAATTGACATGCCACTCATTGCAGAAAAGGCTCAGGTTTCACTACTACATTGCGAGAGGATATGATATACACAAGGATTGTACATAACTGACAAAATCTTCCCAAGAGAATTGCCATATTAGAACTTCATATCACCAACCACAAAGGATGTCATGATCTTGATACAGACACATTCAGCTTTGCCAACAGAAGAGGAGAAAACAAGCTAGGGGACCATCCAGTAGGCAAGCCTCAAAGCTGGAGGTGACAACATGTGGGCAACAGTTAGAACGGTTGGGGAGGTGAGGGTGCCAAGAATGAAACAGTTAAAACTTAACAATGCAACCGCTTCAGATGCTGGCTTGTTCCTTACGGTTGAGAAGAACTGGACCACACTCTTCAGAGATATCCCTACGACAGTAAAAAGTGCTATAACCAATGGCATGCATGGGTCTTCAGCCTCCCAGATGATCATGCCAACCACAAGTGATAATATAGTACTAAAGAGAGACTGAGAAAGTGCAACGTCCCTTCGCTGATCCAATACTTCACTGCCTACTATATTGCTGGAGATGATCAGAGGAGGAAATGGATGTGGGTGAGCGGCTTCTGAGCCAAGTTTCAACATAGCAGACTCTCCGGATTTACCTTTCTTTTCATCCTTCCAAGCATCTTTGTCCATTAGAAGGTGTTGTAGTATCACTCCGCTTCCATTCAGGCCAGATTTCCTTGGTGGGACAGTGCTATCTGCGATCAGGGGGATGCCAAAATCACCTTCACGAGCTAGTTTGATTCCCATCTCTTCTTTGGACTCAATAGTCCGGAGCCCTTTCCCCTGAATATGCTTTAGTCGAAGGTTTTCATCTTTCAGAACCTGCAACTGTAGGAACAAGCAAAGGGCATTTAATATAAATGTCATGGTGTGATACAGGTTATCAGCAGTAATGAGCAAAGAACACAGCATGACTTGTCCAAGATCTTCTGCACAGAGCCACGTGTAAACAGAACAGCATCAGATTTTAGAACCCCACATACTTGCCAATTGCCAAGCCCATCATTTCATACTTATATTCTAAAATGAGACCATCTCAAACTACAGATTTCTTTATACGCACCCTCATTATTTTTCAGCAGACACAAAACACCAGTATCTCCCCTTCCCTGTTGACCTGTTGTGAGGACTCTTAGCTACCCCACCGTTCTTCTTTTGACCTGTTGCAAGAACTTTCAGAATCTTTAGTAACTTTCTGCCCTTACGGGCTTTGGTTCTTTCATTGCTCAGTCACCATTGAACTAGATCTAAAGAGGAAAATATGTGCAGAGGGGGAAAATATGACAAGAACTAGACTTTCCTCTCTGATTCCATAATTAAGTAATAAAGAAAGAAGAAATAAGAGAGGTTAGAGAAGTGAAGATGCCAACCGACCCTTCTTATATTATTTAGTTTCCAGATACATTACCATGATTGCAGAATTACAAATCTTTTAGATCTAGAATTCATTTTCATAAATCAAGCAAATCATCCAATCATCTCAGTGGGGGAAAAGCCCAATATCCAATATTGTCTTCCTCTTCACACCCAAATTAATGCTCCCTCCCTAGTGTGGTACACTACAGGTGCAGGTAACTCTCAACAGGTCTCTGTTGCAATCAGGTCCAAGACATTTGTTTAGGTCTAGGTTTCAGTCTAGGTCACTAATAGTAATTCAGGTTTGAGCAAGGATCCATCATGAATCTATCCCACTCCATCTTTATCCCTTTGCAAATCTGATTACGAGTAGGGAATTCCTACCCTTTGGACAAATTCTAGGTACCTCCCTATCGTCATCATCATTAAAGCATTGTCCCAACTAAGTTGTCTATCTTAAGCCAAATCCTCACATAGGTTGCACTTCTTTTGATCTATCCTTACTACTTCCAACCATTCCCTCTTTGGCCCACCCCTTTCTCATCGTGGGCCATCAACTTGCATATAAAAGCTTTTCCTCAATAGTGTTGTCGTTGCGTTGGACATGTTGCAACCCTCTCAATTGAGTCTCTCTTAATTTATTACCTATTGATGCTACCCCTAAATGCTCCAAAAAGTGCACTTTTTTATTCTATCTTTTCTAGTTTTACCACACATCCATACATTCTCATCTTTGCTACACTCATTTTGCTGATCTATTACTTCTTGATTGGTTAACATTCTTCATAGGTCATAAATGGTAATCGTTGGCCTGTAAAAAATTTTCTTCGATCATGTTATTATGCGCCGATCACATATCACTCCAGTAGCAAGACTTCACTTCAACCATCCCACTTTTATCCTATGTTCAACATCTTTCTCAATCTCTCCAACTGTACTAATTATCGAGTCAAGGAAGCAGAACATATCTCATTGTGGCATCTCGAGCTTCAATTCTCATAGAAGTTTGAACTTTTTACATATCCCCACCGTAAGTTGCAATTCATATATTTGTACCACTTACTATAAAGCTCTTGGATTCTAAAGCCTCCCACCATCCCTCAAGTTTCACATTCACACTAATCTCTCGATTCATCCATCAAGACCATATCAAATGTAAACAATTTACACCAAGGAATCTCCTCTTGAATATGAGCAGTTATGGGTTTAAAGTTGACTCCAGATGCAAACCTATGGTTCACTAAAAAATCACTTATCTCTCCAATCTCCACAAGTGTTTCTCACACTTGTAATAGCTCCCTCATTCATGTATTTAATGATCTCAAAATAACTTATTAGGACACTCCCTTTATCTAAAATCTACCAAATTGAATCTCTAGGTACCCTATAGTAGGCTTTTTTTTTAGATCAATAAAGACCATATGGAGGTTTTTCATTTTCCCTCGATATCTTATTGACTACTTAAGTGAGAAGATCGCTTCCATAGTTGACCTCCATGTCATGAAACGAATCTGATCGTTCGATATCTTGATCTTTTGTCTAAGTCTTTACTCCATTACTCTTCCCATAGTGTCATAGTGTGATTCAAAAGTTTTTCTCTAGAGTCTAGGTACCTCATCTAACGTTTTAATATTCAACTACAACTCCCCACTCCTTAAATTAATTTTAAGTAACCTTCTTTCGTATTTTATTTCATATTGTGTTGATGAGCGTTGAAAATTTAGTCTATAATACTGTTGATCAAAGGAAAGAAGGAAAAAAGGTGAATATTCAAAAGACAAACTTCCCTCATCACAACCAAGGAATGGCTGAAGTTTGATCCTTGTTTGGTCCTATCGGCTTTTTTTACTAATTGGGTCAGACCCTTCATATCCAAAGCATTCTGACCTAAACTCATCCCAATTAACCGTTATATCTCTTCATGTGTGCATGCATTTTTTTACCCTTTTTTTGTGTTTCTTCATGCGTGCATGCATGTTGGAGTCAGGGACCAATAGAAAACAAAGGGCTCAACCATCCTTTTCCCTTCTTCCTCCTTCCCAACGCAGTCATGGGTATAAACTGAAACCAGTGATGCGTTTACAATATCTGATACTACTGTTACCATAGTATTTAGAGATTGCCGTACTTCTTTCAGACTAAACAATGCAAGATGATAGTGATGGACTTCCTCTGGAGGATCAAACCACCAACACAAACACACCAATAGACAAGAGATGCTGACAACAACTTCACACGAGAAAAGAAAACAAAAATAAAGGCTTCAACTATGGCTTATTCCAAAATTATAAAAATATCGTCTCCAAGCTGAACTACAGTCAACCTTTACAATGCATATATTACCCAAAACACCTAATTTCAGCAAGAATATCCCATGATTTTTTGTGGTTAAGCGAGGGGAAAGAAAAACATTATGCAAGGGTAAGGAATGAGGAACCTGTCCAACAGCAGAAATGGGAATACTACCACCATCAGCAGTATTGATGCAGAGGTCTCCACCATACTCCTTAATATTAGTCATATTGGCAGGAGAGTGTGTCATGTGATTGGAGGCCCCTGAATCAATATACCAGGTGGATACTGAAGATTTTGGTTTACCTGATAGGCCAAGGGCGGAAAAAGCATTTATGATCATTTGCTGGACCATTTCAGGAGTGAGGGTGGAAGAGGAAGATGCGGCAGGTGGTGCAGGCATGACTGGTGAAGTGGCTTCAGGAAGATGGGCAAAGTAGGCGCGCTGTTGCGGTGCCCAATTCTGAGGGCGCGTCCGGCATTCTGGAAGAACATGACCTTTGGTTTTGCAATAGGAACAAAACTTCTGGTTGCACTGAGTGGAAACATGTCCTAGTTTGTGGCAGCAAAAACATTTTACCTTGGTCATGTCCCGGGCTTGAGGCTTACCCCGGGCTGCATAAGCAACATCGATAGGAGCAGCCTGAGGAGCATTCTGTGTAAGTGCCGTCTGAGTCACCAAGCGCTGTTCCTCTCTAAGGAGTTCGCCCAAACATGATTCGAGTGAAGGGGATGGTACCCTGCTCATTAAGTTGGACCGGACATTTTCAAATTGTGGCCGTAACTTCATCAGAAACTGATCCCGCTGACTTGTCTGATGGATCTCTTGAATAGAGGCTAAGGAGGCAGCAGGAAGGTCAGCATAAATAAGCTCAGCGTAATCAGTCCACAGACTTGTAAACTGAGAGTAGTAATCCTGTATTGACAAGGTCCCTTGAACAAACTGCGAGATTTCATGTTCTAAATGAAATCTGCGAGCAGAGTTTTCTTGCAAATATATCTCCTTCAAATAATGCCACATTTCTTTGGCAGTCTTGTATGGGCGAAGGTTCAGGATAAATTGTGCATCGACGGACCCCAATATCCAGGTCATGATCTGCCAATCTGTAACCTCCCATTTAACTAAAAGCTTGTCATCAGTAGGTTTGGGATCTAAATCATCAATATGTCCCCAGAGTTCTTTACCCTTAAGGTAGATTTGAAATTGAAAAGCCCAAGTGGTATAGTTTTTACCATTAAACTTGATCAAATGGATATCACCTTTCTCCATTATGATAAGGCAGAGAGATATTCAGCACAAAAAAAACAGACAGCAATCCAACGACCAGCAGAGAAAAAAATTAAGTTGCAGGCACACAGAACAACACCAGAGAGTGCCGAATAGTAAAGAGAGGAACTAGAATCGTGTAGAAAATAAATCACAGAGGATCAGAAGAACGAAGATGTGTGAACTAACCCAATCACGAAGAACTGTTGCAAAAATTCCCAAATCAGGAGCAGAAAAAAACCCCAGGCGACCTTGAGCAGCTCTGATGAAGAGATACGTGGGCCCCACAACTTGATCCAATCACAGATCAGAAGACATCATCCTGGAAGATACTGAAAGTGTGTCCTCTAGTCCAAGTGTGATCGGATTTGGAGAAGAATCCAGAAAATTGGACGGTGAAGATGAAAACGTTTTGAAGAAAAATGGCCAAAGTCGTCAGATGAAGAAGGAGTAAATGGCACCTGATCTGATGAAGAAAAAATCCATAAAAATCTTCAAAAATTCTTTTAGGAGCAGTCGATCATCACCATTGAGATTTCTGGCTACCAGGATTTTGATCAGAGGTGGGCCACTTTGATCAGGGTCATCCCAGGCATAGAGGAGGAGAACCGAAACTGTAGAAATGTCTCAGGATGAAGAAGGAAGAAGATCTCCTAGGATCCAGGCTCTGATACCATGTAAATCACAGAGCTATTGACAGAAATACCAAACGAGAGAGAAGGAGTTCTCTGGAAAAGTTATCACCTTCGATTTGTATTACTGTTCTATAAATAGAGTTTACACTGCCTAAGATTAGGCTACAATCAAGTAATCAACTCCTAATTTAGATCAATTAGATCTCTAATCATGGAAGGTAATAATTCTATCGAGCTGTGTATATTTTGACTTGACCTCATATTTACAGTTGGGCTGGGCCTAATATTATACATGTGGGTTGGGTCCAATATCATACAATGTTCCACTTTAACACAGTAGACACTAATTGGCAACTACTAATAACACAATGGAAGGAAATCAACAACTAATAATACATGGCCCATCTTATGGAGAAGTGGACCCTGCCTGCTGGACGTACACTCATGGGCAACCATGGGTGTGCTGGTTACAGCTGGGTTTGGGCCGATCTGGACCTTCAACTGTCCAGCCCAAACAACCCACACAAGACCCCTTTCGTGCGCACTGTTGTGAAGTGCAGTTTTTATTCAAATTTGCATATCCAGCCCCGTAGTTCGTGCTTATATAAACAGCTCTTGTAGGTGTATAACTTAGAAACTGTAGGCTGTTTTAGCTCCATAATGCAGTTAGGACTTCTACACATGGGTTCGGACCCATGTGTTCTGTCAAATGCTTCCATGAATGTCTAATCCTGCTCAACCACTTGATCATCAAATCCATCCACATCACTTCCCTTCTACTCTTTTCTTTCATGAAATAGCTGATGGAAAAGGATTGTGAATGGGTTGAAAGGTTTTCAAGTTGCTCTTCAACAAGCTGAGATGAAAAATGAAAGAAGGGTTTAGGTTCAATTACAATGGAATTCAAAAAGAAACCTCATGGGCTAATCCATTTTCTAAGGCTGTTGAGATGGAATCAAGCTCGTTTTGAGTTGATGATGATCATGATGATGAATGGCAGTGTGGGCGATTTTGATAAAGTTATTCAGGTTTGATGGAGGTCAATGGATGAACTTCCTAAAATACCAAAATCATTAACTTTAGGGGTCTTCTTTTTTATTTTTGTTAAAACTGGACATTGTGGCCAGCCAAAGATGGGAACAATGAATAAAGGGTAGGGCAATACCCATGGGGTTCATTTGAGGGGTTTCAAGGGTTGGTTTTGAGACAACTAGGGAAAAAATGGAACTCCATCATTATTTTATTTTATTTTTTGTTGGAGGGTGGGCGGGCTGGGGTCCATTTCAAGGCCAAAAAAGGTTAATCATATATGTTTGGTGGGTAGTAGAGAGTTGGACAGTCCCACCTGATAGGAAATCAAGGGTTGGATTGATAAAGATTCAATCAATTAACCAAAAAAAAAAAAAAAGGTCACATGTGACTATTTCACTACTTTAAGGCTACAATTTGGTCGACCTCCAAAGACAGGGCATGGGAATGTTTGACCATGCTCATGAAGTTAATAGGGGGCTAAGAGTTGTATTTATTATTTAGAAGGAAAACAACAAAAATATAAAAACAATTTTCATTATCTTTATGATAAAAAAAAAAAAAAAAGAAACACAAAATCTGAGCGTACAAAAGCATGAGACATTCCTCTTTCTTCTTGGTTTCATTTTCTTGGCATAAGCTACAGCTTTGGTAGTTGAAATCTCGCTGGAGCATGGGAAGAAGAGTGAGTGTGTGTGTGTGTGTGTGTGTGTGAGAGAGAGAGAGAGAGAGAGAGAGAGAGAGAGAGAGAGAGAAACAAAATATCGGGCCCATTTGTTTGCATGAGAGAGAGAGAAGAAAAGGAAAAACAAAATATAGGGCCCATTTGTTTGCATGGAACTGAATACATAGGACTTCACGGTCAAATGAGTTCAAATGAAGGATTATTAAAGAGGCGAAGGGTGACGGATATAAGGTAGGAACGTAGGAACGTAGACAGGGTCCTTATTTTCCTAGGATTTGATTCACTAGGGTGATGGCTGGGTATTCATTTCCCACCTCCCCCTGTTTCATTTTCCATCAAGGGGAGACTATTAGATGGTCATTTTTGGCCATTCACCTTTGTTTGTCTAATCGTAACCACCTCTATAAATAAAGATCTTAGAATTCCTAAGAATTCCATTACATGAAACAAACAGGGCCATAAAAAAGTAATATCAACCAATTCAAGCATGAAGGAATAAAAGCTCACTAGCGACTAAACTCAAGGTAGGGACATGTCTACAATGTCACATACATTAACCTGCATAGAGTCTCCACATTCCCCTTGAAAGGAACAACCCATGTGCTAGGTAGTTCAAAATAATTTACACGCAAAGAGGGAAGACAAATGGAAACATAGAAGGCGTATAGACCATAATTGTTTCATCCAAGGAAACATTACAACTAAGCTTGCATTGAGCAAGACATGCTTGACAACATTGTGGCCTAACAATAACACCTAATACACACAAGAAAATTAGCCAGCTCCACATTCATCTAATTCTTATCTTTTTAAGTTGAAAGAAAGCCAAATTTTCTTCTATGAGGACATAATCATTAGACATCAGCTTGAGCCTTATTTATATAAAGAATAGATTGATGCACACATGTTTTTTATTTAAAAATTCCTGACAACGAACTAATGAAGATATAATATGGAAATTTGTCAATAGAATCTTTTCATTGCAGAATTGTAGAAAACAACAACAGAAAAAACTTCGGATTACAGGAAAAACACAACTTCTTAACTTCGGGTTGGTAAACAATACAAAAACTACCTCATTCTTCAATAGCTCAATTTTGACAATAGCTTTATCATGCTCCTCTTCAATCTCTATTAATATTGTCTCCACGAATCTAAGGTCTTTAATCGCTATTTCTAGCTGTCTGTAAACTTCTTTCTTTTCCCCTATTATATTTTGCAGCTCAATTTCCATCTCATGCAGATGAAATTCCAGCTGTAATCATCACCATTGAAAACAAAAACAAATTAAAAAGAAACAAACAAAAAATCCATCACAGAAGTTAACAGATTATAAAGTATAAACTAGAAGAGATTAACAAATGAGAGATCAACTTAATCAACACCACCAGAATGGACTCATAATTGGGACTAATAGTGTCCATGTGGCATCAAAATGGCACTAATCTTTCAAGACCAATAATCAATACAAAGGGTAATCTTATACCCTTCTTATGGCTAAGATACTTACAATTTTCCCTTAAGTATGGAATTTTCTTCTTCCATTTTTCTATGGGACACTACCAAGAGTGTTTGAATGAACCTATGGTGAACTCATTTCACCAATGAGTGAGGCACATTGAGCATTTTGATCTCATCCTAAAAGAGGGAACATAAATACAATGACTTCACATCACAACTTATTTAAAGAAAACAACCAGGCAGGACTAACCACTTTCTCCTTCTGGAAAGCATTCAAAATTCGAAAGGGGAGCGATGCGAGAGAAATTGTCCAATGAATGATACCCAAACACATGTTTACAGGGAAACAGATGATGGCCTTCAGCAGCCGCAACCATGCGAGGGTGACAAAAACAGCAGTTCTTACACCAAGGAGGAAGACATCTTTGAACAGAAAGAGTGGCTTGGAAGCCAATACAATACTATTTTCCACTGTCTCTACCAACAACCCCATCAGATCTTCCATTATTGAAAAATGCGAGTTTCTCTTCTATGCTCCTATCCAGTTCCAGGTGCCAAACACACAACAAACCCACCAAAACTGTATAGTTTATAATCAATCAGAAAAAGAAAAAAAAAAATGCAGTTAGTCAATTCTTCACCGGACCCCCGTTGATCCTAACCCTTGATCAACCACCCACAAAATTTTACCAGTCAATCCAACGGTATAGTCCATTCGAATAGAGGGTCCTTATGTGTGGTTGAGATTATTTTCCCAAACCTTTCAGAAAGAACCCTAAATCAGCATTCAAAATGTGCCTGCTCTTACCTCCAAACCTCCCAAAACCCTAATCCAATCGAGATAACATGCCAGAAGGAGAAAAGCCAGAAAGAACATGAAAATAACAAGCTCAGATACAGGGAAGAGGATTACTGATTGGGACGGTATCGAGAGAGATCGAGAGAATGGGAAGAGATGGATGAAGAGATAGAAATGGGTAGGGTCGGTGACGAGGCATTGGGAAGATGCATTGGGCACGTGGAAGGAGAAGGAGACACGTTCGTCGAGAGCTATGGAATGAAAGGAGAAGGAAACACGTTCGTCGAGAGCTATGGAATGAAATGTTGGTGGTATTTTGCCGCCGCATTCAGCTTCGCGCCAAGACATACAAAGCACTCAAAAGGCAAAAACCCAATGCCTTTCTTTTGCTATTGATATTGAAGTTGCTTGCCTGACATTTACCATTTGTTTTCAAGTGTCATGATTCTTGTGAGAAAGATGGTTGGAAGATTCTAGTCATTGGGTCTAATATTAGTCCGTAAAGGGCTAAGGGCTTAAGTGGTGGGGTCCCTTGGATGCCTGGCCCCATTCTAGGCCTGTCCTTCCTATAAGGTTACAAACGGGACAGTTTTGGATCGGAATCATAATGTTCTGAGACCTAGACCCGGACTTGTTTTTAAATAACGGTGCCGATTTCAGAACCGGTTTTAATTCGGAACCTGTTTTATTAGTTCCAGACGTGGTTCCTATAGGAAAATCCGGATCCGATTTCGGAATCAAGTTCGCCTAAAGGACTAGAATCTAGTTTCAAAATCAATTCTAATTTCTCTTTATTCTCATTTTTTTAAAAAATAAGCCTATCATTCAACTTACAGCAGTGCATCAAATCTACTACCTCCAGTATTATACATAAAAATGTCAAAAAAGAATTATTTTGAGGTACAAATTTGCAATATTAAAGACTTATAAACCGGGTTTCAAGTCCACGAGTAGGAACCAGTATGGACTCGGACCCGTTTATCAATTGGAACTTAAATTGGGTTCTAAAGCTAGACCCATTTATAAATCTGAACCTAAAATAGGTTTCGGACCTAATTTTTACGGATCGAAACTTTTGAGTAATTAGATAATCGGATGCTCATTTACAACCCTAACTCCACATGTTTAGGTAAGCCTTGGACAACACCGGGCCCGGCCCTTTAACAGGGGAGACTCACGCGCAATCCGGAGTCAAAACTCCATCCACTACTGCTTTCTTGGAATTTGGAGAACGATCTCCGAGGAAACAATTTTTCCTTGGATTTTGCCACAGAAAGGCTTGCTTTTCAGAAAAATGTGGAATTCCCCATCTCCCAACTTGTCTACAGAAAGCTTTCTTTTGTTGTGGGGGTGGGGTTTGTTGCGGTGTTGGGGATTTCGAGCTTCAAAAGCTCTTCGTTTCCATGGAAATTCTCCATCCAAGTTTTTTTTACTTTCCTCCTTTTCTTTTATTTCTCTGCAGCAATATATCTGCTTTCCCTTGTGCTATTTTGCGCCAGAAGGTGTAAATGTAATAGGAGAGAATGAAAGAAGCATACAAGTAGTGTGATCTTTTTCTTTTTGCTCATGTGTTTCGTTTCCTTTCTTCCTTTCCCCACCTTTTTTTTTTTTCAAATCTTCTCTTACCAGAATCATTTGTAAATATATATTGGCAACTAGACTTATACCTTGCTTCTTATCCGTCTTTTCTATAGAAACTAATGATCGAATAAGGAACTTTAATATAGATTTTGGCTTATTGGAAAATTTTCATAAGTGAATGGATGTGATCAACTAAAACCCCATTTTTTTTTCTTTCTATTTAAATTAGTTAGAAAAAAAAGCCTGGAGGGTAGCGCAGTCAGCTGGGACCAAGGCTAGGAGCCCGCAGTTTTAAACTCACGCTCTCTAGGGTCACTTGCGGAGGCAAAAGCCTATATTCATGCAAATTTAGCTCTAAAGAATACCAAATAACTTTTACAGCGTTTAAATTAAAGGTTAAGATCATTTGATGAGACCGATAATGGGCCAAATCTACTCATCCCTCTACTTCTGTTAGTTGAGCCCCACTTTATAATCCGTCTCTTTGTTGAGATATTGAAAGGAAATTTGTGTTGCATTTGAATTCAGTCATCTTATCAAAATTCATCTGATAACATGCCGCCATTATTGCTCAACACATTATCATGTGCCATGGAAACAACCAAAAAAGACTTTTGCTGCTGCTTTTATTATCTAAAGATGATAGCCTTACAACATTGCTATGAACAGAATAAACTTCCATTCCCAATTTGAAACCAAGAACTAGGAGAAAGAAAAGATAATATCATGATTCTAAGAGGGGACTAATCAGACTTGGAGCTGCACTTTGGTGAGTCTATGCTGGTTCCATTGTTAGAGAAATTGAGCTGGCAGTATAAGTGTGTCCAGAACTTGACAACCCCAATTATCCCCACCTTCCATCTGGTCCTTGCGTCCCCTGCGAGAATGAATGATATCTTATTCCTCTTCAACGAAGCATCAATCTCGTCCATGGCTGTTTTTGTTAACACAATGGATGAAGTTTCGACAACGTAGGGGAGGGTGAAGGTGCTATTCTTCTCCACATCAAATGGCTCAGCTACTAATTCAGCCATGGTGACCCCTTGGAAATTGAGTGCAAGCTTGAGATCAGAAAATGAAGCATGGACCTTGGCATTCTCGTTCACAGCAGTGATGTGGATGGTGATCTTTGCGTCCATATTTCCATATTGGTCGTAGTTTAGGCTTTCCAGACGAGCATAGGAGGTGCGCACGTACGGGAGCTTGGGACGTAGGATCAAGTAGCCTGTGAATATGGCGATGCCTGCAATGACTACCGCAATGGCGATGATTGTGCACAGAATGGCAACCAACCAGATCAAAGGATGAGTTGATCTTGAGGTAAGTTTGGGGTTGTGTTTGGATGGCATTGAGAGCGAGTGGTTGATATCCAGTCAAGGAAAACATTAAGAGTTGTGTTGTGGCCTTTTGATCTTGTGCTGCACTGATGGTCTTTTGATCTGGTTATCATCACAGGAGACAGAGTCATGTAAGATGCTAAGGGGGTAGTGAGGCTTGGTATCTTCCTTGCCTTGTGGTAAAGCGATTGATGTTTTGTTGTATAAGAAAAGTTTGTCTCTGTCACTTTTCCCTTGGGAAAGAAAATACCAAACTTGCAATGCCAATTAATTCCCAGATCTTTTCCTTCCCTTCCACATTAGTCTTGGATCTTGCTGTTACATTTACATGCTCTTGGATAAGTTTATTTTCCTTTCTTGCATTTAACTCATCTAGCTTGTAAAATCAGTTTTCCTTCTCTCTTGGGGTGCAGGAGATACTGGTGATTCTGCTTCTAAAGGTCTGAGCTTACCGCTATCCTTGATCAAGTATACCAGTTAATCTTATGGCTGATAGTTGAAATCTCCACAATCTTTACCTTGTATTGTCTATCTGGATAGGGAAGGTTCTTGGATTATATTTCTCTTCATGAATTGGTGGCCTAGTTGGCTCCTGCCATTTCAAAACTTTTAAAGGGAGCTCATTCTTATTAATGGGTAGTTAACTCACGGTGGAATTTCCTTTATAAGTCTCAAGAAACAGAAGACAATTTTATTTTTCTATATACTAAAATTGAAATTCACCTAAATGATCCAGCCCAGATGAGTATCTGGCACAATTCAGACATCCCTTTGACATGATCTAGGACAGCATTCAGACAGCTTGTAGGGCTGGAACACATATTGCAGATTAACTGTTAATGGTTGGCAGATGGGAGGCTGCATCCAAATGCCCCACAGCTTTTTTGTTGTAGACATATTGCTGATGGGGGTACTTAAAAAAATAAATATGCTAAATTGGGATGGTTGGAGAAGTAGAATTCACAAGTCCCACCCCAGATAAATGTTATATGGCTTCAATATCTATGATACATTTTAATTCCATTATGGGATTTGGTATTGGTCAAATCAATTCATGCAAACAAAGCTTAAGGGCTATCCCCATTTCCTAGGTTTATCAGCTTGCTACAAGTGAGTGAGTAGTACAAGTTACATAAAATACTCAATGTAGTTTATCAGTGTGCTATATCAGTGTCTGCATAGTCTTGTACATAAAATGCATAACGTGTTTTACTTGTTCCATCCAAATCCTTGCTTATATGAAACAGCAGGGTTCTTTATGCAGATGAGTTTCAGTACTTTAAATGGAGAAAAGCTTGTAACTAGCTGATCTGTAAGCTTTTGTCAGGTTGTCAACTGGATATCGGGGCACTGAGAATTCCTATTGCAGCTTCACAGGCCATTAGAGGCAGAGCCCAAATCCATTCATTATCTCAATGCTGGCGTGGGATTAAATTTTGAGGTTCCCTGTTCAAACCCCACCCCCTACACCCCACCCCACCCACCCCACACGCGCACACGCACACACACACACCCCACACCACAACAAAAAAAAAAAAAAAAAACCACACACAACACTCTCTCTTCTCCATATCCTCCCTGAACCAACCCCACATCCTCAAAGGATTGCCTCAGGCTTTTATTTTGAAGAATCTGCTCTGAAAGTACATTTGTCTCTGGGCTGTTTCCACTTTCCAGGGGCCTCTAATCTTAATTTCTGTTTTCAAAGGCAGTCAAGGTTCTCATAGTGGTGTATGTAGAAACCAACAGCTCGGGTCACTTGGTCCTGGGTTGGGAGAAGGAAAGTCAGTGCTGCTTCCAAATGGTTGGATAGGCATTGGCAAGAACTGGCAGGAGGGTGGGTCCAGAGCTGCTTCTGTGAATTAAACTGGATACTAGTCTGAGATGTGTCTTCGAAAGTTAGACTGCACCTAGTCCTCAAATAGTTTAGCTTTAAGACACTAAGATGCTGCCTATTTTCAGAAGCTACTTGCAAGTTTAGTTGTGACAAGTGGTAAAAAAATTTTTAGCTATTGGTAATGTGCCTGGACTCTTATTGTTATTATTATTATTTACTGTGTTTTGGGATCTTATTTTCTTGCCAATAGAATTTATCCTCCCAACAGTCATCTGCTCTTATGTGGACATGCTTTGCTTCTTTATCAGAACTTGGGAACAAACTTAAAAAAAAATAAAAAAATGAAGGACCTAATTTCAATTGTTACCCTGATGGTTTCAGGGTTTTTAGACTTGGGATGTAGGCCCTTGTCTTGGTCATGTAAGTTTTAGCATTCGTCTGATGGTTAGGATAAGGAGGAAAGCAGTAACTCCCTTAGATTGGAACCCATTTTTCGCACACAGATAGGTGATCGGAGTTATACCCAAAAAAAAAAAAAAAAAGTAGGTCATGGGAGGCCTTTGAAATCCTTATTCCCTCCTTAAATTGTCCTGTTTCCAGGTAGGCCTCACAGGCCAGTCTACTCTGAGCTTAGAGAAAATTGGCTCATTGCATTGATGGGTAGATGGCAACAAAAACCTACTCTATGGACCTTTGGATGGTCCTTGTTCCGGGTGCAGATGGCTGCTATGGTTTTCCATTCAGGTTCCAAGAGGGCTAGGCATTTGACAACAATGAGACAACCTCTACGACCCAGTTTTGCCAGAGCCCAAATTCTGTAACACCAACTTTGAACGTCTAACAGGACAGATCCAGACCTTAATTCAGGTCCGAAATACTGACTGGGCCCAAAATGGGCTGTGAAATCAAGGCTTGTAGCAATCAGGCCTCCCAAAACCTTCAGTGGGTGAGCATGAATCGGAGGTCTTTTTTGGACTGGGACCCCTTCAGTCTTTCTTGGCCCCAGACTTGGGCCCATGTGAGTGTTGCTGAAACTTGCCCCTTGAATCTTGAAGGCATATTCTATCCTGCTACACTGCCCTGTGCATGAGGATTCCTAACATGTGTGTTTTGGAGGATTGTTTATGATGGATGGTCTGTAAAAAGTTCATTGAAATTGGATACTCTGAAGCCTTGGCTTGTTTGCAGATCATGTTTTGCGGCCAAACAGCACTTGTGGCCTATACAGAGATAGCATAGGAGGCAAGTCGGATGAGAGGCCACTTGTGAATGGGTAGATTTTATCGATTGTTGGCGTGTGGCATGCTTTGAGCAAGCCATGCAAACTGGGGCTGGGTGGGCTGTGTATTGATCTAACCCAAGAGATCCTGAGTTGAATGAGTGGAACCCACAAAAACGCCCACCCTACTGAAAATCAGAGTTGAATAAATTTCCTCACCGATCGTAGGATGTCTCAAGATTTTACTTTTATAGGAGTTGGCCCCATTACAGGATTGAGCAAATGATGAATAGCATGATTAATCTTTATCATTCTTATTCCTAAGTAGCAGTTGGAAAGCGGTTGGAAAAAAATGTTGGATTCTCATCCCTCCTTGAGCCATGCCAGTAGATCCATCCATGTCAAGGGACTACCTTTCGTTTAGAAAACAAAGATACATCCATTCACGTACAGAAACCCTTTCCCTCCTAAGGAAACACCTCTCTTCTAAAGCATTAAGACGACTCTTTTTCTGCACCTCACACAAACTTTTCTTTCTCTTTTTCCCCACTCTCACAAACTTGCTCATGTATCCAATATTGGCTCACATATGCCCCCGGATTCCGACGAATGTATGATTTATGTTCTAAATGCATGATTGTAATTCAATTTAATAAGACCGCCTCCAATTTTACTGAAAATCTAAATGTACTTCTAATATTATTGAGAATTTAACTCAAACATTATTACATTCTTTTTAGTTAATTATGTGATAATATGAACTTATATTTTGAAATCACATAAATGAATTTATCATTGAGATTTTTTATTCATTAATTAATAATTAGTTTAAATATTAAATTTATTTTATAATTCAATTTGCATAAAATTAAACTATGCATCGCATGGGGCATTGCGCTAGTATTTTTAAATAATGTATTCGTCGTATGATCAATCTCACAGTGGAGCTAACTGCAATTAGAGTAGAATTTTAGGACATCACAATAATGGTGACGGCATTCATTTTAAATGGCTTGGATTTTCAATAGGATGGGCCCTGCTATATGCCTTTCTCGGCCTTTCTGCCAAGATCAAGGGTGGGCCCTACTACGGGTTTCACACTCTTTCCTTCAACTCAGGCTTTCTATGAGGATTCGGGAGCCCCTGACGCTCAGCCCTGAGTGCATGCTTTTCGTGCATGAATAGTACCAAATAGTAACCAATGAACAGTGATTTGTCGGATGTGTGAACAATGACTATTGAATAGTGTCAAACAGTGACTGAATAGTGCCGAATAGTGCTCATCACATCACATTCAAATTCAACCAACTACAACTCTTTCCAAATCCTTAATCTTACCATGTAAAACAAACTTTGAAAGTTGGGAACCATGGATGTGGGCACCCACTGAATGCAAGCAAATCAATGGATTAAAAAGAAGCGGTTGTCTGTGCTGACGTGTCTATCCAGACGAAACTTGAATTGCCATGCTCGAGTGGGCCTAACCCAAACTAAGAATTGTCAAACCGAGCCCAAGCCCAATATGATTTGTGATAAACATGCTATAATTGTAACACGTGTTTATTGGCCCAACCCAAGTTACGCCCCTACACTGTGAAACCACAGCCATATGTTTTTGTCCCCGCCTAAAGTATCATTTCCTTGTGTGAAAAAAGTGTCGAAGAAGTCTTGGGGCCACTTTTCTTTTTTTTTTTTTTCCATTGAATATAAGGAATTCAATACATAGAAATTTACAACGTGGGGAGAAGGATAAAAGGTAAAGATATAAATGAGACATCGGCTTTCGTAGGTATTCATTTCTCACTTTCCGTGTATTCAACTACATGAAACAAATAGGTCCTTCGTGTTATGGTAAATCTTAAATTATTTTTCCTGCTACATTGGATCAGTGGCACAGTAGTGTGAATCTAACCAAAGATAACACTGATCTTAGATTCACACTGATCCACTGCCGTATTATCCGTGAGAAAGTGAGGTGCCCTCTACCACTGACTATAAATGGGTTCGGCAAACTTTCACTTTAATCACACATACTATGACTCATGATTCTTTGAGAAGTCTTGATCCTCAAACAGGAATAAATGAAATCCTTTGTTCAAAAGCATATAACTTTATCAATTGTGTCCAGATAAAATCCAATCTGCCCAAAATAGTTGTATTGTTCAATGACTCTACTCATTCTAGTCCTTAGCTTCAGAGCCTCAATTTTTAATGGCCACACATCGCAACAACGTATTACGATCAAAATCGAAAGTGAGTAATGTCTAGATCATCGCCCAACTACGATCCATCTGTTTATGTGTTTTAAGGGATTGGATTTATCATAAGTTGGCTCCTCATATATAAATGAAGAAAAGAAAATGGAAAACAGTAAAATAGATGTTACTGGAAAAAGCAGGAGCACTTACATTAGAGATGGATGGACTTCTCTACTACCTTTCCCTGACCCTATTGAAATTTCCAGGGTATCTCATCCAGAATCTTGTATATTGTAATGGTGTAAGCATTAAGCTCTACTCACATGTCATGTCCCACACTCCTTCTATGCTTTGAATCTCTTTTTATTTTATTTTTATTTTAAAATCAAGCTAAGGGAGTTGGGACCACCAAGAGAACCGGTACATATAGGGAGTGAGGAGTAGCACATAAAAAGTGTGGAAAGACACTAGAGATCGATCCCTAAACAGCAAGATGAGAGGCTGACTGCCAACCAACTAGGCAACCCCTCCACTAATCCTTTGAATCTTACCATGGCCTTTTGCTGGTCAAGTGATCTAGATGTCATGGTGTGGCTAACAACGCTTTTGCGGGGTTCAAATTATCCATCTATTCCATTTAGTTCACTTCATTACTTAATAATGCGTAATGTAGAAATTCTGCTTTGTCTGGTGGAGTGAGATGGACCCCACAACCATGCGTGGTGGCCCCTATGTTTGTCTAACAACAGGCTTCCTCATCATTCAGAGCACCATCTTGGCACATTGATTGGAATAGGAAGGAGTAACTTTAGTTGCTTCTCTTAAAATAGTCAATAAAGATTACAGACCGATGGGAAATTCTTTGAAGAGTGTAGGTTGCAATGGCAGACTCCTTGACATGAGGGGTGCACTTCAACCAAATGAAGGAAGTGATTGATTGGGACTCCAGATATTCTCTAAGGTGGAATCCAGCTCTAAAATGGCTGGTCTTATGTCATTCGTCGCATCCATATTATAATTCCATAGGGGTCTTCTCTAAAAATCCAAATGAATCGAAATAACTATCTTAAATTATATTAGCTCTGCATCAAATTTTTCTCTATTTGAAGTTATGAATACCATCAGATTAATTATATGTAAACATTTATTTGTAACTCTAATTAGACTGAAACTTGACACGATTTAATACGAAAGAAAGGTAATTAATGACCATGAGTGGATTGGATCATGGAGATGAAACACATTGAACAATTTAGCAATGGAATCTTTGAGGATTATAAGTAGGAGGATCAGGATTCCTCAAAAGTACTAGGCATTCCACTACAAGTATCTTTTCTTTTTGGGCAAGAACACTACAAGTATCTTAGAGGAAGAACATGATGAATTTCCGCGGTGAGCCTGAGCCATCTATAGTGGCATGACTCCTTAGGCACACGGCTCTCGTTTGGAAACATGCATTAGAAAAATGAGCTTTGAATACATCTCCCGGTTGTAGATAATATTCACTTGCAACCAAATGATTACAGATACAGTGATGTCGGTCGTGTTGCTTTAACATTGTGGGTCAAAGGTCCGGTAATGCTAGTAGATGATCTGTTGGATTTTTAGTGTTTATTAATTTATGAGTTTGACAAAATTTTGGATGGTTGAGTTGTATTTTATTAATTTTAGAAAATGACTGTATTTCTGCTATGTAGATAGAATACTGGAATGACTCAAAGAAGAAAGTTGCAAAATTAGAAGTGAGAAATTAGACAGAATTAGAAGTATGCTAAAGGGAGAAAAAGGAGCCTGAAAGTTTTAAAAGTAGAAAGCTAGGAAGAATTAGAAGTGCTGAATTTCCGAATTAACCATAATAAGGGCCTGCTCGAGCGCCCATTATCCTGCTCAATCATATGTAGTCAGAAAACGGCCAAATGCTGAGATAGAACCTTGGTTGCTCGAGCGTACCTTTATCCACTTAAACAGGCGACACGATTGAGGTCTGACGAAAATTAAAACAACTTTTTCTAATTCTGCCCAAACTGCTTGTTTTAGTCTCAATCAAGTTAGGTAACACTTAGCATGTCTCTAAGCCTATTTAAAAGACTCATTGGCTATCTAAAAGAGACACCTCATATCTCAAAGTTCTAAATTAGAGATCCCAGTTGAGAGAAATCTTCTCTAGAAAGTTATTTAAAGAGTTATGGTGCATAGATCATCTAGAGAGCTAGATTCTTCTACTTCCTTTGTAGAATATCATCTTCTTTCGAAGAAGATTTGCGGAGTCAAGCATGATTGAATATGTTGCAATTAACGGTGCAAAGTCGTTGAAGCGTGAAGCTACACAAGGGATAATTGCAGTCCTTAGGCAGGGATTATTTGGGGAGGTATCTGTGAGTGTCTTGTAATTGCGAGATTCATAATATTTTATTGTTGATCCAGTTCGAATCCGTGGTTTTTTACCTAGTTAGAGTTTTCCTTGTTATATTTGCTGTCCCTTGTGGTGTGTGTTTTTGCTATTTATTTATGCTGCATAGTTTTTTCGTTTTTTTTTTTTTTTTGGCACACTATTAGGCTGTTAAGTTGACTAATCTAAAGATCTCCAAGCACTTTCATGATCCAAACCACCCATATAGGGAACATTACCCATTCATGAATGGGACCATAGCTAGGGTTGCCAAAGAATCTGGATCTCTTGTTTAAACAGGGAAACACTGTTTCACCCAATCCATGTTCACTGTGCATTAATTTATTGTTTTGTGCTTTGATGCATGAAATTAGAGGTCTTATACTGGTGGCAAATGTGGATTAGTTGAAACAATGTTTTTTTTATTTCAACGAAACAAGGGATCCGGACTCGGCTGTCAAAGGGGTGCGCGGGTCTAGGTCCATTGTTGTCCTTACGCTATAGCCTACACTCAAGACATACAAGTTTGGCCCAGAGCGGGCCAAATCCCTCAGAGGGCCAACATGATGTAGGCCATTACCCTAGCCTTGTCGGCCAGGACCAAATGATTGGAAAATCAATTTTTATTTTTTATACAACGCCACCTAGCACTGATTGTCAACTAGACGTTAAGCCGCCTCCTTCATCCGGGCTTGGGTCCAGTAGTGCAATACAATAAGCAATATGGTAGAGTTGTATTCTCATAGTTTTTTAAAATCTTTTTGGCCAGTTGGGCGATGGTGGAGTAGAAAATATTTATTATGCCAAAAATGGGAAATAATTGTTTTTTTACTAAATAATACAATCATACAAAGCTCTTAACAGAAATGCAGGCAAGACACACCCACAAAAAAGGACATTTGTCTTGAAACTTTGATTTAATCTTTCAGAGAGGGAAGAAAAAAAAACACGATTTAATCCTTTCATATCAACACCTAATCAACAGTGAATTAGGTAAGGAGCAAAAGAGCAGATGGATGATCATCAGATCTCAAATTTCTTTCAGGTCTCCATGTTTTTTCTAACAATCTAGATCAGCTAAACATGAAAATAGATGGGCCCACCTGCTCAACTCTAAGCAGTAAGCACGTCCCTTCTTATAGTGTCACTGACTCACTGCTCCTTCTCATCGAGTCGTCAATTTTAATCATGCACAAAAATTAATTGGGTAAGATTCTTTATCTGGATTCACTGTCAACAATGAATCTAGTTGATCAGTTTATATCAGGTTGATGTGAAAGATAAACACAGATATGGATGATGGGGACAATCCAGCTCGGATGAATATTGGAATGTGCTTTGGGAAATGAATGGTAGAGAAGAGAAAATGAATGGATTTGAAACAAAGCTCGTTGTCAACATGCAGTTGGATAGCGGCACCTTGAAATGTCAAAATAAGCTTGCTTACTATTTATGAAACGTTGAAAATTCCACTTTTCTACACCGTGGGAAAGAGAGTTCCAGAAATACATCAATGAAGAACTTAATCAATAATCAGCAGTCAGCACCACTGATTTGAAACCATATTACAATATAATAATTAAAAATATAATAAATTAATATATAATAACTAAATAGAATATACTAATATATCTCATTGTCTATTTGCCTATTTCTCTTGCATCTCATTAGCTGTGCAAATAGCGGTTTTTTCTTATTTTTTTATATTGGACGATGTCTCATTCTTTTGGGGCAAAATAATCCCTGTTGAATTCAGGGAGAGCTGGATAAATTCCCTGTGTGCCCCAGTGTAGTAGTGCCGTTTCGACCCCTCATCCTCTAGGTGCAAACCGTGGTATTAAGCTAACTGAACTACCTCTCGGAGTTTAAATAGAGGGTATTTGAGCTTGTGCTCACTTAAAAATTCATTATATATATATATTTATAAAATAAGAAAAAAAAGCGGGTTGAGCTGGGTTGGCCCTGGTAATGTCCTAGACTTTTGGGAAGAAAATTACGGATATTTTATGACACGGATGCCCCTGTAGGAGGACCAGATTGATAGCCCTAGTTATTGCCTATGACTCTCCTAGCCATTTGATTTTCTTTGTTTATGTTCTGAGTCTGAAGTACAATCTGTACAAATAAGAATCCCCACGACCACAAATTGTAGGATGGATCTTGAAAAATACGAAAGATCTCTTTCCAAGCATATATTTGGACCGTGCCATTGATTCAACAACAGTTTGTAGTACCATTCCCGGTGGACTATGGATGTCTCACATCTGCCTACCTTGGCCCATACCCAGCCCTCCTTTTATAGTTGGTAGAATTCACTTTGATTTTCATTTTTAACAGCTTATATTATGTATCATATCTATTTAATTCGTTATAATTTAAACAAACATGCACTAAAAAAAAAATGATTGTAGTTTTTTATGTGGTAAGAATAAATTGGTAAAAGATGAAGTGGACTTGTGAGGAAAACAAAACTCAAACTCACGTCCAACCGAACCTAGGTCAATATCTATAAATTTACTATTGTACTTAATCTACCATGGCAACTACCAAACCCAATCCTAACCGGCCGGAGTTGTTCGGTTTAGTCACCGTTTCGACCTCGGCCATTGCCAAAGCCAACCCTAATAGGGTCATATTGATGGGTCACCGTTTCAACCTGATACAGTTGTGATCCAAACAGTGGGCTCATCTAATCGTTCAGATATTTTGTTGTCACCTATTGAATTACACAAATCAGGTTGGAAGATGACTCAACTCTCCTTTTCAGGAAAGAAAAAAACACACAGAAAAGCTGCCATGCTGTGTGAAAGCAAGCAAGGGAGGAGAAGTTCCCTCGTGATGCATGCATTTGTTGTTTCTAAATTTAGGAATGACCGGACTTAGCCGGATTAAATGGACTTTTGGGGCAAACACATCATTCTCCTTAAAATGGTCAATGATGATATGCACAACATGAGGAGAGTGTCGTCAAGTTACTGTATGATGATGAAGTTACCGTATGGTGATGTGTTGAGAGGATAACAGATGATCACATGCTGCCGTCAAGTTACTGTAAGATGATCTAACATCAACTAGCTAGATGTTTCTACCTAAAAAAAGAAAAAGAAAAAGAAGTACCGTGTGATGATGGATTGTCTTACCCAAAAAAGGTTACAGCATGTTGAAGGTAGAAGCAAAGGTTTTCCCCATGTGGGTTCACCCCTTCCCAGCCAATTCATTTGTGTCATTTCCTTTTTATTTTTTTATTTTTATAACGCAGGTTCTAGCCCTCTGAGCCAGAATAATTTTTACGGGCACATGAGAAAAAGATGGATAAAATTCTCCCGTGTCCCCAGTGTGGTAGTGCAGTTTTGAACTCACAACCTACGTGTACAAACTGTGGTCCTAAGCCAACGGAGCTATCCGTTAGGGTTACATTCATTTGTGTCATTGACCCACCGGTGAAGTGCTTTGCATCATTGGATTGATTGATGATGTGGAGAATACATATGCATATCTAACGGAGGATCAGTTCATATCACTTTAAGTAAAGTGAGAATTTAGATAATTCTCATACAAATAGATCCACCTAATTTGAATGATTTGATCTTGAGGCAGTACAACCCACAAAATAAAAAAAATATAAGATATGAGCTATGGCTAGCACTAGGACTGTAGCATGGGACTATTTCTTGGAAAATATATGCACTATGCTTTTTAAATGAGGATTTAATTGTAAAAACTTCCTTAGACTTGTTGAAGGCCAAAAACACCATCAATGTATTATATAGATCATACTGATCTCAGAAGCTCTTTTTGGATTTTTTTATTTTTATTTTTCCTCTGAGTGGGGATATCCCTGCTCCTTTTACTTTAAAAAGTTCTGAAACCCTTTTCCCCCTTTTCGTTCTTCTCCCATCAGCTTGACCATCCCTTGGATCAAAACCCTAATCCTTCTTCTCCCATTGCCAACACTAACGAAAAAGAAGAGGCGGAAATTTGTCTAGCTTCATCAGGAAAAGGCGGAGAACCTTCTCCCTAAGCAAACCTCAGCACTAAAATGGAGTGCCCAACTAAAAAGATGGTCCAGATCAATCATCCAAGTGCACCGGTCAGTAATTTGTACTCCATGGAGGGGGGGGGGGGGGGGGGGCGGGTTTCAATTTATACACTACCCCCACCATTTTCCCTCCTTCTCTGCGTTGTATATTACTATTGAAATAGATGATGGTGATTCTATTAGAGAGAGAAAAGTGGATAATGGAAGGGAAAAGGGAAAAGTTGTAACTACGACGGTCGCATTCTCCTTCTGATTTGGTCTTTTTGTGTTCTTTTTCTTAGAAGGATCCCAGCTTCAATGTCGTGGAACGGAGAAGAAGATGGGAGAAGAACGAAAATGGGAGAAAGGGTTTTACGACCCCGGTCTTCATATCCCCGCCTCCCTAAGTGCTGTCACTCAGAGTAGTATCAGTTGAGTCGGGGATATCTCCGCCCAAATTAATGCTGTGAACGGGGATATTCCTGCCTATGTTGGTGCTGTGAGCGGGGATGCCCCCACCCACTAGAGTATTGTGGGTATTGTTTCTCAGAATTATATCTCTTGTTATTTGTTTGGCTCAATTGAATAAATAATAAATAAACCGGGCCCCTGTATTTGCCCATGTTCTACTGTGATTAGAAGTAGGTCTATTATCATAGGTCTACTATGTTTAGAAGTAGTGTTTTGGGTGTAACTGGGTTTTGGGCTGATATTATAAATAGAGACTTAGGGTCTCTATGATGTACATCTTTTTCTGATTGCATAGTGAATTCTCCCGTCTTCCCCTTGGACGTAGGCCAAAAGCCAAACCACGTAAATCTCCGTGTGCTTGTGTGTGCTTGATCTCTTCTCATAGGCCCTAGATCACAACAAACTGGTATCAGAGCATTCTTTGGAGTGATTGGAAAAGATTCGACGAATCGGATTTTAGAGGACTGGGATCGTGCAAAAGGAGATCGATTAATCTCGAAGTGGGCCACGGATTGAAGAAGAAGGAGTGAAGAGGAAGATCAGAACGGACAGAAGAAAAGAGACGACAGTCTTTTGCAAAAGGACGGTTCTTGAACGGCTTGCTCAAGTCCTGCTAGAATCGCTGCCGCCGTTCTCGTCGCCTGAGGACGATCGCCGCCTGCGCTTGCCCCGGAACCGCAGAAAGAAGAAGAAGAATCAGTAGCGAAGGAAAGCAGGCTGCAATTTGGGTGTTTTCTTTAGGCTGGGCCCCACCACGCCGCCGAGGACAGCAGGGTGTCGCCGGGCGTTACCGGAGTCTTCGCCGCCGCTGTCGCTGCGTGAGCCGGAGAAGCAAGAAGAAGCACTGTCTGCGCTGTTGCTTGTTGCAGTCCGGTTACAGAACAAGAAGAGAAGGAAGAAGACAACCCATTCTATTGGGTTGTTTCTCGGGTTGGGTCCAGTCCAGGTCGGCCCTACCCGTTTAAAGAAGCCCAGCATTCCTATTTGGGTCGGTTCAGCAGGAGGTCAAGCCAGGTCAGGTTTGACCCGGCCCAGGCCGCAAATCAGAAGCCCAGAACCAGCATTAAAAGGTGCCGACGACAGCGCTAACGTCAGCAGATCGTACTGTCAAAGTCAGTTTGACCGAATCAAATGCTGAAATTGTTTTCGCGATATCTTGACGATCCGGAGTCCGATCGGAGATCCGTTTAAACCTACGGACTCGTTGCGAGCAGATCTACGCTGTTGTGGAAGCAGATTGGTTGTTCAACAATCAACGAAAGAGATTGACTGATCAGAGTGCAGAAACTTATTTCTGCGATATCTTAGCCGTCCAGAGTCGGATTTCAGATCCGTTTCTTCCATCGTGCTCGTGGTGACCAGATCTAACAGTTCTAGTGAAAGATTCGCGGAATGGCTATGAAGTTTGACATTGAGAAATTCGATGGAAATAATGACTTCGGTCTTTGGCGTCTGAAGATGAATGCTTTGTTAGTCCAGAATGGTTGCATAAAGCTTTGAGGGGAAAGAATGCTCTATCTGAAAAATTGTCGGATAAAGAGAAAGATGAGTTGCTGGAAAAGGCGTATGGTCAGATTCTGCTGTTCTTGAGTGATGGTGTACTGCGAAAGGTTGTTCAGGAAAAAACTGTTGCTGGCATATGGCAAAAGTTGGAGAACTTGTACATCACAAAATCTCTCACGAATCCTTGTATCTAAAAAAGCGATTGTTCACATTACAAATGCAGGAAGGTACGTCTGTTTCAACTCACATTGATTCTTTTACAAAAGCTATTTTAGATCTTGAAAATATAGATGTCAGAATTGATGATGAGGACCAAGCTATCATGTTGCTATGCTCTTTACCACCCTCGTATGAGAACTTTGTTGATACCATGATGTATGGTAGAGAAACTCTTTCTAAGGAAGATGTTGAGTCAGCCTTGAACTCCAAGGAGTTAAAGAAAAAGGTTGCAACTGAAAACAATGACAGTTCTGGTGAGGCAAATCTAGGTCAAAATAAAAAACTAGAAAATTAAAGTGCTTCAAATGTCATAAGGAAGGGCATTTTAGAAAAGATTGTCCAGAGCGTAAGGGGAAAGAGAAATCTAATTCTGGAGAAATTGCCGGAGTTGCAATCGATGTTGCAGAGACTAATTCTGATGGTGCAGAAGTTCTTTCGATTACTGTTGGTAGCTTAGCCACTGAGTGGATTCTTGATTCGGGTTGTTCCTATCATATGTGTCCTTACAGAGATTGGTTTACCAATTATCAATCTATTGATGATGGTAAAGTGCTTATGGGAAATAATGTAGTTTGTAAGGTTGTTGGGATAGGTGCAATCAAAATTAAGATGCATGACAGTATTGTGAGAACATTGTCAAATGTTAGGCATATTCCAGAGTTGAAGAAAAATTTGATTTCCTTGGGTACGCTTGACTCCAACGGTTGTACCTACAAAGCTGGAGGTGGAGTTATGAGAATCTCGAAGGATGCTCTTGTAGTGATGAAGAGACTGAAGCTGAATGGTCTTTACTTTCTTCAAGGTAGTACAATTACAGGTGCTGCAGCTGTGTCGTCCTCAGATTCAGATTCAGAAATTACCAAGTTATGGCATATGCGACTTGGGCATATGAGTGAGAGGGGTATGGATGAGTTGACTAAACAGGGTTTGCTGTGTGGCAAGAAAACAGGAAAGCTGGACTTCTGTCAGCATTGTATCTTCGGAAAGCAATATAGAGTCAAGTTCAGGACTGCTGTTCATTGGACAAAGGGTACTTTGGATTATATCCACTCTGATCTTTGGGGTCCCTCTCGTGTTCCATCTCTTGGTGGTGGTTTATAAATGTTGACCTTTATTGATGACTATTCTCGGAAGGTCTGGGTGTATATCTTAAAGCTCAAACATGAAGCTTTTGCACAGTTCAAGCAATGGAAGGCTATGGTCGAGAAGCAGACAGGTAAACAGCTCAAGCGCTTGAGAACTGACAATGGCTTGGAATTCTGTAATAGTACTTTTAATGAGTTTTGCAAGAATGAAGGTATTGTGAGACATCGCACAGTCAGAAATACACCGCAACAGAACGGAGTTGCAAAACGGATGAACATGACTATTCTAGAGAAGACCCGGTGCATTCTCTCTAATGCAGGGTTACCTAGGAAGTTTTGGGCGGAAGCTGTTAACACAGCTTGTTATCTGATAAACTGGTCTCCATCAACAACTATAGAATGCAAAACTCCTGTAGAGGTATGGTCTGGAGCTCCTGCTGATTACACAAACTTGCTGATATTTGGTTGTCCTGCCTATGCTCATGTGAATGATGGAAAGCTTGAACCAAGGGCAAGAAAGTGCATATTTCTAGGGTATGCAGATGGTGTTAAAGGATATAGGCTGTGGTGCCTAGATGGGAAATCTCCCAGATGCATTATAAGCAGAGATGTGACCTTTGATGAGTCTGCTATGTTGAAACCGAAGGAGTGTCATGATGCTGGAAATGTGGAGGATCAAAACGGTGTCAGTAAACGGGTGGAGCTTGAGAAGGAAGCTCCAGAAAAATTGTAAGATAAGGTGCAAACAGATGTCCCAGTTCAACAAGATGTAGAGGAGATGCAAAGCTCAAATGAGGAAAGTGCAGTTCCGGATGATTACATGCTTACTCGGGACAGAGAGAGGAGGCAGATTAAGAAACCTCAGAGATACGGGTATGAAGATATTGTTGCCTACGTTCTTAATACAGCTGAGAGTATTGAGTCTGAGCCGGTTACATATCGGGATGCCATCACTAGCAAAGAATCAGTAAAATGGGCCATAGCCATGGGTGAGGAGATTGAATCTCTTCACAAGAATCAAACTTGGGAGTTGGTAAAACCTCCGAAAGGCCAGAAGATTGTTGGATGCAAATGGGTCTTCAAGAAAAAGGAAGGAATTCCAGGGGTGGAAGAGACTAGGTTCAAAGCACGACTGGTTGCAAAAGGCTATACTCAGAGGGAGGGTGTTGACTTCAATGAAGTGTTCTCTCCTGTGGTGAAGCATAGTTCTATCAGGGTGCTACTTGCTATGGTTGCTAAATTCAATTTAGAGTTGGAGCAGCTTGATGTCAAGACTGCGTTTTTACATGGCGAGCTAGATGAACAGATTTATATGCATCAACCAGAGGGGTTTGAAATTCATGGAAAGGAAGACCACGTTTGTTTGCTAAAGAAATAATTGTATGGTCTGAAGCAGTCTCCTAGGCAGTGGTACAAGCGTTTTGACACCTTTATGGTTGGAAACGGTTATTGCAGGAGTGCATACGACAATTGTCTATACCACAAGAAGCACTCCAATGGCTCGTATGTCTATTTGCTGCTATATGTTGATGACATGTTGATTGCTGCAAAGGACATGTCTGAGATCAACAGGTTGAAAACTCAGTTGAGTGGTGAATTTGAGATGAAAGACTTAGGTGCTGCGAAGAAAATTCTTGGAATGAAGATTCAAAGGGACCAGAAATCAGGCAAATTGTCTTTGTCACAAAAGGGGTACCTTGAGAAGGTTATGGAGCGCTTTGGTATGCAAAGTTCGAAACCTGTGAATACTCCATTGGCAGCCCATTTCAAACTTTCCGCTGCTTTGTCACCACAAACTGAGGAAGAAGTGGAGCACATGTCTCGTGTTCCTTATGCTAGTGCAGTTGGGAGTATCATGTATGCCATGGTTTGCACGAGGCCAGATATTTCACACGCGGTTAGTGTAGTTAGCAGATACATGGATAACCCCGGAAAGGCCCATTGGCAGGTAGTGAAATGGATACTCCGTTACTTGAGAGGTACTACTGATGTTGGGATAATTTATGATAGAAGTAATAGCACTTCTGGAAGTGTTATTGGATATGTAGATTCAGGTTTTGCTGGAGATTTAGACAGAAGAAGGTCCCTGACAGGTTATGTCTTCACTTTTGCTAGCGGTGCCATTAGTTGGAAGGCAGCATTGCAATCCAAAGCTGTCTTGTCTACCACCGAAGCAGAATATATTGCAGCTACAGAGGCAGTGAAGGAAGCTATTTGGCTGACAGGCTTGGTTGGAGATCTGGGATTGGAACAGAAGCTGGTTACTGTTTTCTGTGACAGTCAGAGTGTGATCGATCTGACACATAATCCAAAGTATCATGAAAAGACCAAGCACATAGATGTAAGGGCTCATTTCATTCGAGATGTCATCGCCGAGGGTGCTATTGCAATAATTAAGATTGCTATGGCGGAGAATCCAGCAGACATGATGACCAAGACTATTCCAACAGTCAAGTTCAAGCATTGCTTGAACTTGATTAATGTGATCAGTACCTGAGTGCCCTAAGGGGCAGGTGGAGACGGTGAGACGTGTTAAGTGCATGAGGATCAGCTTCAATGTTCGCCAAGATGGAGATTTGTTATTTATTTGGCTCAATTGAATAAATAATAAATAAATCGGGCCCATGTATTTGCCCATGTTCTACTGTGATTAGAAGTAGGTCTATTATCATAGGTCTACTATGTTTAGAAGTAGTGTTTTGGGTGTAACTGGGTTTTGGGCTGATATTATAAACATAGACTTAGGGTCTCTATGATGTACATCTTTTTCTGATTGCATAGTGAATTCTCCCGTCTTCCTCGTGGACGTAGGCCAAAAGCCGAACCACGTAAATCTCCGTGTGCTTGTGTGTGCTTGATCTCTTCTCATAGGCCCTAGATCACAACATCTCTCATTTGAGGAATTATGACTAAATGTCCATTCCTTATTGAGCTTATGCCCATGTGTATGTAACTAATAGAATCCCAAAACTATTTTCAAAGTTTAACCATTTCTATGTTAGTCAATGCCCATGCCCATGCCCATGCCCATCCACATCCCCATATCCAACCATTTCTATGTAAACAAAAGTCGATGCCCAATTTTATCATCTTCTATTACAACCAAAGCCAATGTTCATTTGTATTACTGTAATATGGTCTTTTTATTATAAGAAAGTTAATGTGGACTACCCTTTAATGGAGTAAATATTAATTTTCCATCAAGGAGATGGAAGCTTTAATAAGTGGTTCCAAACATCAACTTTTTGGGTAAAACAAAAACACCTGTGGAGATTATGCTTGTAGGTTTAATTAAATGTAAAAAATAGTAAATCTAGACTACCAACTTCTTTAATAGAGCACAAACCTTCCTACTTAAAAGAGTAATACAAATGGGATGGGCGGGGATATCCCTGCTCCCTGCCCACAACACTAATACAGGTGGGAGAAGATTAGCTATCAAGAAGACGAGTCTCTCCAGCTCTACTTTTCTCTTTAAGAGACAAAAAAAGAAGATATACTAACAGTAATGAAGAAAAGTACTTAAATGAAAAATACTAAAATGGGTGCGTGTTACATATGTTGTATAGAGAAGATATATGTATAGGGGTTTTGAATTTGGACTTGGATATGAATATTTGGTTCTGAGAATCATAAAGAAAGAGGAAGCATCGGTGAAGCACTTTTCTTCTCATCGGTTTGCCCTTTTCAATCAGGGAATCTGCAAAGTACTATTGCTTCCTTTCTTCTTTAATGAATCCTTACTCAGAGAAAAAACATATATATATATATATATCAAACAGGCCTTTGGGACTACTATGTTCTATATAACACATTGATGGTGTGTTTTGCCTTTAACAAGTCTAAGGGGATTTTTCCTGTTAAATCATCTTTTTAAATAATATTTCTTTTTAGGTTTTTTCTTATGGAAAAAATTCATATATTCCAATGCCTCTAAAAGCATCCTCAAATACGACTTTATTTATTTCTGGACTAAAATAGCCCTTTACTTTATCTCTCATGACACCGAGACTCAACCATATTTGTGCATTGAAGTATTTTGCGAGTCATTATTTTTGTTTCAACTCTTGAGCTTGCTAGTTTATTCCGGACATTATGAGTAGTTAATGTTGATTTCAAATTCGCATTCTAAAGAAAAAACCGTGGAGGAAAATATTTTCTAACTTAGAAGCTAATCCTCCATAGATTGCAATAAAAGTAGGGTAATTACGAATAGGGAATGGAGAGAAGCACTGTTTTTTTTTTTTTTTCCTAAAAATGAAATGGGAGATTTTTTAGGAAAATCTCCATAGATTGTACTAAGAGGAAGGTCACAGTGAGTACACTATTGAACAAACTTACTATGGAACGGTTCAACTTATACATTCATAGAAATCATTGTTACAACTTCAAAATTGTTAGTCAAATTTAATGCAAATGTACGTATCCTATTTGAGTAAACTTTAACCATTGAACTCGCGAGTCTTTTATTGAGATCACAAGTTGATACTTGATATCGTGAGTTGATTCTCGATGTCACGACTTAATTATATTAGTATTCAATTCATACTTGAAAGTGAGAAAAGTGGAGGAGAGCATTTTTAGAATTTGGAGCAAATTCTCCACATGTACTAAAAGTAAGGTAAAAATGAGTACATTAATGGTAAGACAAAGTCACAATGGAGATATTCGACCCTAACTTTTTAGATTCTTGAACTCGACATAAAAGTCATGTCCCTTGTAAAGTTTCAGGTTAGGCTACGCTAGATTCTCATAGCTTTGGTCTTATTCGCCAGTAATTGTAGTAAGAGTACATTCAAAATGAGGACACTATTGGAGTTTATAAAAAAATATGAATTAATCTAACTTGCTAGAAAAAACTAATGAATGCTTGGGGGACATTGGTGAATGGAATTGAACAGAAGTAGAAAACCTAAGCGTGGACACATATATGCACAATAAAGCCTGAACTCGCGAGCGTTATGTACTTCTTGAACTCGCGAGGCATATCTCAAACTCGCGAATGCCATGTCTCAAACGCGTGAGAGATAAAGTGAATGACAACTGGACTTGGAAAAAATGAAGTCTACTGTACAAAATGCTTTCGGTCATTAATTTTAGAGCTATGGGAATATTTGAGACTTTTTTCATAAAAATTCCTTATTTTCTTAACTTACTTTGTTTTGGCAAGATGATTGTAGTTATATCTCAAATAACTACAATCAAAATTCAATAATCAGAATTGTTTTTTTTTTTTTTTTTCAAGAAATGTGAAATTGTTGAAAACATGATTTGTGATAATTCCTAGATTGATATATGAATTATGGGATGATATGCATGTATTATTGTTTGTGCGCCATTTCATCCACAACCACGACTCATGATGAATTATTGGTTTGATCTGCCTAACTAAAGAAGAAGAAACCAAAAATTATGGTGTCCTTTCTGAACAAGCAACAAGGGTTTTTCGTACGTAGTAGGGATCATCAGGCAGCCCGTGAAGGCATCAGTCACTTCAAGGAAAGTGCGTTGAAAGCAAGACCGGTATCAAAGATTCCATTCTCTATCCATAACCTGAGAGCCATTCTCTATCCATAACCTGAGAAATGGTTCTCTTGGTTTGTTCTTTTCTAAAAATAACTAAAAAAAGTTTTAATCATGGCAAAGACAAAGAAACTAGGTTGGAAACCCTACTTTAGAGCTTGCCTTGATCACTATCAGAGCCCTTTTGTTTCAGGTAATTGTATACACTAAAATTTAGAACTCTTATTTCTAAAAAATGGCTAAAAATGGAAGAAACAAATATAGATGGTAAAAAATGACCATCAAATTATCACCCTTGAAATAAAGAATGAATCAATAAGAGATGAAAAATGGAATATCTAGCCACCACCCTAGTCGTTCAAATCCTAGACAGATGAGGGTTTCAACCACATTAATATCTTTCGTACACCATCGCATATCTTTCACCCGTCACCTCTCAAAAACTCATTTGTTGGAGCTCATTTGACTTTGAATTTATATGTTGTTAACTTAACAACCTGGCATTCGCTCATTTTTTATTGTTTTCACAAACGACTTGTGAACCAATTGCCCTTTCACTAATTAGTGAAATTCATACGAATGAATTATTTGTTGTCCCTTTAGTTGACACCTCAAATAGACCCTTTTGTTTATAAGCTAGAAGGAACCGTGGAAGAGTCAAATCGCTTGTGATGTGTCTTTTATAATGATCAATGACAGATAAATGCGCCGAAAATGGATAACACGAAATCAAGGGGGGGTTGATGAGATCCAGCATAATCAACCCACATGTCTTTCCCTACAGTTAACAGGCCAAAGGATGACATGATTTAGTTTGGGAAAGGGCTTCTATTCTCTTGATGGCATTGCGTTGAGTTTCTTTCTTTTGCTATTCCTTTTTTGTTTTTTGTTTTTATTTTCTCTTGTATCTTTGCTCTTTCTCTCTTTTAATGAATTGCTTGCTTTACCCAAAAAAAAAAAGAAAAAGAGGAGCCCCAAGGATGGATTCTTGATTGCCAAACCTAGAAATGGGAAGCTTAAATCTAAAGGACACAATAATCTTTTCTTCCTCATCACAAAAAGAGGACAATAAAGATAAATAACGGTTGGAAAACTTTTCAAGTCGATTTTTGACTCTCCCGAGTCACCTTATTTTGATAAAGGACCGAGACTCAAATATAAGGGAGACTCAGCCGAGTCATCTCATTTTAATAAGTTGCTCGCATTCTGAATCATTTTTTTGATAGGTATATAAACAATTAATGTTCATTTTTAAGTAAGGCTTAAATTATGCACAAGGTTTGGAGTCAGCGTTTTAAAAATGATAACTTGAATGTAATTTGAACTTCATATTTGATTTTTTACATTCCATAGTTGGACTAACAAATTATGTAATATGCAATACTTTATCTTTTATTTTCCTTATTGTAGTACTTTTCTTGCCAATCATAAATTGATTATCATGAATGCATGTAAAAAATATATATTTATATTTTATAATTAATGGATTCATTTTTAAGTATCTTTAAAATCATTTGAAAAATTATGACTCTTCCGAGTCTATGCAGTGACTCTACTTGAGTTAAGGTTTTTTTTTATTTATATATATATATATATATAAGATGAGTTGAATTCGAGTAACGAGTTTTCCAATCTTGAGATAAACCAAAGATTCAGTCATTTAGATACATAGAATGGACAGCGTGGAATACAAATATGAGAATTCTATTTCTATACGCCTCTTAGGTGGTGTCTCATGAGCCAGAGGCCCACAACACAAACACAAGGGTCCCCTGGTGAGAAGAGAAATCATCACCAAAAAAGTTCTTTGGCCTACCAAACCATGTGTGGGCAAAAGAGAGATGAGAAGTGATCGAATTCACCACAAACTCACATAGGAACAGCAAATTAAGTCGGGTTTGAACAAAGACCTACACAATCCGCTTTTATTAGTAGCAGGTTTGGTAGTAATTGGTTCATTCTAACGGGCATATATGGGTTTCAAATTTTTAATATGAGTTGGATTGACAATGGGTTTGAGTCTTGGTTATTTCTAAACTGCCCCACCTGCTTTCCTTAAATTTACATAATTTTTTTTTAGAATACATAATGTTTAATTTGTTAAGCTTTCTGTGGTTCAATGACATAAATGGTAATAGGTATGGTATCTGGGATTCCACAAGTTGTGGGTTCAAATCTCACCAAGGTGAAGCCATTTTCTAATAAAATAAAAAGGATGGCATTTGTCCTAGAAAACCATAAACCATCATGGTTAGATGAAGTATAAAGTAGAGAGTTTGGATCGCTTGTTTAGTTCAAATAGAGAGATACTGTTTCACCCTATCAACTGTATAAAAAAATGAGATTTTATATAGTTAACAAATATTTGATAGGATGAAATAGTATGTTTCGCAGGGGTAGAGAGTTGAATCACATTGGGCAAATATTGAGCAAGCATTATACGTTGGTCCTTTTGTGTGTCGTCTTTTATCCTCCCACTGTCGTCTTTTTCGCTCACTATATATTTTGAGGTAAGACTACATGCTCAATCGTTGATCTTTAGGCCGACATTTCCTGGGATTGATTGACTGGTGATTGTGAGATCTGGGGCCGATCTTTAGGCTGAGAATCTTGCTGGATAATATGCCTTACTTGGATAAGTGAAGTCCCTCACTAGTTGCCAATATAAGTATTTGCCAATCTCAAGCAAGAAAAAGGAGAATTGGGAAGTTCAATGCAACAAAGAGAGTCAACCGCAAAACTTGCCAAGTCAAGTTTTAGTCTACCTAACCCACTTAATTGGCTAAAAAAGATACTAGCCAATGAATCTTAAGCTTGTTTTCGACTGCATCTTCTAGCGTGGGCCCTTGCCATGAACATGATGAAACCATTTTAAATACCACCCACTACCACCCAAGACTCACTGCACTTCACCCCCACTGCCCTTCGCTCTTCTCTCCTCTTCTCTTCATCCATGGCTTCATCTCTCAAGCTCTATCTCAAGGCAACTCTAGGTCTTCTCTTCCTCCTTTCTCTTGTCTCTCAACAAACTTACTTGGCCACAGCCACAAAACTTGAGTGGGCTGGATCCATAACCCCACAGGTCCCTGCAGGCAGGCCATATGCACGAGGAAGGCTAATGTTGCGAAACAAGAAAATGGAAACAGAAGCGTTCCGACCAACAGCCCCAGGCCATAGCCCTGGCATGGGCCATGACACCCCAGGAAGGCTAATGTTGCAAAACAAGAAAATGGAAACAGAAGCGTTCCGACCAACAGCCCCTGGCCATAGCCCTGGCATGGGCCATGACACCCCACCAGAGAGTCGTAAATGAAAGAAAGAAGCATGAGTTGGGATAATGTTCTCTCAACTCTAGTACTGTGTTTATTTTTATGAAATAAAATGCCAACAACTGCTTTGGCAAACCCACACTCCAACCCCCCACGTCTTTCTTCTATTCTCTTCATGTAATTATAGATATGATGATGATAAAGGTCTTTGGTGAGGGAACCAAAGCATGACGAGGAAGTGGCAGGAAAATAACCTCGTATGGTATAGCTTGTACTAGATTGTATAAGTGACATAAACAAAAAAAATCTATTAGTGGTTTCTATTCTTGTAACTTAATTACTATGCATGTCGGTAAAGATAATCAATATTGCCTTTGTGAGGTCTCTTGTTTGGTGGGTTTATTTTTCTGGAGTGAGCCCTGAAAAGCCTTACTAGTTACTAAGTGGGTTGCAACTTGGACAGAGAAAAGCGCAGTGGGCGTGTCCCAGAATAATTCAATCTGGGCCGGGTCGGTTTGGGCTTGTGTTGAATTTTTAAGATTGAGTGATATTTGCGCCAGCTTGAATACAGGCCTTGTTATCTGAAATGGGCCTGAGTAACCCAACCCAAAATCCATCATATTCACAACAAAACTGCCGTTTTTGGTGGCAAGTTGGGGGAGGATCACCCTTTGAATGCCACCGGCCTTAGCCTGTAAGTAAAGAATTATATTGCTTGGGCTTGGGCCCAGGGTTAACCTCGTGTTTTGAGTCTTAACTCAGGCTGAACCTCAGATTTAACCACATTCAATTTGTGCATATTTGTGCTATAAGGATATCTAGCCGGCCCAACTGATTAGCGCCCTCATCTTCCATTCACACAATGGTGTTGTTTGTGGTCTGTAGAGGTGACAATGGATCAGGTCAGGTCAAGTTCAGAACACTGGTAATGGGTGTGGTATTTGACCCATTTATTAATTAGTTTGCGAAGTCAAACCAAACCGAGCTTGGAATTTACAGGGGCCAAGGTCAACCCAAACCCTTAATTAACAAGTAGGGCTTGGGTTGGCTTGGTGGGTCATAGTGCCCCTGGTCGGGTTGAATCCTGTTAGTGGGTCAAAATGCAAGAACGGGTTTTGTCTGAACCCTACCCAACCCAACCCAACCCAACCCAACCCCAAACCCAACACAAAAATAAAAGTGGTCAATGAGAATCCTGAACTATCTGGCCGGGTTCATGGGCCAGGATAGGAATTGCACTCCTAGTCTGGTCTGATTCTGCTTGTGTTAAGTGAAAAGTTCACAGCCCCTTGTTGAACCATTTGGAAAGGAAGACGTTCCCTTCTCGCTGAAAATGGGAACTAGTGAACTCACCAGTCTGGAGCAGCCCACTCCCCATTCAGAGCTGGGCCTGATATTTAACTCAGTTCTAGCCCATATGTCTGAGAGTCGAGCTCCGTAACAACACTTCTTACCATTACAATAGATCTCTCACTTACGTAAGAAATTTTAGGCACAACTGATTGATGTGGATTAGCTAGTTAAAAGGCAGAAGTTGTAAAGCATACGGTTCTAAAAAAAAGTGACTCGTGGCATAGTTGGTGACTTTGATCCTATGGAATATAAGAAAAAACTTTGGGATCTAACCATCTAAAAAATGCGCACCTTCTATTCGAGTAATTTTATGTTTCAATTACATATTCCAACTATGCATATTTGTTAAGTTTTCTTAACTAACCATTTCTTATGAAAATGTTAGTAGCGGCAACATAAATACTTCGTCAGTACACTTTTGGTGAGAAGCAATTTTTTTTTTTTGTTTGCGTTGAGTCATTCCCTGTAGAATTCATACTCGCAATTGGTTGATTTTGATATTATATTAAGTTTTCACAAGTGTACTTTTCAATAATATTATTCCGGTTGGCATAAAATTTTGATTGAATTTATATATAAAGAGTGGGGCGTGACACTCACACGAGCAAGTCTGATGGGGTAGGGGTATGCCAAACATTAGGGCTGTACAAAAAATCCGGTATCACCGCAAAACCGGACCGAACTGGGCTGTTCGGATCGGTTTATAGTTGATCGGCTCGATTAACGGTTTGGCATTTATAAAAACCGCTTACATCGGTTTGGTTAACGCTTTGGATATCATAAAAACCACTTAAACCAAACCATCCATGTACATTAACTTAAGTATTGCCTTTTTACTGATGTGAGTCCATTGCATATAAATTTTTGTGCATACCACTAGGGATTGAGTCCACCGCATATAAATTTTTGTGCATCCTAGTACTGTGAATTGATTATGCTTTGAAAGGGATTTGATGCACTGATTAGACTAAGATAACCGAATGGGCAGGTGAGGAAATTTCAATGGATGGTTCCGATTAGATGGGTAGTAACATCATAAGTGGGTCCCTTGAAGTGGACAGCCATTATGAGAAATTGATGCGTGGATAGTACTGGAAGCAACTTCCATTATAAGAGATTGATGTATAGATAACACTAGAAGCAACTTCCATCATAAGTGGATCACTGGAATGTTGAATTTTTATGTTTGCACTAAACATTGAAATAAATGCAAAGGATGGGGTCTCATCATTTTGAAATTTGCAATGTCTGATTTTAAAAAAAATAACGGTTTAACCGACCAAACCGAACAAAACGATTTGGTTTAAGTCCTCTCCATCTGTTGGATCTGATCGGTTAATTAAAAAACCGACAGATTCGGTTTAGTTATTGTTTTTAGTGTTAAACCAATCCGAACCGCCCATGTGCAGCCCTACCAAACATGGGTTAAATCAAGTTGTCTACCGATTCGTTATGCTCCGCACCATTTATTATAGGCTGCGACCAGATTCACCCACGATTATAGATTGCAACCCAAGTTCGATTTGAAGCGGGTATTAGCTTTAGGCGATTTGTTATGCTCCACACCATTTATTACTAATTTACATATTTGTTAATACATGTTGCTATTAGGCACTTGAGAGGTGAGAGCTGTGGATTTGCAAGTTGAAGCTCTTTGGTAATCACAGGGTGGATTTGATATCACATGCCATAAGCCCATCCTGGTTTAATCCAAGCACGATGGAAAGCAACAGTGGAATGGTTTACTATTTACACACTACAACAGTTGGAATCATTCAGCCCATGGATGGTATTTGATCATTCTGCCATTTGCAGAAGTTAGAAACTCTAGAAGGTTAAAGATGAGGGCTACAATTTAGGTCTGCCCCAACCCTACCCCGACCTGATCTTTGGTCATTTGAGCAGGTTCAAACCATGTTAAGTTTAGCTCGGCTGAAAAATATGGAAACCCAAGGAGATTTTTCATTGGGCTGCATTTGAGGCCACAGGAAACCCAATCCGACCCAATACTGGTCCCATCTACTTAAGTAACAAGAAGACAAAAATTATTCTGTGATGCCTTCAACTTTTTAGTGTTGAAGGGCAACTAAAACTTGATTTAACTTGCGTTGGCCCTATATTTTTGCAATTTTGCATCTATGCAATTGCATGGAATTCAAACTAACAGTAGGTGTGGGTTAGATAATGTCAAATCGTGCCTAAGGAGAGTGGAATGAAAGGGCCAAAGTAGGCCCCACAAGCGGGCTCGAGTAAGGTCATATTTGGCAACAAAATCTTTCGGGAAAAGGTTTTTGATTTTCCTAAAATTGTAGTAAATTCATGTTTGGCAATTGTAAATTCTTAAGTATTTAAACAAATAGAAATCTTAATTTGATAGGATTTTCAGATCCCACTACCCCCATAAGATTGGAAAATCTTCACTTAAGTGTATTTGCACACTAAATCTTATTTTTCTCAGCTATATTCATCAATACACACTAATAGCAATGTGAAATCTTCAACTATACAAATCCCCAGCGAAGAATCCATATTCCAGTGGTAGTGAAGAATCAAAAGACCTATAGATTCCTCGCCTATTACCAAACATACGCTAAGGCAACCTCTTCCACATAGTAAAATTTTCACACCCGAGGCATAGTAAAATTGTGTTGAAATTTTCACACCAAAGATTAAAGTGAAAATGATTTACATTTGTAAGGCATATACAATCAGTATACATTTCTTTCGGCACCAAAGTGGTATAGAGCACTTCGGTCTCGCATGTAGACAATTCTGCAATAGTATTATTTTCTCTTTTCATCCATGCATTCAAATGGGCCTTATTAGGCCTATATATTGAAGTATACAAGCCAAAGAAGGAAGAAAAAAAAAGGACCTGTATACTGCAGTGGGCTCATTTGTTTGAGTGGAATAAGATACATGAGAGTTTATTGTCAAATGGGTATGTTTATTTGTATGGAATTGGAATACATTGGAATCTATCATCAAATGGGCAAGTCTATTGCATGGAATTGCAGGCCTATATGTTTATATGGTATTGGAATACATAAGAACTCACTAATAAAATAGGCTTATTTGTTTGCACGAATGAGTACTCATAGGAAGTAATAATTCGTATAAGCCTGTCTGTTTGTATTGAATTGGAATGCATATGAATTCATTGTCAAATGGTCCTCTTAATTTGCATAGAATTGAATAAACATGTAGAAAATATAAAAATCTCTATGTTTATTATATAACATAAAAGTTAATTCCATATATTCACAAATACATACCAATTTATATCATATAATAAGGGACAAAGGACACACATGTATATTTATTTATATAGGCATTAGCCCATGACAGAAGTCTCGCACAGTCTTATAGTATAAGACACCTAGTTGGGCCCACTCAGTGTGGCCCACAGATCAAGAGATTAGGACCACTAGATTGGCTTTAATTTTCATAATTGGCGTGGTCCCAACTCTCACCTTAGGGTCTGTTTGTGCACAGCTGCGGCGTTTCCTCTTCCACAATAGTTGATTTCTAGCCAGGGTGGTCTGAAAATCTACTGCAGAAAATGGCACTTCAATGCCGCACTTGAAAATCAGGAAGGAGAGAATCCTCTCTGCATCCAAACGACATGGGGAAAGCGCCGGATTTGATTTTTGCGGAAACCACCGTTGCACAAACAACTCCTTAATCTTTTCATCCCCGTCTTAATTTTTCGTGATCTATGGGGCCCCGGTGGGCCCTACCAGTTGTCTTGCACGGTGTCTCGCACGGGAATATCTATGGGCCAAGCCAAACTTGTACCCCTCCCCCACCCAAAAGGCCGGTCTTAAAAGATCAACGCTTACCCTAGCCTCCGACTTTAGGACATGAAAAAAGGCCCTTATTTTTGCGGTCTTCGGCTGGCCAGGGCTTCAAACTCACAACTCTAGTAAAAGACGGGCCCACTAACGAGTGGGTCAGATTGACAAGCCTAGTAATAAGATGGGCCTCACTTAAGCAGGCCGGATAATATGAATTATGAACAGAAGGCATTCGCCCCATGTATATAATTACTGTGGATGGGGTTTCCACAGAATTATTGTGGTTAGACTGTATTTGTTTTACAAGGTGCGTCTAGACATGTGCATGAAAGGGGTGTTTTTTAAGGATGGAAACATCCTCTGTCCGATCCTAAATATTGTCAATTGTTCCTGACAACCCCACCAAAGATTAGAATTTTTTCTTTTGTTTTGGTAAACACCAAAGATTAGATTAGAGTCATCTTATCTATCTAACGGAAAAGAGCCCTCCCCCTCGACAATCTCTCCTTGCTGTCCTTTTTTAACCTTGAATCAGGTGTTTCCGTGTTTGCAAATCGCCACAGCGGAGCGGAGCAGAGCAAAATGGGTCGACCTCCTCACAGCGGAGGCCCTGCCTTCCGCTTCACTGCCAATGAGGTAACAACAATAAGAAGAAGAAATCACAATCACCCCAGTCTCTGTTTTTCCCCTCTTTTTTTTTTTTTTATTCTTGGGGTTTTTTTTTTTTTTATTATAAAAAAGCCCCATCTCCTTTTTGCTGATGATTAACTCATGTAGCTTCTCATATGCTCTTTGGATTGGTTTCTAGTAATATTGGCATTCATCAGTTGAGGATATATGGAAATTATTGTTTAAGGATGTTCTTTTTTCTTTTCTTTTTTTAATTTAAATGTTGGGTTTCCCAGTTGTTCTTTTGATTCATGGATTTTGCTCACATTTGAACTGTTGTTGGATTACCTGAATGCAGAAAGTTATATGCATGGATTATGGATGCCTTGAAAATCAAAGGGATTGGATGATTATTGATTTGGGTTTTGAGGCCCCAAAAAACAATGGAAAAATAATGAAAAAAATGGGTGTTTTAACTTTTGATTCAGCTGTGAATAGCAGTCTGATGAACACCGAATTGGGGTATCGGTCAGTGCCGATCCATTGGGTGGTGAGTGGTGAGTGTGAGGGGTTTGTGGATGCCCCGGAAACCAAAGCAATTGGATTATTTAGGTATGGACTTTGAGGCCCCAAAGAGCAATGATATATTTTTTTAAAGGTGGTGTTTCGAGTTTAAATCCATCAATGAGTAACAATAGGATGAATGCCAAATTGCATTGAGTGGCTATTTATTGAGGGAGGAGTGGTGAGTATGAGTGGATTACTTGATCATATTTGGGCCAGCTTGGTTCCACAAGCTGTTTCTTATGTAGCTTATATGTGATGGTTCTCATATGAAAAATGGATGCTTTTGGCTGCTTTAAGTAAATTGGTTGTTCATCGTTTCAATCCAAGATTATTAATGGCTTCTCTTTGATCCCCACTCTTAATCCTTCTCTCATTGCCCACTTTTGATAAAGCCCTCTTTTTTTTTTTTTCTGAAAGGATGACTGAATTCATTTCATATCACTATGGAACTTTACAGTATAAGAGTAGTATACTGATAACCAAAAAGCCCCAAAAAACCCAAGGGCAAAATCCAAAATCCCCAAAAGGAAAGGGTTGTCGACCCCCAAAAAATCAGGCGTGAACCTAAAGGCAAAAAATATTAACAGTCAGTTACAAAACACAAAGATGGTCTGGGTACTCCCTCTTTGGCTAGTTTGTCCGCTTTCGAGTTTGCAGAGCGCTTAATGAGGTTATATGAAATGTTGATATTCTTAGCAATCTCTGCCACCTCTTCTACTAAATCTGTAAGGTACCAAGGAGCCATAGAAGCTTGAGAAGCCCACTTTATCGCGCATGAAGAATCCCCTTCTACTCTACAATCAACAACTGTGGATTGAATCTCACCGCTTCTCGTAATCCGATTTTTAGAGATAATATCTCAGCTTTGTTACATGAGCATAGACCAGCTGCACCTGAGTACGATAACAGGGTGACTCCTTGATCATTGCAAATTACCCCCCCTATACCCGCCATTCCTGGATTCCCTATTGCTCTTCTGTTGAAGTTCAGTTTCAATGCACCATTTGATGGAGGAGTCCATTTGTAGATTATGCAAGGTTTATATGGATGTGAGAATGATATTTCCGTCCAATTTTGAAAGATAGCATTTGCTGCAATACCTTTGAAGAGTGTTAATGAAGAAGCCCAAATAGCGACCAAATGTTTAATTCTCTCTCCTAGTTGTTGTCAGTTGAAGATAATCCTTCAAAGCATCTTTTGTTTCTTTCTTTCCATATGCACCACAAAACCGCCAAGAATGTAAGATTCCACATCGTCTTTCCTCTTTTTGACCCCACTCCCATTTTCCAATATTCAAACAAGGCTGGTGGGGATTCAGAAAGAGGCCCACAACAGTGAAACCAGCTTAATGTAACCTTCCATATGAATTGTGCTGTTTTGCAATTGAGCAAAAGGTGGTTGATGGTTTCCTCATCCGATAGACACATTGGACATGCATTTACAACCAGCATTCTCCTTTGCCGTAGGTTATCCATTGTTAGAATACCAACAAGCAGAGCGGACCACCCGAACGCAATGACTCTAGGTGGGGCTTTCATCCTCCATAGGCTGGCAATATGTGGGTCTGATGCCATTGCATCTTTAGTCATGGCTGAGAAGAACGGCGCCACCGAAAATATGCCATTTGTGGAGGCTGTCCAGATCCTTTTATATTTCCCATTTTTTGGAATGACAACATTACCAATAAGCAGCATCATAGCTTGGAATTGAGCTGCCGCCTCCTTATTCAGATTTCTTCTAAACCTTGGCCCCCACACTACTCAATCATCAATCCATTCCAAGTAATCATTAACTTTGGCTCTTTGATTAGTGGCACAATTGAATAGATTTGGAAAGGAAGTCGCTAATGGTGTGCCCCCACCCCAAGGTTTGTCCAAAAAAAGGCTCTGTCACCTTTGCCAACACGATATATGATATTCTTTGAGAACATCTACTTTGAAGCAAGAATACCTTTCCATATGGCTGAGTACCGCGGCATAGGATCTCGGACTTCCCACCCATCCCTTGAAGTTCCATATTTTGAGAATAGTAACTGTTTCCATAGGACTTTTGATCCATCCCCAATCCTCCATAACCATTTGCCAAGTAGCGCTAGATTGGTCTCTTTTACAGTTCTAATTCCCAAACCCCCATCTTCTTTAGACTTGCAAACTTGAGACCACTTTATCAAATGAAATTTCTTTTTATTTTCATTACCATGCCATAGGAAGTCCCTTTGCAATTTCTCAATTCTTTTGATAAAGCCCTCTTCCCAAGAAACAATTTACTTTCCCTAGGAAAATGCCAAAGGGGCTCTAAATAAACTATGAATTCCCAATAAATGAAAGCGGACTGCCAACCCACTATTGGATCAATGGTAATCACCTTCCCTTTTATAGGGCGGGCATACCAGGGTTCAATTCAATCCCTGATAATTGAAGAAAAAGCTGGCAATTGGCTATGATGCCCGGATACGGCATGGATGTGGTAAGGACAATGGATTTTACACACAAAAAGTGAAGTATCAGATACGACATGATACGTTTCTATTTTTGAAGTATCCGTTCATCGTAGGCAATGATTGTGAAGCAGTGCTACAAGCAATAAATAAATAAACTAAAGCGTATCTTTTTAGCTCCCAGAACAGTAGGGTACTCTGTGTCTGAGTGATAAACTTGAGGTTAAAGCAATCAAGTTTGGTCTTTTCAGCAGCATCCACACCCCTTCTTTCTCTCTTTCTCTTTGTTAAATAAAAGAAAATATAGGGATAGACTTCGGGATTTTTATCTTATGCCCTCTTACTCCTCTATTTTCTTTGCTCTTTGAGAATTTTAGAAAGTAATGAAGGCTTTTTTTGTCTCTCTATTTGCTTGGGATGGAATTTTTTAAAACAATAAGAGCATTATTGCTTTTACTTTCTTCTAGAAGATATAAAAGGAACTCACAGTTTATATCCCCATCCTTTGACAAAAAGGTTATAATGCCTTCCTCCTTGATCGCCAAGTGAATCCCACATTGAATCTTGAGCCTTCACCTTTTAAATAGAGGGTATTTAGTGAAGCACTTGATGAGGCCCACTTAGGAAAAATATAAACTCATTAAAGAAATGCCCTATTCTCTATGAAAAAAACTTAACTCAATATGATCTAGGCCCAAGTCAAATTGATTTGTATGGAAAATTCAAATTGTTTATAACATTTTATTGTAGTATTTTAAAAAGTTATCAATATGAAGCTGGATCATTTAAGTGAACTCCGAGAATGACTATCCACTACATTAGGACGCTGTTTTCCAACAATTTAGATATTTATAAGTGGATTTCATGGAACTCTTCTGTGATTCTTTGTTTTCTTTTCTCTTTTCTCATATCTCTACCGTGTAGATAACATCCGCAGGCCTTGAAAATATTAGTGCACCAAAAGAATTGCTCTCTTTTCTATGAGAAATTTCACTTCAATATGATATAGGTCTACTATCAGATTGATTTCTATAAAATAATAGTATTTTTAATCATATTTTGTCTAACTGTTCTAAATTTCTAGAAGTTATCATTTAAACTATGGACAATTAAGCGAAGGAAAATCTTCACCTACGAGTAGATCACATACTGTGTTTGCGGTCCAAATTATGGGGCTCACTTTGATGCAATCGTATTATTGGGAGTGGATATCATGGAAAGGTCTCTTTATGGTTAAGGGTCATGCAAAAAAATCAACCCGATTTATCGTAGCTCTTGATTAAACAACCTTAAAGTTTAATGCTCTTTTAACTATAAATATTTTTGAGATTCAACCCAATGATGGTTCAAGGTTTGATGGGTATCAAATTGGGCATTGTGCCAGATCTAGGTGGGGATAAGAGTGTGAAGGGAGCTACAATGATCAAAGATAGGTCCAAGTGGGCCTAGGCCCAAGGATGAAAATAGCGGTTGGCGGCGGGCGTAGCGGCCCGCCGCCAAACCGCTACGAAGCGGGCGATACGTAGCGTAGCGGGGATACGTAGCGGCATAGCGGTGTGATTTGAAATACTCACCAAAAAAATCTGAAAAATTCCAGAAAATCCAGAAAATTGTAAAATGAAAGAAAATGTGGTTCTTTTGCAAAAGTAAGTAAGAAAAGGGGGTATAGCGGTGCCCTCAATATATAAGGTCCTGTATCGCTATATAAATAGAAAATAATAGTAATGATTAGTTTTTTCACATTAATTCATGTTCTTTAGTCATACTAACTTAGAAAGTAATGAAAAGCTCATTAAAAAAAAAAAAAAAAAAACTAGAACATGAAATAAAGGCATAAGACTTAAGAGTTAGGTCATTAGTGAACATTGAACAATCAATAGTCAATACTTTAAGCCTCAAGGTTAAAGGTTCAAATTCAATCAAGTGAATGAAGTGGTCAACACTCAACAACTCAACATTCAACACTAATTTAGAAATGAAGTGGTCAACACTCGTCCTCTCAGAAGATGACACATCCGATTAAGAGGAAGACTCCAAGGTCAACACATAAATCAATTACATCTCCTACAAAACAATGATGGAGACCGTGGGAACTTAAGAAGTTCCCTCTTGGGCCTCTCCCACTTAGTTATTTAACAATGAGGGTTCTTTTAAAACAGTTAAATTAAGACCAGTTTAAAATTTAGTAGTAATAGGTAACCATATCTATACTACTACACACATTCCAAATATAATTAAACATGCTTAATATCATATATTAACAAATAATGATAATAATAGACATCCAAGCACAACAAAGAAAGACAACCAGTAAAAGAGGCCTAGCTATCATGGTCAAGTAGGATCCTTTTGTTTTCATGATTGCCACTTCTTTAAAACATGCGTTTCGCAAAGGGGGTCCGGGGGTATCCCCCGGCGGGGATCGAGCTGCCCGGTCAGCTCGCGGGGGCCCAGGGGGCAGCGCCCCCGGACCAGAAATTTTTTATGAAGTTCTTCCTTCGAAATCGAATTTCTGCTTTCAGAACCTGTGCCCCTCCTTAAAAGTTGTGATTCATAGTAGTTAGAGAGTGATAATCTCAAAAGTTGAAAAAAAGTGAAAAAGTCGCGGGGGGGGGGGGGGGGGGGGGGGGGGGGCGGCGGGTTTGTTTAACACTGCCGATATGTATTGGCCGCCACCCGCTATTTTAATCCATGAGTCCTAGATGATGAATCTTCTTTAGATTCCTTAGAATAGTTGAATCTCTTGATTTTGTAGCAACAAATCTTGACAAAATGGAGTTGGGACCACTAGGGGGACACACAAAGGGTTCACAGCAGTAAAAATGGAGAAAAAAGAGGAAGGAAGATGAAAAAAGTTGAAAAGGTAGAACGAAAAGTCGTCAGGGGGGTTTTATTACCCCCCAGCGCCACGTAGCGGCCGCTACGGGTGCGTTACCCGCTAAATTCAATGTAGCGTGGCGGCAGCTGCCGCCACGGCCGATATATTGGCCGCTACGCTACGTAGCGGCCGATATTTTCATCCCTGCTAGGCCTAATAGAGTTGAAATTTATATGTAGTCTACTCCAAGAGAAAATTCTTCTTCAAGCAAATCTTATGTAGATTATAAGGGAAGGGGCCATTTTTTGAATGGTTTACATTTTTCATAAGTGGGACCTAAAATTATCTGGACCATTCTTGCCTCCCAGAAGAAAAATATGGCTTCGCCACTGCTTGTTGGTCAGTTGGTGTCCGAGTGATAAATTTGAGGTCAAAGTTATAAAGTCTAGTCTCTAGTTTCAGATTGTGGTACTCCGAGTGATAAATCTAGAAAGAGAAAGCCGTTGGTGTTGCAGTTGGATTTACGTAAGATAAAGACCCACTTCTCCTGTCAAAATTTCCCTATCTGCAAATTTGGTTTTATTGTTTTATTGTTGCATTATTTTTTGGTTGATTGTATTATGTTGTGAGAACTTATCTGCATTCAACATTTACTATTGTTAGGACTCAGAGATCACATTTAATGGAGTTAGCGAATTGACCTTTTATTGATCTTTTTAAGGTGGTGGAGATGGAAGCATGTTTGCGAGAATCCAATAATGCGGTACCTACCCGTGAGATTATTGCCTCTCTTGCAGAGAAGTTCAGGTATATGATCATGCAACTTGCTCTGAAAACATTGAGTACTACCATGCTTATAGAACTTTCATATTGTCATTTTGGAAATTGTATAATGTTGTTGTCTCTTGTTGAAGTGCATCTGTGGAACGAGCAGGAAAGATAGTTGTGCAACCTAAGCAGGTAATACATCCCTCTTCCTGTTTTATTTGTCTCTAGGATTGGAAATATAAAACTCTAGTGATTTATATTTTTATTCTAGGTGTGGAACTGGTTCCAAAATAGGAGGTATGCTCAAAGAGCGAAATTAGTAAAGACTCCTGGGAAGTCAGCTGTTCCAACCTCAACTCCGGACGATTCAGTTCCTGTAAGAAATGTGCCTATTCCAGCTCCGATCCCTTCAGGTAGCTTTTTCGAACATTGTTATTTTTATTGCTTTTTCTTTAAGCCACCCCTTTCGCTTGTGTTAATTCTTTTTTGGTGAACATGTGAGATATTTGATGGTTTAATCTCTGCCACCAGTCTTATTCCCACGAATGGTAAATCTCCGCTACCTTTACTGTTGCCAAAGTCCATACCTTTCTAAATCAACTCATGACGGGTCCAACTTCACTTGGCATAGATGGTGGCTTTAACGTTTAACCGATTGCAAAACTCAAAGACACAATTCTATTACCTTGGAACAACAGCCAAAGGGGGACTTGCCTAGAGGCAAGGCAATCCGGACAATGGCTGAGTTCCTAACACCTTTCACCTCCTTTATCTCCATTTAAGATCAGGAAAGCTAAAACACTAAATATTGACTTGTGTCACCAGCTGAACTCTGCTCACGACAACAGCTAGCTGCATTGCACACTCTCTAGGGATTTTTGGAATGATAAAAATCATGTAAAAATAGTACACATGTTGCTATTTTTGGCCCTGCCTAAAACTTCATTATATATAGCCTAAAATCAATAATCATTTTTTTTTTTTTATCATAGGCAGTCAATAATATTTGCTACCAACTTGACAAAAACAGTGAAATGATTGCAGTGATATTTTGAAAAGATTGCAATATTATCATGATGTTTTACATGAAGCAATATTTTCCTGATAATATAAAAATATTTTCGGAATATTGATAACAATGAAAATGTTGCAAGGTCCTGGGTTCCACGTCTGTGAGAGCCACTTACTTTACTTGCCTATTTGTTTCTCATAAAAAAATAAAAATAAGAACATCTCAATAAAAATGGCAAAAATCCATTAAAATTATTTAATTTTCCTGATGAGGCTATGGGTTCAAGTCATGTTACCTATTAAAATTATTATCTCCTTGCATAGACTTTAAAAATTGAGTTCATAAAGAATTTTAAATTTGGCTGACATTGAAATTAGCTTGTGCGAGGCCTCTCTTGGATAGAAAGGAGGTTTTAGTGTTTAGAAATGCGTGTGTGGCTAGGACAGCTATTTATGTGGATGCGAAGGGGATGATTCATGGCTTTGGTTATCAATTTGAGCAGAATATAAAAAATAAAGTGAATATTTGGGGAATTTCTGTGTCCCCCTTTGATGGTCAACACATCTATATATATATATATATATATCAACACATCTATATTGCTTTGTGTGCCATTTGAGGCATATTACAATCAATTAGACTAAGTAAAGAAAGATACAGGTGATATGACAGCCAATGTCATTTTCCAAGTGCGGATAGTTGACTTATCATTATCCATATGGGGATATGACACATTGTTGAATGACTTAGCAGATCTCCACTAGCTGGGCCTTTGGCCCATTTTTTGTACGTGCACCCCCCACCCCCTCCACCCCACTCTGCCCAAAATGATTTGGAGTGGAGTGGAGCATCAATTTGGTGGTGAGAAAGTCATGCCGAGATTTGGTCGTAGCTTTTGTGAAAAGGTCCGCCAACTGAAGATGAGAGGAAACATGAGGTAGATGAAGAGCCTTAGACATAATCCTCTCTTGAATAAAATGACAATCCGTTTCTAATTTTCTATATGTCTGGTCCGCTCGTGGAATACTGGATTATTAGCTATTTGAATAGCACTCGTGTTATCAGCATAAAGTGGTGTAGGCCCTTGAGAAAAGACAACAAATTCACAGACTAACCGACGAAGCCAAACAATTTCGCTTATAGCAGATGACAGCCCGGTATTCTGCCTCAGTTGATGACTTTGAAAAAGTAGACTGCCTTTTGCATTTCCAAGAGATAGCAGATGTTCCTAAGAACATACACAGTTGAGAGACGAGTATCCTAGCAACCAACCTAATTAGCATCTGCATGGCCCTAAAGATGAAGTGGAGAGGAAGATGAATAGAATAACCCTTTATGAGTGGTCCCACGGATGTAATGAAGAATGTGATGAACCGCTGTGAGATGATTTTTGTGAGGATTACTAACAAACTGGCTCCCAACTTGTACAACATAAGCAATGTTAGGACGAGTCATTCTGAGGTAAATCAAACTTCCAACTAACCGATGATATGTTGTGGCATTTGAAAGAGTACTCCCCCATCTTACTAACTTTAACATTGATCTCCAATGGTGTGTCTGCAGTTCTTCCATCAGTGAATCCAGCTGAGGATAGTAAATCTTTGGCATACTTGTGTTGATGGATGTAGATGCCAAATGGAGTATGTTTTCATTTCCAGGATGAAATAGACAAATGTTGGCCATTGGCAACTGTAATATGCTCAATTCCAGCATAAGGGGTTTTGTTATGCAGATTTTGTGCAACTGATGTCATATAATTGGATGCCCTAGAACCAATAAACCAAAAGAGGGAAATAGAAGACATATGCATGGGTATAGAAAGATTGACCAGAGATACCCATGACAGAGAAGGTGAACATTATAGAAGCATAAACCGAACTTTGTACTGAGGTTTGGACTGAACTTTGAATCATATCTCAGATTTGTTTTGGCGCAAGTGTCATGCCAGTGGAGGATGTGGCATCATCAGTGGCCTGGTGCACTTGGGCCTGAACTGCTGTCTGATGCGGACGAGGTTGCTGTTGTAAATGTTCACTCTTGTGAGGGGGACAATGAGTGCGCTCAGAGATGAGGTGTCCTGTCCTTTTACAATAGTTTCATTTCTCTTCTTGCAATTACAAACAACACTACCATAACCTTTGCATTTAAAACATTGGGCCCTTTGTCCCTGTAGTGCTAGAAAAGTTGCCTCTTCAGTTTTAGGGACAACAAAAGCTTTGGTGTCATTACTAATGTTATGCTGAGATTGTAGCCTGGTTTCTTCTCAAAGAACTTCCTGAACACATGTTTTTAAGGTCAGAGAAACTTCCTTGTTCATGAGCGCCGAGCGAACAGACTCGAATTCAGGTCACATGTTCATAAGGAATTGGCTTATATGTGACTCTTCTTGGACTTTAAGAACTTCGGGTTGGGATTCCTTTTTAACAGTAGAAAGGATCATTAAGTCCTCAGTCCATAAAGTCAGAAAGCCATTAGGTACAATCTTTTCACCTTGACCATATTTTGCAATTTCAGTATCAAGGAGAAATTTCATAGCTTTGTTCACTTGATGATATATAGACTGCAAATGTGACCACATCCCAGCCGCTGTGGTGAATCATTGTAGGGAAATGGCAACTGATGTGTCAATGGAGTTTAGAATCCAGGTCACCACTTTAGAGGTTTTTTTTTTTTATCAGTAACAAACTAATTCATTAAAAGGAGAAAACAATACAAAGAGGAAAAGCAAGAATGAATAACAAGGTACAAGAGGATTGTACCTTCCCACACCTCAATTACAAAACCATGCCCTCTCAAGGAGAAGTCTTATCAATCCCTTGTTTGGCAAGCGCATCTGCCATGTGGTTTGCTGATCTAAGCTCATGACAAAAGACCACATTAATGGAAGAGGATGAACCTCGAATTTTCGTTGAAGAGGGATTGGAATTTCCATGGATTTGCTTTCCGATTTGACACCCAAGCAATGGCGTTGGAAGAGTCACTCTCTACAATAAGGCTGCCCCGAAACGTTCTTGAAAAACACCTCAGAGCTTCTAAAATAGCTAACACTTCTACTTCTTTAGAATTAGGAACCCCAACATACTTAGAAAACATGAACAAAAAACCTCACTTTTACTATTACGAAGGAAACCTCCAATCCCCGCCCCCCCTGGCTTACGCCTTACGACACCATCAACGTTGAACTTTAATACATTAAGAGGTAGGGGAGACCAAAAAACAGATCTACTTCCCTTTGTAGGGCCAACCCCCTTACAACTTCCACAATTTACAAGGATATCTGTAAGAGAAAAATTAGAGAACTCCTTTCTGAGCAACGCTCACTTTGCAATTCTTAAGGTGGTACTAGCAATCAACTTGGCTGCATAAGATGATGCGCCCCTAAAATTCTATCACTCATTTCCTTCCGAATAGACCACAAGATAGCAAAGAGAATTAAGCTCCAAAGAATGCGTCCACACCCAGCAAAATGCCCTCTGAACCAAGACTCAGCAACTCCAGCCAATGACTAGTGAACACCATGCAATGCCACATCTAGCAATGAAATGACTCCAAACACTAGCTGCAACCTCACAATGAAGAAAGAGATGGTTAAGTGTCTCCTCCTCCTTCTGACACATCACACAAGTATTAGAGATATTTATCGCTGTCAACCCTCTTCTTCTCAGATTATCTGCCGTAGAAACCTTTTCAACAGTTGCTAATCAACAGAAGGCCTCTACCCTAGGAGGAACCAAACCCACCCAAACAAGAGCAGAGGCGGCTTTAGAAGGTTGGGTCCCTTCCAAGGCCAAGTAGAAAGCTTTCTCTGAGAATTCTCCAGATATGGAAGATTTCCATATCTGAGAATCCTTAGAATTCCTGCTACTTTTCCCAAGTTGAGTTATTTTTTTCCCAAGTAGAAATTTTTTTTCTCATCCTCCACAATGGATCCATCTAGGCATCCCAAAAGACTTTGTTGGGTGACAAAGTGTCAAAGAGGGAAAGCCCATCCAGTATAATTCTTTCCAGTAAACTTAACTTGGATAGTCTCATTCTTGTCCATGATTAAAAGGAACAGGTACTGTAGCAAAAGATTCAGAAAAACAGGATTTTCTGAAGGAAAAAAAATAGTGGCTAGGCGACCTGTTTTTCTGCTACAGGAATGCAGTTTTCTCCCTAATGAACAGAGAAAATCTGAATCTAACTTTAAGATAGTATGGACGATAAAATTGCTCAACTTGTCACAGAATATGAGCCAGATCTGACCCTTGATAGAAAAAATCAACGGAGTTGATGAAAACTGTCTGAAAGCTGTCGAAACAGAAAGATGGGATTGAAACTGACCATTTTGTGCTCAATAAATCCAGAAAAAATGATGGAAAATCCTTGAATAATCAGACGACCAGATTTGTATAGTTTTGTCCAGATCTAATCACCACCAGAGATAGGACCCACTTGATGAACACACCGCCACAGTGCTGCTGCAGAAGGGTCGACCGACACAGATTGGAGATTGCAGTGACTGAGAGCAATTTCTGAGAGAGATCTTGATGATCGGAGATGCACAGATGCAGTCAACTGGTGTTGGATAGTTAACTGGAATCCAGTAGACAGTCGACAGTGTTTATTGTTAAGAATAGTCGAGATCCTTGGAGTTGGAAGAAAAGGAGTCAGAAATCCTTTGTAAATGCCAAATCTGAAACAACCCCTCCCCCACCAAACCACACCCCCGCCCCCCCCCCCCCCCCCCCCCCGCCAACAACCACCGCCAAGGCGGGACACCGCCCGGACTCGAAGCACATGCCCACACAAGACGCGCATGGGGCTTTTTTGCCCTGTGCACATGCGCCCGCACTGAAGAAGTAGTGTGGGGCCTTTTTTTGCCCTGCGTGGATTCGAACCCAGGATGTGTTGGCTCGGATGCCATATCAATTTGAGCAGAATATAAAAATAAAGAGAAGATTTGGGGAATTTCTGTCCCCCTTTGAGGGTCAGCATATCTATATATTACTTTGTGTGCCATTTGAGACAAATTACAATTAATGAATATTACAATCAGACTAAGTATGGAAAGATACAGGTGATATTACTGCCAATGTAATCTTCTAAGTATAAAAAGTTGACTCATCATTATCCATGTGAGGATATGACATGTTGAATGACTTAACAGATCTCCACTAGCTGGGCCTTGGGCCCATTTTCTCTACATTGGTTTTGCTATGATTGTGTATGCTCATTGTGCTAATTAAGGTCACCATGCAAGACTAGCTTCTACTCCCTGTTGAAAGATCCTAAATCTAAATCGGAGAGATTTGTTGAATGCACACCCAAAAACAATTATACATTGCCGTGGCACGTTTGTGTGTGCTCATTGTGCTAATTAAGGGCACCATGCAAGAGTAGCTTCTACTCCCTGTTGAAAGATCCTATATCTAAATTTGACCTGAGAAAGATCTTATATCTAAATTTGACCTGAGAGATTTGTTGAATGCGCACCCAAAAACAATTGTACACCTATTTGTAGTTTTCTGTCATAATGGATCTCAGTGTTATTTGCTATATTTAATGATTGCATGCATTTGAATGTCTCCTTATCCTGGGCATTGCACTAAAATGTACTAAAGTATTTCACTTTTATTAAATGTTTCTACATGCAGACAAGAATTCTGTAATAGAAAGCACTCAGATGGAATTTGAAGCCAAATCAGCTAGGGATGGGGCATGGTTAGTCTATTTCCGTTTTCCTTCTAAATGCTTATACTTAGTCCTGCATATAATTTCATATTGCTGGTTTTTTATGTTGTTTGTTGTATCTAATTTATTTTAATTCGGTAAAGATTCATTTGTATAGCAAATAATTAATGTGCCCTGCTGCATGCAATTATGCTTATAATGCCCACTTCTTCAATTAGCTCCTGCCCAAGCATTGTGATGCAAACCCAATACCCGAGAGGCCTTTGTCCTCAAAACCCTTTTCCCAATTCATAAACAGAATGAGAACTTTAACCAGCGGTTTACTGATACTGCATGAGAGATATTAAGAAGTACCTCAAACTTAATCGGCCATGTAAAACTGAAGCAAACATCATAGATTGATTAGCTCTATTTAGTGGTTGCATGCCGACGCTGAGTATTAAATACATTCAAATAATGAAGAGGGATAATAAAGCCACAAAAAAGGGGGAAATGAACAGTATAGTCGGCGGCCTCAATTTCTAAAGAAAATAAATAAATAAGAAAAAACCTGCTCATGTAGGACATTGGGCCCTATGGACCCCACCATCTTGTTGGTTGGGTTCTGTCCCAGGTGGCAAGCCTGATTGATCCTGCCAACCTGCCTGTGCACTCTCAGCTGGGCTTGGCTTGGTAGGGACTTGGTTGGGCAGGGTCGTCCTCTAGACAGCTGATAGGGCCTGCTTTTCCTCCTATATGCCTATTTGGGCCTGGGTTTCCCTCGGTTGGAAGAAGATCAGATCTGATGAGTTTTGGCCCTATGTGTAAGCTTCAAGACTGTAATTTTCCACTTCACACGCCTGTCCTTCAGTGACAAATGTTTGTTCCAATTTAGACTTTCCTCTCCACTTGACCCAGTATCGTCTTTGTAGGAGAACCAGTACACCCTGAAACTCTGCATTTTCTTATTCTGACATGATATTCAAATAGATCACACATTAAATGTCACAGATATGTTCAATCCAAGAGGTACTCTACTTCATATGTGCTTCAGTATTTTGCATAGCCAAATTTTCCTTGCCTTGGCAAGAGTCCGTGTAGTGGAAGGTGCTCCCTACTGCAACCTTGACGTGGCAGATTCAAGTCATCTTACCAATAAAAGAAAGAAGGAAAAAAAATTCTCACCTTAAGCTTGTTGTATGTTCCTATTGGAAAGTGCTCCTTCCACAAATGAACCATCAACTTGTCTCCTACCACAAAAACCTTCTTCCTCTGTGTATGTGCATTATCCTTTTACTGGGCATTGCTAGTTTTAATATCTGCTTCACTTGCTCATGGAGTTTTTGTATGTGATTTGCAATCTTCTAGATCTTGATGACCTCCTTTGCTTTTAGGGATAGGAGTGTGTGTTCTCAAGCGTCCACTCGAAAACTCAGCTCATTCTGTGTTTGCACCCATATGCCATCGATATGGAGAGAAATCTTTTGTTCCGATTCTTAGGAAATTTAGCCCATAGCATCAGCTAATGGAACTCCTTGGTGTAACTAGTCATTTAGTGCAACGGCTGACATGTCTTCAACTTAATCTTTTCCCGTGTTGATTTTTCTCCTTCCTGTGGTAAGATGATCAGCTTGGACATCATCCCAACAAGCTAAGGCTAATCGGATGATTTAATTATCATTGTTTAAACTCTCCGGCCATTGGAACTTTTTTTTTTTTTTTAATTTAAGGGAGCTGTCCAACTTTACTAATCCAATATAGTCATGCGGATGGAACTTCCACCTTGGAGATTTCCATAATGCAATCTTGATGCCCATATCTTTTTGTTGGTTTTCTTTGAAAAGGCGAAGTAGCCTTTCCATAATATGATCTTGAACCACCCTTATTTGGATGTGAGGATTGGGAGAGTTTGGACCCATACCACTGTTTGCTAATGTCCAAGTATTGTTTCACTCTAGGTCCTTGGTCCTTCGCATAGGTTGATTTATGTCCCAACCTTTGTTGGATGCTTTATGATATCCTTTGTCCTATAGCATTAGACACATTGGTGACATATTTGGAGACGGCAAGAATTGCTCCATTTAATTGATCCATTTCTTCAGTTGAGAAGTTTTTGATGCCATGGTTAACTTCCAATCCCTAAATTAAGCATGAAAATCGAAACTTTTTCTGTTACCAAAATTGATGTAAATCCGATATCAAGAGGCCTTAATTGTCAAAATTCCTTTTTCCCAATTCCTAAAAATAATGAAAACTTGGAAGGGTTCTCAGGTTACATTTGGGAATAGCTATGGATTCCACAAGTTGCAAAAGTCATGTTGTACCTATTCTTTCCATGGATATCTTCAGGTGTGGATTCCACACTTGTGGAATGTGCAAATTTTTTTGTTTGTGTTGATTGAGAGGAGGGAGAAAACGCACATTTCTGCAGAAAGAGTTTCAAGTCCAACCCTCCCTCTCAGACTAAAATCCTCAAAAGCATAGGTTTTGTCAAAACTTTTCCTTAGAAATTTTCTAGTCCAAATGTCGAATTAGCACTTATCTGCTGAAAACTTCAACCTTTTTTTTTTTTGCAGAAATGTCTGCTAATGTGCCCTCAAGGGAAGATGAAAAAAGATGCCTCCAACAACAACAACAATAAATAAATAAAGAAATTAGCAAAAAAAAATTTTGATACCTCAAAGAATCAAATCCATTGGGATTAGGTGGAACTAAGAGCACCTCAAAAACTTATTGAATCAGGAGGCAGGAACCCCTAACAACCAGCAATTTACTTGTACCCCATAAGAGATCTGAAGAAGAAATACTTCAAAACTTTATTAATCATCATCATCAAAGCATTGTCCTAACTATGTTGGGTTGGCTACATTCCTTTTCTCCATTCTAATCTATCCAGAGCCAAATTCTTGGATAGATTGCATTTTGACCTGCCTTTTTTCCTTGGTGTGCATCAACCTGCATGGAAAGTTTTTTCCTCTATGGCGTTGTTGTTGGCATGTGTTTGACATGTTGAAACCATCTCAAACAAATTTCTCTTAATTTTTAACCTATTGATGCGACCCCTAAATGCTCCCGGAAGCACGGATCTCTAATTCTATCTATTCTAGTTTTACCACACCTCCATCTTAACATCCTCATATCTGCGACACTCATTTTGTGTAAGTGTTGCTTCTTGATTGGCCTACATTTTGCTCCGCAAGTCATAGCTAGTCTAATAATTATTTGTAATATTTTCCCTTCAATCTTGCTAGTATGCACTGATTACAAACTTTATTATTAAGTTGTTTAAAATTGAAAACAAGAATCATATCTGGTTGACTAGCCTTGTATAATGGTTGTATGACCACTTTTAAGGCCTAAGTAAATTCAAATGATGAATGAGCAATAAAGTGAAAAAACCCTTTAGCTGGCAGTCTTAAGTTCTAAATGAAAGAAGACTCTTATAGGGACGGTGGTTTTTGTGAACTCTAGCATCTGGTCAGCTGGGCCCTGTCTGTTGGGCCTGGCAACCTTATGGCAGGGTCAGCTGGGGCTGCTTGTCCTATAGAAGGTTGATAGGGCCTGTCTTCCTCCTGTACACCTGCATGGGCCCGGGCCCATCACATTGTAACTTATGCAGCTGGTAGATTATATATATGCTTAATGCCTAAAGTTGTCATTAGGTGTTAAAACTACTCAAGGGTCATTTTCTTATTCCCTTCTCTTTTTAATTTTATGAAGATCATGGTGAGTACTTGATATCATCTAGTTTTCCTGATAATTGCCTACTAATGTGACGACACATCTGTTTCTCGTGCATTGGGTATGACTTGTCTTTTTCATTTCCCAGGTATGATGTTGCGACATTTATTTCTCATAGAATGTTTGAGACGGGCGATCCGGTAATGCTGCTAAATTCAAAATTTCCTATACAAATAAATTTCTGGAATGAGATTTATTACAATATTTTCTGTAGTCAATTAATAGTTCTCATGTGTAATATGATAAGTACAACAAAAAATTTAAAAAAGAAAACAATGGTCAAGGTGTGACACAGCCCCTAGCCATGGCCCACATGGGCCCCACCAAATGACCGAGTGACCCATATCCACCAACATTCACATGCCAAAGTAGGATATTCACTTCCCCATATGATACCCTCTTTAGTTGATTTAGTTTTCTTTTCTGTTATCAGAGATAGTTTAGGCTTATTAGGACTCTATTAATCTACCATGCAAAAAAAAAAAAAAAAAAAAGGATTATCGTAGTCTTTCTATTTGTGTTTATATGTGTGATAATTGTTTCCATTTTTTTTTCTTATTCTTTGATATTATGCTATCTGTGCATTTCAGGAAGTTCGGGTTCGGTTTGCAGGGTTTGGCACAGAGGAGGATGAGTGGGTTAATGTGCGCAGGTCTTTGAGGCAGCGATCTCTTCCATGTGAAGCAGCAGAATGTGTGGCAGTAATTCCTGGGGATCTTGTTCTCTGTTTTCAGGTGCTTTCATTTTATATAAATCCTATTCTAAGATTGCGTGGCCTTGCTTTTTGGCTTGCTTGGTATGTTTATGCTGCCTTTCCTTTGAAAATGTTCAGGAAGGTAAAGAGCAGGCTCTTTACTTTGATGCCCATATCCTTGATGCGCAAAGACGGAGACATGATGTACGGGGATGTCGTTGTAGGTTTCTAGTTCGTTATGATCATGATCAGTCAGAGGTAACATACGCATCTTTCAGTTACTGCTTCATATTCAATTAGTAAAACTTCTTGTTGGGTGTAAAATATATTTTCATGTCAGTATCCAATGATGTTAAAAAATAGATGATTTAGTTCCTTGTCCAAATCTACATTTTTTCAAAAAGGTTTTTTACTATATTACATCCATATGATTTTTTCCGATCATCTACTTTCGTTATAGATCTACAGTTCAAAGATTGAAACAATGGATGAGTATCATTTGAGGAATTAAAAAAGGAAAGAGTGAAAGGAATGAAGGTTTAATTTCGTCAAAGATGCCTGCCGATAACATCAGAAGATTGGAAATTCTTCCAATGATTTTGTAACTTAAGTTAGTTGAGCCCTTAATGTTATGGTTTTCTCTTTCGTTGTAGGAAATAGTCCCACTGAGAAAAATTTGCCGTCGGCCGGAAACTGATTACCGGTTGCAACAATTGCAAACTTTGAAGGACCATACATCTCTGAGTCAGGTGAATGTTATGAAAGAACCTTCTTCGGCCGGCCCCTCCAGGGATATAAATGCAGCAACTCAGAAGACAGAAGAGCTGGTTACTAAACCATCTGTTCAAGCTAATGAACCTCCAAGTGTTGAAACTACTCCATCAATGACAGTTGAGAAAAACGATATGACAGTTACAGATGGTCATGGAGGTAATGCTGCATTGACAGTGAATGTCACTGTTGATAAAGGTACATAGTCTGGCCATGTGCAATCCATGCCTCAATACTATTTATTGGACTCGAAAGTTAGAAAGATTGCTTGAAACTGATATATTTTTTAATTTCAAAGAAGTGTGCAAATTGATCATACAGGGGCACTGTAATCTTAATTCGCGTGCCCTGAAAATAGCAGTTTATAAACTACTAGCACCTTCTTTGACCCATATTAGCTCACCTTCATTCAACCTGTGGCCTGACATCTTTGGAAATCCTTGGCGGTGCCAAATATGCAGAGAGTCGGAAACTTTTAATAGAAGGGGTGGGTATTGTTATTTCAGCCCATGCTTCTTTTTATAGTTCCACCTGCTTTTGTTCAAAACTATATATTATGGCTATCATGTTCAACGCATGGACCTCCATAATGCTTTTTAAAGCTTTTTATCTCTAGTTTATTTATAGAACTCTTCAAGCATATGGGAAATGGAATGAAACTCTTCACCGACCGAACCATCTCCACCTCTAATTTTTTTTACTGTATCCTGATTGTATTTGTATTGCAAAGAAGAAAAATATCAGGTGGGCCCCATCTATATAACATTGTGGGTTTTAAATATCAGTTTTGGTTTACCGGTTTGGTCTTATGCAAATGTGCCAATTGTATATGCATGGTCTCTAGTTCCTCTCTTGGTGGTAGTATTTGCCTTGATAATAATCTTAGCTGTCCACTGATTAGTCAATTGGCAACATTTTCTGAACCGACCTGCTAGCCATCTCCAATCTGTTGTGTGGTTGGGGTACACCATTCCAACCCAGACCCGGACCCAATATACTATATTTTGCATTCTCATGATACATAGCGTTAGGATGCGATCATTTGTGATGTTATATCCATTGTCATTCTTTGAAAAGTTGTAAATCATATATTGTGTTCCCAAATCCCCCATTGAATTATTTTTTTTTTCAAAAAAAAAGTATTTTATACTTTTGTATTTAATGTATACTTGTAACACAGAGTTAGATAGTTGTCCTTGACAACTTAAGCTTGACCCAAGCCCTGTCAAGCCTCCCAACAAGTCATCTGCTGAGCCAACCTTAGTCGATTCTAGCTTGAGCTCGGCTCATGAGACAAGTTAAGCTTTAGCTCAAAGCCAATGTGAGCCTGCTGCAACCTCACTTAGCTTGTTGGCATCCATAATACCTATAATCAAGCTGTATTATTAGAGATAGAAGAGAGATCAAGCTGACCAAATGATCTTGGCCCTGTCCTCCAATGTTAATAGCCATGCATCATCCGAAACTATTGTGAAAAAATCTAACAGTGATAATACCTGGAATAGTATGAAGTTAAGATTGGTGCTAACTCAAGGGAGATTGGTGCATGTGAAGGGATTGGATTAATCAAAGGTGGGCCCCTTGTGCAAAATCCCCAAAAGGGAGCGTTAAAAGGTTAGATAATTGGTATGATGAGCCATTATAAGTAGAGGGTTGTCTATGCAAATTTCCCCCATAAAACGAACTTTTACGGTTGGCTTTTGTACACATCTGCATTCATTCTCTCAAACTACCAACCCACCAACGTGAGGCCTTGGTTCTGTATGGTTGGGGTTCATTAAAACAAGTGATATGTCGAACGTCATCTTTCTTCAACCAACTTGTTATTTCACCTAATAAAAAGGGTTTGTAAGTACCCAACAGTTCACAGGTAAGCTTTTGGTATGGTTGGCGTCAATTAAATCACACAGAATGCGTTGTGTGATTTGCCACCAGCACAAATTTGAGACTCATCCAATTTTTATAAGCCCCGAATCTACTGCTAATAAGATGGAAAGAGGTTGAGTGGGGGCTAAAGTCACACCTGCCTAGTCTCACTTTGTTATATCAAATCAGCCCCGTGACGGATGCCTGGTCTCATCTCTTCTAGTTTCTATATTTTTGTCAGAGGCTTTTACTTTTGCTCTTGCTCACCATATCCAATTGCACCATATAGTTTAATAAATATTTAATTTCAACATTGAAAATTGAAATACCTTTTAATTTGTGTAGGTTCTTAGCGCTCGCACACAATTCATCAATATCTTACTGTTGAATTGATTATTCATAGAAAAGCAATGTAGTTCATTGGAGTTAATCAAATATCAATTCATAGAAAAGCAATGTAGTTCATTGGAGTTAATCAAATATTTTAAATGTGATCAATCTAACAATTATCGACGTATATTCAAAAGGATCTCTCTCTCTCTCTCTCTCTCTCTCTCTCTGGTAAAAAGGATGTATGTGTGTTAGAAAGCCAAAACAGGAATAAAGGGTGAACTGGGTGGATGGATTATCACGTAAAAAGACAACAGCCTCCCTCAATTTCTTCATGCAATTGTACTTTATTTAAATGTTCTACACATGATCAATTCCATAGGGTAAGTCGATTGATTCTTATGTTAAAAAAAACTTGGATGAATTAATTATCACATTTTAAAAAGATCTGTCTTATATATAAGACATTTTTGCCTACTCTTTTTTTTTTTTTGTTCGCAATTGATTAAAGATGACGGTTGCTATTTTTTTTTTGGCTACTAGAGGATTCCCAACCCTTTGGGCTGGAGTAATTCCTCCAGGCCCAGAGAGAAGCCGAATAAAAACGCCCTGGCCTTCCAGGGAGTAGCACAAGTAGACTCAACATTCGCCTCCTGAAGAGGAGAGAACCGGAGGTCGATACCATGACCCCTAGTTCCAAAAGAGGGAGGAACTGTGATCCTGATCACTCGGCCAACCCCTTAGTTATCCCCCACCTTTATTGGTCATGACAAGATACTTGAAAATATCAAGTGCTCATGACAAGATACTTGAAAATATCAAGTGAGGCTGACATATTTATGTGTTTCTATAAATACCTAATCTCCTATTTATATTTTATAAGGTGGGAACTTAGGCACATCGCCGACCTGTGACTGTGAGGTGTCCCTGGTGGAACATTTTGTTCCAAGCTTATTGTACATGGTCCCTAGCGTTAAAAACGCGATGGTATGGAGATTATTTAAAAAAAGGGGGTCATATGGGAAAATGAAAAAAAAAAGAAAAAGAAACTTCTTCCATTTCGATTTATCAATTACATGTGTCTGGTACGGTTGGTAACAATGGACATGTGCGGGTTTCTGGGATAGTGTTTGCAAATCCCATTTTTCTTGCCTAGCTTCTAGGAATTTTAACCACATGAAAGGATCCAAATGATCTTTTGGAAATTTAGGAATTCCACTAAAATAGGGTGGAATTCCTGAATGCTCAATTCCGAAGGAGCAACAAGGAATTCCATTTTGTTAGGAATTCCCTTAATTCTAAAAAAGAAACAAGCCTTTAGGGAATTGAGGATGCTCCTTTGTACTTGAGCATACGGGAATTCCACCTAAAAGCAAAGGAGTTAGAATCTCAAAATTTTGGCAAGGCATTTGAGACTTTTTAGGTGTTCGGGATTTTAAAATACTGATAAAGAGACGATGAATTTGCAAATGTCCGGAGACAAACCATACATCATATTAAAAAAATCGGAGCACCTTAAGTTCTTCTTAGAAATTCTAGCAAAGAAGCAGTAGTTTACTTTTATGTAACCCACTTTCTCCATCAGTTTAAGGGCCAGGCCTATAGTCCAATTATCTATTTGGAGCTGAAAGTACTAAAAAAGAAAAACCTAGATGGGCCAAAGCATCCTAGGATAGGAATGCAACTCGGACCGATGCCTATACTTCAGTGTTGTGGGGTTTTTGAAAGTCAAGGTCCAAATTTGAGCTAGAGACATCCACCAAGGAGGTGATTTTTTCACCTGTGGGAGCCTGTATAGACTCCAAACCAATCTCGTGCTGTATGCAGGGGGCACAACTTTGCATTAACCCTTCACAGGATATTGGGTTTCCTGTGGACCTAGGAAATTTTCTTTAGGGTGGGGCTCAATGTAAAAAAAAAAAAAAAAATGAAATCTTGGGAGAAGGGGCAAATATAAAAAGAAACCTACTAATTTTCAGAATCTGTAAAGGGTTTTTTTGTACCTTTTTCAGATTTGGTGAGGGTGTTTGATATAGAAAGTTTGAATTTGTGAGAACTAGGCCCACGTGATTATAGCATGTGCGTGGTTTTGTTTTTGGTAAATTAAACCATGTGGTTAATTGGCTTTCATAATCATTATTTCCATTCCCATCTATGGTTGCTATAAAGCGAGTGTAGTGACTTTTTCATGTGCTATTATTAACTAATTAGGATGTAAACAATTCACCAAAATCTTTTTTTTTTTTTTTTAACCAGAGGGTGTTCGCCTATACGAGAGAACCGACTATTCATCCGGGCACCTAAAGTTCCTACCTCCCCCACGCAATGAGTAAGTCAGCCAAGTGGCCTCAGAAAGAGAGCGCGAGTTCGAAAACACAAACTTCGGTTCTTGAGCCATGGTTGTCCTAGCCAACTTTGTTACCCCTTGGGGATTGGTTTGGACATTAAATGAGTTTGAGGTTCACTTGTTAATGAACCACCTTGAGCTTTACTTGAGCTAATATATTTTAAAGCATATACTTATAAAACAACAATACTAAAAAATATATGATAAATCTGTTCTAATCCCCATTTATATGAGCACTATTAGAGCACGACTCCATGTACCCTTCAAGCCTAGTCTGGGTCCTTTGAGGCTCTGACTAAGAGAAATTTTGAGTTAAAAAGTGAAACTATAAAGTTGACACTTTTTGAAAGTCCAATCAGTTCAAAATAAAGGCTTTGCTATATGATTGGGGTATTCCCAATATTTTATCCCAATTGGATTAGGTCCTACCATAAGATTGAACATTCAATAAAAAAAATCCTAAGAATGAATGATACATGAGATTGTGTTGATGACGTTTATATTAACTGCTCAATTTTATAATGGGACCAACTATTATAAAAGTAAAATTTGAAAAAATACGATAAAATAGGAGGCCTTGATTCTATGCCACTCGGATTTTCAAAAGGTGGACTCCATTATGGAGTTCCTCTTCTTTAACTAAAGATTTCTCTTTAAATCAAAGCTTCGAATGTTCTGGAGTCCTGTTGGCCGCCGCCAATCAAGAGAAAGACAAGGATCCCCAAGGACAATGATGCCATTGAGTATTTTTTTTTAATAAACAAGTTACAAATAAATTAAGTTTATTAATTATGGATTGAACATACCAACAATTCTACCCAATTAAACTTTTTTTTTTTTTTTAAATAGAATTTGAAAACAAACATATGCAGTGACAAACACACACATATATAGGTCTACCATAAAACCTCAAACCCAATCAATCCAAGCTCAAGCTGCGTATCCTGTGAACCAATTTGGCTTATTTAAGGCCCTAACAATCAACATTTATTGACCATACAACTTCCCACTGATTCGACAGTCCAGATTCACTACCATACAAACACAAATCCAATCCAACTTCTCAAAATAGAAGGGCTGTACAGTGTACACTCATACATGGACTACCTTTACCGGTATCCGAATTTATAGCAGCTGTGCAGTTGGAAGCAGCATCCGTGCATTTAAAATGGGCAGATTAGAGGCAAATCTCTCACTCTCTCTCCAAGGTAGAATTTAATCAAGTAGTTGTGTTTTTTCAACAGGGAAGGAATCTCGGCTCTCTACTAGCTAGAGTCCTCTATTTTCTTGGAGTGTTTCTAGCCAGTAGTGACGGATCACAGTAAGACGAAGGTCATGTCCAACGGCAATGGTGGACTCCATGATCATCATCTTCATAATCAGAGCTCAACACCCCACAGGCTTCTGAGGGGAGGGAGGTTTCCTTACGCGAATAAACTCTCCGCTCGCGAAATGATGTCTCTCACTGCCATTTGTGATACCTTTCTGCCTTCCATGGACATCTCTGGCACTGGAGATGAGTCTCTCGCCACCTTCTACGCGACCTCTGCATCCATGGCTGGAACTCCAGAAAGCGTATGTTGGTTATCCTCCTCAGTTCTCTCTCTCTCTTTCCGTGTAAACATTTCTCCTGCCCTCCTGCGCTCTGAAATACATTTAGATCCATTTTTATTGTCCCGATACTCGATAAAATTCAAGTCCTACCTTTGGGGACGGTCTGGATGAGCGCTTCTGCAATGCAATACATGCAGAAGAAAGTTTTTCTTAGTTCATAATGTGAATTTTATTAAAAGAAATTGAAACTCTCTGCCGACATAGGCAAGAAATTTAAAAAATATTTTATCTCATTGTATTTAATCCAATTGCCGACGGTAGTAATTGAATGAAGTCTCCACAGGAAATTGTCAGTTTCATAGAATAATGGTTTCCATTTCATTTTAAACCAACCCATTAACAGGCCATAAAAAGCTTGTTGAGCTGAACTTTCAAACTAGGAGTGCTTGAGTTATTTCAGGAGCTGAGTCAGCCGGTGAATTACAGGTCCCTTCTAGGCTTGGGCTGAAGTTCAGCTAATGAGCTAACTCAGCCAAAGGCAATGTAACGTCCGTTTAGCTCGGCTTGATTAAGCCATTAAAGGCATGGCTGGAGGTCGGCTCAATCAAGCTACCCTACATAAATGTACAAACAAGCTCAATAAAAGCTTTTCTCCTAAAGCTTGACTTGTGCTCGAGCTCCTCAGGTCCTCTGTGCTCAAGTGCAAGCTCTAAAAGTAGCATTCACCTATCCAAACAACAAGGTTACAGTATTACACCATCTCTTTACCAAATAGAAAAAAAAGCAAGGTCACACCATTTGATAATGAAGTTGGTTTGTGTGGATTTAGCCATAAATACATCTATTTAAAAAAAGAAAGGGTAATTAAAAACATCCGTCTAAAGTTGAGCAGAGGGTGAACACAAGGACCAGGGCACGATCACAACTTTTTATCAGATTAGCTAGCAACAGTAATGAAATCAAATGTCGGTCGGACATTTAGTTGGGCTGGTGAGCCATGATACATGACCTTGGAACCTTTGAGGTATGTCGGTGCAATTAGAGGATTTCACAATAGAGTGAAAATCTTTCAATTTTCAAGCAGCCCACTCTTCCATCTTTTGATCTAACATAAATAACAGATATGAATTTGCCATGGATCAAGAGTTAATGGCGTGAAATAACAATTTCTTGTTTATAAATATAGATGACAAAGAATCCAGAGCCTTATCTTACAAAACTTCCCATGGACGGTCTATGTCCCCAGAAGCATTTATCTAAGAATCTCAACCTTTCATATAGAGTATTTTAGGGGGCAAAAGAGGCTGGAGAATGGTACTTTTTTTAATTTCTTTCTCTCTCTCTGAAATGGCAATTTACTTTTCAGTGCAAGCATAATTAGGTTGGGCCCATGTCGTTTGGAATTTGGACAAAAGGCGCCACAAGAGACTATATTATTGCAAAATTGGAACCCCACATATTAATTCATATTAATGGTTTTGGTTGCAAGAAGACTTTCTTTGTATTATTATTAATGCTCCTAAGTTGGGCTATTGGTTAGGCATGATACTTTCAACTACAAGACCCAAGGATAATCTCTCGGCATGTGTAGGATGCTAATTGCCAAAACCTACTCAACCATGAGTGTATTGGCGACCACAACACTAATGTTACTGCAGCTATAGAAAAAGGGTTTGTGTATGACTCCTCAATAGTAAAGGAAATCTGACAAACAACTACTCACATGTTTTCTGTACTACATAAAAACCAAACTGACTTTTATTTGTATGAATCAATCATCCCTGTGAACGTAAAAATCTCAGTCAATCACCCTAGTTGGCAGTCAGATGCCAGTTTTTTACTTGTATTTTGTCCTAATGAGAACTCTCTGAGAGCTCACTTGGTCTGATTAATGCAAACAGACCCATCAAAATTGATTCAATTTAACAATGATTAACACTCTCCATTAGATCCCAATGAAGCTAGACCTTAGAAAATGAAGCTTGACTATTGGTTAAAGTGGTTGACTGAGAGATTTCAGAGTATTAAGCTAAGTATTTGTAAAAATAAAGAGGATAGGTTAGAAAATACATGAGAATATTATACTTTCAAAAGAACTTAGTGATTTGTTCTCTCTATTTAATTGACTGTGATTAATGTTTATTGAATGCCAATGCAGTTGGGAGGGTTTCTATCTGGCCGTTTGGAACACCCAGCAATTAGTCTGCTCCGTGTGGGGCTGTGGTTCCTGTCTACTTGGTATGGAACCTTTGTGATGTGCGGATTTGCCAGCCTCTCTTCTCACTTCCCATATTTCCAAAGCTTCCCTCAGCTGCCTCTGAAGACGCGTGAGAAGATCCTTCAGTCATGGAATTTTAGCTACTTCTCCCTCCTCTCCATGTTCTCCAAGTGCCTGAAGTATCTCACTCTCCGCATCTTCTTCTCTCAGGTTCCTACAAACAACATAATCTCTCTACTAATTACACATATCGCGCGCATAATCAAAATATTTGTTGTTTGATGAATAGCATCTTTTAATGTTAAATATCGTTACTTTTTAAGTTGACTCCAAATTAATGAAATAAGACAAATTAACTGATAATAAAGCATGAAGATAGATTGACTCGAGCCAATGGGCCGAGCCGAGCTGACCAGCTGCGGTCATTGATAACGCCAGCATTTGTTGCACAATGCAGCAAATGAACACCCAACCCAAGTCACCAACACTTCATACCATAATAGTAGCCAGCACTCCATGCCATAATGTTCGGATAGAATGAAATGAAAGGTATGCCATTATTTAAATCGTATATGTCATTGAATTAGGATCACATTTGTGGGACTGGTGCCTCACCTGCAAAAGAAGGACCACATGTATTAACCTACTCTATTTGAGATCTCACAAAGTGTCTAACTTGGGCAAATGACGATTTCGGGGCCGACAAACCATGTGTTTGGTGAGATCATTGCATCTGTCCACTACGGTTGAATTGCTTACAGACCTATATTGCATTGATTAGATTATTTATAATGGGGGCAATGGGTCAGGTTCCTGTCGCACCTGTGATTTTGAGATGGGTCTCACCCATCTTGATTTGTGAGTAGGGACAGCTTTTCAATCAAGTTGGTAGTTATGTTGCCTTGACCAAATCTTACACCATCCAACACTGTTGATACTTTTGAACGTGAACAGAACATGTGAGCAAACTGTCTACAGAAGATAATTTTGTCTTAAAAGGACCATTGATCCGATATTGGCCCAATTCAAGCCCAACTAAATTCCATTTGGATGAACTCAAACTTCAACCCGATCGACTCGTATGAAACCCGGAAGAGAACATTCTGAATAAGCCCAACCGGCATTACAAATTACCTACCAAGTGAAATTCTGGTTGAGTCTGGTTGACTCGGTTCAGGTTGGAAATCAAAATTTTCTGGATTCAATTTTTTTTTAAAGGGTACAAAATTTTAAATTTTAAAGCAATATATATATATATATAAGTTATACATGTATGGTATATACACTATACATTATAATAAAAATATATTATTTTTCAAATGGGCCCAAAATCAGAGTCCATATATGATTTTCATGGGTCAGATTAGTCCCTTGCCATCCTACATCATCCTTTTCCCTCTTAAAGTTGGGTCCCAACTTTGATTATATGTAGAACTATGATACACATTCGGACATTCTAAAATGGCCCAAGGCCACCCAGATGAAGACCCGACGCCCTTGGGTCCTTAACTGTATACCCAATCCAGCACCCTTAGTCTTTCACATCCAAAATCAAGGCCCATGCCCCAAAATTTAAGGGTTGGATATCCTGATAGCCAGGTATTCCAGGCCAATTGCCACCCATCTAGGTAGCTAAGCGCCATTTGAAGAAGATCAAGAGCAATTGCAGTTGGTGACGGATGTAAACGTCCTTTGAGAATTCGGGTTGGGCCTAACCCTGACCCAAATGGCAGAACTCAAAAAGTTGGATTGGGCTTGTTTGCATTTAGGGTCGGCTCAGGCCTCAACTTTAATACCCACATGTAACTCAGGTCAGGTTTAGGTTTGGGCTTTGGGTGCAATTTTGAACCGGGTACCCAGTTCATTTATAAAGTGTGTATATTTATTGCAAACACACTCTACTATAATATGTAGGGGTGTAACGGTTCGGTTAACCGCGGTTTTTGGGAAAACGGTTAACCAAACCGTGTTTCACGGTTTTTGATTTTTAAAAACTGTAACCGTAACCGAATCATGAAAAACCGTTAAAAACCAAACCGCGGTTAACGATTTAGTTATGGTTAATTGTCACTTAAAAAAAATTGTGAAAAATTTGTTATTTACCAATCAAACTTACTGTGAAAAAAAAAACCATAGTTAGATAACGGCATAATATGTTACTGTAAAAAAAAAAAAAAAAAAAAATACATTCAAGCTCTTAAGATTTTTTCTTATTAGCGAAACGATTCAGCTAACCGTGTGTTTTGGGAACATGGTTAACCGAACCGTGGTTAATAACAGTAAGTCGAGACAAAAACCGTAACCGAACTGTAAGCGCGGTTTTTCAATTTCAAAAACCGTAACCGTAATCGAACCGTGAAACACAGTTATTAACTGCGGTTCGGTTCGGTTCGGTTAGACGGTTTTTCGGGTTTTTTTTACACCTCTAATAATACGATGTATACAATCTACTATTATATGATGTAACTACATTTTCTAAATTTTAAAACCCGACAGGGTACAGGGTCACCCAAAATCAACCCAAATTGCATTCAGGTAGAGAATAGACATTTTGGGTCCGGGTTTGATTTGCTTTCTTCATGGTTGGGTTTTAGTTTGAGGTTACCTGCATAAAATTCAGGTTGAACTTAGGTTAAGTAGCCGACCTGATCTGACCCATTCAAGTTCCACCCCTAACCGCCAACACTTTGTCTAACATTATTGACGATCCTAGCCACATGTGAGGTGAGCCCCCACATTGATATCACACTCTCTCAAAAATGAAGTTGATCTAACATTTCATACAAACATGAACAAGAAGACAACTTCTTCTCATATCATGCACTAATGCTTGTCTAATTAATTTAATCCTGGTTATCGTCATATCCATTATGGGCCCACCAAATTAGAGGTTGGAACTTGATACACGTGTTTGATTGCCCCTATGATTAAGGTTAGCTTCATAATTTTAGTTGTTTGTTTAATAACTTAATCGTACTTTAGTGAGAATGGATCTAATTAATTGGAAAATTAATATTTAAAATTAAAATAAATATATACTGTGGTCATTTTTGTCATGAAACCTACCTAATAGATCTGTAATGGTTGAATAGTAGTTGAAATCCCTTTGACCTATTGTGGATGTCAGAAAAATTGAGGGTTATCTTTGCTATTTTCAAAAACTCAGCGTTATATTTGCAATTGTTAGATAAGAGTGGGGCATATTTGCAAAATTCCCTTAAATTGAATACACATCTGCATCACCCATCATGGCTTATTATGTGCCTTTGTTTACCTAATAGCATATTTATAGGCCTAGCTAGACCCCACATATTCAACATTGAGGGCCATGAAATTTTGTGCCTGGACAGAGCCTTGGCTTAATTTTCATACCTTGTAATTTGATGTGTGCTAGATTGAGTATTGATAAATAAACATGATTGACTTTGGACAATGGGCTAGCCCCACCTGACAATCGCTTCAGCATGGAGATCATCAAAATACTCATTTTTCAAGGTCTTTCACAAATGAGTTTTTCAGACAACAAATCATTAGATGAGTCACAAAGTGCAATTTTTCCAAAGAGATCTCCATTTTGTTCCATTTTCAGGATCCAGGTGTTTGAAGCAAGGGAAAAGAAGGAAAGAGTTGCAGTGAATGAGGAGGAAAAGAATTTTCACTTATTTTTCTCCGTTTCCAGATAAGAAGAGGAAAGGAAGAAAGAATTGAAGTGATGGACTGACGTTCACTATTGAACTAAATGCACATGACATGATTGACTTACTCATGGAATCTTTCTCATCTGCACTGTTAGAATTAACAATTAAATTCACTTTGATCAAAGTGATATTTGGGCATCTCTTTTTACGCAGAGAGAAAATTTTCAGCAAAGTATGTCTTCTACAAGATTTCTTGGGGATACAGTGCACTTTGTGGGCTTGTTCTTACATTGGGGCCGGTTTGTTTGCATAATAATAGATAGGAATTGAATATATATGGCGGTTAGAAATAAACATAAAAGGTAAATTTCCAAAAATGAACATCAAATAGTATATATATTTTAATTTATATTTCCCTAAAAAATGTTATATGCTATTCATTTTTGGAATTTCACCTTTAATCTTCATTTTAAACCATCTTATTTATTCGGTTACTATGTATTCTAATGCAAACGAATGGCCCTAGATCATTTCTCAAAACGAAGCAGTCTTCAAATGCTTTCATGCACAAAGTTTTAATTACATGAAAAAATGGAGATCTTTCTTGTGATTTGATTTTACGATGTGTGTATATAATGAAATCATATTCTCAGGTGGACGAGAACAATTATAACCCTTCTTGGAAAGCCCTTGGCTACTGTGGACCTGATCCAGATTTCACAAATCAAACACAAGAAGCAGCATCAGTTTCTGAAGAAGAGCTATTTGGTCCCCTTTGCAAAGCTCTTGTAGACCTTCAAAATCCAAAACAAGTACTCTTACAAACTTTCCAGAAAGCAGGCTTTCCAGTCTCAGTCCCCAGCAATTTGAGAAGAACAATCCTCTCTCCACAACCTCCTTGTCTAACCATCAGCTGCGATGCAGTTGTCGTTGGCTCAGGTGCAGGTGGTGGCGTGGTCGCTGGTGTCCTGGCCAAGGCAGGCTACAAAGTGCTGGTCTTGGAGAAGGGTGACTACATGGCGAGGCGCAACCTCTCTCTTTTGGAAGGTCCAAGTGCTGATCAGATGTATGAAAGTGGGGGACTACTGGCATCAGACAACCTCAGTGCTCTATTCCTTGCAGGCTGCACAGTTGGAGGCGGCTCCGCTATAAACTGGTCTGCTTCCTTTCGCACCGCTGCTCATGTGACCCGCGAATGGTGCAGCGAGCATGGTCTCCAGCTCTTTGGAACCAAAGCCTATGATCATGCGCTCGATGTGGTCTGCGAGCGAATGGGAGTGCAAACAGATGTTGTCAATGAGGGGCTTAACAGTGCTGTGTTGAGGAGAGGATGCTTGGAATTGGGGTACCCTGTGAACAACGTTCCACGCAATTCGCCGCCTGATCACTCCTGCGGTTGGTGTCATTTGGGATGCAAGGATGGCAAGAAGAAGGGCACCCAAGAGACGTGGCTCATCGATTTACTGCAGACTGGAAATGGCCTAATTCTCCCAAGAAGCAATGCCTTGAAGGTCTTACATAAGAAGGATGAGGGTGGTAAGAAGGTAGCAACTGGAGTGGTTTTCGAATTCAAGAACGGGCGGGAAATCAAGGAGACCTACATTGTGGAGTCGAAGGTCACCGTGGTTGCCTGTGGCGCATTGATGACACCGAGCTTGCTAAGAAGAAGCGGTTTGAAGAACGCGAACATTGGTAAACACCTCCATATCCACCCCACAGTCATGGCATGGGGCTACTTTCCAGAGACATCAAGCGAGTGGCCAGCAGAGATGAAGAGCTACAAAGGTGGCATCATGACAGCCATGTCGACTGTTGTGGCAAATTTGGACACTTCTGGCTATGGTGCAGTTATACAGACCCCGGCGCTGCACCCGGGGATGTTTTCAGTGGTTATGCCATGGATTTCTGCATTGGACATTAAACAAAGGATGAGCAGGTTCTCGCGGACAGTCCATCTATTCGAATTGGCCAGAGATAAAGGATCAGGTTGGGTGGGTAATTATCCAAAATCCCTGACTTATAGCCTGGATGCTGTGGATGAAGAGAATTTGCAGAGGGGATTGGAGAAGATGCTGAGGATATTGGCAGCTGCAGGAGCAGAGGAGATTGGAACGCATCACCAGACAGGTATAAAATTGAGGGTGAAAGATGCAGCCCCAGAAGAGTTTGAGAGGTTTGTGAAGGAGGCAAGTACAATGAAACTGAAGGATCTGTTGACGCCTGTTAGCTCAGCACATCAAATGGGGAGCTGCAGGATGGGGGTTGATCCAAAGCGGTCAGCTGTGAATGAGAGAGGGGAGACTTGGGAGGTGAAGGGGCTGTTTGTTGCGGATACCAGTGTCTTTCCAACTGCTCTCGGCGTCAATCCAATGGTCACTGCTCAGGCCATTGCATACTGTACTGCACAGTCCATCCTTGAAGTCCTCCAGAAGAAAGTAAAGGGAGACTGAGTACACCAGCAGATAATTTACTCATTTGAACTTCTGTAAGTTTAATAAGTTAAAAGAGTCAAATCCTGAATACCCTGTTCATGAGGTAGCACAGATGATGATCTCTTTCAGTGAGTTCTACAGCAATGCATGTTATTTTCAGGTTTTCAAGTTGGGTGGGGATGAGTAAAGGGAAATCATCGGTTGACTTGGATGTAATACACTAATAGTCATTTCAAAAGATTGAATTGAGCACAAGTTTGTGGTTGGTAAAAGACCAGTATTTGTCTTGATTGCTTCTCTGTTCCACTTATTTATAGGCATGTCTATGCATTTTTTTATATAAGAGATGGTTACCTTTTTGAGAAAAAAACAGATGTGCACCTTCCCATTTATGAAAACAAAAATTGAACCATGTAGATCTTCACCAACCATTGATTTTTTTGGTTCGGATATACAAGTAGAGGAAGAAGAAGAAATGGGGAACGGTGAGAAGACTAAGCAACTTCCAAGGAAGCTACCATCCCTTTTCAAAAGTTCAAATCATTGATTCATTTACCTTAATAAATTGGCTTTCAGCACCAACAATTGATTGCTTCAGCTATGAAATGCAAAACCAAAAGGTCTCTTCTATTGGGACAGTTCTTGGTTAATCATATCTTAATCCAGAGGGGCCCAATAACATCCACCCAACAATAATACCATTATCCTGATTCCACTTGCTTACCATATTTTATATGAAAGCACCCTTTCAGGCTGTTGGTTGACCTCATCTCTTGATGGAACAACCCCAAACTCAATACATTTCACCTTCCCCAGATGCAGTAGTTGGGAGGTATCTGTCTGTCTAAGCAATGTCATCCATCATGACAGGAAAGTCTCAACAACCACAGGGGCCCTTCCTTCTCCTTGTAAGCCTCTGCAAGTTCAATTCTCGGGCACCAATGGAAAGACCCATATGTGTAATGGCCATGATCTGCATAACTGTACTGTTCTTCAGCCTCATAGCGGTCTTGGCATGTGTGGCAGCTGAATTTAAGCGAACAAAGGTGAGTTTGAGAGAGGGACAGGCTTCCGCCTTGAGGTACTGCTGATAGAAGTTCTATCAATAACATTATTCATGTGGACAAGTATATCTGATTTGTAGAATTGGTTTCTTGAAGGTAGAGGATGTCAAATTGGATAGTAAGCTGTGTCGATTGCCAGGGAGCCCGTCATTTGGGCTGGGAATAGTGGCATCAATCTGCCTTTTGGTCACTCAGATCATTGGAAGCTCTGCCTTTAGCTGCCAATTCTGCTCCAGACAAAAAGAATTTGGTATTCATGCCAAGAGAAAAACAACGGCAATTGCATTTTTCCTTCTTTCTTGGTAAACAATCTGCACAATGTCCTTCAACACATCTTGTTCTGAATACCACAACATGTCATCTACATTTTGTTATGCACCGTGCATTTACCATCATGAACGCATTTACATATAATACATGATACATATGCATACTAGTCAATTTGATGTGGAGAAACTGTAAGTGGTACAAATCTGAACTGCCTGCGGACAGTCTTCTCCACCTTGTTCAGTTGTTCTTACGCAAATGGAACCAAAGACTTGTGTTGATGGCATGAAGTGGGGCGGCAAGGTTCTAATTGGCCATTTTTTTTATTCCTTGTCTCTCTAATTATGACACCAATGGTTGGAGAATAGGACTAATGGTCACATCTGTGCTTGGATATAATGCATTTAGTCGACCCCAGATCGAGGAATAAGGAATAAATGATGAAGATGATGATTCGTATTCATCATTTGTATAACAGCCTAATCCTTTCTAGTTTTATTTTTGTTTTTATTTTTTGGGTGGTGGTGATCTTGTAGGATCACATTTGGATTTGCTGTTCTATTAGCGGGCGTGGGGGCAAGTATGAACAAGAGGCAATACTATGGAGATGGATGGTTAAATGGAGAGTGCTATGTTGTGAGAAAAGGGGTGTTCATTGGATCAGCCGCTTTGGGGGTGGTAACATTATTTTTTCTGCTGGGATCCATTATCCTCATGGCCACCACAAACTGTACAAGACAAGAAGACAAGTGGAGACTAACTGCTTCCTCACAAACACAGCCAAGATGATCTGGAATCAACTTTTTTTTTCTTTTCAAATTGCATTTACAGCACTCTTGAGTTAAGCCATTGCAGAACAGATAACTGCACAGATTACAGAAACAACTCATTAGATAACAGCACAAATGGAAGAATCCGCAAAGAAGTAAAGAGCACGCTATTCTATATATTTGAAAGGTTGTCTTTGGTCCCCATGCTACATCTAGAAATGCAAAAGTAAAACAACCAACCCATAGCCATGGGAGACAGCAGGCATCTTTATTGCGTAATGCATTCCCTTAATCATAGATGTGGGCCACCTCACAGGGAAATGAGTTCCTCTTTTTCACGTTTGTAAATTTATTGTAGCTACCAAAGGGCATCAGATCTATGGGCAATAATCTATATGGTTCTTTTTCAGCAATAAATAAGTAAATAAAACTTTGTGGTTCTTTTTTATCTTTATGTTTTCTACTTTGGTATTCATTCAAGCAATTTGCAGATAGATGGAGAAAAGAAAGCCTTGGGAATTTCAATCCTTTTGCTCACTCAAAACATATACACCACAATCTCAGTTGCAACTTTCAAGAGATGGAAAATTCAGGATTGTCCAAGCACATATGGCCGATTAATTGGACTGCAGCAGCTATCCCGTCCAATTGAAAACCCACCCTTCACCTTATGAAATTAGAGCATAGAATATTTATCACCCTCTCTAGATCTGTGGTGTTGTCCCTTCAATCTCCACTCATAAAATGCCCCATCCACAAGGCCAAAGTCTTTAAAGTTTAAACTACTAGGAATACAGAGGAATTAATTAAAAGAGCTCTAAATCAGAAAATGTTCATTGTGGGCCCCATAACCGTCCTAAATAGTAGATATGGATCTAGCCATCTGCTATAGATAAAGTCCATTAGAAATCTGCCATGTAAGACCATGAGAAAGATTGTCAATAGATGAAGGCAGAGTTTATATTTTGACTGTCCATTTTGCGATCTTATATTAGAAGTTGAAAGTTTTTTGTTGGGGCTACCAGAATGGATATACTAGTTCTAAATTAACCAATCAACATGCAGTGGAAAAAACCAATCAGAATATAGAACTAGCTATCTACCAATTACACACTACAAGAAGGCAGACACAATATTTAGCGTGGAAACCCTATCCAAGGAGAAAAACCACGAACCAGAAATCAAGAGTTCACGAACGATTACAAGATATACTCACAAGCTCCTTTACCTCAGTCTATACCTCGACCTAAGGACTGTAGTTATTTTTGTAAAGAATCCACTGACACGACATCCACCGTGCCCCGTTCTCCTTACTTGATCTCCTCGCACCTTGTCAGTTAAGATGAAACTATCTCCTACAAGAGGGTAGAAGCAGCAACAATCTTCTAGAGCGGCCCTTCAGAACGATCTCTCAATGGCTCTAGAGAATAATCTCTCTGTCTAAGATATCTCTGACTCAGATTAATGAGAGGTGGTGTTTCTAATCTTCAATATGCACACACACACTTTAGGGTTGAGAGCAACACCCTATTTATAGCCCTAAATTCGTGCCTTAGACTTAGAGCACAAGTAGGACTCAAATTGGGAAACCAAGTCTCAAAAGGAAACAATTCCAAATCAGAAAAGGAGACTTTCTCATTTCTGCACTGCTTGTCCGATCGATCGGACAACCCATTTAACTGGGGCGCATTTACTGTCCGATTGATCGGACAGAAGCTCCGATCGATCGGGCCTGATGGATTTCGCCCGGTCTTTTTCTTCTGTTCTTTGCTTCAGCACTATCGACGATCCAACCACAGTCCATTCTAAAATAAAATAGAAAATACAACTCAATGGACCCAGAGTTTTGTCCAACCAATGAATTAGCCAACAAAAATATTAACAGAAGTTATCAATATTCATTCACCCAAAGTGTATATAGATTGTTAATTCCGAAAGCCTCTTGTTTCAGGTTGGTCAATGGGAGATGAAAATTGTTTTGTTCTATGTAAATAAAGGAAAAGAGAGAAAATGGTAAAATAGGCATTTTTTTTTTTGTCTTGGGTTTACTTTACCTTATATTAACTCAATTTTATGAGATTAAAAAAGTGGGAATTTTATGGAAAAGTGGGTGGCAGCTGGAGATTACCACCTACCTTTACTTTACCATATGTAAACAAAAATGCCGGTCTTATGGGATATTGGTGGGTGTTCAACTAAATGTAATGATTTCAAACCATCCGCTGCTCTCCTATTTACCAACCTTTTTCATTTCCTTTGATCAACAATTAGGAACTTTTAATGAGCAAGCTTACATAGATAGCTGATTCGACAAATCCTTTTTTCTTTAATGATGTGGTGGCTATATGTAGGCGACATCTCATGACATTTGTTGTATCTTGAATGGCTGCCATGGTAACAATTAAATCCCATTGTGAACTAGAAAACTGCATGTAACGTAGCTCTTCATCCAAATGCATTTGAATTAAAAAATAATATGAAAAATGAAAGAGAGAGAACAAAGAGGAGGAAAGAAACAGTCACTATAGTACCCAAACCCAAGAGACTAGGGATGAGCCATAAAAAAATACTACAATCCGATGTCAGCAAAAACCCATGAACATATCATCAATTACGAAACACAAATATACCCAACAACATCCACTAAAAATATAAATTCTACTCCACTACAAAACCCAATCTTAATCTTCACCTATTCATCACAATAAAAGTTAAAAAGGAAAAAAATAAATTTACAATAACTGTTGTTCTCCAAGTAATTATACTCAACTCTGCTTTTTAAAATAAATATTGTCTAACAATGAAAAAGTAACATGATTGGCATCTCATATTGATGAACAAGTCTTCAATTGAATGCCCTTATCATTGAGCCATCTATGTTTCCATCCAAAACAAATTCCATTGGAGGACCAACAAAGAAAGAGAGGATCGATTTTTAATTTCTACATACCTTAGTGCGAAATGAGTAGATAAGAGTGAATAGAGAGAGAGAAGATGAGACATCAAAGTATTTAACTCTGTGGTTGAGAAAAAAAAATATAAAATTCCCTATCCAAGAAATAGAAGTTTTCCCCCTTCCCAATAGGCTCCACTTTCCTACTCTAAATAGTGCATAAAATTCTCATCCTCTATAGAAAAATATTACTTCTCCTAAATGTGCATAATAAAAATAATAATAGAAAAAAGACACACGTACAACCAACCTAGCTAGATTTCAGCCATGCCCAACGCCCATGACAAGGCTCACCTCGATTATTAGGTTGGTTGGCATATGTCACCCCTAACTCTTTGGTTTCACAGCACAATTGCATCTCTTAGAAGAGGGATGTGAATCTTCTTCAAACCATACAATGGATGAATATGGGTCCATTAGCAACGCATCCCATGCTTGCTAATTTTATCCTTTCCAAGTCGTCCATGGTTGTAACACCACCGGCATCCTCCACCATTTTTGCTTTCTACATTGCAGGATAGAATTTGAGAAACAAGGGAAGGTATTTTTATGGAATTTAGCGTATTATTTTTTAATGATTTATAATTTTTATCAGTTCTTTATCAATGCAACAAGTAGAAGCTTCGAGTTTGGTAGAGAATCAGCCACTGGAGGATCCACGAAGTCAAGATTCACATCAACAATCAAGATTTTCTCTAGGCTGAACACCAAGAAACACTTATTTAGGTCTTTGATTGTTGGCTAATTCATGAGTTAGGACAAAACTTTGGGTCCATTGAATTTTTTTTTTTTTTTTAGATGTAGACTATGATGAGGCTTCACACTGAAGATAGAAGGGAGGAATATGAAGTCAGGAAGAATTAGAAGCATACTGAAGGAGGGAAAAAGAAGTCACGAAAAATTAGAAGTGAGTTGAAATTTTCGGAACCAAAATATTGGTATGCTCGAGCGAGGGACCATCCGCTCGAGCGAGCACTTTAGAGATCTACCGTAGACGCTAGGCAGAACGTTGGTCTGCTCAAGCGACCCTTCACCTGCTCGAGCGGACGACGCGATAGTGACCTGCAAAAATTAGACTTGATAATTCTTTTTTTTTTTTTCAAACTTCCTTATTGAATCCTAATTATCTTAGGTAACGCTAAGCTCGTTCCTAAGACTATTTAAAGGACTTTATGGCTGCCCTAAAGGATATACACACCACTCTTCTCTCATTGTTCTGAGTTAGAGACCCTAATTGAGAGAATTCTTTTTTGGAGACTTCATTGAAGACTTATGCTGCAGAGTTCATCTAAATAGCAGTTTTTACATCTCTTAGAGAAAATATCTTCTTTCGTAAACAATCTGAAGAGTCAAGCGGATTTAAATTTATTGCAATCAATGGTGTGGTAAGTCCAGCACATGAGGTAATTGCAGTCCTTAGATAGTGATTATGTGGGGAGGGATCGAGTGTCTTACAATTGCGAGATTCATAATGCTTGATTGTTAATCTAGTTTGGATCTGTGATTTTTTACCTGGTTTGGTTTTCCACATTATATCTGGTGTCCCTTGTGGTGTATGCTTTTGCTATTTATTTCTGCTGTATATCACTTTGTGTTTGCACACTTTATTTGGATTGTTTAGTTGACCTATCTAGAGTTCAGACTAGAACCTTCAACTTTGATATCTTTCTCGTCGGTGTCTATAAATGGTACTGATCTTGGTCCTAGATATAGCTGGTTTTAAAATCCCCCTCTCTATGTGGATGGATGGCTTTTATTACTCAACTATCATAAATACCTATATGGTAAGAAGGGCTAAGTGAGAAGATCAATGAAAGAATGAAGTTCCTCTAAAATCTTCTGCCAGTTTGCAACAAGGTATTGGAAGATGTTTTTTTGGTAAACAAGGTATTAGAAGAATGTTGAATGCTCAATTTATATTATTTTCAGATATGTGAAGGTTGTGTAAGATGCATGTGAAAATGCAGTTGGTTTGAATTGTGTTGGAGTTGGGGTTATTTTTATTCTTTTCCAAATTTGGACAACTTACTGCAAAAAGTTGTAAAGTTTTTATTAATATACATTTTAATGTCTATACCATTTATGTTCAAAACAGAGGAGTCGAAGCACTGATTTCATTGCTGTCTTATAGTTTTCAAGTTATTTGGGGTGTGAGGAGGGGTGCACTTATAACTATGCATTTGTGAAACCATTTTGGTCTCTGTACAAATTTGTTATTAAGCAGTGTAGTTTGATGATGATGTTATGTGCTTATTAAATATATATATTTTTTCATAAAGATTAAATATGACTGCAACTTTGGTCATCTCCATTGAATTCATATAAAAATATTAGCATTTTGGTTTTCATTAACTTTTAAGTGCTAAATTATATAGCACGGACACATTTTTACTAGTTTCATTGATAGTGTATGGGTGACAAAGCTCTATAAACCCTATATCTGCTGGTCAAACCAACCATCCTTCTTAGTGTACACTTTTTTAAAGGATCAAACCAAATGTAACCCAACTAGGGCTGTCCATGGGCCGGGCTAGGGACTGTCTAGGTCTGGCCCGAATTCTAAATTGTAGGCCCAAGTCCCCTAAACCCAACCTTGCAGGAAGAAAATCCCTATTAAAAGTCCGATTCAACCGTAAACGGTTTCTCTGTCGTAGGGTTTGAACCGGCCATTTCTAATGGTAGGGTTTTTATTTTTGCCCTTTCTTTCCCCTCTTCTTCTTTCTTTGATTTGAAGACTTTCGAGCGATATGTGGAGATTGGGGGCGTCGTCGTAGATGCGATCGATCAAAACCGAGTAAGCATTATCTGCTTCTTTTGGTTCTTGTTCTCTCTGATATCTCTTTTGTTGGTATAAATTGATAGAATATTGAACGATCAGTGGATGGATAGATCAGATCTTCTTTCATTTCTAAAGTTTTTTTTCCCTGTTCTGGATCTTTAGGCTTCAAATGTAAAATGCTGGAAATGGAAGAAGTTATGATAGAGGGGTTGTCAAATCATGAATGGTATCTTTGTCAAAAACAAGCTCTATGTGATTTGATTAACCACCAATCTAGGTCTTCAAATTTTTTGATAAAAAAGATCTTTAAGTTTATTTGATTAACCATCAATCTAGGTCTTCAAATTTTGTGATAAAAAAGATCTTTAAGTTTAATAGATTGCTTACTGTTATTGTTTAAGATTTGATAGTTAGCAATGCTCAAAATTGATTTTGAGTAGGTGACTCATGTACAACACACCCTAAATTGCAAAGGGAATAGGTCAATCAACTTGTTACTAACTTGATTTTGAGATCTATATCAAACCCCACCCTTCCCTTCGATTAAAGAACACTCTAGGAAGCTTGCAAGTTATAATAATAAACCCCTCCTTCCCCTTGATAAAACATAACTCTAGGATAGTTTGCAAGTAATATGTGATTATTTACCTAATATTGAATTAAATATGATGTTTATGGATTAGTCTGAACCCTGTTAGTGTAAGAACCTCTTCTATGAGTGTTATATGTGAGGTTAAAGCAGCTCGAAGTAAATGTCTCGATCCTAACTTGTACTTATCAAGCATCACTTCAAAAGAAATTAATCCCACCGTTGGATTGGTCACTATTTGGTTAAACTTTAAATAATGCTTTATATGTTATTTGAATGTTTTCATTAGTGATCGATCTGAAGGCCGGATCGAATCTATTGAGTGAAGTATAGCAATGACCTATTAAATAAGAATTTATTTATTTTTAGCACTTAGATTTTTCGTAAGTAGGCCTCATGAAACAATCCCAGAATTTTTAGTGTGGCTGTTTTTTCATAGGATTGGAGTCCTATTAGTTCTCCAGTGGCTTTCCACCAAACGTAAACGTTTTTTTTTTTTTTTTTCCTTGTTGGAATGGAGTAGATTTATCATAAACAGATAAATGAAGGTGCTGGTTCAAACCTTTCATTAATTCAGCTTTTCATCATGCTGATTTTAATGGATTATTAGCAGTCAACAACTTCCCTCCTACTTTACGATCAGCCGGATCCTATGACCAATACAAGGTGAAGAATCCCATGGCACTCCCCTGATAAGTAGATTTAAGTTGCTTGTCTAAGGCATCTGATAAGCAGATAAGTTGTGGATTACATTACCCTGATAAGTATGCAATATCTTCCGTCTTAGCTTGCCTGACGTGTTGCCCCTCTAACATCTCATAAGTCATATCTCCTGTGTTTCAATGTCACATTCTCTTTCAGAACTAATGAGGCATATGCATTCTAGACATCATATCTAGTATAGTATAGAAATTGGCTATTTATTTGAAGGTGGGAGAGTTATAATGTAGTAAGGCATGCTCTGGCCAATCATTCGAATAGATGGTATAGAAGAATAGGCTATATAGTATATACCCTCTATATTGCTGCTGTGAGCTGTCATAAACAAGATCATTTGGAGATTGATAACTGATCAATCGGCAGACACTGCATCTTTTAGCACCATGTGCCTGAACGATCATGAACCTACTATTTTTGGTTATGATGAGTCATTTTCAAAAGAAGATGTCTGGTCATATGTCCTTTCATGTCTAACTTGGATGGCCCCACATTTAATTTTAATTTTTAAGAACTCAGCCTTTTGTCAGTATCTTCAATTCTCTATCTTTAAATCTGATTATTAGAATTGCCCATAGCTTCGTTTTAGGTGTTTTTTTTTTTCCCGTAAGGTGTTAATTATAGAATTATAAGTGTGATACCATCTTACAATCAGTGGAGAATCAAATCACACAGCACCAACCTCACATACATACATAGCCTTTAATCCAACACTTTTAGCCCGAACATGGACCCAGCAACTCCAATTCTATATTCTAGGAATGAAAATGAGATTACAGTATCAACACCCAAACCCAAATCACTAAGACAGACCCATTTCTGAGCCCCAACTCGAATTGGGAATATGTATCAGGATTCATAATCCATACCCAAACTTGAATTAAAGACCCAAATCCAGATCCAGACTTAAATAAATGATCTGGATCCAGGCCCAATTATTTATTTACTAGTATAATATGCCCACAATATTTAATAGACAATATACATGTATATTGTAAGGCTCTGTCATTATGTTTGCTGGTGTATCAAATCCATGGACCTGAACCCAGATCTTTTTTTTGGGACTATGCAGTGGACCTAAATCAGAAATTTGTCCAAGACTGTAGACTTTCATGCCCAATTTTTTCAATTCAGGTCCCTCGGGTATAGAGTGATCCCTTTCATCTCTACCATAATTGAAACCCCACTTGAAAATTTATTCAGATTAGGTCGGGTCATATTTTATAATATATTACAGGTCCCGTTAGGTTGACTTGAGGCCTCACTCTGCTTGACCTGAATTCTTATTGTGTTGGCATTTTCTAACCATCCCCTGCCCTGCCCGACCAAAAATAAGGTTGTGTATATCACATACGGCTTCTAGTGCCTAACCAAATTTGCAATCCTGAGACGGCCTGAAGATTATCCAATTCCAGCCTGTTTAATTATCAGGTATATTATAAAAGTTTAAGTTCTCAAGTTAACCCACACAAGGGAATGATTGCTGGCAATTCGCTGTTATTATTTTAAGGGTCCATTTTACTGCCTTAATCTCATGGCAAATAATGACAATGGAAAGTGTTTTTTGATAGATGACAACTGATTCTGTCTTGTGGGACCTGCGGGCCTCACCATCATATCATGTCATGGGTCCAGTTGTAAAAGAGTTTGCAGTTACATTGTGAACAAATATAAGATGGTAGAGGAGGGATTTACATTTGAATTTCAGTAGATAATATTTAATGAAATTCCTTGAATTAAAATAGAGATAGCAGCTTACCACAATAATAAAAACCCACCAAGCTACCATAACAATTTAGAGACCAAATACATGAGGGAAAGAATATATATATATATATATATAGGAATTCTCAAAAGCTCTCCTATCTCAAAAGGGGAGCTTCTGCCCCTATCTAATAGCCAATGAATTAAGAGAATCTATAAAAGATCCACATTTTTAGGAGAATATTAAGGAGAGAGAATGGATAATTGTATCATTGCTGACACGTGTCACACTTTCATTGGCTAACAGAGGGGCCTTTTTTTTGTGAAAAATGCCCAGGGAGTGTTGTAGCGTAAGTGCGTAACTCATATATATATATATATATATATATCAAGAAATTAGTTTATGGAAAACAAAAGATCAGTGGCGTTAAAGAATGTGCTAAGTAATTTCCAATATATTCATAGTTTATTTCTCAAATATTTTCCATTTGTTTCTTACTTCATAATTCATTTCCTAAACATTATCACTTAAACCATAAAGGAAACTATCGCTAACATTATATAAATATATATATATATATTCAATGCTTCATTTGTGCTTCAGATTTTTGCCTCTTCTCGATTTCATTTCCGCCTTGGTTAGTATTGATGTGCACCAATCTGCTACAATACACGGATCGCTACAAGATACATCAAGTTTGTCCCACTCAAGGGAACATGTAGCATCATGTAGCTATATTACGGCTGCAGATGGTCTGAGCTAACTTGGGGCTTCTCTTGGGCTCCTCTTGGCACTGGCCATATTAGGTTGGATTTGGATTACATTTCTGCTTTGTAGTTTAGGTTCCTTGGGTGGACCTGACCTGACAGAAGAACTGACCAGGTCTTGATGTATTTATGTATTAAGGCCTAACTAGATAGATCTGGGAACAAATTACTACATGGGCCCAGCTTGAACATCTTCAAATGAGCAGCCCCAATATCATAATCGTAACAATCAAGAGGAAGAACTGCATGGTTCCATGAAAAACCACTAGCACAGAAATGCATCGCATGTTTTTGTGACCCAGGGACTGGAATAGTCCTGTCGTGAACAGTTTGACACCCAGAAAGACATTGGAGATGGAATGATAACAAATATATTCAATTCAATCACAAATGGAAGAGAGCCCCACCACCCCACCACCCCACCACCCCCCCACCCCCCCCCCCCCCGCCCCCCCCCATCTAGGTGGACCACATGGTGGGAGCTATTTTATATTGCAAATTATGTCCATCTGCATTTCCCCACCTACAATGAGGCCATATTTTGGATGGCATGGATTAATGCACATTTATACAACCACAGTGGGGTCCATCACAACAGTCTGGATCAATGAAAAAAATGGTGACCGTAAATATTCTACAAACAAGAAACTAAGCTTCTTTATTTTGTGATTGAGAATATACATGCTAGTCTATGAATAAGAACATACTTTAAATCCAAACCAACAGAGAGTTACAACTATCTTTCTTTATTAAGAAACAGTTTTTTGGGCAAAGAAGCATTTTCTTTAAAAAGAAACAGTTGGAAGCATAAACAGATAGAGCAACATGCAACAACCAATCCTGTCTTCTCAAAGATTGCTGCAACAAGAAGTAGACCTCCGAGAGGAAGAAATAATGTGAGGTTTGCTACTCTACCTACCAAATGATTACCTTCCATTACACATATTAGGAGCCATTCCATCCCATTTTCCTCATAATGACACCATGCAATATATCATTAGTTTTACACTACTTTTCTACTATAGTTATTGATACATGGTGATGTTTTTATTATTACTGTTACTAAACAATTTTGTCTGCATGGACACTTCTTATGGCAGTCTAAATATCTTGATTAGGAACGGGGCGAAAAATGAAAACAATATAGGCATCAGATTCACACCCCTCCAAACAGGAAAAAAAAAATCTAATGATGAACAAATATTGGATTAGTGTTAAATTAAGGGATTAGTATCAAATTTTAACAGATGGGGTGGTGAGTATAAATGCTGAATTGATTATCCGTATGTCCATTTAGTAGAATAATGTGATACTGCAAAGACCATAAATGATTCAACCCAAGTGGATGTTGGTTTTTTTTAATTTTTAACCTTACCTTTTCTAGCCGGGAAGGGGCAATATTTGAAAGTTAAAAGCGACCCAATTTCCCCATGTTCTAATAAGACTATTAAGAGGACCCTAGCTAGCGTTGCAACTTGCAACAAGTTATGATTAAGTGGGCCAGAATTACAGTTGTGGGTAGAATAATCACATTCACTGTTTGGAGCTTGTTATGTAACCCCCATTGTATAAAGAAAAAATTGATTTCAATAAAAAAAATGATGAGTATGTGATTTAACCAATTTATTTAAAAGTGGAGTCTTAATGATGACTGGCAGTGAATCACATACCGATACACACAAACATGGACGCATGCATCTTTCTAGTGGTTTTGGTTTTCAGCCTAATCGAAGAACTTCAACTTCCTATGACATGCACACCCTAGGGCCTCTTTGTCTGCATAGAATACATAGGAATTCAATTGCAGAGAGAGAGTACCCTTTTTCTCCCTTCATCACTTTCTCAGCTCTTGCTATTTTCTCTCAATTCAGATCTTTCTTTCAAACATTTTCTAAATGGATTTGAATTGAATCGGCCGTTTCTAACCATAGGTTTTGATGTTTTATCCGTTTATTTTCTTTCTTTCTTTGTTTGATTTTTTTTAATGGTTTCTTCTTTGTTTGATTTGAATGGTTCCTTCTTCGCAGAAAGAAAGAACCCTAAAACCATATTCGTTTCCCTTCTCCATCTCTTTCCGCATCCAATGTTCAAGCATGGTATGTGAAATATCTTCTATGTTCAAACGTTTTCTAAATGGATTTGAATTGAATTGGTTGTTTCCAACCCTTGGGTTCTGAAAAATTTTCCCTTTCTTTTCCCTATTCTTCTTTGTTTGATTTGAAGCCTTTCTAGCGATGTGTCATCGATCATAAATCTCATCCTGAAATAATGTCAATATGTTCTCTTTTTGCAAGTTTTTATCCATTGGCCGCGTACCGAAGAAGCTTTCTACTACATATGAATGCCTGAAGTATCTTGAAGTTGACATAGAAGTGAATTCCAAGGAGATTTTGGCTACCCTATGCATATTAAGAAGCTCGCCAAACTTGGAAGAACTTAAAATTGAGGTGAGTTACATTTCAGGTGTGATTATCATGGATTTTGATCTTGTTATGGTTAAAAAAAAAAAAGCTTCAATATTGTTCTGATTTCATGGGTTTAAATTTGTTGTTTAACGTAGTATTGTCTAGATGAGGTAGAGGGCAGATACGATCTATTGGCAGGAGGGGCTGAGTTCTGGGGTGCAGAAACACAGTCTGATTGTTTGTCAAGTCACCTCCGTGCTGTCGAGATTGTTGGGCTCGCCTTGCTAGTGGATTTGAAATTCATAAGATACATACTCTCAAATGCCCCTGTGCTTGAGACGATGAAAATATACACTTGCTAATTTGTTGAAGCTAAAGAAGTTTCTAGGATTCTGGAGGAGTTGTTCCGATTTCAACGAGCTTCCACGGCTAAAATCATACACTTGGGCCATTACAAAGGAAGTTAGTCCATTAAAAGAAAATTACAAAGTGAGGTTGTGTAACATGGGCCTGTACTTTTAAGCAATGGACTGTAAACGTATATTATTGGTATTAATTAACAACACCCATCTGGAAAGCATTCTTTAGGTTAATACTGCCTCATGTTCCAGTTAGTGAGGTCTTAATGTTAATTTTTTTGTTCCCTCTTTTCAATTTTCTTTACAGTTTTTTGTCTTAAAAGAGGAGTATGCACTATGCACAGGTCTACAATTTTATGTTTACTCTTTCATCCACTTATCATTTTCATCATCTTTTATCGTTATCCCATCGATCTGGGTGGGCTCAATGCATTTTACCGAATGGAGAAAAAGCTAAGTACATATACCCCTTGTTTCTTATTTATGGTCGCTGTTGGGAGTTCTCCTTGCTACTTGATCTTATTTAATGAAATGCTCCATAATTCCACTTTGAGATGTATTTCCTCTCTATCTCCAGTGTCTTAATTAATTTTTTTACCTTCTGTTTCTCCTTTGAACTAGCTCGTTTAAGTTATTGAACACATCTTTTTAAAACTCGGATTGCACTAGCTTGATGTAGTTGAACCCAAACTGCTGTGTGTTGGGGTTTTGTCCAATTAGAACTATTTGAAAATAGCCCAATAGCAAATGCTTACAGCAATGGCTGATGCAAGTGAAACCTGGAATTTTAACTTAGCCACATTGGCACAAAAGTGACAAAAAAATGTGAAGGCCGTCATAAAATCGGTGGTGGCAATGCACTAGTGAAGCAAATTCTCTAACATACCAAGTGAGACAGTGATAACGCATAACCAGAGACTGAATTCATGCGAGTGACTTGCTTGATGCAGGAAAACTGAGACACAGCTAGAAGCCTGGAATCGAGCCAGGTTGGGCACGTCAATCATTATTCAGTGTTCTGCACCCTGCTCATTTATGCAAGTGCTTGAATTTCAGACCTGGATCAGCCCAACAGCTTTAAATTCATGCCCAGAAACGAATAAGGATTTGATATATCCTCAGTGAAGCTCACTTATTAAAATCTAAACAAGTCTAGACAAAAGTCCCTCATGCGGTAGGTCCAGCCAAATTTCACTCCAATGAGTTGGGCCTACTGAAATGTTAATCACATTCAAAATACATGATTTCAGTCCTAATTTTATGTATTTTTGTGGTTTATTTACATGCCATACGCGTGATCAATCTATCTGCTAATGAAATTTGGCAAGAGGGAAGACACATTAAGGACATCCATTTTAAGAAAGGTTGGGAGTTTCACAAGTGAGCCCCACAGACGAGACAATTTATTAAAGCCTTGACACAATCTCTTTGACCGATGGACTCCACCAATTTGATATTTTACCCATGCAGTCCAGCTCATTAGGCCCACTTTAATACCTACTATTTAATGGGGATGGGTACATGAAAGGGTCTTCTTATGGATAAGGGTCAACAAAAAAAAATCAGAAACATCATATGATATTAGCCCTAATGTTTAGTGGTCTTTGAACCATAGATTTCTTGGAGGTTCAATCCAATGGTGGATAAGGGTTTGATGGGAGAAGATTTGGGCCTGCATGAGGAAAAACTATACCGTTTATTGAGCTAACATTTCTACTGCACGCACACTCTGCCCCTCAGTTTCACCTAATCTCGCGTGAAAGGCACTGATGCGTATACACGAGGACTAATTTGGTCTTCCTAATAATTATAGGTGAAATACGTTCAGTCCAACAAAAAGAACGTGTGCAAATCCCCTACTGACGTTTGCAATTATCAGGCCTCAAGAAAAGAGAAGTGAGATAAAAACCAAAACAAAAATTTGATTTGAAAGACGGGTGTAATTGTGTAAGAGCTACAGCTACATAGCGGCCACTTTGTAGTCCAAAAGACGATGATGGTCCAATTCAGAATTCTGGGTTAATCATGTTATAAGAGTCTGACCTCAATTGATCCAGATATGGCCCATTCAACCCTAGTTGCATCTTAATTAAGACCCAAATCTAGTGAGACCTGGGTTGGACTCAGGTCTAATAAGGAAGATAACCTGAAATATTCTTCTCCTCCTTTTTTAACAGTTTTCGAGTTTTTTTTGGGCTCAATGAAAATACAAAGAAACCGATCATACATCATAACATCTACAAATATTTGATACCATGTGCATATTTTACCACTATCTGAAACCTTGGGCATATCTGATCATAAAATATGTACATACATCATTTGTAAATTAATGTATCTGATATTATTTCTCAACCTGCAAAATTCACAGATCAACAACATTCGAAGAGAAACCCAAGTATCACCTCAAATCAGCAAAACCTCAATGTTCGCTCCAGCTCCTTCTCATCAGCGCAGTTGTACCCCAGCAGGTAGGCCCGTGCTGTCATAAGAATTTTAAAAAGATATATTAGTTAAAAGATTCCTTTCCTACTTTCCAGTTATAATTGGACTCTTTACAAAATAATTTTCATGACTTAGGACTTAGTGATGGCTTACTATAACAAGTGGGGTCCATAGTCCTAGTAAATCCAGCAGCCAAATAGACTAAAAGAGATTCATGTGCAGTCTTCTATTTCTTGCGGCAGTCTTGAGTTGTGTTCTTTCCTTTATTTGTGGATATTAGGGCATTAAATCAATGTAGAGATTTATTACATGTTTTAAGTTGTTTTAAACATTATTTAAGCCTCCTAAACTATGATGCACCGATACTTCAAAATAGACAACGTATCGTATCGTATCATATCTGATACTTCACTTTTTATATGTAAAATCCGTGTCTTTACCATGTCCATAATGCCTCCATGTCGTATCCACGCCGTATTTGGGCATCATAGCTTCTAAAAGGTATGTTCCGCCGTTAGACTTCTATTTTATAGTCTATTTCAATAAAAGGTGGTTGTTGTGCACTTTTTATCTTTTCTTCTCCTAGATTTGAGCAAGCTCCTACCGCATTAAATGTGAACTGTTGATTGGAGCGCTGCTCTGTAAGTGAAATCTACTACGTCTCCTTATGATTACGTAGGATTTACTGTTGATTTTGTGATTGTGGGTTTTAGGTTCACGAATGTTGGATTTGACTTCCCTCAGCTGCGCCAACAACTCACTAGCAAAATTCAAGAGTTTAATAGCTTGCAAAAGATGTGGTACTTATTATCAGACAAAAGGCAAGTAAACAATAAGCCAAAATTCTGGAGAAAGACTTGGGAGTCAAATAAGTTGAAAATCAATAGATCAAAGGCAATATATAAAGTGCAAGATCATAAATTTGAGAGTAGGTACCATTCAAAAAAAAAAAAAAAAAATTTTTGAGAGTAGGAAAAATGAGTTGGTAAAAATTGAATAATGTAGTGCCAGTGTGATAGATTTCCATATCTATTTGGAATCATAGAAGAAACTAGAAAGTTTAACTTACATATAGCGAATAGGATCAACATGAAATGAAAATTGAAGACGAATGTTAGATGATCATCCAGTGGCACTAAAAGTAAAGGGAGTTTTTGTAAGAAGATGACCAAACCTTAGAACATGTGATGCGTGATGCGTCCCCTCTCCATTTCAAGAGGTTTAAGGTGTGTTGCAAGAAACCCATGGTATTAAATGCATTTCTCCATTACACCTTATGCAACTCATGTAATTGTGTGGTATAATTGTACACAATGGTGGAATATGCACAATTCTCTCCCTACACCTCTCCTTGGTTCCCATCATATCAGAAAAGTGCAACCACAGTGGACCCTAGCCCAATTAAACAAGAACATATATTTTGCATAATCTAAGAAACTATGCATGGGTAAATATCAAGATCACTGATTGATAATGTTGACCTTGGATTAGGATGTGTTAATCCCTACAATGAGTTCATTCATAACAGTCCTACCATATGAATGGCCCTAATTGAAAATATAAATCACTTGCATGGACTCATTGGCTGGAATACATATTATTTGCGCAAGTTGTACACGCATAGTAGTTTTTTCCAAGTTTAATCATGTAAAGAAAAAAAGTAGAAACATAGCCATAAATAAGAGATTCTTTCAACACCCCCTACAAATAGATTCCAGACATTAGAATCTAAAGTAGCCACTCATTGAGTTAATGGTATTTAGGTCTTCACAAAAATATCCCTAAGTGATATTAAAATGATATTTCCCTTTTCTCTCATGATTGCTTGATGCTTTTAGAAGTTAAAAAAAAAAAAAAGTTTGAAAAGATAACAGTTTAAGCTCTTACCAAATCGGCCAGATCCCATGAAAGGCTCTGCTTCATCCCCTACACCACCTTGAAGTTGTTCCTAAAAAATTTGAGAAATCAAGCATCAGAATGAACAGTAAAGAAATAAAAAGAAAAAAATATTAAAAATAAAATTTGCAATGTAAGAGTTACAGTAGAAAAAGGTATTTTAATATGGCAGCTCAAAGGTCCTGTCTTCTCCTTGGATGATTGCTGATGCTCATAGACCTTTGTGTATGTGTGTCTAGAACTAGTCAAAATACCAAATTTGCAAACAAACATTTACCTTTTAAGAGGTAGATACAGAAGAATGTTTTCATCTTTTAAAAAGACTGTAGCATGTTTTTTTTCTTTACAGAACAAGCTCTGAGAACCAAAGGTACACTGATGAGAAGAAAACGAACATAACAGAAAATACAAACTTAATTGTATGACTAAAAGATAAGTCTATTTTTTGATTAAGGAATCACTCAAATTCTCCATCACAAAAATGTCCAATACTTGTTGATAATGTGCTTATGAAAACAACCTTTTGACTATCGATTTGTGTTTTCATCTTTTTCCACCTTCTTGGAACCTTTACAGAAAATCATAATCATCTATAGTCATGAGATAGAGTTCTTCAAGCAAAAAACCTGGATAGATGGGTTAAGGCTTTGATAATGGTGGTGGTGATGATAATAATTGTTGAAGCTTCATCCCATCTATCTAGGATCATTTTTGTGAGTCTCAGTGACTATACAGTCCATGTCGTTCCTCACTACTCTATTCATGGGCATCACCAGTCTCCCCCCTTCTCCTAGTTCCTTGAACTTTTGAACCTTCAATACAGCATAAGTTGTTTCTAATTTTTTGTGCACATGCCTAAACCATCTCAAGTTGTAATTCCTGGTTTTTCTTCTTCTTCTTTCTTCTTCTTCTTCTTTTATATTCATATATATATATATATAGAGAGAGAGAGAGAGAAAGCCTGATGTTTCTTCTATTGGAGCTACCCACAAATTCTCTCTTCTATGCCCATTCCAATTTCCAACTCTATCCTCCTTGTAACTCTACACATCCATCTTGGTGTGTGCATTACCTCAGCTTCTTCTCAATTCTTTGTTGCCCAACATTCAACTCCGTATAATAAAGCAGGTTGAACAGGCTCATAAAAATAATCCTTTAGTAGAAGTGCCACTCAATGATCACATCACAATTCACTAGCCTATCTCTGTTTTGCCCACCCTGTGTTTATCCTATTTGCTCTGTCCAATTCAAACCCTCCCTTTTACTTCTATATATTGAAATCTACCATACAATGGCACCAAGTTCTTTTCAGTCTTTACCTACTCATCTTCCATACTTTTAGACAACTAATTTGCTTTCCAAATACTATGTTTTTTATCCACCTACTCAAAAGCCTTTCTCCAGTGTTCTATAACATCATTCACTAGCTTTCTTGTTTAACCAATGAATACCACACCATCTACAGAGAACATGCAGCAAGCAACTTCATCCTTAAAAGTTGCTCATAACCAAGGTGAATATATCAGGCCTCTAAGAGGACCCTTATAGTGACTTAGATGTTCCTCAACACACTTCTCACATGAACACTCATAAGTGTCTCTTCTGTTTCCTTTTTTTCTTTTTTTTCTTTTTGCTTGAAATCAGTGTCTCTTCATACATGTCTTGCATAATTCTGACCATTAGGGATGTACTTTCCCTTGAATGTTCGGAAGAGTAAACTACCTCAACACCTCTATCATATGCCTACTCTAAAATAATAGAAACCGTATGTAATTTTTATTCCCCTCTCTAACATTTTCCATAGTTGTGTTACTAGGAAAATTACTTCTAGAGTAACTACTTGGCTAAACCCAAAGAGGTTCTCTGAAATATTTGAAGAAATGAACTATTAAAATGTATTCAGTGAGCAGGGAAGCTTCCATACACAATGACAAGTTGCCACCGCCCTTATGTCCAAGGTGCCACTGATCTAGGCTTCAAATATATAAGCTAATTAAATGATTTAAAACTAGTCAACTTGGTCATGAATATAGTTTAAAAGAAAAAATGAAAGATACTCCACACTACAGAATTTGATAAATCTGTTATGGAACTTTCCTATTATCCAGGGTTCAATAAATATCACAAACTCTCATGCATCATAGATACCTTAATCAAGAGAATAAGTCATTCCAATTTTCATAGTGAGTCAATTGAATAAGGCGAAAATCATGATTATGATGAATTTTCACAGAAAAAAAAAAAAAAAAAAACCTATTACAACTTTGTATAATAGGGCAGAATCAAAGTTTTTATGTCGTCAATTAAGGTTGCTTTATGTCAGCTAAAAGAAACCAAGAACTGTGACACTTCACTTGAGAAAATAGGTATATACCTTATTTCCATTTTAGAAAACGAATATATCTTATCAAGTAAAAGAGCCCAGCCATGTGAAAAGTCAACTTGGGAGACGAAAGGCATAGTGGTCCCCAGTTCATGAAGAAGAAAAAAAAGTGGAAATGATTTTACTCACCGGATCTGCTTCCTCTTCTTCAGATGGTAGGAGCCATCTATCAAAACAGTGCCCTGAAATCGGGCAAACCAAAAGCCCATTGGAGGGATCCAAAACACTTTCCCGGCACGAATCATCACAAGCTGAACAAAAATAAAATAAATCACATACTACAAAGATGCATACTAAAAGTCAAGGAAAAGTTATAGACTAAAAATTTCGTGGCAAGGACTGATTCCTACCATGAACTCGTCCAGTCTTCTCACAAAGAAACATCTCTCCAATTTGAGAGTAGGAACATGTGCTTCCAGAGCAAGCATGATCGGCAACCACTGCATCGGTCAAGCCTCTGCTGCTTTTCCACATAGACACTTGATCAGCGACTGTTTTGTCAAGAACTATGTAATCATCATTCACCTTCACATGTCAAAAAGATGATTATGGGTGATTATCCAGGATACAACATAAACATCAAATCCATGCAACAAGGAACCTCCATTTCTTTTACTTGGGAAGGAAGAGGAGCTTGGCTTCTCTTGGCTGCCTGCATTTGGATATAGTACTCCTTGAACTCGGAGGGAGTGTTCTTGACAAATTCAATCATGTCCTCTTCATCACGCTGTAACAAAAGTACTAATCAGGAGTCAGGACTAAGGAACTATACTGACTCAGCTACAGCCAACTGATACATCAATACAGACCATGAATGTGTAACCAAAAAAGAAAGATGCCAACCCAGATATCTCCCCACATCTTTTTGTTGGTAGAAAATCCTAATGGTTACTGACCTTCAAGCAAACTCAGTATGGACAAGAATGCAAAATCAACACCAGCTTACCTATCCCTCAAGCCCCCCATCCCTTCCCTTACCCACCCCACCCAAAACCATGAATTCAGAACAGGAAAAGTCAAGAACGCATGTACACTCTAAAGAAGCTACAATGTAAAACAGGAGACATAACATTTTCCTGTCCATTGTTTCAAGAAAATAACAGAATGACCATGGTGAAGAAATCAAGAAACCCAGTAGCCTGAGACCTAGACAAAGTCACAGAAATACCTGAATATAAAGCTTTTTCCATGCACATGCACGTAACTTCCCAGCAGGTGATGACAGACCCCATCTCATACAGTACCTGCACAATATTACCATTGGATGTATGTATAGATTAATAAAGTAATGATGTAGGCAAATCATACATAGAAGAACATGCATGCAAATATGATGAACTCTTATGTGAAATAGTAGGCTCTAGTGCCTAACCAGGATGTTATAATTATTATTGAAATTAAGACATGATTCTAGGACCATCAATCATCCATGGTGGACCATGATCAATGCTGACTGAAGCTAATGCCTCCAATCAACTTGCAGCCATCAGTCAAATGGTCACGTTTTGGGAGCAAATATATAGGCCAACCACCTTAGCAAAGCCCTGTCTGGGTCCTTTAAATATGACACCCTGCACTCAGGTTACGTTTAACTTCAATTATCTGTAGCTCTGATGACCTGAAGTTGGTTATGGAAAAGAAGAAATAGCTGCAGACTTAAGAGTAACTATGGTTATCCAAGTGCAATAACTGTAGGCATGCATGTAGCTCCAGTTACAGAGATCCAAAAAGGCCATAAGTTCTTGCCAAATTCTTGGAAGAATTCATGTGCAGACTATGGGGAGGTGGAAAGGCCATCCACAGTCCACCCCAACCCGAGAGGTTATAAAAGTACCATGATTCTATGCATACTTGTGCAGCATTTGTGGATATGGTTATGAATACATGTTAATTGAGTGACACCTATATGCGATGAGCGCGGATGGCATCACATATACATCACTCATCAATATTCACACAAATATATACATTTATTTAGTGTACAAATGATAAAGAAAAGAAAGGTGCAATATCAATTTTCAAGAACAGCGAGACCATACAGCCATGGGGGACACCTATCACCGTCCGATGATCAATCTAAACCCTTCACACACACACACACACACACACACCCCAAAAAAAACAAAAAAAAACCTCCCGCACACACACGTGGCCCAATGAGGGAGAAATTCCTTATTGTTTGTCCCTTTTTAAGTAGAATAAGAAAGCTTTAAAGGGATATCCTTGGGATGATAGAAGTGCACACACACACACAAAAAAAAAACAAAAAACAACCATGTGCATTCCTGAGAAGTGATTTGTGCCAAGATAGATGGATATTTGGTCCTTGGCAAAAAATACTTGCCTATTCTCATCAAATGGTGCAATGTAATGTGTAGAAGAGCTATGAAAACAAAAGCTATGGCGAGACTTTTAATGGTATCTAAATTCAAATTGCATCCAATTCCATCCTCTTGGATATGGAAGCAAAATGCTAAAGTGGGGCACTTCCAAATCTAAATAAAAAGACTCTAAAACAGTTTCAGTACAAAGAAATTGCGGCATGATAAGATAAATTTTGGAATAAAGTAGTGGCAAATGAATGAATATTAGATCGCATAGTAACATAAAATAACCCCGGGTGACAGATACACTCACAGCCGGCGCCAGAGGAATTCGTCGGAAGCTGCAAAGTTGAGAAAACTACAGACAAGCGAGCACGAAACAAGATCCTGCAATCAGACCATATGACTAAATTAGAAACCCTAATTCTTCTACAACCTAAAAATCAATAATAAAATTTCTTCAATCGAGTTCGAAAATCTTCTACCTCAGATGAGAGGAATTTGAGGATGTGGTGAAAGAGCTCAGGAGGGATCTTGCTGAAGAATCCGCTCTCGATCCGTTTAGGACTTTTGCAGCTGCAATCGACAACTTGAGAAGTCCCTTCGTCCTCCACGCGTTGCCTCTTCGAAGGCCTCGTCGTCATCGTCGTTGTTTTTGTGTCTTCCTGCAACAAATTCCCATTTTTAGGGATGATGAAAAGGAGAGATTAAGAAGAAGAGGGAGAGAGATGGATGTAACCTGGTCGGAGACATGGGAGAGAACCTCGGACTCGAGGAACTGAGCGAGAGATTCGTCCTCGTCGTCGAGAGATGCAGTAGTCATGGAGGTAGAAGGGATTCCGAATTCCGACGCTCACAGCCGCTGCGGCAGAGAGAGCACTCGTTTGCCCTTTCCTGCACGCTTTCGCGACCACAGCGTCCACCGCCAAATTCGGGTCGGTTTGAGTTCGAGTGGGTTGGGCTAGGTCCTCTAGGTGGGCCTTGAAGCCTAGTGACAATTGGATCCATAGTCTCTGCTCGGGGGGAAAGGCCAGGCCATCTGTTTGCAATTAGGTTGGGAATTCTTTTAACAACATTTCAAAATCTTTGGCCCGTTTGGTAATTTTATTTTTAAAATCAAATGAAATGAAGTGAACCAAAGCATCAAATCATATAAGTGAATTATTATGGTATTTATTTTTAATTATTTGGTATGGAATCTTTTTTTACTTTTTGTATAGAAAAGTGGAGTTTTTTTTTTTTTATCTTTTAAAAAATTTTGAATTAAAGAGTTTTTGATGTAAAATTTTTTAAAAAAGATGGAGGCTTTACTTAACTTTTAATTTTTGGTTAAAAAAATAGTAAATAATAATAGGGTGGTTGGTGGTTGTGAACCCATCACCAATCTAGGCCTCCTAGGAGTGTGATAGAACTTTATCTCACCTTCTAATATGTAAAAATTCACCCATAATTTGACAATTGAATAATGCAAATAAATATTGTGATAAATAATGATTATACACGTAAATAAATGCAAACAAATAATTATATATGTGCAATTTGTAAATTTATTATGATAAATCTCAGCTACAAATAATGCATGGTACAATGTAAAATCAGTATAATATCTCTCAGCCACTGTAGGTGGGTTTGCAGTCAATTGAATAATTCAAAGGAGTGCCCGGGTAAGAAGAAAAAAAAAAAAACCCTCATAAAAGGCCCTCTAAAGTGGGTCATCGGAGAAAAAAAAAGCATTTTTTCACACTTGCAGGCCCATAATCAAATTCATTTGGGACAGATCATTGGTTCTTAAAAGTTTTTGGGAATTGGAATTCACGCACTAGGGTTATAAATGGGTTGGTTCCGACTTAGGTCCATGGTGGACCCGAAACCGGAACCGTTAAGGAAAATGTGGAACCGGATCCGGATTTAGAATCGGTTTCTTAGCTCCGAAACCGGAACCAAAACTATATATGGGACGGGTCTGGATCCGGGTCCCGATTTTGATAGACAATGATATTTAAAAAATATGATTTTTTTTATCGATTTTTGAAAATCGATATAATATGTCGAGTCTCGAATCCACGTGTCCAAATCAGGGGGGAATCGGACCTGGACTCATTTATTTATTAGGGTCTAAATAAAGACTCAGACCCAATTTTCAATGGATCAAAACCTCCACTAATCGTAGAATCAGACCCGTTTACATCCCTATCACCCACTAACTCAGAGATATTTGCCTGCCGAGCCGGGACCTAAAATCTTTCCATTATCTTTCATTCTACTATTTCTGGCGATCCGGAGCGTCCCTCCAATATACGAAGCGATGTATAAATGCACCTAGGGCACGAAAATGTGAGCAGGTCGGTTGAATGGAGGAGCACCGAACCTTAGGTGGTGCTCACTGTCAGATGCAAAAGCCAAAACCCCCACCCCCCTTATCTTCTTCTCCAACGCAGTCCTGAGCAAACATATACATTCTCCTCTCAAAACATCACCGTAGATCGAAATCTACCATAATGACTTCCAATTCCCCTGAGAGACTCCCGCAGGAGAAAATGTATATCCCTCGTTAGATACTAGAAGAACCCCATTGGTTTCGTCGTATATCGGCCATCGAATCGGCATTATAACCGATATATCGTTCAAATCGGGGGGGGTTTCACTTTTCACATCAAAGCTCGGTTCTACTACTTATCGGGTTCCGACCGAATTTCAAAACCATGGGACTTGGTGCATTTCCAAGCTCTCACATGACCCACTCTCTAGCTCCTGCTCCATTCAAGCTACAGGTCCAGCTTTCATCTCCCTTGTTGTATGTATGGAAAGGGAGGATTAAAAGAGCCTTTCCCCATTTTTCTTCTCTCTGTATCCATCACAGAGCAATCAATCGCCATAAGAGACACTGTAAGTAAGTGAAGCTCTATCCTTTTTTTACTTTTATCTCTCCATAGTCCAATTGCCCATATCATTATCATCTCTTTTTCTTTCCCCTTTGGACGTTCCTCAGTTACTATGTATTTTTGCTCTAGTTTTAGTTCCGTATGTAAATGGAGCGATGGGGTTTCTTTAAGCGTGGTTGAAAGCCACCGTGAAATTTTGTCACAACTCAAACATGAATTTTGAGATAACAACATGTTTAGAATAAATTGGAATGGAGAATCAGAATTCATGTAGTCGACTCCAACATAATTGGGATAAGGAGATGATGATAGGATTGCAAATCCGGGCTTGTGAAAGCACGGCTATTTGTTAATTGCTGGATTCTTTCAGTATTTGTTCGATAAAAGAAGGGATCATATTAGCTATCAAGGCCAAAAAAAACCCATATTCTATTTATCCTTCTCCCTTATTGACAGGCCTGTTGTGAATCAATGTGTGTTCTAGTTATCATGTAGAATAATCTATCAATTTGTTCAGTAGCCCCCCAGCTTCTATTACCAAATCTGCTGTTGAACATAAGCTGTCTGTTGCCCCTCTGCCGTAACAGTTTACTGTTGCATGGTTCTTCTGCACTTCTGTTCGGTCACGCACAGAGTAAACTAGAACTTTTTGAAAGATAGCAAATTATTACTATGGAAAAGATAAAATTAGAACAGGAGATACACTCCACAAAGATTGCATGGATAAAAACTCAAAAAGACAAGAAAACTATAATGTTTGAAGCACCCATGAGTCCATTGAATCAAACAATACGGCATTATGCTCAACTCCCAATTGGTAACCTGCCACGGAAGATGAATGAGTGGCATTTGAAGCATACTGCTCAAACTTTGATTTCTTCTTAGCATTCGTCAAGGTTGTGTTCTTGTTAACATTAGATGCATGGCTGGTGCAAATTATGCAGACATTTTGTTTCTTGTTTTTCAGAAACTCATATTTTTTCTGCTATAGTGACAACTACATATTATGTAATTTAGAATTCAGTTCTGTTCTTCGATTACTTACATCACTGGTCTGACTGTTGCTTGAAGTTTGACTTGATTAGTTGATCATATATGCTCTTTAATGCTTAAAATGATCAATGAAACTAGAGAGCCTATTTACTTCACAGGGCACTGTGTTTCATCCTTAGCAACAACATTTATTGATGTGGAGAAGCTGCGGATCCCATCTTTGGAAGATCATTCAACATCAGCAGCAACTGCTGGATCTTTGACATATACAGGATCCATTGGTCCACCTGTGCAGGTTAGATTTCATTTATGTTGGTGTACTTTTTTTTTAAAATGGATTTATGTTGGTGTACATCAGCAACCTTCATATTATTGTTAATTTTTAAGCGTAACCCTTATTTTAATGTTTGTAAATTTGTAACCACTGCCATTGGTTATCAGATAACACCCAACCACTTGTGCACACATGAAAATCCATGTAAAACTAGGATTTGGGCTTTACATAAATATTAAATGATAGTTTACATGTTTTGTTTCATATGGATATGGCATGGACACCCCTTAGACACTGTAGGGACACAGATTTTACCCATAAAAAGTGAAGTATTGGATATGATACGGCACGATACGTTGCCCATTTTAAAGTATCCGTGCATCATAAGTTTCAATCTCTTAGGTTCACGATTACAATTTTGCTACTTAGCTAAGACTTACATATGGAGAACCGGGAACATGATACATTGATATGCTAAAATTGTTATGGCTTTACTATTTTGCAACTTCCGCCATTAACATTTTCATTTGAAGTTATTTTCATTCCGTGCATATGAAAAGAAAACGAAGGCAAAGACAAGAGCAAGAGGATTATGGTAAATTACATCCTTAGCTAAAATTACATAACCATGGTAAGAATAATACAGAGCAAACCAATATTCATCATCATTAAAGCCTTGTCCTAACCATGTCAGGGTCGGCTATATGAATTATGTTTCTTCATCCCGTTGCCTCCTTGTATAGTTTCCCCTTCTTTTGGGTGGTGGCTATTTTTCTAGGGTTCTTACCCAACCGCTTCTCAGTATACTCTTTTATATTGTAAAGCTTTCAATCAGTACAAGTTACCATTTCAAAAAAAAAAATCTATTGTTTCTACCTCCATCAACGTCCTCTTCAACCTACCATCAACGTAGGAGCAAACCAATATTATGGGTTCTAAATTACATTACATAACCATGGAAAGAATAATATGGAGCAAACGTGGTAAGAATAATGTGGAGCAAACCAATATTATGGGTTCTTTCGGATATATTTTGCTATTTAAGGGCGTTGACCATAAACAATGAATGTGTTAGGTGGGCGGGGTTAGCTTCAAAATTTTCCCTTTATGTCCAAGATGGCATGGTGTAATGTTGTTGTCCAAAAATGCATGCAGTCTTCAAATTAATTCAAAAGAAATTGCAAAAACATAGTTGCACCTTTTTTTTTGGGTGTGTGTGTGTTGAAGGAGTGGGCCTAAACTGTGCAGAGTTTCCATGAATTGAATTGGAGAGAGAGGTCATGAAACTAAGAAGTTGTTGAGTACTTGATTGTTTTGAATGACTATCAGTATACTTGATGTAGACAAGTTTTGGGGCAACCTTGGCAACGGAAACATTTCTCACAGGCAAAGAGGCCCTAATACCTGTCGCTGCAGCTGAAGCAGTTTCTCTCGCTAAAGCTGCTGTTGAAGCTGCCAAAAATGCGGCTATGATGTCTTTTGGTGACACATTTGCAGAACTAGATGATGCCGATGATTTTCCATCTGAAGGTGACATTCTCCTGCTTGAGAGGGCAAGGCCAATTGAAGTTCAACCTGAAGAAGAAAATATTTCCCATCATTCCACTAAAGATACTGAAAATTCTAATGGAAGAGAGAGTGAACTTGAGCTTCTGCAGGGGCAGCTCTCGAAGAGAATAGCTGCCAGATCTGGGCGTCGAACTGAGAGAAAGGCTAAAAGAGAAAAGGCAGCTGAGAAGACTATTTCAGATGTTGTCTCTGTGAAGTCTGGATCATCTAGTAGGAAAAAACATATTTCTGCACAAGAAATAGATTATTCCGATCCCTTGCACTACTTGAGGAGCACTACAAACACTACAAAGCTTCTCACAGCTACTGAAGAGATAGAATTGTCAGAAGGAATACAGGTAAGACTAAGTCACTTACTATTCTAGTCATTTTTAAATTGTGTTTAAGGTCAAATGTAACAACTTTGCAGGCTTTGGGCATACAATAGTCTGTAAGTGTGACAGTAGTTTGCATCTGGGAGTGTTCCTATATTGTTTTATTATAGTATATGTTCTAAAGAAGATTTTTTTTTTGCATATCTATCGTCTCTATTTTTCTTATGTTATTTGGGTTTGCAAGTCGAGTTTGAGCCACTAAACATCAAAGGAATCTCTACTTGGGAATCAATGGGTCAAAGTCGAACCCATATCTATCCCTACATTTATTATTTTTTTTTAATAATAACTGAAAAATTACCACCCGTACGTGAAACATCTATTTTCTCGTTTGAGCATACCCTATTTTTGGGGTTCATTTAAAGAGTTCTAATTTTTAACTTGGGCCATGTCATCACATACTCTTATTTTTCTAAGGTGCGTGAACCCAACCCATCTATAACTAGTTGGAAATTTAAACCCAATCCTGGTTCAAAAGTTCAAAAAAGGTTAAACCTTGAATTCTTATGCTCAGGTCTTCTCTCTCTCTCTCTCTCTCTCTCTCTCTCTCTCTCTCTCTCTCTCAGCATGAATTACTGCCTTTAAGTTGGTAGATTAAGTCAGGACCCACCCCTACTTTTTTTTTAAAATTATAAGATGGTTGCTTTGGTTCTTTCTCCTTAACCTCTACAAAGTTCTATGGGTGTTTTTTGGGCAAAGTGGAGGAGCTCTTCGTTGGATTGGTAGGTAGCATAAGGGGTTTAGTTCCTTGGAGTTGGAGCACTGAGCACTTTTCCTTGGATCATTAGAGATGAAGCATTTTGATACCAAAATTGGTGGATGTTATACGTCAATTGTCACTCATGGAGATTATGTTGAAAAAAGAGTTCTCTTTGTACACACATTTATGAGTCCATGTAGCTTGCTTTCACTTTCGAAAATCTGTACAATGAATTCATGAATCGGCCACTTAGATCAGATGAACATGGATATAAAAATTCATTTCAATTGCAGAGAGAACCATTGTTGGATTTACCAAATCTAAAGTATGTGATTAATTTCCAATGGAGTAAATCATGATTTTACATGTGATCAATTCAAAGGTGGGAATTGGGATGCATTCCAATCAGCAAGGAGAATTTTGGCTAAATTATGTCATAATTCATAGCAGAATTATGTCAATTCATATCAAGCAAGGAGAAAACTTGGTGTTTTTACCTGAAACTCAAGTTTGCTAAATTTTGCTTGAATTTGGAATTGTAAACAAATAATTAAAATAGAAAAGAAAAAATAAAGAGGAGAGATGAGGGTTGGGGTTTCTGGTATTTTGAAGCATAAGACAAGGGTTTGAACTTTGGTTGGGGACAGGAGCTGGGAATGATGAGTCACTGGTAATGTAATAGTACTGCTGCTAATACTTTCATAGTATTTTGTAAGCTTTTATAGTCTCCTGGTAACTTCTGATATTCAGTTGGAATTTCCTTCAAAATTTTCTGATAGACAGCATGTATAGATATTAAAGAAGAACAACTTATATTTCATGTCTGATTTGTGAAATCTTTTGTGTCACAAATATGATGCAGGGCCTGCTAAAGCTTGAGAAGCTTCATGAGGAGCTTGCAGAACATGGTGGTCAACCTACAATTGCTCAATGGGCATCAGTAGCTGGACTGGATCGGAAGACCCTGAGGGAACGCTTGAATTATGGTATCCATTGTAAAGAAAGAATGATAAAAAGCAACATACGGCTTGTTATTTCTATAGCCAAAAACTATCAGGGTGTTGGGATGAACCTTGAGGATCTTGTTCAGGTTATTGCTTGTGCCTTTTTATTTATTTATTTTTTAAGAAAAAAAAGCTGAACTAACTCATACCTTGCCCGTGTGTTGAGGCAATGAGCACCTTCCAGTTTCATAATTGCCTACGGTTATAATCAGACTGGACTAGTCAGCATTTTCCCCCTTAAATATTGGTTCTGTTTCACAGGAAGGATGTCGAGGCTTGGTAAAGGGTTGCGAAAAATTTGATGCTTCAAAGGGGTTCAAGTTCTCGACGTACGCACACTGGTGGATTAAACAATCAATTCGCAAGGCTCTTTCTGAGCAGTCCCGCACCATCCGTATACCTGTAAGCTTTTGCTCAAAAATGAATCATATATTTCTTTATAGTACCTGCAACCAGATTGTAGTCCTTTTGACTACTTTAACAAATGAGAGATTGCTTCAAGTAACCCTAGAATAGTTATCCTCAGGTACCCAGTTGCTGTATTGCAAAAGTTACATGGTGTTGCATTTTCCGTTTCCCTTTTAAATTTTACTTGTAAAAATACCTTACGGATTATGTGAGCTTTGTAAATCTGATCTTAAGAGATTGTAATTATCCCTTGGGGATCTGATTAAGACAATCTATATATAGCTTCTTAAAGATGGGGTACACATGAAATTCATTTGTTTGATTGGCAGTAGAATGTTCCGAGTGCTGTTTATAGTGCCAGGATGACTTTCTTTTGAAAATTGTACAGAATTAAACATAAATAATACAACTGCTACTTTCAATTTTGCATTAGTTTTATGTGGAACGCAACTGAAAAAAAAAAAAAAAAAAGGTTTTGAAGCACCAAAATCCTGTTATCTGTGTAACTGGGCTTTCATAAATCAAGTCAGTCAGTGCCATTCATGGTTTGAAAATTTTTAATACGGAATTGGTAGCTCAAAAATGTTAATTGTTATTATGAGATCTGCATTAATCATTAATGTTTTAAAAAAAAAAGGATATTGTTTGTTTATTTGATTAGTAAGATGATGAGGTAAGGTATGGATTTTTTATTCTTTTTTTGGTTTATTTCCCAGTTTTAGGGGGGGGAATTTTACTATAGCAAGCTACTTTGCCTTCTAAGAGGAGAGTTTGATTTGAATATGTTACTACACTCTTCTTAATAATTATTCACATGAATGCTGAATAATCTTAAGGTAGATCCCAAGACAACGAAATTTCAGTGCTGACGTTTTTGGTACCTACTCCTGGTTAATGGTTTGCTATCCTGCTGGTTAGTGCATGCATCCTCCACCATCATATTAAAAGAGCAGCAGGGTTATTGCTGAAATTTTTTCTGTTCTGTGTCTATCCATCTGTTCTTGGAAATCTGTGTTTTTCCCCTTTTTTTTACTACCCTGGTAACTCACCTACCACACATTCAAGACCTGCCTGAGTTCAATGGTATATACAGGCCATTTGCCCCCAAGGATTCAAGAATTCATTTATCATGTCTCATATGAATGCAGCAGCTCATCCAATGGCTGCCCGTCTGGTGGTTGATGTTTCTATGGAAATCAGTAGTTTGCTTATAAAATTGATGGCTGAAGTTTGATTTTTGGCTTATGATGATGTTTGCAGTTTTAAGTTTTGTTGTTGTAATTGTGAGATTGAAAATTGTTGTATCTACTTTATACTTTCCCTTGATGAATGAATGAAGCCGAGCAACAACCCCCACCTCCCCCACCCCCTACCCTCTCCCCACCCACCATGACAAAAAAAAAAAGAAAGAGCAGGCTTTCTAGCTATTTTTTCTCACCTTCCCTTTATGCACTGGTAATTGTTGGTAGAGGCAGATATGTTGGCCAAGAAAAGGGCTGCACAGTAGTTTATTTCTTTTTCGTACCGTCTCCTTGTAAATCTGCTGATTGTCTTTGTTTTGGGTGGGGGTATTAGCTCATTGACACACCCATCCACCCACATAAACCCCAAAAAAATCCCTTATTTGTAATTTTCCATTTGTGGTCCCCTGTTTGTATCTTTTTCTATTCTTAATATATTTTTGGTTTCTATTCGGAAATAAAATTTGTTGTGATAGGCTGCCAGCTGATTCTGTAGTTTTGTTCTTCAGCCCCCTGCTGACTTAAACCCAATTCAAGTGGGGAATAGCAAATAATCATAAGAAAGTGCTTCTCTTTGCTGTTTTTTTTTTTCATGATGAATTAGAGTGTCACTATGAAAGTTTTATTTATATCTACCGAGCAGGGTGTTGGCTTAATTTTTAAGTTGCAAATTCTACTCTTTGTTTTAGCCTGCCTTGGATTTCGCCTAACAGTTCTATCTCAATATGCTGGACCTGAACAGTATCACATCGCTGATGCCGCGTATCGAGTAAAGGAGGCTAGAAAACGATTATATAGCAAGAATGGAAGACACCCTGATAATGATGAAATTGCAGAGGCAACTGGTTTGTCATTGAAGAGGCTAATGACTATCCTACTAACCCCCAAAGCTCCAAGATCTTTCGATCAGAAAACAGGAATTGATCAGACTCTCAAACCTTCGGTCTGTCTTCCGCTCTTGTGCAACACACATATTTCCGTATCCAAGTGCTTAGCTTGCAATATGTTTATATGACAATTGGTGATTTGTTTTCAGGAAGTGACAGCAGATCCTGAAGCAGAAACACCTGAAGATGTGCTGACGAAGCAATTAATGAAGAAAGATCTGGAAAAGGTACTGGACAATCTAAATTCGAGAGAGAAGCAGGTAATTAGATCCAGGTTCGGTTTAGATGATGGAAGGATGAAAACTTTACAAGAGATTGGAGAATCAATGGGTGTGAGCAGAGAGAGAATTCGGCAGATTGAGTCCTGTGCCTTCAGAAAATTGAAGAATAAGAAGAGAATAGAGAATTTAAAGCAGTACTTGATTTCTTGACTCACATTAGATGTTCAGAGATCAGTGTTGCTGAAGAGTGGGAATCTTCAAGCCTTCTCTCTCTACCCCTCAAAGAGAGACACATTTGTTGGTTCCTCACCTTTCTGTATCGCACATTTTTATTTTTATTTTTTTTGAACCTGTGAAAATAGTTGTGCAGATAAATCTTTTTTTTTTTTCCATACATTTTGAGTGTAGCTTGTCATGATCCAATTCAAGTTTTTTTTTCCCCTACTATATGGGTTAGTGGTACCCAAAGTGTGAGACGATGCACCTTTACCACTGGGGTGTCTTGAGTTTCTCGTGATCTAATTCAAGTTGGTATTCCCATGTGTCTTTTTTTTCAAGTATCAGCCTTCAGTTGGTTGAGATTGCACACGGGCTCCCCTTGGCGCCACCTTTAATATGAACAATATGGTGGAGGCGTATATAGGCATTTAAGCACGGCCCACTTACCATCAGGCCCACTCGTGCCTGGACTGGGCCCATCCCCATGAGTGTCAGCCCAGCACGGCCCTGGTCATGCCGTGCTGCGCCTTGTCCCAACCGGGCCTATGCCGTGCTGCCCGTGGGTGGCCCACTTCTTTTTTGCCTTTTCCCCTTTTTTTTTTTTTTTTTAAGACTTCACTTAGACTTGGATTTGGGCTCTTAGCCAAACCCTATCCTTAGGAGATAATGTGCACTAAGAAAAAACCTGTGTCTATGAAAGTTATGAATCTTAAAAATTAAGGTGAGAAGTAGGGTTCCTAACCAATAGTGGGATCAAAACTGTTGATTTGATGGGATTCAATGGTGACAGGTGATACATCTCAGCTCCACCAGGTAGTGGTAATTTCTGACCTGATGCCCCACCTAGTAATTAAGGGCCACAGCAAACCCTTTTATTCTTCTTCCTTAATTATTTTTTTGGTAGACTTGTTCACGGGGCATGCCGCCCGTGGGCTTGGGTGCGCTGGCCCAGCACGGCAAAGATTTTATCCATGATGGACCATGCCTTGGGCCCAGCAGTCACGACCCAGTGGGGGACTGTCGGGCTGGCCAGGCCCGTTGACCAAGTCAGCGGCCCAAGCAAGGTTTTTTCGTGCTGGGCTTGACCCGCCTGCCAATATTTACATGCCTATGCGTTTATGAGTATATATACATGAGGAGATTATGGTGGAAGTGGTGTTTGTGAATGACATGGTTCACTGCATGATTTACTGCAACATTCAGTTTTGTGGACAATTATCAAAAGACAATGAACTCACATATTAATTGCATTTTTAATAATGATTTTTTTTTTTTTTTTACAATGCACAGGTCATAGGACATAAATCCAATATGTCCGATTCAATTCTGTACTCATTCGTACACGTGCCAAATTTTAGGTCAATTGGAGGGAGATTTAGATTTTTTTTTCTTAATCACATCTATTTGATTTTAGTGAACTCAAACATTATAATATTTGAACCAATTAATTGCTCAACTGAATCACAATTTTGACTTAATTTTAACTTTATCTTCTCAAATAAGAAGAGTTATCCACAATATAAATGTCTTACACGATCAGGATTCCTCGAGCTTTCTCTGGTAGTAGCCTTTTTCTACTTCAAATTTAAGTTACAAAGTCTCATTTATGATTAATTTTACATTTTTTTATTTTTCTTTCAGTTTTTTCTTTGTTTATTTCTATAGAGAATTTTCTTTCTTTCCTTAGACTTCTATAAAATTATTATTTACTAAATAAGTAATAAAAAATAAAAAATACTAGGTTACATTAAGTTAAGGATTAATTCTTAAATAAAAAGATTTCTGACATATCTTTTTCCTATGCCACTCATTCCCGATGAAAGATATTATGACAGCAATTGAGAAAAATAAATTTATTAATAATTTTATAATGGGGTTTTTATAAGAAGTAGGCCTCAAATATCCCCATGCCTCGAAATTGATCCTCAAATAAACGTATTCCCCAAATCAATCCTCTCCACTATTGCCCCATTTTTCTGAGACCAGATTTCCCATCACTTTTACCTTTTTGTGAGTTCGTGAATAATGTCTTGAGCTTAGGACTGTCGACAAATTTATCATTCACTAGTTTTTTCGTGAGTAATATCTCAAGCTCATGATTAGGTCTATGCAGCAATTATGATTGTACCTATAGTTTCCAAGCATGTTTTTTCCCTTACTTCTTTTGAGGCCCATGCTGGTCTTCCTCGTTTTTATTTTTCAAACTTGTAGGCCTTCAATTTGATGAGAATTAGCTCCAAAGCTGTGGATTTTTCTATTAATTTTCTCAACTTATAATACGGAAATAAGCGAAACATGATTCAATTGTGAGCTTGAGAGTATACTTGAGAGTTCAAGAGTTAACCTTTCACCAAATAAGATGGCCGTAGTTGCACCATGTTGGATTTTATTTATTTTTTTCAAAATTAAGTTACAGTTTATATGACAGTATTGTTGAAGATACTCTCTATGTTCGTTGAACAGTTGGATGTAAGGAAATGGACTGTGCACTTTTTAGACTAAGGAAATGGACTGTGCACTTTTTAGACTATCTAAGATGTGTTGTCATTCACAGCCAAAGCTATTGGCATTTACATAAGTGTGTAGGATTTAAAGATTTAGAAAGGGGAAATCCATCATAACCTCACTTGAATTTTTTTCAAGTGTCAGGACTTGTGATTCGATAATGGCACTTGCAAGATTGAGCCATAACTCACGAAAAAACAAGTAAATGGCAATATCATCGACGCTCGAAAGCTTGAGACATTACTTGGGAACTCATAGAAAAACAATCAAAGGAATTTTGTCTGACACACACGTGCTCGAGACATTACTCGTGAAAAAATAAGTGAAAGACAATTTGGTTTGAAAATAAGTGATGTTTAATGTAAACAACCTTCTTGGGCATTACATATATTTGAGGACTGTTTTGATGTTAAAAAGATATTTGAGGGTTTTTTCATGAATGTTCATTTGTAATTTACCTCAAAAAATGAGCTCATTATAGTTATTGAGAATGTTCACGAACACAAGGTAGGAACTCAAAATAGTATTAGTCTAAGTCCAAAGGAAAATTAAGCAAAAAATAAACAAAAATATAATCAAATAAATTTCTGTACCTAAAAAACTTTCCACATATTTTATTGTCTTCCAAAAACATATTCCATCAATGAGCTAAACTCAGAGCTCATTTGTGTCATTATTCAACTTTTAATTTACTTATTTCGGGAAAGGAGAGGTATAAGTCTCTCTTGTTTAAGAAAAGCAACACACATTGACTTAAATTTAAATTATATAACTAGCTAAATTGATTTAAAAAGTACAATAAAATCATAAAAAAATCTTTTTATGTATTAAACTATATACTATTTTGTTAGTATATGTACATAATTTAACACATACATAAAAAGTATAAGTAAAAGTTAAATCTTTGAAATGAAAATTGTCATAATTTATGTAGGTACCAACATGGACTTAGGCATCACTAGTATAGTCAGCTCAAGTTGCAATGGCAGTATGACAATAATAACTTTTTTAAGAAATAAAATAAAATGTAGGCGAGGATGGGAGACTAATACTTGAAAAAGAAATAGGTGAGGGTGGAAGAGCGTATCTTATTTATATGCTAAAAACGTCATAGATGATCGACAAATGTCGCTCATCTATATCACATAAGAAAACCACAAGTGTCATCATATAAAATGATAGTTTAAAGATAGAAAGTCATAAATGATTGAGAAATGTCACTCATCTAAATTGTCACTCCAAAAGGGATGATAACAAAGTGTTATTAGGTCATGTTCAAGCTAAGTTGTTCGAGGGTCAAAGAATAAGACAAGTTAAATTAGGATGAAAGGTCAAATATCATATGTATGACTTAACTCTGACCCAATCTATTCATTAATTAATTTAAAAATATTAATTCAAATCTACAAGAAATCAAGAAATATCAACTCTAACTTTGAATGACTAAATAAGATTCAAATTAGGTGGTCAATTGGGTCAAAATTTTTGTTTTTACCAATATATTTCAAAACTTTCTCTAATTGAAGGATTACAGTTATTTTATCAATGACCTTATGTAAAGTTCTTATTAATTGTCGTAACTTAAAAGGGTTTGTAAAATTCTTTCACTTTAATTTCAATGGAAGTTGACCTACGCCTGACCCAAACTTAACTTGATGTCATCCACCCAATTATATATATATATATATATATATATTATTGGAAGTGTTCCTATGAGGACGGTTCTCACGGTCTTACCGTGAGGACCACCTGGTAGGGCCCACCTTAGGATCCACCTCATAGGATCACTACGTGGTCGGGAAGAAATCAACTTAGACCCAGTCCATTACCATTGACATAGTTATGTTTAAAACTTATTTTTTGTTTAATGCATTTATTACTACTTGATTGACCACATATAAATAATATTCCCAGTTGCATAATTCTAGCCTTCAAATTAATTGATTTCTTTTAATAAACTTGAGTCATTTTAATCATTCTTTCTCAACCACTATATTATATATTAAAGTTGTTGAATTTGACCGAAAGAATTTCAATTTTGACCTCTATATTGTAAATTTTATATTGTTACTCTATTTTTCTCCAATTGCTCAATGTTTTAAGGGTAATTTTAGTCGTGTTTGTTTATTAAATATGGTTAAGATAACTGTCTCATTTGTTTTTGAATCCCGTTGATCAAAATGGATCTAAAGGAAAAACTCCACTTTCTTGATAAAAGGTCCATATCCGCGTCACTCAACAATTTAAGATTATGATTAATATACTCTCTATAATTATATGACTCGATTATTTTGGCCAAAACAATCTTGAGAATTCTGAATTTCACATTTTATTTTTTATTTTTTTTGTTTGTAAATGGAGTCTACTTTTAAATTCATACCCAATAAATCTATTTATATCGCTCCACTTTGAATTAGACCCATCTATATGATCAGTCATTCTTGAAATACTTGATATAAATTAAAAGAAAAAGTAAAATACTTGACGTGCAGCAAATAATATTCAATATGACATAAAAATTGTATAAATCTCTTACTTCTCATAAAATCTTATAGTTTTATTACCTTTTATTTTATAAATTTTTATCATTGAAGCTAATAAAATCTTAATTATAACTAATTAACATGTCTAAAATTGACCCCATCAATACTACTATGACATATTTTTGAACATTTACATGTGGGCGCTTTAAGCATGAGTGGTCATGCTAGTATGTAATTATTTCCATTACTAAGCTCCCACTTTTATAGTAAGAGATGCATATGGCTTCCCCCTCTCTAGATAGATATGTTAATTTGTAAATTTGAATGGATATGTTGCTAAATAGAAAGAGAATACCCCCACTTATTTGGAATCTAGCTAGTTATTCCCTCATGGAGTGGATTGGCTTAATTTTTCTATACCGTATGAGTAAAGTTAAGCTTTTTCCTTTCTATTAACTTTATAAATAGGATATTCCTTTGGTATTTGACTCAAAAGGACTAATTCTAGCAAACCCTCGCCTCATGCCAATGAACCAACACCTAGGCGGGCTTTTCATCTGCATTTTAATCTAACAGTGAATAATATTACTCTGGTGACCAATGAACCCACATTTATCCTTCATTGTGGCCCCACATGTCCAATGAACTCACATTTATTCTTCACTTAATGTGGAGCCTACCACCTACATCCTTTCCAATTATTATATATTATAGGTGTAGGATCCGATTTTGAAATTGGAGTCCGATTTCGCAATTGATTGAGAAATTGGCTTCCAACTTTGCAATTGATTTGAATAATTATATTATTTTATCCAATTTGAAGAGTCCCATCTAAAGAGGAGGTTCTTTTCAAAGAATCACATCAAATATGAGAGATTCTACCTTATTAAGTTAATCTAAAGAGAATTTCAATCAAAATCTAATCATATCTCTCCCTAGAATCTCTCATTTTTGTTCATCAAGTATTTTATATAGGTGAGGTCCGTCTTTCATTGATCTAAAACGTGTTCCAACTGCGAAGGAAGAGGATAAACATATTTAGTATTTTAAACTTTGCAATTGATTTGGTCAATTAGATTATTTTATCCAATTTGAAGAGTCCCGTCTAAAGAGGAAGTTATTTTCAATTACTTTTGCAACACAATCGTGTCAAATTTCTTTCCTTTCTTAATTTTTTTCCTTTTTTTATGTATTTTCCGGTTTCTTAATGATTTTTTTTTGTCATAGTTCTGTTTTGTTATTCTTTTCGCTTTTGGTGGTTCCGTTAGTTTCGTGGCGATAGATTTTCATGAATTTATGTTCTTTTTTTTAATTCTAATTTTTTATTTTTACGCATTAGATTTCTATAGGTTTACTTGTTTCTTCGAAGTTGTTTTCATGGATTTATGTTCTTTTTTTTCTTAATTCTAATTTTTTTATTTTTACACATTAGATTTCTATAGGTTTATTTGTTTCTTCACAGAATTGTCCATGGACTTTTTTTTTCATATTGTATTTTTATGATATTTCATATTGTATTTTTACGATAGTATTATCAACTTTATTTTTTATTATGAGTTTATTCTTATAATTTCAAAAGAAAGTATGAAGCGAAGCACTCAATTGATTACAAACAAATTAAAGTGCTCTCACTTTAAAATTAGCTAACTATATTTCTTTGTTATTATTTGTATAGGTTTTACTTTTTATTGTAATTTTTACCATCTCAATATAATTTAGACTAACTATTCTTTAAGATTTTATTATTTTCAATATTATAAATTAAATTGTCCGTGCTCAGCGCGGGCATGTTTTGTTAGTTATAATATATTAAGCTAGAAGGTTTTGAATCCAATTTTGAAAGTTTGTTGCAATTTTGTTGGGAAGTTATCCCCTTCTTTTTCAAATACTTCACATTCTCGTAGTATGCAACATTTACTTTTAAACTTTTATTTTCTTTCTAAAATTTAGGAATAATATTAGCAGGTAATGATTATTTGGAGGTTTTCCTTAGAAGGTAAGAAATCTATGAGTTGGTTTTCTTTTATTTTCATGTCCCTTTTTAATTCAATTAATTTTGTTTGCAATTGTTTCGTCTTTTTCTATATAAATATTTAGTTTGCAATATTTGGACCTACTTGTACTCAGCACGAGTTACTGTGCTAGTTATTATATATTAAAGCCAAAGGTTTTGGTTTTAATTTTGATCGCCAGTTCTAGTTTTGACCGACAATTATGCTTTTTTGTTCAAATGTTGTACGTTGTCTTTCCACCGCTTATCTCATCCAACTACCCACTAATATATTTTTCTCATAAAACCACTAATGTCTCCTCCCCACTTTTTAAAGTACTCTATTCTACCCATCTCTCATGGGCAGACCCAAGTATGGCCATGTGGGTGCAGTCGCACCCGTCAAATTGCGATGCACTTCCACATTTTATATGAAAATCCTAAGCCACTTACAAAAATTCAATAAAAATTGTGGGACCGCCTTCAAAAGCCACATGGAAATCCTCAGTTTGCCACCAAAACCAAACTTACTATTAGGGTCCGCACCCCTCAAACAAAAATTCTGAGTCCACCAATGCCATCTCTTCTTTTCCCTTTTTGCTCCCATTTTTCTTTTTTCATTTTATGCAACTTGCTTTTAAGGAAATGGTACTTTTATAACCTTTTTAAATGCATGATTATTTATTTTGCAATGCATTGACTTGGAGATACCGTGCAAAGCAAGGGTTATTGTGCTAGTCATTGGATTATCGCTGATATATCACCACAATCTTTTCTTTTTCTTTTTTTTGATAGGATATATCAGCACAATCTATTAATTTTTCATTTGACCTAAAATGATAAAATGACAGGATTATAACATTGCAACAAATGGATTGGCTTAGAAGCAAGCCCTTCCCTCACACCAGTCACTTGCCGCCCCCACAATCAACGACCGAAGAAAGCGGACTCCTCTAAGAATTAGATATCCAAGCTCACCACCATTCTTAGAAACGGCCGAAGAGTAAGACATGCGAACGACTTCCTCCTTCTGCTTCCCGTTCCAATTTTTTCTACACGCTCATTTCATCGAACACATGGGCTTCACATCTCGGTTTCCTTCTCCAGGAAATCTGGTATCTGTCTTTGTACTTTTCTTCAATTCATCTCGTTTCTTCCTTCTTTGGGAATCTGATTGTTACTAGACTAGTATCGCTACTGCCACTCCTTTTCTTTTTTTTTTTTTTTGTTTTTTGAGATCGGATCGGATCCGATTTCGAGAGCGAGTAAGAGATTGTAACGGGCATGGCGGCTTCTGTGGGAGAGGCTTGGAAGGCTCATGCGTCGCTGGCTCTGGTGCAGTTTTGTTATGGGGGTTATCATGTGATAACGAAGGTGGCTCTCGACGTGGGCGTAAATCAGGTCGTCTTCTGCGTCTACCGCGACCTCCTTGCCCTCTCAATTCTCGCCCCCATCGCCTTCGTCAGAGAAAAGTGAGTGATTTCTAAGAATTCTGTTATCAGTCATTCAAAATCATTTCTTTGAAGAATTTTCTTGAGATCCGTTCAGGGCCACAACGTTAGGGGATCATCATCATCATCATCATTATCATTCTCGTCATCGTGATTTCTAGATTGAAATATAGAATTTTGGGGCTATATGCAGATACTAGTCCCACCAATATGGTTTATAGAATGATGGGGGTTGTAGAGTTACTGAGAAGAAGATGAATTTAAATGGGGTTAAGTGGATATGTAGAATTTAGCCAAACCCCAGATTTTTATTATGATTATGATGATGATATGATCCATAGGAATCTATTTCTCAAATAAATTGAAATTGGTGAAAAAACTAACACCTCTGAGAGAATTCATTTGTGTCGGGGCGAATTTGTACCCATTTCAAGGATTTTATAGTTACCAGGTGAATTGTCACAGCATTTAGGGTTCACTTATGCTTACCATTTGATGCTTTCTTACTTTGACAGGAGGACACGCCTTCCAATATCTCGCCGCTTACTTCTGTCATTTTTCTTTCTGGGGTTAACTGGGTAAGATTCAATATATATATATATATATATATATCTTTACAACATTTCCTGCAATCTGATTAGGGCATAGAAGGTATCTGATTCACTATGGTTGGCTAGCCTATGTGGTTTTAGTGCTTAACAGTTGTGTTGCTGAATATAGGATATTTGGCAACCAGCTTTTATTTCTTATTGGTCTTAGCTACACAAATCCGACTTATGCTGCTGCCATACAGCCTTCCATACCAGTCTTCACGTTTCTGTTGTCCGTGATAATGGGGTGAGAATTACAAGTGTGTATTCATCTAAATTCAATGTAGACCGTTGAATTTATCTCTGTTCGGCTCTACCTGGTCTTAGTCAGTAAATTTTGATCATGCAGAACCGAGACATTGAATTTGCATAGGCATGAAGGACAGGTGAAAGTTGGAGGCACACTCCTGTGTGTTCTTGGAGCCATGCTAATGGTTCTCTACCGAGGTCCAGCCCTGATTGGGAGCGTTGATGCACTCCTTGTAACTCAAAGTGAGATAAGTGCAAAATCTCAACCAGAACCAGTGGGATGGATGGCATCTGGTTTGATGGACTTTGGGTTAGAAACTTGGCACATTGGTGTGTTGTGTTTAATAGGGAACTGTATGTGCATGGCAGCCTATCTGTCACTACAGGTAACAGAGCTTAATTCCCTGTTGTTTATGCAAAGCAATTTTGAAGTAGTAGAACTAATTTATGGATATAGATATTCATAGTTTATTAAATGTTGGAGGGTGTGGCCATTGCAGTGCACTTACCATTAGTTCTATTTTCAAAATCTGACTCTGATGAAGTTCAAATTGAAACATCAGATGTTATTAAAGGGTTTTTGCCTTTGCAATGCTCCATATTGCAAGCAGTTGTGGAGACTGGATTTTCTTGTAGAGGAGGCAAGCGATGTTCCACCCCGTATGTGGGCTACACATGTGCAAAAATGGGCAGTGGAAAAGTAATGGAAATTTGTGAAAATCAATACATGTGTAGTCTTTCTGATGATGATCACCCTACATCGATGTTATAAAAGCTAAGATGACAATGACATATGGTCCGTGTAAGACCAGCCCCATATTTCTGCTAGAATCTAATTAACGTTGGCCCCATCACTACATGAGAAACATTGGCAATTGGTCGGATGTGGCTTTGGGTCGGATTGAGCATTGAAGGTAACATGTATAGGTTCAACCTGAATCCTAATCAGGATAGAAATCTCATCCACAACCATTAATCAACTGGTGGTGGTCAGGTTGAGTTGACTGGTCATCGTACTGCAACTAGCCTGGTTGGGTTGGGTTTAGACCAGACTTGTGGGCCAAACAGAAAGAGTGTAGTACTCTGTACAAATGCAACCCGTTTATTGATCAAGTGAGAAATTTCAACCTGAACCATCAATTACCAAGTTAGGTTTAAGTTGAGTTGGTGGGTCAGGTAAGGAGGTTCCAAGTTCCACCACGCGTAGCACAAGTTACCCACATTGCTCGCAAGACTGTCGGTTCAACAGTAGAAAACTAAAAATAAGTTTTCACACCACATAAAAGTTTAACCACTCTACAGAGCAACAGCAAGGAGAGCATTAGACGAAGGAGGCTTGGGACCGAACCCTTCTTGATTCCTTGGGCCATCTCAACCGCTTTAACTTAACGGAGTGGATTGGTTGCTTGGTTGGTAGGGTAGGGTGTTAGTTTGTTACTGTTGCTCTCTTGAGAGAGAGAGAGAGAGAGAGAGAGAGAGAGAGAGAGAGAGAGAGGCATTTGCTTCTCCTCGACCCGAATCGTATAGTTGACAGAGTACCATATATTCAGCAAACCACATACTTGTATAGTTGTTTAGAGCACCAGAGATAACATATCTTGCTATATCTTGTAGTTAACTGATATTGGTCGTGTAACATTCATCAATGTCACTCGTTTCTTCATCTCAAAGCATATGCATATACTGATTAGGTTGATTTTCTTGATACTTGTGAGTCCACATTGTGATGGTGCATTTTATTGGCATCTGTCTCGTCTCTTGGAAGTATAAAAAGCAAGATCAACTTTCTAAGTTGTCTATAAGGCCAAGTAAAGATCAATGTCTTCTACATGCTTTGAAATTGTATGGCATATTGGCCTCCTATGAGAATTTGGGTTTCTTTATATTCCTTTGGTTCTTCTTCCTGTTGATAATACCTGTGTAATCTAGATCTCTTTAGATCCAATTTTTTCATGAGCGAACATATTGAAGCTGATTGTCACCATATTAGGGAACAAGTTGGGGCTGAAGTTATTTTCTTTCATATATCCCAGTTCTTTAGGGAGTAGATATCTTTATCAAAGCCATGTCATGAAATGAGCATAGAGTTTTTAGTAGAAAGTTGATGCTTTTGACACACATCTATTTGATGGGTAGTGTGGAAGGACTTAATTTTGTATAGTACAGTAGTTGAGAATTTGGGAGCAACTATATCAATGCAAGTTGAGGATTTGGGAGTAGTGAGGATGAGTTGATCAAAATTGAAAGCCACTTTGCCCCAATGTGATAGACTTTAATTACATGGGAGCAAATACAAGAAATGAGGGCTTGGGGAGAATAACGGAAGAAAGATCAGTGTAGGGTGATGCTGATCGGGCAAATTAAAACAAGCTAGTGGTGCCTTGTGTGATCGTTAAATGACACCTGATTGAAGATACACTTTTATCAATATATAGAAACAATCATTCAGGGCTAGTGCATCAGAGCCCCATACCTATTCCCATATTGAATTGCATGTCTTTCCCCGTACCCAACGATGTGTGAGACCCACACCTTGTACCCAATGTATGGTTGGAATATCGAATCGAAATACCTTAGTTTCCTTTCTCTTTCAACCCTAGTCTGCCTATTGGTGTAGCCAATCCCCCCTTCTCTTTCTCAAATTGTAGATCCCTTTCAGATTAAAGGGAAATTTTATATTAAAGAAATTGAACCCCAAATTCCTTCTTATCCCCACCTAAACCACCGACCCCATTCAGAAAATAGTAAAAGGATTCTAGAAAAAAGATAGAGACCTGAATATGGAGCCACTCAAAGAAGTGAAGGAGGGCACTTATATCCTTACTCTGTAGTCCATAATGGTGGTCTCCTAGATTCCTAGTCCATGATGGTGGTCTCCATGCTACTTAAAGAGAGAGATCCTAGTCCATAATGGTGGTCTCCTTGCTGCTCAGAGAGTAGGGGAGAGGGAAAGAATAGGGTTTCTTATTCTGTAGAAAGACAATAGATAGAAGAAAATGGAAATACCTATGATTTTATGGGAATGCTACTTGTATGCCTTTGATGCCTCGAGAGTCCTTTAATATTAACCTTACAGGCCTAGAACCAGACCTCTTCCTGAAACTGAATTTTAAGCAGGTCCAATTTTTCAGACCCATACCGGACTTCTTCGGGTCTGGTTTTTGAGCATTCAGGTATTTAGGGTCCCATTTAATCCCCTATGAGATGCACGTGTTAAATGTGTGGAATAGCAACAAATGCTAGAATTAGGAATGAGTAAATAAATGGGAATTTATGGGTTGTTCCAATAAAGGAAAAAATTATTGAACATCTAAGATTGTTTGGGTGTGTACATGTAAGATTGAAAATAGCTCTAGTATAAGGAATTGAACTTTTAGAAGTACAATGAACTAGGAGAAAGGGCAGACAAACAAAGACTTGAAATGTAGTCAGAAATGGACTTGTTTACAACTTTTCCTTGATCACATTCAACCGCAAACTCTTTCCTGTGTTAAGGATCAATCATTTTGATAGTTAAGCTAATGATATAGTTCTATTTTCAAGAAAAGCTAGTGATATGTTTCACCGGCATATATGCAATGAAAATTGTTTTGATTATCTGATGAAAACTTGTTTAGTGTTCAAGTAGATGTTTGATCCAGCATTGTTTAACATTTGCAGGCTCCACTTTTGACAAAGTATCCTTCCAGTTTATCATTGACAGCTTACTCATATTTTTTTGGTGCATTATTGATGGTATTGACGGGGTTATTTGCAACTAACGACTCCATAGATTGGAACTTGACGCAGTCTGAGACAGTTGCTGTTTTATATGCTGTAAGCTTCTGAACTCTGTCTTGTCTGAGATAAGCTGAATTCAACTGAATTTGATGGATGCCTCAAGTTCTTCTTCTCTGTTTTTTTTTTTTTTTTCCTATTATTATTTTTATTTGTGTTTGTGTGTGGGTGCGGCGGCGGCGGCTGGTGGGTTGCGGTGTTATATATTAGCTCACTATCAAAGTTGTAATGCTATTTTATAGTTAGGAAGTCTACTCGGCTCAATTGAGATACCATCTTCATTGGATGATTATCTCGACTTGTGTAGATGCTCAAATAGGTACCAAATGATGCTGATGCCGCAATGTTCATTGATAGTAGACAAATAATTGAAGGAAAGTAGATAAAGGAAGAATAATTTGAATAGGGATGTAAAGAGGTTGGGTTCATGGTGGACCCTAACCTGGAACCAATTAAGGTCTTTGTACATGGACCCGGATCAGGATATGAGTCAATGAAGATGGTATCTCAATTGAGGACCCAGCTTGGACTCCAATGGACCAAACTGGAGTTGGACCGAACTTCAAGCCTGACTTAAAATGGAAGTTATATTATATATTATGTTTTTTTTTTTAATCAGAAGTTATATCTTTTCGGTATTTCTATATATAATCAGATTCTTGTATTTCATCGTTACCAGTACATTAGGTAAAATATAAAAAATATCATACCATATATGTTATATATAATTACACTCGGCTACATGGGCATTCGAGTGTGAACTCAACTAGGCTATACCAATCATCCTAAAGAAGGGTTGATACTTAGATTTTTTGTGGTTGGGTCCTTTAGGTAGCTGAGTATACCTTGAAGAAAGGGAAGAAAGTGTGTACGAGACGAGGCACTGTGAAGAAGAAAGGAAAGTTGAGCGTGCGAGTTGTAAAGACTTTCCATCTTTTATCAAGATTCTTCTTTCTTAATCTTTAATGCATACTGCATGATCAAATCTCTTGTTTTTCTCCTTCGCTGTTCTCGGCCAGCTTATAAATATCTCTCTCCTCATCCATAGTTCCTGAACTATGGATAATCCATATTGATTATACACTGTCATCATGTTATCCTCTATAATGGCCGATGAACCCACGTAGTTGACAATGATGTGAAAGTACTTTGAAATTCAATCAACACCAAACATACTTTATCCATTGCAATTGTTCGAAAGATGGAGTACTCAGATTTTGGAATGCACAGCTATGGTTAGACCTGCAAGTCCTAGTGCTCCCGAGCAAGAAGTCAAGAATGTGTTTGTACAAACATTCAATTGTGAAGTTGATTGATATTGACTAATGATACAATGGCAATTAAAAAGCACAATAAAAAAAAGGGGAATGTCAGTCAGACATAAGGTGCTTAGGTGCACATTCCCAAGTTTTAAGTTCAGGAGCATTTCTTCCAATTGAAGTTTGGCGATTGTTTCGCTCTGTACATGTTTCTACATAACACTGTTCGCAAATATGATTTGAGTGTAATATTTACGATTTTCATTTTAGTGTTTGAGCTATCTCCTTATTGAAGGCGGTACTTGTTTTTGCAGGGTATTGTTGCATCTGCTTTAAACTATGGCCTCCTGACATGGTCGAATAAGATCTTAGGGCCTGCTTTGGTGGCACTATATAATCCACTTCAACCTGCGACATCTGCTATTTTGTCAACACTTTTCCTTGGAAGTGCTATATATCTTGGAAGGTTGCACAGCTTTGACACGGCATACATATGCTTCCATCATTACCATGCGTCATTTTACTTGATTATTGGCTCTTGTCTTATCATATTAGTTAAACATCCATCCATAACACATCTGCATTTCTAGTTCACTTGAAAACAAGTCCCTAAAACAGGTATATATTGAAGAAACTAATATTGTGTGGTTTCTGTGTGTAAACAGCATCCTCGGTGGGTTTCTAATAATTGCTGGTTTATACCTGGTCACCTGGGCATGCTATAGAGAGAGACAAGCAGCTGTCGGTATTAATCATGTAAATCGAGACTCTGAACCTCTTATAGATGAAGAAGAACCACAACCACAACCCATCAAGACTTCATACCATAGAGGGCACATGTTCTCTGGGTCTTCCATTGTATTGCCAAGGCCTTGGGTTGAGGTGCATGAATCTTGACATTTGATTTTCCCTATTGTTGTCTATCAATTTATTGAGAGAATGAATTTTTGGTAGGAAACCTTCTTGCTGTTCAGATGTCACAGTTGTTACTTGTTAGTCCTTTTTTCAAAAGAAAAAAATAAAAAAAAAAAAAATTGTCGTCGTCATCATCAAAGCCTTGTAGTACAAGAGGATTATACTGGTAAGCTGAGCACCCAAAAGAGAATCAATTCTCTTCAGTATTACCATAATGTTTTCTGGATTTTCTACTGACCAACTTTATTCTTAACTCACATATTGCATCATTATCAAAGCCTCATTCCAACTATGTCGGGGGTCGGAACATGAATTCTTTTTTTTTTTCCCATCCCTATCTATCCTGAGTAAAATCCTCTGATATATTGCATTTCTTTTAATCTATTCTTAATCCATACTACTTCTATCTATGTCCTCCTCAGACTATTTGGCTTTGGTGGGCCACCAACTTATCTTTCGCGCTTTAGTAAGATTACTTCCTGAAGTGGAGCAGAGGCAAGACTTTCCTATTTCTATGATGTATTGTTTAGAATCTTAAGGGCCTGTCTGGTAATTTTACTGTAAAATAAAGATAAAGTAAAGCATCAAATCAAAAGATAATAAAATATAAGTGGATTATGATGGTATTTTATTTTTAGTTGTTTGGTATGAAATCTTTTTTACTTTTTATATAAAAAAGTGGAGGGTTTTTTTTTTTTTTTTAGATAAAGGCGGTAGCTTTTTTTACTTTTTTAAAAAAAGGAGGAAACTTTGAAAAAAATGTACTTTTAATGTAATCCTTTGTCTGAAAAATAGAGGCTTTAATTGACTTTTACTAAAGCATAGATGCTACCAAATAATAAAGCAGGGTGGTAAAGAAAAGGCTGCATGGGCCAAAGGTTTAACGTGTCCTTAAATGATTGTATTACTAGTCTTCTGTGGGGTTTCTATTGGGAAGGTGTTACATGTCAGGTTTCCGCCAAAATCTGCATCTTTCCCTTTTTAGGAGGTTGTGGGTGGGATATTTGCAGCTCAAATTCAGCCTACAAGAAAAGTCAGAATCTGTGATATTGGACAAAAAGGAAGAGGGATAAATGACATGTTAAAAGATTGATACTGTTCCTTGTGTAAGCATATAAACTATTTCATCTAAAACATTATCTTTGGTCTGGGGTTAGGGACTGTGAAGTGTGTTGCTGCATGAGTTTTGCATATAAACTAGTTCATATAAAACATTATCTTTGGTCTCGGGGTTAGGGACTTGTGAAGTGTGTTACATGAATTTTGTAAAGCCAACAGAGAAAATTAAAAAGAATGAAATAATTGTCAGTGTCAATACTTTACCGAGTTGCTTCTTTCTCATCTTCCTCTTATTTATTTCGTTTAATGTCAGTAGAGGCAGATTGAGACCTGAATTTAATTTTATTTTGCAACATGGAAAGTAGGGATGTGTTAATGTAGATTTTCTAATGGCATTACTTGTGAAGTGATTCTTCTTGCCATAGGGGTTGGGGAACTAGCCGGCGCGAAATTTTGTCCTGCGGACACTGGCTGTATTCTACCATCTTTAAATGGAACAAGTTGAAAATTATGCCTCATATGAGGAAGAGGCCTGATTGTGGAAAAAAAATTTGGTCAAAAAACTTTTGTAGACGCTTCTTTTATCTCTCATTTGGATTAAATTCCAAACTTCTGAAGACCATAACAGAACTACATCTGCATGTCTTCTTGGGTGATCTGTTTAGTTTAAACATGTCCTACTATTTGTAGTGCAGCTAAGTTAATTGGTTTAGGACTGAACTCCTAGCCTTTTTTTTTTTTTTTTTTTTTGCTGCTTGGTTGGCCCAGTAGCCTTGATATAGAAAGTAAATGGCTTCCACTAAGATTTAAAACCTGATCGGAATCACAAGTGCGGGGCGCCTTACCCACAAGCCAGCCCTCTGTTCCACGGGGCTGAACTTATGGGTGCATGAAGGTGGAATCAAGGCTCTCTCATTTTGAGAAAAAAATTATTTACTCTCTTAAGTGGTTTACATAGACGAACTAATCTCTAATTTGGGGTAATCACTACCAGCAAACCACTGTAAATTTGTCTATGGTACGGTGCTGCTCTAAAAGAAACGGCGAAAGAAGTGCGTCCTCTTTGTGCTTCCATGACATCATGACCACTTAATCGCTTCCATGACATCATGACCACTTAATCACGTGGACCCTCTGAACTCAGTTTGATGTGGCGTACACTAACAGTTGTACAGAAAAGTTTTGATACGGCAACTGACACTGCTATCAATACTAGGTGGGCCTGAGTCATGTCACAGATACTGCCAGTTTTTTTGTTAATACCGAGGTAACGACACTTGGGATTCCAAATTTTTGTGGGTTTTTTTTTTTGGTATGAAATGGGATTCCAATGTTTAATATGTGAAATTGCAAGATACTGAAAATATTGCCCCAATTTACTAACACTATATTTCTTTTTTGTGATAACTGTGTTGGCTCCTCTAAGACTCATCAGGTTTATGAAGAGAGAATGTACAGCTAGGGTAAAATGAAATTAGGTGAGTAAAATATCATTTGGATCAGACAATACTAACATTAAGATCTCATATATAATGATCTTTTAATTGCATTTGTGAAATTGAGAAGGGGAAGAGAAGACTGAAGAGTGGAGGAAGGTGCTCGCCCGGCCATTTAAGGTGATTATAAATGGCCTAGAGTTGATAAATGCATGCTCACATATAAAAAAATAAAATGAAAATAAAGAGGATGAAAAGGGACCCAAATGAAAGTCGGTGAGTTAGGAAAAATTAATGCAAACGATGCAACATTATACCGTGGATAGTTTTACCGTTAGCATGAGAGACACATCCTCTCAAGGGAAAAATTATACTGTAACATATGCTAGAGATGAGGATTCCACTCAATGAGGAAAAATCTTCTTTTTCCTCCTTATCACGAAGGCAGTGGCAAACCATAAGTTAAACAGACCTCCCTCGCAGAATCGCAAAAGAAGAAAAGAATAATTGAACCCCATTCCAAATTCCCCAAATCCTTCTCCGAAAGTCTGTAAAGATTTGAGTGTTGAGATTCTAGTTCCCAACGGAAATAGGAAAAACCCCATAAAAAGTACTTCTATAATTTTCAGAAATAATTAAAGAAAACGACTGCAAAATAGGGAAATGAAATCCATATCCACGCCCCATCTGTTTCATCGGGATTACATACTTTATAGAAAAATATAAAAGCGACTTCCCAAATACAATTCAAATATCCCAACCTTTTTTCCCTACCCATACTAAACTTGTTAAAACCTAAAAACACACTCTAATTTCCAATCAAATTGAACAAACTAGCAACTAGAACCAAATTAACCCCAATCAATATGATGAATGATCAAAATAGCCCTTAGGGTGACAATCATTACTCTATGCATCCTCTTTGGCTACCCGGGATTCAAACCCAAGGTATGTCACTTTTTCGTACTTGTGCGTGCTCTTACTTTGTGTGGGCTTTTTTTCTGCTTTTGCGGACTTCTTTCCTATACCATATGTTTGCGGCTCTGTGTTAAATCCCTACCCCCTTGGTTAGGTTACACACAAAAAAAAAAAAAAAAAGACACACACACACACACAAAGTTGTATCCAGTTGTGCAATTTGTTGCTTAATAAAAATGCCTAACCAATAAATGAACAAACTTAAACATGGCAAGAGAACCGCATTCGAAGTCCAAATGTTGCTTGTAAAGATATCATACGTAAAAAAAAGTTAAAACTGAAACGCTGTAGAAGAAATGCATTTAGAATCCAAATGTTGCTTAATAGAAATATCTAATCGATAAAAGATCGAACTGAACCATATATTTTAAACCCAAATGTCATTATTATTCTTCCCCTCTAAACTATCCAAATCAAAATTACCTAAAAGACAATCAAGCCCACAGAATCTAAATATAGTACGTCAAAAATCCACATAAATTGCTAAGAGCCCATTTGCTTGCTTCATTATGAATACAAGGCATCCATAATAAAGGAGGTTTCAATGGAGGAGTTCTGATGGATATAAGGTTGAGGGAGGCGTAACTGGCCCTGACTTAAGAAGATTTGACTTTCTGAAGATATAGTTTACTGAAGCAATGGCTGATTAATCGTTTACTACTACTCCTTCACCTCCACTGTTTCAAATGGGGGCAGGCATTGCTTGCAATACCTAGGAATTCAATACCAACCAGCCAAATAGGCCCTAAACAGAATAATGCTTAAATACAAAAAAAAGGTATTAAATATCAATCTAAAACTCATTTATCCCACCATGATCACCAGTATAGTAGATGAGTCCTGTCATGGACTAATAGTGTTAAATGCAGCCCAATGGGGGATTATCAACATCGCATGGATCTTGTCCTGATACTCAACTTTACTTCCGTTGATGATGATTCTTCACCTGCAATTCAAACAACTAGATTTTATAGGAAAAAACCTACATTGAGAAAGAGGAAGGGTGAAAAGCTACATGGATCTCTGACATTTTCACAGGGGAAGGTGGTGGTCAATTTTCTGCAGAAAATTGACCATCCACTCCATGATTTAACTAGCTTACTCCAGACATTAACATCTCACCCCCCCCCCAAACCTCACCAACATGCCGTAGGCATATTCTGCTTCTCCAAGCCATTTGGCCTCCACATATGGAACATAGAGTGGGGCCGTGGGGGTAATGGCCTCCACATATGAAACATAGAGTGGGGCCATGGGGGTGCCTTGCACCCGATGGTTAAAATTGTCCAATGGGAAAGTGCTCATTGCACGATTGCCCATTGAAGCTATAGCTTGGTCATGTGATCATGGTTCAAAATAACGGCCGTTACCGTTACATAACGGTCGTTATGTAACGGTAACGGCCGCGACCGCGACGATATTTTGCTCATAATGCTACCGTTAGCGTTATGAGCAAAATATCGCCGATATGACCGTTATTTTGAAAATATTGTCCGGCAAAATTTGTTGGGGTCAAATAAAAATTCGCTCCGCGATGGACCGCGACGACCGCGAACCGCAACGCGATGACAGCGAACCGCGATTTTGAACCGTGCATGTGATCGTTCCACATCATTGTGGCATCCATGAAGCGCTTCTCACCAACTCAGACTTGCTGAAGCCATGGTCTAAAGCAATACTTCCACCAGTAAAAATGGGTGGTCATGCAACCTAGATGATTTCCCTTTTAAGAGTACAGAGAGTCAAAAACCACAAACCAAGGATGCATTTCAAAATCTGATCTGGTCACATCATCAACAGCAACCTCCTGAACTTTCAAGGAAACCTACAGCTTTACCTTTCTACTTGACAAAACCCTGTACCTTTGTCTCGGCCCCAACATATTTGAGCAGTGGCTCCTTTTGGGAAGAGTGAGTAGAGACCCAATGATAGCTCAAGCTTAACAATGGTACAGTACCGGTACAACTTCAACTCTAAGCAATGATTCTAAACTGCTCCTATTACAGAGGATAATTTCATCAGAATATGTATCTAAATTACGGTGGATGTACACCTACAGTTTGAGTTTAAAGGTTATGAGCAAACAAATCACGGGACAGCTAGTCGGCTAGTTTTTTCCATTGACTTCCATGATGATTCAAGACGCAGCAAATGCAATTTCTCAACGAATGGTTCCAGGACCTCTGCTTCCTCTACTGGAGCGAAGGCCATGCAAATGCTCAACTCTTGGACAGCTTCACCATACCTCCTGAAAAGCTCAAACATTAATTATGTGAAAAAATAAATGAATATCACACCATTGTTTAAGAGAGTTCAAAGAGAAGTACCTGCTATAAAATAAAAGCATGCCATGGTCTTTTCTCAGAGCCCAGTTATGTGGCTGCAGAATCAACAGTCTTTCGCATGCCATAATAGCCAACCTATATTAAAAAATGGGTATCCATAATATCATTTGCAGCAGAATTCAGAAACAATTTCTGATGCTTAACTAGTCTATTCGCACTCCTTGTCTCCCCAGTTAAAAGGGGGGAAGAGAGAGAGAGAGAGAGAGAGAGAGAGAGAGAGAGAGAGAGAGAGAGCTAATCTAGTACATTTGAATGAAGTCTACATTAACTTTACATCCCACAAAAGTTGTTAGCAGTTAGCTAGCTGGTAACACATTATTTAATTAATTGTAAGAAGTTTTAATCTAAGAATTTTCCTCCATGAGAGGCGGGTCACATGGTTCACGGTTTTGTAGGATATACAACTTGTGATAGCTCCAGACTAATATGATGAACTGCTTCTACTGAAGAGGAAAGAGATTCACAATAAACCAGATTATGTGTTTTCTACTGTAGCAATAAAAGAAGTTCCACCTTAATGGGATTTCCGAGCATCATCATCATCTTATCCTTATTTCACAAAAGTGTAGGCCATGTAAGAGTCTTATGGAGCAGCAGATCAGATGACTGGCATGAACTTCTATTTTGGTTCTCATCTCTCAACACCTAACTGTAGTTGGGGGTTAAAATTGATGATGGCTACTATATCCAAGTTGATGGGATATGAACTATGGTCATCTTTCATTGTCCCCTTTCTTCTGTACCAAAGTTTTCCTCTAATCTGATACGTGTTAGCAATCTTAACGAGTCCCTTAATTGTAGTGTAACTATCTTCATTTCTCACTTCGTCCTTTTGGATCTGCTAACAGGATGAAAGATTGGTGATCAGCATTTGTGGTAGACTCTGTTTGATCAGCCAACAGATTATTTTTCTCCTTTATTTTCAGTCATCTGGTCAGAATAACATGAATAAGGATTGTGGAACGTAGAACTGTTGTCTGGGGCATATACCCTGTCTAGGAAGTATTACTTCATTCTCTGTTTTCCTCATGTTATTAAGTGATAATCAGTGTACACATGTACCCATATCTAGTTAGTTAAGTGAGATTTTTTTAATGGTTAGTTATTTAAGTGATATTCAGAGAGAAAGTGAAGGAAACAAAGAAGAGGAAACAGATAAAGGATAAAAGAGAGGAGGAGGTCAAGTCCTCTCTAAGTCACATGATTCCTTTTATCAATCATCACATAAACGTATTTTTACTAACAACAGCCCTCAAATATTCCCCTAGGAATTCTAATTATAAAGAAGCCCCAAATATCCCTATTGTCTCAACAGTGACAATGCTATTGTATACACTCCAGACTCGATAAGGCTGTGCGAAAAAGCTATGGCATATAAAGTAATAACATACACATAGTGTCAATGAAGTATTAATTGAAAGGCACTCCTATGCTACAAAATAACAGATCAACGTCTCTTCCTCTTGGCACGCCAACCCTGAAGGAACTAAATTAATTCATGATATAAAAAAAAGAAAAGAAAAGAAAAGCCTCAGATCTGTCATGTGATATATAGATTCCATCCATGCAAACTGCAAGGTCTTGGTATGTGATTCAAATAAAAGAAAGCAAGAAAATACCTCAAATCTTGTGGCCGTAACAGAGGAACCTTTGAACCGTCCATATTACTAGATTTTTCATCCCCACTGAAAACAGGTCTCAGTGGTGAAGTCAACATCAATCCATGGTTCGTCCTTGAAGCACGTTTCCAGTAAAGCCTCTATAAATGGAGAAGAGAGTGACACCAAGGGGAAAAAGATGAATAGCATTGAAAACAGAAAGTAATACAGTAAAATGTAATAATACTTGCATGCCTTTGAATGGCTGTTATCATCACCCTCCCTTCTTTTTTTTATGGGTAATTTAGAGCGATATGCCCATGTGTAATACACAATGGGTGGCCCTTCTTATCAAACCATACCCCACCACACCACACCCCCACCCCCCCGCGCGCACCTCCCCCCCCCCCCCCCCCCCGCTCTATATATTGCACATGCTTCTGACCATGTAAGTGATGTCATTATTTTTAGTTTATTAAATCTTTAAAAATGTACCTTATAACATCTAACTTACAATCAAATTAGCTAAAGTGATCCCAATGATATCTCTGTTAGTTGCAATATCAAGCCCTAAAAGTGATTCACTGTCTAGGTCGAAAGCTTTTGATCTTGGATCCTCTACACATCTTCCATTAACTGTGGCAAACCAGCTGTGCCCTGATGAGACTTTGAAAAGCTCCTGCAAAAGTGAAACGATGATAACCTTAACTCAATGTATAGCAGGATTTGAGAACAATATTGCAACTTGACTAGACAAGAAGCCAGTGGTATAGTGGAAGGTGCTCACTATTGCAACCCTAAGGTTGTGGGTTCAAGTCATGGTTGTGAGTCCAAGTCATATATATGCAATTATACATATATACATATGGATGGAAAGGATAAGGATAAGAAGAATTGACAAGGAATGAAACAGCTTTTGAAAATAGAAGGAAAAGGATAAGAAGAACAGCCTGTTTCTTGGCGCCATCAGAATACTCACACATGAACGCACAAATGCAAACACTTACAGCCTCTAATATCAGCATACCTCTAGGTTCCCTGTTTGGGGCCAAATCAAAAACTCTTCCCCAACTCGAGATCCTATGATGGCAATACCAAGCCTTCGACAAACTTCAATGTAAATGACACTGAGCATAATTGCTGTCAAAGGATAGCCAGGTTGTAAGGTTACAGTATAGTACTGAAGAATAAGCATATAAAGTTCAAAAGCTAGCAACAAAGTTCAAAAGCTCGCAACTAGTGGCATAATACGAACTGCACATGTATAAAGAAGGAATGAAGCATTACCGCTGCCATTGCCAGAGCTTAGTACAGTGTGCAAGTATGAAAACTTTGAATCTACAAGTAGAGGATGCCTTTTGAAGCCTCTTGATTGGAAAAGAACTACATTTACTGCCTCCAAAACTTCAGCTAAATGACAACCTATGTCTCTTGAAACTAACTCTGCTTCGACTTCTTTTGCTATCACATCTAGTTCATTCAGCCACCAAGATATGCTCTTGCCAGCCAAAGGAATAGCTTCCAAACCATTCCTTTCTGAATTAGTGTCAAATGTAAATGGAGCATCTCTCCTTTCATTTAGAATTGAACGTGCATCCATATTTCGATTGAAAGACATAAAAGCTTCATCTTCAGCGGCTACAAATAGCAAAGCCTGCAGCACATGTTTCAAATTAAGTGCTACTGTGAATCCATGCTCAACATGTTGCTGCAAGGACACCAACCACATGTTTCTAACACATGCAAAATCCAGCATGGTCCTTTCATGTCAGACCAGCCAAATAGTTACAACTTACAACAGATATCCTAGAGCCACATTGAGAAAGATACAACTGAGTCAAACAGGAACAAAACCTAATTTAGCTAAAATGGCCAAATAGTGGAGAGAATATCTTAAATAATTTAGAAGCAATCCAAGCTGGTGATTTAGCCAAACAGCAACCCCTGCCAAGCACACTATTTTATAATGAGTACAGCAACTAGAAAACATATTTTAACAACTATAGTATATAAGCCTATTTTGTAAGTGTCGATTAGGGCAAAGTATTTCGTAACTCATCAGATCATCATTTTCTAACAAAATATCTCTAGCTATTTTTATGTTTTTTCAGGCAAGGCCCACTGTTTTGTAATGAAGATATAATAATAATTAAAGCATATAGGTTCTACAACGCCAGAGTATCATCAAAATCTGTTAATTGAATGCATTAAGGTTAGCAGTAGATCTCATCATTACGCACGATAAAACCAGACTATGATTATGAAATAAAATATAGAATAGGACTGTATAATCTCATCTAACTCAAGAGACGGAGCATAACTCTCTAAGTGAGTAAATTTTCATATTTCTGAGCGGTGACAATGTAAAAGAAAATTTTCTGTCTGAGTGGCGCTGATTCAGAAGCAGGGCACTCGTCCCATATTTAAAATTTAGCTGCGAGGAACTCAGCACTGTCAGAGGAAACTGCTCTCACCTCAAAGACATGCATAAAACATTTGAAATGCCATTTAGAATAATGCCAAACATATGCAACTGTTTGATCTTGCTTTCAATGTTCTATACAAGATCAATGAAATGACCTAAGGAGAACAAGTCTATCGCCCACCAAAAATTGTAGAAGCATTCCATTGTCTTCTCTGAAGATTTCCCCAACAAGTGAGATAGCTTCATTAGCCGAAGCTCCATAAATGTACAGAGCCAGGTGAAGTGTCCCATAGTCATATTCATTTTTAGGCCCCCTTCCCTTCTGCTCCATAAATGTACAGAGCCAGGTGAAGTGTCCCACAGTCATATTCATTTTTAGGCCCCTTCCCTTCTCCCCCATAAATGTAACAGAGCCAGGTGAAGTGTCCCATAGTCATATTCATTTTTAGGCCCCTTCCCTTCTACTGAGTTCTTCAGATAGTACAGACCCGCGAAGAGGTTTGGCACTTGAATTAGGTTAACTGGGGGCTAACCTCAGATAATCTCTTAGTTTCTGCCTGTGAATTTTGTATCAACTCTAGGTTATTTGGCATTGCCATTTGAATTTGTGCTCTTTCTTCATTTATTTGGACTAAAATGATAATCCATTGTGAGTTAGGTTTCACACTTGTTTTTAATCCCATCTCATCCTGTGTTTCCTCAATTTCAATGTTAAAAGGACAAACTGCCAGTATACATTGTGAATTTCCTTGGATCCCTCAGGAAATTAATACCTTAGCAACAGAGATGTCCTTATCCTTGGACCGGAAGGAGATCTCCCGCGTAAAATTCTCCCTGGCAAGCTTCATAACCTGCAATCAAGAAATCAAAAGAGAATAGAGGATCAAACACAAAAACCCCACAAATGCCACATACAGATCAACCACTGCTAACACTAATCATAAACTACTGATGATAACCATGAAAACAGACCTCCAGATCGAAATCGACAACGCAATCTCTCGTCTGACTGCTGCTAGAAGCCATCAGGGGAAGGCTCCTGTAAGCCTTCTTCTTTTTCTTCCCATTCCAACCAAGACGACCCAACCTGGTTAATCATAGCAAAAGCATCAACATCAAACTCCAAATTCCACCAAAACATCAACAAAAAAACCAAACGAAACCACGAATCCAATCGTACTAATATTACCTACCTAAGACTCAAAAAGGGGCAATCGCAGGCGGCGAAAGAGGGGATTGGAAGATGGAATAAGGACTGCATGTTTTGAAGATCGAGATGAATCATAAAGGAGAGATCAAGCGTCATGAAGAGGAATCGGCTGCAGTGGAGGAAGAGGGTTTCATGGAGGTTTCTTTCAAGGATGAAGAAGAATAAGAGGAAGAAGTAGAAGAAGAAGAAGAGGAGGAGGTTAATGAAACGTGGAGGATGCGGTGATCGTCATCAGCAGCAGCAGCACCATTTACGCGAGGACAGAAGAGAACGAGAGGATCACTCCACCACACCATTACTTCAGTGCCAGCCACCTGCCCGCACACGCACGCACACGCAAGGAAGAGGAGGTTCGCGCGATGCTGCACAGCTCAACCCTCTTCTTCTTTCCTTCAATGAAGTCCCAACAAATGGGGGTGTGGTGTGGGAAATGGGAATTGAGAGAAGCTGGTGATGCATACATACATATATGCATGGAAGTGAATCAAGTGATGAAACTCCGGGAATGTGTAAATGTATGTCCGGATGAGAGATCCGATGGGGACGAGAGGTGGGGCCCACTTGCTTGATCTGATCCGGAATGCTGGTTTTTAATGTGCGGTGATGATTGTGCGGTCAGCCAAAACTTTAAGCCAATCGTCCCATCACGACGCTCTGTTTTGTGAAGGGGGAGCCTTTAGAATAAAGGGCAATCATGGGCAATCATGGGTAGGGCACAACTGGCCCTTGGGCTGTACCTGGAATTAGGTTTTAATATTTGAGTCGAGACCGGATGTAAAATTTATGCCAATTTAATGTTAGCGGTGCACTTGGATAACTGATAGAGAGCTTCAAGCCAGCCGGCCCAACTTGGACAAGTAAAGCTTGTAATGTAGTGATTATTTGAAGAATATGAGTGCGAGAAAGCATGTCCCAATTTGATTGATTGACTAAATGAGCTAGCTTGGACGTTGTCACATGTTGCATGCGGATTGGTTGGGCCAGGCAAAACTGTGTCTCTCGAATGAGGTAGAGCCTCAATGTGCCTCAGACTAGCCCGATGGCCCGACCTGGCTCAACAACCTTCAACACCCCCGCTTATAATTATCACGAACTTTCCCTCCCTGAGGCCATGAGAGGGCTGGCTGTCTATGGGTCTCTTATAATAACATGCATTGAAACACCCAGGCTAACAATAGGATCTTAGCCAGAAAGACCGAGAATATTGCCTGTATTACTCATTTCAAAAGACAAACGGAAAAAGAGCAAAGCGCATTGATACAGTGAGCCCCTCCAAGGAGATTGACACACAAAGCAAACCTTCCAAGATTGGCAAGAAAGATACAGTTGGCACAAGTAGGGCGGACCTAAGTGTATGCAATGCGGGTGCGATTGCACCCATGAGATTGGAGAAATTCTTTAAATAATATATATATATATTTTTTATCATTTGACGTTTTAATTTGACCATTGTCCGTACTACTCAAATGAAAATCTTTAATCCGCCGTGGGCGACTTGAATGAGTGACTTCTGCCAGCTGTGTCATTCTTGCAAATCTTGAGAGGTTTGCTTTGCGTGTCAATCTTCTTGGAGGGGCGCACTCTATCACCAATCTCCTCACTCTCATCTACCTCATGTGGTGTTTTTGTTTTTGTTCTTTTTTTTCATATTCAAAATTTCTAACAAATTGAGCTACAACCCAGGACTGTATTCTAGTTACAGCAAACCTATATAAGACGTGCCTTATAACTTTTGGTGGTTGTGGCATCCCTCAAGTAAGAAAGAGCAAGGGATCAATTAATGGACATGTGGATTAGATCCCACGCATTGCACTACTGATCCAAAGTAGCCGAAAGGGGAAAAAATCACGCTATATCTACTACATACATTTGATCTGACTCCATTTATTCAAACCTTATCCAAGTCAGGCTCTTTCCACCCACCTCCAATCTAGGTAGTTCGTGGTCCTAAATGGGTCCAACATTGAGCCCTGCACCTTATCATGTTGCAAGCATGCGCCCCCACTCTTTCATTCTCATGACGGATTATTTCTTATGCACTTCATCTTCATCATTTAAGTCTAATCCATATTTTTGGGAGGCACCAGCTAAAGTATATCCGGACCAATATGGGATCCAGCTCCATCATTTCTTTAATGATAATATTAGATTAATCACTAGACCCTAGACATATAATAATCAACTAGAAGAAAGAAAAGAAGATGATATTAGTAGATTAGAATATACGAGGAGCAGTTGTGACGCATCTGTGGACCATAGCCACTACTGTGGCAGAAAGGATAAGGTCCAAAAACCAGAATGATTCCTGCTTTCTCCTGTCCTATTCATTGAGCCTCTGGTCTAGTCGGACTATGTATGTTATCCTATCCCATCAATAGATAGAAAGATAAAAAGAGATAGTGCCCTGACGTTGGCAACTGCCCCACTGCCTTTTTCTTACTCTACTTCACCCCCACCAGTTGCCCCCACTACCAATGTCTCCGTCATCCAAGGCATTTTATCAAAGTCTCTGTATTCCATCTATATTTAGGAGGTCAGTTAGTTTGAGGCCCCAAAGTAGACATGTGATTTGATATTTTCTACTTCAGTATATTTATGGGTGAAAAAAAGTGGATTAGAGAAGTAAATTTATGATATAATTAGCACTTGCCTTCTAGTTACTCGTGAGCCCCCTTTCTACCACTAGCAAAGTAAGATAAATTGTGGTGTACTAAGCTTGAGAGTAAGAAAGTGTAGGTTAATCTACACGTCTTCTATGACTTATGCTTTGCCTCATATTATTCAAATAAGAATTTTATTACACCTCTATCTTTGGCTTTCACCTACCGACAACTTGGCATTCAAGCGACCTTCACTCCTTCACATATGTGAACAAATAGGCCTCTAAAATCAAGAGCTGAAAGGGTGGAGCCCTGTAGTGAAACCCATTTAACAAAATTCAAGCTACTCAAAACTCTTGTATGAAGGGTCGTTACGGTTTATTTTAATAGGAGTTAGTACCTCAGTAAGATTGATGTTGATTAATAAGTTGAATGCTAAACACAATTAATGATTATAAGATAACTTAAACTATGTTATAAATCAAATAATTGATCTTATGGTGGTAGCAACTTTTGTTACCAATGAAACTTTGTGATATCCCACATATGGGGAGGGTGTATATTTTCAACGATTCAAATTATTAATAGGTGAGCACCAACGAATGATCTCTCCAAATCTGAGCCTCAAACAACCCAAACTCATATTTTTTAGTGTTATTTTGGAGTGAGAGGAGATACCATAAAATCTAAGAGCCCCATGTTCTACATGAAATTGAAGTCCTAAAAATTTATGGTAGAATGGGTTAATCACGTTTAGAATCAAGGGCCATTCTTAAGGAGGTATTAATGGGATAGTGATATTTGATGGGAGGGTCCTTATTTTAAACGTCTCTAATAGTGGACGGTTTTTATAATCCATTCCACTACTTCAAAACAGGATTTCTGAAAGTTAAGTGCACCAGAGAAAGAGAATGATGACGACTAAAAGGCATTTTACCAAAAGTCCGTGTGCATGTCTATATTTTGATTTTGGTGAGTTATTTTTCCAGTTGACACGATGTCACCCTCTCCTTTTTATGGCAAGTAGTGGGGATACCATCAAATTTTGGGACCCCTTCCTCAACGTGAAAATGAAATCTTGGGAATTATGGGAGAATGGGTACAAGGAAGGAATATTAAAGAGGACAAAAGGGTAAAGGACAGAAGGTGAACATTAGACATGACCTTGTTAGGATTTAGTCTAAGTATATGATGGCTTTGAATTTTTAGTTTTATTGGAATGGCTAGGAATTTATTATCAGCCAAATAAAAATAATTTGACATTCATTTGTGGATCTTCATTTTTTGCTATTTGATTGAATACATTTCTTAGAGCTTTCGAATTCGGTGCAAACAAATACGCTCTTAGGGGCCTGCATATTTATTAAAACTCAAGAAAATCCAGTCTCCAAAATCTTCAAATGCCCGGCATAGTGGAATTCTTGACTCCTCCTTTATACTGGGCATTCAGAAATTTTCAAATGTCAGGAACAAGCCATCATATCACGTAAAAAAAAAAAAAAAAAAAAAAAAAAAACCAACACCTCAAGTTCTAGCAAAGTAATGCTTTCTTTGCACTGAAGTTCTCTCAGGGTATTATCTAAAAATTATTTTGAAAAAAATGAGCTAATTATATATGATTCAAATAATAGAAAAATACCAAATAAACATAAAATGCTGTAACTATTTCCATAGATTTTATATTCACCCCGAAAATGTCATTTTTTGTTTTCGTGATACCTTTTTTATTCTGTGGATATTCGGAGAGGATGGTCATATCATTAGGAAAATCTCAGTCTAGGTAGATATCATGATATTATCACATTAACTTTATAAAGTGTCACAGATATTTCGTGACAAGGAAGCGTATGAGATGGGCTATGAACAAAGTGGTCCACGTTTAGGCAGTGGGAGACAAACGGTTGGCTTATAAACCCCTGGCAACACGGAAGCTTTTCGTGTTTTTTGCAGACCGCATCAGGCCATTCATGTCGAGTGTGCCAGCTCGCCTCCCCACTAGTAGAAAGGGACTCGGCCATTTAACTCAACAGTGAAATGTGATGTTGGATTGGTATTTTTATTTATTTATTTATTATTATGTAGGGTCATCATTAACATCCAAAATTCACTGTTGGTGGCAAAAGTTAAGAAAATTGTTAAGAGTTATCAAAATTTAAGTTAGGTAACAAAAGTTGAGAAAATTCTACAGTGTTTCTTTGTACTCTATTTTTTGCAAGATATGACAAAATTTTAATTATATTATGGGATATCGTATAAAATTGTCTTGTCAAGAAATCATTGGGCACCTTGTTATCCATATTTTAATGATGTTTCTAGAAATTTTGTTCTCATCTAGCTACCTCCGCTCGGTCAATGAAAGCTAGTTTTGAAATACGGGGGAAAATGTGCTCCTTAATCAGATATTTTTATGCAATATCACATAATCCAATCAAAATTTTATGATATTGTAATATTGGTAAAAATTAGCAATGCAAAAAAGTTAGAGGAATTTTCTCAACTTTCTATCACCAAGTAGGGATTTTGACGACTAATGGTGATTGTACAAGAAAAATCCCGTGAAGTAAAATGAGATAGCTTAGGTGATTTGGCCATAGTTCATTACACGTGGAATAAACTCAACTATGCATATCAATTGAACTTAAAAGTGAAATTTACTTAACTACTTATTTGATTTAGATGATGTGATATGAATAGCTTGCATCAAGCATAGACTGGAACTCCCATGCAGGCTGTCCCACTCAATTTTTTTCTTTTTTTTTTTTTGCGCTGAGTCGTTTCTTTTTAGATTCGAACTCAGTACCAGTCGACTCTGCTATCATCTTAAATTTCTTTATAGCCACCCCGATGCATTAGTAGATGCAGCATAAATACTTTTTAATACTCTCCCTTAGGTGGAGTCCACTCCTTAATAGGCCGCAACTGTATTAGCAAAGGACTATTTCTCTACAACTGATGCTTGAAAATCCATGTATCAGCTTATGGATGCAACTTGGGTTAGACTCGACCCCCAACCATAACCCGAGCATGGGTTGGAGATGTTTAGGTTGAGGATGTGCTTGGGCCTGAATAATCTCATAAGCTGCCTCAAGATCAAGTCAGGTTTAGGTTGGTTTAAAGTCAATACAAGGTCAAGTATACTTATAAAAAGTAGCATTGATGATGGGTGCAGCTGGTCTAGTTAGGTTTGAGAAATGCGAGACATTCATCTCACGCAGCTGCCCTTTTAGAATTTCTGCCTGATTCAGTCCAAATTGGACAAAAGGCCAACTTGAACAATCCAAGTTGCATAATTGTATCCCTTGCGTTCAGGCAAATCAAAGGACAAATATTCATACACTCAATGAGGTTATGTTATGAACTTGATTTGAATTGCGTTAAGGAATGTAAGAAAGTGCCAAATCCGATTAGTCTTTAATCAAGACCTATAGATTATTGTTATAAAATCCGTCCCGTGCTGCATCAGCACGTAACATACTAAAAGCATTTAACTATCTTATAACTTAGCGTATGTAGGACTTATCTAGGCTTTTGATCAAAGCTCTCATCAGTCATCACACGACCCACTCCATAAGGTATGCCAGAGAAGCCTAAGCCCCACCATCGCTTAATTCATTAGTCATGACCTTAGTTTTCCTGTCCACACCTTACAGGTGATATAACTATAACTAATTGGAAAAGGCACTGGCATGAGGACAGCCCTACAGGGAGGATAAGGCCGTACACCAATCAATTATTGGCTTTGGCCCACCTTGATATCTTTGGCATTTGTATAACAACTGTTACCAACATCTAATCTGAGCTTTTCCTGACAAAAACACAATAAATTTACAAACTCATGTTTCTCCTATTAACACCGTGGTACCACGATAAACTCAACCTATCTTGGAGACTATTTCAGATCACTGTGATCTCTTTTTTTTTTTTTGAATAATTTTGTAACTCTGGACACAATAAGAGTGTTGATTCGTTTGGGTTTGGTTTTGCCCGTGCTATGGCTTAAATAAAATTACTTTTCACCAAAGAAGGTTTTTTTTTTTTTTTTTTGATCGGGTAACACACTCTCAAACACACCCACCAAAGAAGAATTCCACCTATAACATACTGAATTTATCATTATAACATCATCAATAAAAGACAGATGAAAAAAGAAAACAGAGGTTTCCAACTCCCGGTACAAACATTTTTTTTTCCTTTTTAAAATCATTTAGGGTCTATTTGGTTGCATTAGAATATATAGGAATTGAATACATAAGGTGGATAAAAATGAAGATTAAAAATAAATTTCAAAAATTAATATCAAATAACATTTTTTTTTAGGAAAATAAAATGAAAAGAAGATGATATTTAATGCTCATTTTTGTAAATTCACATTTGATCAATATTTTTAGCCACCTTATAGATTCAATTCATATGGCCTTAGTAACTATTACCTCCATTTCCAACAATACTTCTTATATAATACCAATTAGAAACCAAGATTGAAAAATATTCCAATTTTGTCTCCCACCAAATTTATCGGATAGATATACTTCTTATATAGGCTTGACTGCTAATGCCAATTAAATAGTGGTTAGAATCTTTTAAGGGCCAATGGTTATGGATGGAGAATAGTGGCATGGAGTTTTCATTGATGTTGATTGGGGTTTGCGGATCTTTTGAGCTTAACCTTGCTCTCTGCGTGTAGAAAGCATTTTCTATTTCGTTGGGTTGGGGGGAAGAGTGATATTTTTGGGGGTTGGCAGGTGGATGAGTTTGTGGACATTCTGAAGAAGTTTCAGGTTTCTGTCATCCATGTATCCTGAGGATGTAACTTTAACATTTTCCCCAAAATAGATAGGTTTGTAATCCAAGGAAGTGAAAGATCCTGGTGTTAATACTAGGGCAATAGAACTTGGAAATTTGAAAATCAATGTGAAAGGGGCCAGTTCTTATTCATGGCGAACCTTGGAGATTTAGAGAGAAACATGCCAAATCTTGATTATCTAATTTATTATTATTATTTTTATAAGAATATGCTTCAATGGAGTACTACAATGGGTGTTTAGGCATGTTTTACATAGATGGAGATAGAGCTATGAGGAGTGCTAGAAAACTCCTAGGCAGTTTTTTTTCTTAAAAAAATAGCCTTCTTAGTAGAGCCCACTATTATACATGACAACCATAGAATGCCATTGGATTTAAAGATATAGATAAGACCTACCTATATTTAAGTTTTCAACTCCATTTGATTATCCTAATACCTTGATTCAAGACCATAAAGTTTAATGATTTTTAGATGTATCATTTTCTTAGAATTTCAATCCAACGATGAGGACAAAAAAAAAAAAAAAAAAAACCAAGAAAGTTGGACGAGTGTCAAATTTAGACTCGTGACAATTTATGATGGAGGGATAGTGTGTGTGAAAAGATTAGACAGACTCAAAATAAGCTCTATAGCCTTAAAAAAGTAGGAGAGCAAGAACGGATGAGTTTTTAAAATAAAGAGCAGAGAGAATTTCTATCTATCTATCTAGAAAAAAAAAATGCCCTTATTGATATACTCTCATTTCTATCTTTACCAAATAAGTTTTTTTTCAAATAGTTCTAATTAAGTAAAACTTTACTACATGTTTTACACGAGTTCATTTGAAAGAGATTTATCCCAAACAGATGTATTCGAATCAAATCTTTTTCAAACAGATATAATTTGCCACACCCATTTCTGTCTGGACTTTAGTAGATGGTGGTTGTAGAGAATTTGACAAAAGGCTGTCTGTCTACCTCAAACTTGAGTACAAATGTGGCACCAGAAGAAGTGTATATATCTCTTTGATTGCAACCTCCTTAGGTTGGTAATATAAAAAAATATATAATACATACCACGACAAATATCACGCGGCTGCACAGATTTCTCATGAAATAAACAAGGAAGAAAACACGAAACCCTTACTGCCGTCCTAAGTCATTATAACAACGCAAAGCAACTGTGTGACGAAGGATCGACCAATAAGAAAAGTGGGGTTAACCAAAATGAGAAAAAAAAAAGAAAGAAAAGAAAGGAAGATTTATTTTTCGAGTGTAAAGACTAAAAATAAAACTCAATTAGTAGTAAGATAAGAAATAAGAACAACAGAAACATAAAACAAATTCTCAATGAAAATATGAAATAGAAGAAGTGTTGTCTAACGAGAATGACAAAGGACTAAAAAGTAAGGAAAAAAAAAGAGAGAAAAAGGAGGAGGAGGTGTTGGAATATTCCATCATGTGGGGCCACACATGTAAATATTAAATGTGTTATGCTATTTTTGGTTAAGCCTAAATTAAAGTGATCTAATTAAGACTTAAAAATCTAAGGCTTAAGGGTATAATTGTCATGGGATTAATGTGTAGATACCAGAATGCTATATCTAATTTGATGAGAGGCCAAATTAGAAATAGTAAACTTATAATAATCTTATTATTATATATTAGGGTTATGGTCCCCAATTCATATGGTGAGTTCCTATTCTCTCTGATATCCTATCATCAGAAAGAATCAAGAGGGTTTCTCTGGATAGCCATATTTGATTGGAAGATCAACAACCTGTGAACAATATCATTCTATGGATCAATGTATGTTTTCGCTTTACATCTCTCAATGATTTGACATGGAGGATCTTAGTTGATTAAAGTTTTTTCAGATCTAGATTACTGTTTTTCTCTACAATGGTATCAGAGCATTCCATGTTAAGCCATTGGGAATCTAGTATTTTATTTTTCTAATCCAGATCTCTAGCAATTGGGTTCTGTATGTTTTTTTGTGATTTGCGTGAATCATCAACTTTTGTTGATTTTCTTTTCTATGGATCAAGCCATCTCCTGATGATATATTGTTTATTTATTTTTTGTTTCTCCTCGGGACATGTGCTGTTGCATAACGCCATGGATGACTTCTGTATGTTGTCTTTTTTTGGTTTTTTTTTTTTTTTTTTCACTTCTGTGTGTTGCATCATGTGGCGGGACCCATTGTTTGATATGGATCAAGATCTGGTCCGATCAAAGGGCAGTATGTTGATGGGGCAATGTTAGGGGTGTGGACCTTGTTGGGCCTACCATCCCAAGACCTAAAGAAGGCATGACAGTAGTGCACAAGAAAGAGGGTTTTTTTTTTTTTCCGTATGTGGTGACATGTGGAGAGAACTAATTGGTTTTCTTCAACGCCAATGCAAATATTTTATGGTATATCTTTTATGGTTAAATAAAATAGTTCATTATTCTAAATGGGCTAATTGAAACAAAATGTCACCAAAGTGTCCTCTCTTGTGTAGGTTGTTCATGAGGAATATTGGATGTTTGTGTGTGTGTAAATTCATGCGGGTCTTAGTCGGCCCAAAGAAAGGTTAATACTTGGCCGAATTGCATACACACCTGTGGTGGTAAACATGTGACGATTATACAGTTTTTATCTGTGAATAATAAGTCGATCCAAAGATAGATTTATTATTTGACATGAATTATTGTCAATGTTTGATTACTACAACAAGAGTACCATTTACAAGTAATATTACTATCCAAAGACTTGATATTAATGCTGTGCTAGATACCTTGATATGAGACTTACCATTATTTGAATTTGTTGATTATTGTATTTGGTTAATAATATGAGCATGTATGTCTGTTTGTTTTTTATTCTCTTTACAGCTAGTGTTTCTACTATATCTGCTAATATCAACTCAATACCTGTACTTAATGGGACCAACTTTAAGGATTGGAAAGAGAACATAGAAATTGTTCTCGGCTGCATGGATCTAGACCTTACACTACGGATTGAGCAGCCCGCTTCTTTTACGGATGCAAGTTCTTCGGATGACAAGAAGAACTTTGAGAAGTGGGATCGCTCAAATCGCATGAGTCTTATGATCATCAAGCGTGGCATTCCGGAAGCATTTAGAGGTGCGGTATCTGAAAAGCTAACCAAAGCCAAAGAATTCCTTGCCGAAATTGAAAAGCGTTTTGTGAAAAACGATAAGGCAGAAACAAGCACGCTTTTGCAAAGCTTGATTTCTATGAAGTACAATGGCAAGGGGAACATACGGGAGTACATTATGAGAATGTCTCATATTGTTTCTAAGCTTAAGGCACTGAAGCTCGAGCTGTCTGACGACTTGCTCGTGCATTTGGTATTAATATCACTTCCTGCACTATACAGTCAATTTAAGGTCAGTTACAAATGTCAAAAGGAGAAATGGACTCTTAATGAGCTCATTTCTTACTGTGTGCAAGAGGAAGAGAGATTGAAGCAAGACAGAACTGAAAGTGCTCATTTGGCTAGCACCTTTAAGGATAAGGGCAAAAAGAGGAAGAATAATGACGCTGCTAAGGGTCCAGCCCAAAAGAAACAACAGCCAGCAACTGAGGGTTGTTTCTTTTGCAACAAGCTTGGACAAGTGAAGAAAGATTGTACCAAGTATCACGCTTGGTGTGCAAAGAAAGGTATCTTCCTTGCTTTGGTCTGTTCTGAGGTAAATTTAGCTTCAGTACCTAGAAACACGTAGTAGTTAGATTCTGGTGCTACTACTCACATCAGTGTTTCTATGCAGGATTGCCTGAGCTACCGAAAGCCAAATGATGCTGAAAGACACATCTTTGTGGGCGATGGCAAGTCGGTAGCAGTAGAGGCAATAGGGCATTTTAGGTTGTTATTAAAAATCGGTTATTATTTGGATCTATTAGATACTTTTATTGTACCGTCTTTTAGACGGAATTTGGTTTCAGTTTCTTTATTGGACAAGTTTGGTTATTTTTGTTCATTTGGAAACAATCAATTCAGTTTATCTATAAATTCAAATGTTGTTGGAACTGGTTTTTTATGTGTATATGACAACTTATATTTACTTGATACAATTGTTTCTTATAATGAATCCTTGCATGTGGAATCACGAGGTACTAAACGCAAACTAAGTAACAATAATTCAGCCACATTATGGCACAAATGCTTAGGTCACATCTCTAAGACTAGAGTTGAGCGACTTGTGTCTGATGGGATTTTAGATTCCCTTGACTTTACAGATTTTGATGTTTGTATTGCTTGCATCAAGGGAAAACAAACCAAAATGAAGAAATTAGGTGCCAATAGAACTAAAGAGGTTTTAAAAAACAATTTATATGGTGTAGCCAGAAAACTTTGAGTCGGGAGACCCAAAGAATATGGTCTGTAAATTGACAAAGTCCATTTATGGACTCAAGCAAGCTTCTCGTCAGTGGTATCACAAGTTTCATCAAGTGATTATCTTGTTTGGTTTTGAGACAAACGCTGTTGATAATTGTGTGTATCACAAATTCAGTGGGAGTAAGCACATATTCTTGGTTTTGTATGTCGATGACATACTGCTTGCCACAAATGATGTAGGCATGTTGCATGAAACCAAGAGATTTCTATCAAAGAAATTTGAGATAAAAGATCTTAGTGACGCCTCCTTTGTCTTAGGGATCCTAATACAACGAGATCGCTCTCGGGGTATTCTTGGATTATCACAAAGAAGCTATATTGATAAAGTGCTCAAAAGGTTTGGCATGCAGGACAGCAAACCAGGTGACACCCCTATCTCTAAGCGAGACAAGTTCAGTCTCAATCAGTGCCCTAAAACTAACCTTGAAGTTAAGGAAATGCAGAAGATTCCCTATGCATCAGCTGTAGGAAGTCTAATGTATGCTATGATATGTACGCGTCCGGATATTGCGTACATTGTTGGTCTGTTAGGCAGATATTTAAGTAATCCTGGGATGGATCATTGGAAAGCAGCCAAACGGGTTATGAGGTATTTACAGAGAACAAAAGATCATATGCTCACATATAGGAAATCAGATCAGTTGGAGATCATAGGGTATTTCGACTCCAATTACGTTGGATGCCAAGGCAGTATGAAATCCACATCAGGCTACATCTACCGATTAGCTGGTGGAGCTATATCTTGGAGGAGTGCCAAACAGACACTTGTAACTAATTCCACCATGGCAGCAGAGTTTGTAGCATGCTATGAGGCATCCAGCCATGGAATATAGCTGCGGAATTTTGTCACTGGGCTGCTGACTTATTGCCACCGTTGTTGTTTGACTTATTGTGACAATAAGTCAGCAGTGCTATATTTCAACAACAACAGGAGTTCAATTAAATCAAAACATATTGTCATTAAGTTCCTAGTTGTGAAGGAGAGAATACAGGATGGACAGATATCCATAAAAGCACATTGGGACAAACTCCATGATTGCGGATCCGCTTATAAAGGGATTACCACCCAAGGTCTTTCATGAGCACACCGCTCATATGGGTGTTATTTTGTGTGAGGATATCACATTATAGTGGGAGTTTGTATCATTTTATTGCTTTATGTTTGATTTTGAACATATTTATGCATTTATGTATTTGGATATTTTTCTGATCAGAAATAAAATATTCAATTCATTTCACTCTGTTACATTGTGTTAAATACTGATCTCACTAAGGAATACAGTAGGACCAGTTGGAAATAGACATGTATAGATCACATTACATGTACTTTCCATGCTACGCATCCATGACTGATCTATGTCATTTGGTTATGTTGGTGTACTTGACCATTGATGGGTTTAGTCATGTTAAAAACAAAATGACGAAAACCGCTTTGATCCTATACCGGCATAACCAATGGACGAGATTGTTCGGATATATCCTAAAATTATGGTAGCAAACTTTTGGAGCTCATACAGTCATACACATTTGTTAAGTAACATATATTGCCCAGTGGGAGATTGTTGGAAAATTCCATCATGTGGGGCCACACATGTAAATATTAAATGTGTTATGCTATCTTTGGTTAAGCCTAAATTAAAGTAATCTAATTAAGACTTAAAGTTCTAAGGCTTAAGGGTATAATTGTCATGGGATTAATGTGTAGATACCAGAATGCTATATCTAATTTGATGAGGGGCCAATTTAGAAATAACAAACTTATGATAATTTTATTATTATATATTGGGGTTATGGTCCCCAATTCATATGGTGAGTTCCTATTCTCTCTGACATTCCATCATCAGAATGAATCAAGAGGGTTTCTCTGGATAGCCATATTGGATTGGAAGATCAACAACCTGTGGATCAAGGTATGTTTCCGCTTTACATCTCTCAATGATTTGACAAGGAGGATCTTAATTGATTAAAGTTTTTTCAGATCTAGATTACCGTTTTTCTCTACAGGAAGTATTCCATAATATGAGAACAAATAACTGATTTTGTAGTCAAAATTTATTAATTGTACAAAAAAATAAAATTGAATATTGAATAATCGGAAAATACATGTAAAATATATAGACATAAGAGCCAAGTAAAACAGTAACATGCAAATCCAATTGAGTAAAAAGGTTGCTCGGTCGGTTAGCAAACTCGTCTCTCACCTGGTTATTGAGGGTTCCATCCCTAGATATACTCATTAACCAAAGTATGCAGGCAACAACATCTTCTCATGGGTGTAAGCTGTCTCATGGATCCAGAAACTGGCTGGGGTGCAAAAATAAATAAAAACAAGTCCAATTGTAGCCCAGGTAGTGAGATCTCTGAGAGACTTGATTACTGAGGGCTCCATCCCTAGATATACTCATTAACCAAAGTATGCAGGCAACAACATCTTCTCATGGGTGTACGGTGTCTCATGGATCCAGAAACTGGCTGGGGTGCAAAAATAAATAAAAACAAGTCCAATTGTAGCCCAGGTAGTGAGATCTCTGAGAGACTTGGGTGGTGCGTGTTGAGGTAGTGTGCCTGTAAGGGTGCTAGTGGGACAGGTCGGGCCAAGGCATGAGGGATATCAATGCCCAGGCCAAGCCCAATCCAGGCCATATGGGCCTAGCCCAAGCCTGGCCCTTTTAAAAAAGATTTAGCCCTATATGCCCCCCCAGTCCCATGGTTATACCTCTCATTCGGGCCAAGATTAGAGCCCAAAGCTAGCTGGACCCGATCGTGCTTCGGCCAGCCCGGTCCATGAGCACCCCTATGTGTGAGCATGAGCCCGAGCCCAAAAAAAAAAAGCGAACTTATCTGATGGCTTTAAGACCCTCAAAACACTATCTATGACTATCAACAGTTGCTCCCATTAAATAGTTCCATTTATGCAAATATAACAAGCCAGTACCCCAGTGATTGTCATGCTCCCAAAACGGCCCCACAGGCCAAGCAACTTCAAGAAAATGACTACATCTAAAATCCAATAAATACACCGAGGCCGCTTAAGAGTTAAATTGTCTCAATAATTCGACACCTTCATATAATACCTTATTTCCTGTATCACCAATGCATACAGTTGGCCATTGCCTGGTCAGTACGTGCATTGAAACATCTGGGTTTTCTCAATAGATCATCATTCTCGTAGAAATCTTTTTAGTAGGCAAATATGTACCATCAAATAGACTAACAAAATTTCTAGCAAAAACAAAAGAAAAGGTCAACAAAATGACAAATCCAACCCCATTTATGCAACAAAACATGATCATGATTCAGACCATCTAGACTGTTTATTTGCCGATTCAACTTATATTTCTTGAGAAGAACGGTGACTTACCTCACTGGTAAGTGAAGGCAATTCTCACATGGCTGCCCAAGATTTAAACCCTGTGTACGCCACCTCTTCCCTCTTGTGCGGGGCTGTCTTCCCGTATGTGTGCGGGCTCTCCCTTGGGTCCAGCCCCTTTGGGTTGGAAAAAAAAAAAAAAAAACAACTCATGTTTCTCATGATTCGCACACTTTGTTTCCTTTATAGCAACTCAATTCTAATACTGAGGAGAACCCTACAGATCCTTCTCAAAATTTAAAAATTCTAGCACTACAAGCACTTATCACAAGAGATGAGACTATTCCTTCCACACGGATGTTCTGCCTCCTAAATATGAATCCAATAGCCATTACATTTTCAGTCTCAACCCATTGATTAAGCGCTTCTCTTACAGTACTGCCTTGCCCACGTTTTCCCCTCGAAAAACTTGCTTTCATCCAGATTGCACCCGACACAATGCAATAGCAGCAACAATTAGCCGGAAAATCAAAAAGCTTTTTTTCCAGTAGAGAAATACGAATTGGAATTTCAAGCTGTAGATAGAGGATTGATGTTTCCAGGAGTCTCAAGGGTACTTTGGATACGCCAATAAAATTGTGCAGATCATACACTCAAGTAGCCAAGTATAGTAGACAGTGGATTAGATCAGAGAATGTAAAGTCAATATAAAATGCAGAAGACCAATCAAGTAATTCAACGAATATATGATTATAATAACAAATAACAGAAAAGCTGCAATCAGTTTCAAAAGATTTGTAGAGACACAGGAATTAGTTACAGGAGATGTGTAAATAATCTGAAATAAAATCAGTGTAGTAAATCTAGTTAGAAAATGGATTCCATGGATGAAGATATGTTTAGATGTTTGTAGTTGTATCCATATCAGCTCATCACATTTTACAAATTGACTGTTGGTTCTTTTAAATAATGAAAATAATTGTAAAAAAAAAAAAAAAAAAAAACCAATGTAGAGGTGTTTTTAAACTTCATGTTCTCTGTCTTCTTTCCTTCCATATTATTTCCTTTTATTTTCCCTTCCATCTCTTCATTTCCTCCCACCCAAGCTGTGTCCTAGCTGATTGATTTTTTAACTTGTAATAGACTGGCTAGTCAGCCAAGCCAAAGATATAAGTGCCTGATTTACTCTGAAAGTAGGCTAAGCTGGGCTCGTCGAACTTTAGATGGCTTGCTCAATTGTCGTGCCATGGTCAAACTAGGCTAATTTTTTGTTTCTTTGGTAGGCTAAACTTAGTTCCACTCACTGGACACATCTGCATCCTATGAGGCTCCACTTATGAGTGGAAATTTGCAATGGAGCACATCAATAGGAAATCCGAGCTACTCAAAATAAATGCACTTTTAGTGAATACTATATCCCTAAATTTTATCCCAATAGAAATTGGTCATACTATAAAATTAACCTTTCATTAAGAAAAAACTTGACTGGTGAATAAAAATATGATGTATTAATATAATCAAATACTCAATCTTGCACTCGGACAACTCCTATGTGACTAAAACTTCGAAAAACCCTATATACTGAAAAACATTTATTTTGAGGAGCTCAGTTTTTAATTGGTGGGCTCCAGTGTGGAATCCACTCCTTCAACTCTCGATTTCATTAAAGTCAAATAATCAAAGAGTCCTTGCTCATTTTTTCTATTTTTCTTCACCTTGACTCCATCAGACCCAATGGGCCAAATCGATGGATAATGAGTACACTGTACGCTTTTGGAGTGGGGATCGCTGAAGTCAACTAATTTAAATGAAATTAAATCTCTAATGAAAAATGGGAGAATGGAGAGTAGTCCTTGAGCATAGTCTAAGGCTCTCTCTCTCTCTCTCTCTCTCTCTCTCTCTCTCTCTCTGTTTTTTTTTTTTTGGTCCTTTTTTTGGAGAGAGATTGCAAGTTTTTATGTCCTGGGCCTCTATAATTGGAGTGCTTCAAAGAGAAGGGCTTTATTTTTTCTTCTTCAATTAAACCTTTTCTATTTTAGGTGAGACGCATTTCTGAGAGCAAAAATTTTCTCCTGCACAGGTGCACCAGTGGGAGTGCACATCCATACAATCACCAAAGGCGGGAAACCCCAGAATTTCCCCGGCCCCCATGGTGAGCAGCTCCAATTTTCAAAGAAAATCATCCATATATTAGAGACTGGCAAAAAACGGAGTTTAAAATTAAAAAAAAAAAAAAGGGAAAGAGAATTTAATGAGGGAAAAGTGCATAGAGGTCTTAGAAAGGAACCACACCTCAACTGTCCATTCGACATTTCAAAATGGACATTTCCTTCTTGAGTTCCAACGAAATTAAAACACCTTGCTTCTCTTTTAAAAAGAAGCAACAGATTTAACATTTATTAAAGAACAGAATACAGAAACATAAATAGGTTATCAAGGAGATACGGCTGTTGGGTCATGAGAGGTAAGAGTTAGCTAACACAGTTTCTTTTTCTGAGAAGTAGGTTCACAGTATCTTAAACCCTCAATTCCAAAAATTTATATTTTCAGCTGAAATGGATACGCCCAAGAGGCAGCAAAGATTTGCAGAGGGGTGATTTGGACAATTGCTGTGCACTGTTTTAACTATTTATAGGGGGGTCCTTCTTATGCATCTATCCATCACCATTTTGGTAAGGGACACTTCCATAAAGAGAAGTTTCAAATACAAAATGTACTCTTCAATACATGGAGTGAAGTGCACTTGTACTTGAAACTTCCCTTTATGGAAGTGTTCCTGGCCAAAATGGTGAGGGATAGATGCATAAGAAGACCTCCCCTGTTTATATGCAGGTTGCCAATCTACATCCCAAACTAATCAATATGTAAACATTCACATGAATCAAAAAATTAAATAAAACTACCAAATACATTTGCTTCATCATGCTCTCTCTTTCTGGTGACGAGGTACGGAGTGCAAGGAAAAGAAAAATAATTATAAATATATATATATATATATATATACACACGTAGGAAAATGCGCACAAAAGACATGAGAACCACGCATACGTAGCCATTGCAGGTGAGTTCCAAGGGGTAGGTCCCACCTTTGTGGCAGTCTAGATGTGAACTGTGTGCATGTATGTTACGGTAAAAAAAAAAGAAAAGATAACACTTAGGGGTCGTTCGTATGCATAAATTATATAGGAATTAAATATATAGGAAGTCATGGCATAAGAGGTTAAAAATGAAGATATAAGATGAATATACAAAAATGACCATCAAATAACCTTAAATAACCTCCACTTTAATGAAAAGTTAATCAAGAGAAGATCGGAAATGAATACCCGGCCATTACACCCTAGTAATTCAAGTTCCAGAAAAGTCAATGCCTCTACATAGCTACCTTATATCCTTTAGCTCTCAGCTCATATCATTCACACCTCACCTCTTTAATAATTCTTAGGTGAAGCTCATTTGGCAATGAATTCCTATATTATTATTTTTCTAATAATAATGAATTCCTATGTATTCTAATGCGCAAGCATTCCTCTAAAAACCACTTCAAGATGTAAAGTATTCTCTTTATCTAAAAAACTGGTAAGCACTCATCAAACTTGTCACTTACTTATCGAAGGATCATCAATTCCTTGTGTCATTGTAGCCATCATCACCTCTCTTTTAAGGTGAAGTTAATGAGTTCTCTTTTCCACTCCGGCCCATCTGAAGCCATGTTCACCGTAACTTCACAATCCAACAAGTGTTTCCTCACTACTTCATCTGAGGTATTTACACACATTTATGCAGCTGACATTCTTGCAAAAACATACAAGTCTTCTGCAAATATGTGCAAGCACATCAAGATGTGAAGTCATGTTTACTCTACCTAAAATATTTGTCAACCGCAGGTTATCTTACCCTCGGACTTGTCAGTTCACCATCAAAGAATCATCAAGTCCTCTGTCAACGAAGTCCTCAGCCCATCTACTTAGTTAGGATCACCATACTGAGTTCTACTTTTCCACTTGGATACATCCGAAAGTCATGTTTCCTACAACTTCAAAATCCAACATGTCTTTCCTTACTACTACATTCAAGATTTTCAAAAGCACATTCATGGAATGACATTTTTAAGGAAAAAACAGAAGTTTGTGGGTATGTGCAAATCCAATGTTTGGGGTGAAAATTTTCCACCAAAAGCGTTAGCCAAAATCCACGCTTTTGAGGATTTTGAGATCTGACGGGAAGGGGACAAACCTGTGAAATTCTTTTTTCAAGAGATTTGTGCAATCTCTCCATCTACTCTCCATCACTACACCATACAAAAATTGTGGGTTTCAAAGGATTGTAGAATCCATACCTAAAAATGTCCAATGAAAAAGTACATTGTGGATTTGGCAAGCTGCATAATCCATGGTTGTTTCCAAACGTGCCTGGTTTCCCCTGCTCCATGAACTAGTGACTTTTCAATACATCATACAAGTAATTTATTTATTCAGCCTTTGGCACCGAATCTATCTCTATGTACGATTGCCCCATATTTCTCAAATGTAGGAAATGACTTATTATTTCAGGGGTTGAAATGTGAAAAGGAAGAGACTAGTCCATGAAGGAGGCCGTGGGCTTGCATCAGTCCAGCTTTAGCCTCCCCAGTCATGTCCTTACAAGTCTGCTTTCTGAAGATAGAACAAAAGTTGTTTTAAGTCAAATGTGCAACATTAATAAAGTTAAGGAGACCAACAAGTGACTGACCATAGCTTGTATTCTTCTTCATCTTCCCAACTCATGTCCTTTTAATTCTGACTTATTGCCTCACCCAAAGTAGCATTCTACACAAAATCCAATCGGTAACTTTGTCTCCCACAAATCAGTTTTCTCTTAGGGTACATTTGGAAACAGTCATGAATTTAACGGTTTGTGAAGTTCACGACATACTTTTTCTATGGACATTTCGAGTGTTGATTCCACAAGCGGTAGAAATCCGCTTGTGTTGATTCCACAAGCGGTAGAAGTTCACGAGATACTTTTTCTATGGACATTTCGAGTGTTGATTCCACAAGCGGTAGAAATCCGCAATGTTTGCTTGATGTAATGATGGAGATAGGAGAGAGAGTGCACAAATCTGCTTTTAAAAAAAATTGCAGGTCAACCTCTCCCCCTCGGACCTCAAAATCCTCCAAAAGATGGATTTTGGATAGCGCTTTTCTTGACAATGTCCATGAAAAATTTTCACACCAAATATCGAATTTACATGTATCCGCAAAAAAACTTCCAGCACACAAAAAACTTCTTGCAAGCCTTGTAGCTAAGGAATTCATGAAGCTAAGTTGAATTATTGTCGTCTTTGTCCTCCCTCCCTCCACAACCTTGTGGATGCGAGAATGAGCACCTTCCATTCCGCAAACCACATTGAATATGGAATTTAGACTTTTTTTTCTCAAACAGGGACAAGTAAGAAAAATGCTCAATGTCTATGTTAATGACATTATAGCTATAGTTGATCACACAAGAGAACAACATCCTCCTTTTTGAAACAAGGACAAGTACAACACTCATCGTCTATCTTGTACAACCTTATTGTCTATGTTGATGAATTCATGATATTATAACTATAGTTGATCAAACAAGAGATGGCTGAGGTGGAAGGAATATTTGAGCAGTATTTAAGACTGTTGAAGTACCAGCACAAGAGGTTGTTAGTTCTAGACGAGATTGCCATATCCAGACACAAATATATGTTAGAATGGTGGCAAAAAGTAAGAATGTTGGAATGTAAGTCTGCATACTCTTTCTCATGGAAGCCAATTATTGCTTGCATGCCATGAAAGGTGAGACCCTACACATCAGCTTTTTCGGAGACTGGTTGGAAGACTAACACCTCACAAAATTTCCAGGCCTAACATAACCCACGCAGTTAAGCATTGTAAACAAATTCTCCTTGTATGTTTGTGCAGCACTACGGACTCCCGGTTCCATGGAAAATTTCCTGCATTACGCATAAAATAAGCGCGCACGTGCACGCACACACACAAAAAATATATATATTCCTATTTTCTGATTCTGCCTACGATCCTGGGTGCTACTTTTCTTGTCCTATTGGCTCTGTCCTCATTTCATGATGCCAATGTCCTAAGTGTTTTCCCCTAAAATGCTGTGTGCCAGTCCTTATTTTTCCTAGGCTGTACTCTCCTTCTTGACAATAATTACCATTCCCTTCTCTACTAGTTGCTCTTCTGTGTTTTATTAGGTCTTTTTCTGAAAATATTTGGTCAAGTTATGAGGAGCTTCGTCCAGGGGGGTAGGTTTTAACATTGATTGAAAGTGTTCTTATTGTAATTTGGGTACCTATATTAAAATAGATTGTTATAGTTAGGTACAGAGAAGGACTGCGATTAGATTGGAGCAATCTCCTATCATGGTGGATTATCTGTATTCTCCTCATGTATTGTACTTAGAACCTCTACCTTCTTATGACTTAAAAAACTACTATATCTGTGATTTGATGATTGATTGGATTTTCAAGAGAATGATGACATTATTCAAGGAATGACAAAAAAGATCAACTAAAACAGAGAGTAAAATTGTAGAAATTACCCTAGGAGACACAATATTTGACAACATTCCCGCTATATGCACAATGATGACAAGGCAAGGAAAGCCAATTCATAGATGCGTGCGAAATATAAAATAAATATTTCAAGCAATGAATACATGAATCAGAAAGGAAAAATTGCAAACCCGGTGAAGAAGTGTACAGAGAATGAATTTAGATCAATATACTGAGAATGAGTTTAGATCAATTGATTGATACCAAAAACATCTCCAACTAGACAGGGGATCAATGTAGGAAAAAGGGGGAAACAGATAAGGAGAATAACAGGGACTGTAATGTTGATTACTTAAGAAGCTTTGGTTGGTTGGTAACTGTACTTTTAAGGGGGTGAAGGAAAAGAAAACAAGAATGAAGTGGATGGTCAGGGTCAACAAGGGTTGAAATTATGGAAGCGATGAAGGTGGTAATACAGCATGATCTCTCAGGAAGCAGGGTGGGAGAAGAAATCCTAATGGGTCATAAGGTTTAAACATATGAATGCTCAAGGGCCTGTTTGTTCGCATAGAATACATAGGAATTCATGCCATAAGTGTCAAAATCCCATCCACACATCCACCTTATATCCTTCACCCCTCAGCTCAGGTCATTCACACTTCACCTCTTTAATAATTCTTCAGTGGACTTTTTCAAAAAAAAAAAACCTTAAATGGAAGTCATTTGACCATGAATTCCTGTATTTAATTCCTGCATATTCTAATGCAAAAAAACAGGCCCTAAAATTATTCTCACATCTTGCTGGAGATTGATATAGATTGAAGATGCAGTTGAGATCTTCTCGATCTCCAAAAGAGAGCAACTCAGCTCCAATCTAGTGGTGCTCCCCAATAACCGCTCGAGGGAGTACGACAACTGAACGCATGAGGCACTAGCAAGGGAGTTGGCTGCACAATGAACTCAAAAGGTGGTGGACAAACACAGGACCATCCAAAGTTTTTGTGCTGAGGAGCATGTAGTCTGGTGCAGAGCAGGATATGGACCGGGCACACCAAACAGTCGAGTGGACAGCCTAGATTTCACGTAGGGTAATACGGCCCATATCCAGTTCTAAAAGGAGGCCTCGGTGTAATTTTCAAAAATTAAAAGGAAGTTTCTCATAGACAATCGCATCAGTAGGGATGTAGATGGGGGATTGAATCATCGAATTTCAATATTCAAAAAGAGCAAGGGATAGAGCTGAAACAGGGGAAGAAAGGTCACCAGACATGAACACATGGGAGACATTTGTTCAAAGTGTACTTTGATGGAGGATGTATCAGCATGAGGTTCTAAAATTTTTGTGATGAGATGGAAATGATAAAACTCCCACCATTTCAAGGACATGATGGGACTAACTTCTCTGGAAAAAGAGAGAGCACCATTTAAGGAGAATACACATATCAAGGTGAGCATTTTCCTGCTTTCGATTGTTATGCAAAGGATTGGCACACTGAAAAATGGACCTGATGTAGATTAAAAGGGTTGGTCTGGATCTATGATGCACAGATACGGCATAGATACAGCAAGGACACGTCGTAGACACGGCAAGGATACGGATTTTACACATAAAAAGTGAAGTATCGGATATGATACAACACGATACGTTGCCCATTTTGAAGTATCCGTGCATCATAGGTCCGGATCAATTACAATTAGCACAGAGGCCCCAGACCAACCATATTGAGCGCAAGTACTAATTTGCAAGCCCAGATTGCGACAAACCACCCAAAAGGAATTCCAGCATCCACATGTTTCATTCAATATGAGTATGGCCCAAAATATTTCAGTCACAGCACATCTTTAACCTATACTTCATATGTTCTAGGACTGAAACGTGATTTAGCATCCCTGGATGGAATCAATAAATGGGCCGATCAGTTGGGCCACCTGAACTCATGACAGACTTTGCTGGCAATAATACATCAACCACCAAATTTACTGTTTGGTTGAAATATAAACTCAACAACTGATTTTAAGGGAATTTAGAACCAATTTAGCAAGCTCCCTGATTACAGGAAATTAAAAGCTTCATCAGGGCTCAAAAGCATTAATGAAACTGTTGGAAAAATTCCTCTCAAAATGCTTGATTATGTATGCTTTCATATATAAAGCAAAAGCAAGATGAAAGAAGATTGACAATCAAGAGAAAAAGCTCAGGCCTCACACAAACCTTTCTTAGCACCAAGCACAAGGGGAACAAGGGTCTCACGTCCCTACATTCACATATGATACAAACAGGAAAAAATTTTACAAGACGCTCGCTCTCATCATTATCTTCATCAAATCTCCAATAATGTGACCCAATGGCCTAAAATGCATATTCAATGTCTTAGAAAAATAAATAAATAAATCCTAGCTATTTATGCATTAGAATATCAGCCGCTAAGGTAACATAATTAAATCGTAAATAAGGAATCCTAAGGGTTAGCAATACAGGAAACCTAAATCAATAAGATAATTAGTTCCTACCAAATATGGAACCGCCAAGTATCCTTGCAATTAAGGACTTGCAGAATTCCTCCCCTTGGGATGCTGGCATCATCCAGCTGTGTCAGGACCTCTATTCAGTTGAATTCTGGAACTTCCAAACTATCTCGCATCTTCGTCTGAAGATGCTTAATTTGGAAATAATATTTGAATGTTATGGCACAAGAGTCTAAGATAATATAACTACTATACTCATGTCTATCATTTCCTTATTTCATTTTGGTCACATTTTTTATGTACAAGATGTTGATGATTCTTTATTGCAAAATAAGCGTTCCGCCTTTTCACTTTTAATGGTAACATTTTTAATGGTAACATGACTCAACCATAGTTTTGAAAATTGGAATCATATCTCAAATTGTTCATACCCATGAATCAAATCGAATCTTGTAAACATATTGTGAATCGTAAGGTTTTTTATTTTCTAATTAAAGTAAAAAATAATTTAAAAATAAGAAAAAAATAGTCATTCAAAACCATCCGTTTTCCCATTTATAGAAATATAGATACAGTGACAAATAAGTCCATCATACAATCATATCGAGAACATCATGACATATATTAATATATAGTAAATGATATGCTAACATTAAAATTTAAATTCAAAAAAAGAGAGAGAGAGAATGACATTGGAAATAAGTTGCAAATAACGGAATACACAAGAAAGAGAAAAGCAGCAAACCAGTTAATTGAATTGGGTGATTTCCAACGAGTAGGGAATCAGTTCCAACTATCTTATAGGCAAGAAAGATAGATATATATTATGCATGATCGCCTAAGCATATAGATAGAAACACCCATACAGACATAGTAATACTACATTGCACATAGTAACTAGCAGAAACATTAAGTCTCCAACCAACCCATAGCTTAGAACTTATCTCTATTGTCCCACAGGAAGAAGAAGAAGAGGCAACAAAGAAGAAGAAGGGGAAGAAGTGAATACACTACCAAACCAAACTACTCCTTTCATGAGGCCTCCATCTCTCTCAGCGCCTCTATTTCTTGTAGCTTCCGCGCACGCCCGGACGACCCTTGGAAGGTTCAGCTAAGGGGGCGAGAACAGCGTGCAAATTGGTGATCTTGGTATCGTCGAAGGGGATCTTTGGGTGCTTGGAATCGTGGTGGATCTGCATCGATTTGACGTCCGGGGCGGTGATCTTGCAGTGAGGGCACTCGTATTTGGCGTGGCCGCCTTTCTCCAAGCCGGTGCGGTCGGCCTGCCCCGCCTTCCCTCCGCCCCTGTTGGTGGTTGCCGCGTCCACCTTCGAGGCTATCTCTTTAGCCGTGTGCTTCTTCGGCTTCGCCTTTCCAGTCATGGCTTAAAGAAGAAGAACAACAACAACAAGAAGGAAGGATAGGGTTTCCTGCCAATGATCCATCAAAACCACCTGAGTCAGATCAAACCCTAGCCCTAACCCTAATCCTAACCCTAATCTATGTATTGTTTTTAGATAGATTCAGATGAAAATCTGATGGATGAGCAGAGGATGAATGCGATGGTGATGAATCCATCCATACATGTAAATCAAGAAAAAATCATCTTTCGAAACAAGTGATTGGAAAGAGAGAGAGGAAGAAAAAAAAAAAAAAAAAGGAGAAGGGTAGATGTTGACGAACCGAAAAGAGAGAAGAAGATTAGGGTTTTTTGTTATTTGGCGTCGTCGAGCTCTGAAAGCAGACGCGTCTTTTTTCCTGTGTGCCTTACAGACCTAATGGGAGCTGGATGGATGGGTTTCGTTTTTCTTTTATAGGGGGCCTGCAATGATTCCTCTATTGCTTGGGGGATGAATTGGATTTCTTTACTTTTTCTTTTCTTTCCTGTGATGTGACTTGCTATCTATCATGAATTCCTGTGGCCTCATGGGGTGGGACCCATTTTAGGAATTTAACGAATGTGATAAGGGAACCTCCTGGATTGAGTAATTTTACTAATAATAAGGTGAATAAAAGTGAAGGTTCAATTTAGCCTATGTTTGGTAATCTATTTTCAATTTTTATTTGTCGTAATGTCTAAAGGAGTAGAGCTCAAGACAAGAGTTATTGGCATATGATTAGAGATGTAGACACAAATCATGTTAAAATAAAACATCTCAGTTTTTAGCCTATGAAAAGAAGAGATTTTTCCTTTTTCTTGTAACTCTATTTTGGGCTACTATGTGAGGATAAGAGTAAATACACGGAAATAAAAAGGTTAAACAAAGAAATGCCAAATCTCAAAATCCACTTTATTCGCTTTTTTTTATATTCAGGCATTAGAATAAACCTTTTTGACAAAAAGTGAGCAGTTTTTTTTCTTTGTCATTTAGTGGAATGAGAGAATAATTTTTATTTTTTTTTACTTTATCTTAAGATAAAAAAGAGATTATTTTTTGAAATTTGATATTTTTTATATGACTCTTCTTTCTATCTTTGTCTCTTTAAAAGCTATCATTAACTTCAATTCATTTTACAAGTGAATTATCCAAACAAGCTTGAGCACTAGTGCATATGAACTTTTGTGGGAATTTGCAAAAAACCAATTGGAAATTCCTACATCTTGTCGCATCGTTGTTGGATGCAAGTATTTTTGCTAAAGAAAATGGTTGAAAAGGCTACCATTCTTCCCCCAACAAGAATCCACTTTTCTGATAGATTAAATAAGAAAACAATGTTGTGGAGGCTGGTGTACAAATGCAGCATTTTTTATGAGGAGTCTAGATATCATTGCAACTATTACATTTTGAACCATGCAACACATGCCAAATGGGGCCCACATAATTATAATCTAGACCATTTAAGATGAACCTCATCCCTCCGTGGATATATCCTCAAATATCAGTTAAATACAAGTGGGTTTCACTTTTTGATTGTGCAAACGTGATTAATCCCATGCCAGCAGGGATGCGGCATTGGTTTCCAAGTTCCAACCATATTTTCAATCATGTGTTGAAATCTTAGTGGGGGGCCTAATTTTGGGTATAAGTTACTGGAAGGGATGTGATTCATCATTAAATGGTCTAGATTATCTCTATATGAGTCCCATGATAAGAGTTTCAAACATATATGTAACATGTTCCCTTTAATTATCTTTGACAAGGATATGATTTAAACTTCAATGTTTGGCACCCTGGGAGTGTAAATTTTTTCTGCTTATTCAATTAGAAGAAAACAAAACCACGGTAAGTAAATTGGTATCACACACATGTCAAGGGATCAATCCCTGTGCCCTCAAGTTGAAATTATCAATTAAGGCTAGGCCAACCTCGAAGATTAAAAAAAGGAACGGAAGCACCATGCTCTTAACTTCTAACCAAAACAATACACACACAAAAACGAAAAAGGACAAAAGTTTGTCCCACCAGTGGTGTGGCGTGGGCCGGGGAGGGCTGTCTGTAACTAAGTTAGGCAAGGCTGGCTACTTTTGTCATTGAGCATAAATTCCAGGCCGTTACCCTTCCCGCTGGCCCGAACCAGCAACATTTGCAAAATATAGACTTTTTGTGTGTGAATATGCGAGGCTGACCCTTTAAGCATATACTGACCGAGGCCCAGCCCATGTAACAATCGGGCCAAACCAACCACAACCCCCCCCCCCCCCCCCCCCCACCCCCCCCAAAAAAAAAAAAAAAAAACCTGTTTTGGTTGGATTTCCTGGCACCTGTTGGGTCACCTACTTAGTTATGAGTGTTCATGGGTCCGGCTAAGGAACATCGAGGCTCGGCCTGGCTTTTAAACTATAGGTGCAACTCAGGCCAGGATTGAATCAGGCCTTAATTAGGTGACTAATGCCTAGCCCACCTGAACATGAAGTCCGAGCTCAGCCCATTTTGAATTTATAATTTAAAAATCAGATCGTTTAGATTGTCAAGGTAGCTTTATTGGTTCGGTCATGTATTTGTGGTCAACTTTCTGTGTAGGTATGCAATTTATAACTGACTTTTTTATGTGGTTGGTATTGACCCAACGGATAGGTGTTTGGTACTGAATGCATTGTAAACCATTTGCAATTCATCCTTGGGCCTCCTAGATGGTTGAAATCTGGATCGGATCGGGACCACCCATTTGCTTCATTACACTTTTGATAGCCAAACCGGCGAACATCACGAGTCAAATGATTCTAGCTGTCGGATCAATAGGTTATAAAAATGGGCGTCTTGGATCGTTTTATTTGACATGATCATCAACTTCATTCCGCCGGATGATCTAACCTATTAATTTTAGGCATGGTGATTGGGTCCCAAGCCTTTTCCAGCGGTTATCTTGGGTGGATCAACTACAGTCCACCACGTCGGTATTGGATACCTTCATTGGATGGGGCACCCCTCACACTGAGCTTCTGGTATGATATTCTACTAAAATGCCGATAGCAGCAAAGGGAATTTTTTCAGGTGCGCTTGGTCCGCATCATGTGCGCTCGGGTGGGCCCCACTTCTTGGTCCATTCAAATGGACAATACACCCTCTAAATTTCACACGAGGCCCACTTTTGGACCATCTGATGCATTTTACACCGTTAGATCGATTACAATCCATTGGAATGGATTGTACATCATTGAACTTATGGGGCCCATATGGAGATGATGGGAGTCGGAAATGGAGATTGTTTATAAAAGAAAAACCTAACATACAATTGCCCTGTTTCTTCTTTTCTCTCTTTATGCTCCAGGGGTCACCGTATCTTGCCTCTCTCTACGCTCACTTGAGTGGGTTTAAAGCCCGCTCTCTTTCTGCGACATCTCTTTTTCTTCTTTAGGTATTTCTTCTATCTCAATCAACGACTTCTTCTTCTTCTTCTTCATTTTTACTGCTCCAGTTTGGATTGGGGTTGTTCAAATAGTCTTCTTCGCAATATACATACTATTACTAGAAATGGGATACAAGCAATTCCCGGCATCTAGCAAAAAAGAAGTATAAACAAAGCAAAACAAGGGGCTTTCCATATTTTTTCGGATCATACATAATTGCATTTGATCAACAATAATTCGGCCCTTTTTACCAACCTATGAATTGGTGGGTCGGACAATTGAACATTCTCAAACTGTTTATTTTTTAGAACCAAAAACTGAAGAGTACACTTCAAGTGGTGGGGATGTTTGTAGTGGTGAAAGTTTAAGTGATAGTGGCAAGGGGAGTTCTAGTAGAAGAACTGGGGGTAATGGCACTGATTTCAATATAAGAGGAAGGTCTAATGATTTAGATGGAAATAAGAAAATACAGACATTTATGGGCTCAATGCAAAAATTGTTATGGATTAAATTATAAGAAGTTTTTAAAGTAAAAAATGAATATTGAATATTTGTTCAATGTGGTGAAGTGAAATGGGGGATTTACCATTCAGATGGGTGGTATGGAAAATGGTTTTTTTTTTTTTTTTTTTTTTTGACCTACCAAAGTATATTGTTTGAAAAGGATTGATGATTTTGGGCATTTGGAAAGTACTTGTTTAGGCAGCAGCAAGATGAAGCAGCTTGCCTGTGGTGCTATCATACTCTTTGTTTCTCTTTTTTTGGGGGTCTTTGTTTTTGTCAAGCACTTTCTCTTCTAATAATCTCTTTCGCATCTTAGCACAGTTGTAGTGAGTAAATTCAGGTTCTTGTTCAAAAGGTTTGAAAATGGGTTCCATTTGATTCAACCGTCATTCATTAAAAAAAAAATTTACCCTAAAAACCAACATTTTCTGGGCTTTTTGAAGTTTCCAATTGCAGAAACTGAGTTCAGATTTCCTGGTATTCTAGTGTTTTTGCCTTTTGGATTGGTGGGTAATGAGTAGAAATGCTGGCAAGTGATGTTTGGTCTGTTTTATTTGGGCAGTTGGGTTTGAGAGAATTGACTGTGAAATGGGTGTTTCGTTTGAGAGTGATGGCAGCTGATGTTTGGCCTTTTTTAATTCCTCTCTTGAATTACAATTTACACACTCTAGTATAAACTATTTCACTGAATTTTATAGATACCTTTCATGCATGCCTTGAATTTTATTGCGGGCAGCAATGACCACTAGCTCCTCCAGGCACACCACCACAGATGTAGCTCTTCCCTTGTCCTTTTGTTTTTTTGTTTAATTTTATAGGAGAATGTTTTTGATACTCGTATAGTTCCAAATAAGAACCACAGAGCACTTAGTTAAATTCAGTCAATCTCATGGGGTCCCAGTTAAGACTTGGGACCACCATCAAACAAGGGGATGAGAAGTAAGAAGATCCAAGTGTTGATTAAGTGCAAAAATCATGTATCATTCTAGCCATTTCTTTTTGAAGCCTGAAAATTTAATGATGGAAAGCTACAGTGATTCAATCTAACATCTAATATCAGTTCACTAAGGTCGTATCTTTGTGTGGAACAGTCTAAAACTCATGTTGAAATCTCTTATTAGATATGGAGCCATTAAATAAGTGTACTGTTTTGGCCATTGAGAAGTCATTGCCATAATGTCCTTCCTTTATCAGTCATGCTGCTAGAGCCACCAGAACTGTGGGTTGTAATCATATAGACACGATCTAATGCATACCATGTAATTGGCACCGGAGAAGAAGTGACTTAAACATTGAAAAGAGGACCATTCTATTCATCATGCTTGACGTTTTTTATCTGCTGATAGGCAGTTAGATGGAAAATTTGTCAACAGTTGACAAGTTTGTATCTCAGTGATGCTCATTGTTGCAAACATGAGGATTGTGAGTTTAGTTAATATTATCTTTCAAAAAGAAAAGCAAAAAAAAAACCACACACCCCCACCCCAGGTAGACCTATTAACCTGGTGGATGAACTAGATCTTTGTATAATACAGTCAAGTGCTTTCTTTCTGATGTTTGTGTGCAGCGTAATTTGTTAACATGGAGCATGGAGATTGTGTTTGTTTTGTGGGGTATTGTTTGAAGTTGGAACTGTTGTCAATGCATCAATTGCATTGCTTTGTTCCAGGTAACATTATTCTTTTTATTGGTTGTCTTGGTTTGTTCCAGGTAACATTATTCTTTTTATTGGTTGTGGATTGATGTATGAGTTGGTTTGCTGGTTGAAGTACTATTGGGTCTGCATTTATTGACGAACTTCTTAATTACCAAAATGAAAAGGCTGGTCATGATATTACCATCATCAAACCTCTCGCGTTCCCTTTTGTAGTTATTTATTCTGTACTATTTCATCCAATATATGCTGTCATGATTGTCATCCATCTATGTGCTTGCTGCTTGTAAGCTTAATCAGCAATCAATACTCAGCTCATCCCATGTTGAATTGGCATTTGTTTCCTCTATTTGGATTTGCTTCTGCTCCAACATCTGGTTTCTATGTTATGTCTTCTGTAATGTGAAGCTAATGATTAGAAAAATTGATGTCATCCCTCATCTGTGTTCTTCCTACATGGTCGATTTGTTCTCCATTCCTTGTTACTATTTAAGTTAGCGAATGGCCTTCCTTTTAGCATTATCATAATGATATATTTTTCTTCATAGTGTTTTTCTATCTACACACATTGCAATCATCATTATTTTCTATTGGGCAGGTTGTAAGCAGCACAACTATTCAATTAAAAAAAAGAAAAAAGGTTGTAAGCAGCATCAAGAGACTATAATGGAAGCCAAATACTTTCGGTTTCTTAAGATTGTGGGAGTTGGGTTCAAGGCTAGAGCAGAAGCAGAAGGTTGCTTACTGTATCTGAAGCTGGGTTACAGTCATGAAGTCGAACTAACTGTCCCTCCGGCTGTTCGGGTGTTCTGTTTCAAACCCAACGTAGTTTGCTGCACTGGAATAGATAAGCAGAGGGTGACACAGTTTGCTGCCGCCGTTCGTAGCTGTAAGCCCCCTGAAGTCTACAAAGGGAAAGGCATAATGTATATTGATGAAGTCATTAAGAAAAAGCAAGGAAAGAAGTCCAAATAATTGAAAGGAAACACAGGCAAGCCATCAAAGGAATTTATTGCGGGCTTTATTCAAGAGAGAGAAAAAAAATGCTCCTGATGAAAGCAGAGAGAGCCTGGAAGAACAATGGTTATCATCTCCTTTTCAGGAAGTTTTTGTGAAATTTGAGCATTATGTTTAAACTCATCTGATCATTTAACTATTGTATCTCAATGATATTTCTTGACATAACAGGTCCTTGGTGAGAAGTGGGTGGTTTAGTAGGTTGGAACTTCCTTTTCCTTTGAATTTTAACTAGTGGGTGCCAAAAAAAAAAAAAAACCAGCAATCGAGCACAAACGTGAAAACAATTAGTAATAGTAGTAGTAAGTCAGGCCTTTAGCTCTATATATAAAGCACAAACAGGCCTCATATTTCACTGGGGCCAGGCATGATATTTGCAGGTGACAGCTGAATTTGGGAATATGAGGCCCAATTACTAGACTTGGCCTGTGTTACAGATAGTTAACTGAACCCCTTGATCATAACTCTTGATCTAATAGTGTCAATGTTTAAAGTGCATGCTTTTTTCCGTAGATCCAATCCAATGGTGAGAGAAGGTCAGATGTCAAATTGGGCTCGGTGCCATTTCACAGGTACTGCTGGTATAGTTACGGTCGGACTAATGTAAGTGAGTATGCATCGAAGATGGAACCAACCCCATGGAGCTGCACTGCATTTCTGCATATAAACAGTATGCAGTCTGCTATCTATCAGATGAAAATTTTAATGAAAACTAATCACTTGCACAGAGACGAAAATGCAGTCTGCTATCCAATGAAAATCTCAATGAAAACTAATCACTTGCACAGAGCCGAGAATTCTGGTCTGAGTTTCAAGTAATACCAAATCTTCAAAGAAAGGCTATTGGTCCTGATATTAACTGACGCGGGCATGAATTCAACCCTCCTCAGCGAACAAAGGAAAAAGTAAAAAAATATGCATGGTTTTAAAGAAAGCATATCAGCAAAATACAAAAGATGATATAACAAGTACAGATCTCTTAGAATTATGCATAAACAATTTTCAGCACACGTGGTAGAGACAACAAGTATTTTCATGACCTGTGGTCTCCTCTTCTCCGCCTTGGCAATAATGAGGGTTTATTTTCATTGCTAATTTCTGCTCAAAGCTCTTTCAATAAAGAAATATATATATATATATATATTATTTTACAAGGAAACCATCAGAAAAATACATGTCGGGCACTAAAAGTTTTAGGCACAGGACCCGATACACTGGTGCTTAAGGATATTACCATCGTTGTTACCAAGAGAAATAATCCATAGATCAGGATGCAGCTTGAAGTGCAGTGGATTCTTTATAGATCTAGCTGATACCCTTACACCTAATCAAAGTAGCATCTACTACTGATTAATGTATCCAAGATTATACACATACTCACAGAAAAGAATTTAATTTACACCACTCTCCACATCTGATGACTTCCTCTAAATATACCCACCAAATGAAATGTAAAACCTGTTTCTATCTTGAAATACTTTATGTTAAATCCAAGTTATTAAAAAAATTGAATACATGGAGCATAAAACCGAATCAATGGTGCATAAAAAATAAAGAATAAACAGAGAATGGTATGTACAATGGTAATAAAATCACTCAAATCTTTTCAACTTAAAAAATACAAGTTTGTGCAATTTCCGATGGGTGCTGCAAGACTTGGGAGTTCAGGACTTCCTTTCAGGAGTAGAGGAGAACTTTGAACCTTGGAATATGAGAATTGAAAGCCAAAGCACCAACAAAGACCATGAGCATGATCAATGAAGAAGGGAACATGGTTCTGAAAAGCCACAATTGGCTACTGCAACTACACCTCAAGCATGATCAGCATGAGATTGCATCTACAACAACACAACTCATGGACCCAGAAATCCATTCTATGGTTTACTTGAACTGACAACAGCAAAGGGCTTTCTCTTTTTTCATTATACAGATCCTAGTGACCGCTGCAAAATCACACAGTCCGCAGAAATCCACGAACATCAATCAAGAAATTGTGAACGTTCTTTCTGAATTTCTGGTAATTCACCCTGTTGAGGGAGGGAGAAATTTGGTTTGCACTAGTGAGAGACTGCAGTGCATTTGCCAATCTCAACTGCAGTGCCGGATTTGCCTGCCTCTCTATAAGCTCATGCCCCAATCTCTGTCAGAAATATACAAGGGAAACCAAATAGAACGATTATACTGCTAGAAATACCTGTACACTTTATTCAAGATTATTGAACTACATCATTTTACACGAACTGAAGAAAAAACTGTAATCAAAGACGAGGAATACTGATTATCCAAAAGTTCTGACACAAAATCTGGGCCTGGACCTTCTCTACCAAACACAATTGATAACTAGATCTAGTTGTGAGTCCAGTTGGGTCGTACCCAAATATAAATTAATACTCCCTTTTACAAAGAAAAAAAAAAAGAGTTCTCCTCTCGTAGTCCTGTATCTAGTGACTGGAGGTTTGGCTCCCACGTTTATGTGTAATGTCATTTTCAATCTCATCATGATTTTGAATAGTGTCTGGGTCCACTTGCGAGCCCAGGCACATGTTTCGTGTTTGGAATTGGATCCACCATGCACCCAACCTGAACCCAACCTTTTTGCAGACTTCATTTAAACCCCATTTCTCCCTTCTAATGGATAATTTTATTAAAAATAGGTACACCATGTGTAGCTTAAAATATACAACCCAACCTGAATCCAACCATATGTATGTGTGGTGGATAACCTTATAACCCATCTGAATGGGCCACACAAACCCTCCCCCCAATAGTCACTGATCCCATGGTTTTACACAGATCCAAATGAACTGGACCATTGGATGAGGGTAAAAAATTTATATAATATATATATATATATGAGGAATTCTCAAAAACTCCCCTTTGACTTGTCCAATGAGATATTACCACCTCACATAGGAACATAGGAAAAAAGGAGATTTTTGAAATTTTCAATTTCTTATCCGTATTTGACTTGACGATGACACGTGTCATAGTTTTATAGGCTTAGAAAAGGGGCGTTTTTTTGTGAAAAGCACCCAGGGAGTTTTGTAGCGCTCATATATATATATATATATATATATATATGGGGCCAGCTCTCCTAAGCTCAAGCTTAGGATAAGGTAAGCTCAAGTGTGTGATGGGGCCCACATGGGGATGGAGATGAGGGGGATTTCAAGGACTCCCTGGGATCCTCTTCCCTGCAAAAATTCAACCCCAACCGTGATTTCTACCATCTCCATATAGGCCCAAAAATTTAATGGTCAACAGTCCATTCGGATCGATACATAGTCGATCCAACCGTCCAGTAAATTTGGATCTGACCAACAGTTAGTAGACATGTGCAATTTAGGGAGGTCATGTGTTTGGTCCATTTGGATGGACCAAAGGTGGGCTTATATATATGCATTAAACTCTTGGGCATAGATGAAGGGGTTAGGGGCATCAGATTGACTTTAAGTTTGATATATGCAATGGGCCCACTATGATCTTTCAATTGCCCCCTATCCCATGATCTGTGGGTTCCTAGGTGGGCCCCAACAACTGGCATGTACCGTAAGGATGTAGGAAAAGGTACCATATATACATATTAAGTATATGGAGAACAGCCTACCATGTGAGGCCCACTTAGATGCAAGTTTATCAATGAAGGAGGGCAGATGGAAAGGTCAGCTCATGTACAAGTGGGTTACAAAAAAATCAACCCGACCAGATTATTCTAGCCCTTGATTAACAACCTTAAAGTTTAATGACATCAAGCGAAGGTTCAATGGGATGAAAAATTGGAATAAATGCGAAATCATGGGATGAAAAATTGATAATTGATTAGGCCCACAATGCTGGACTGTGTTTGCAGTTGCTCGTAGGAGAGCATTTCCCACCCAGAGGGAGAGAGAGAGAGAGAGAACCTGGTATAAAGATTGTTCACAGAGGATTAAAGGAAAGAGGGCATCTGCTGCAGTCTCAACAAGGTCGGTGCTGAAACAGCAGTAAAAGAAGTCAATATTGGCATATGCATCATTAGAAGCAGCAAATAAATCACAAGAATGAAAGCAGTTTGCCTTTCTTTTGGATGATTCTGACACAGCCTGTTCTGTTTAAACAAGTAAAATATCAACCAAGTACTCATGTCACATTTGAGGCGATCTTTTCCTTTTTCATATTATTCTCTTTTCTTTTCTGCTTAAGCACATGATTGGATGCATGGAATCCATGGAGATTATTCCCACATTTCCTTCAGCCATGGAATTCTGAAAGGATTCAATGGAATCCTCGTTTGGCTCGTTTGGCACCTTTTCAGGAATTCCTGTCATAAAAAGTGGTCACCATCATTCCTGGAACCATATCTCATCCAGGTGGTGTTGATTGAGTGCTGCTATTCTCAAAATAGATTAGAGATTTGGTTTCGTGCAGTTTTATTTTTTCTTTACAGCTGAGAATAGTTTTTAGGCAACAATCCTTTTCTTAGGTTTGGGATTACCATATGCCAAGGAACCACACAACTGGAGGAAAAACCAAAGTTGGCCTAATGAACAGAACTGATCATAAAATGGTTTCAAGACAGGTTGTAATCGTCAAGAATTCCATGAATGCCAGGACTCCACATATAGAATCGAGCCCTAAGCTAAACATACACAATTAAATAAGTTTAGTTGATAAGCGCAATCAAATACTCAAATTACACCATAAGATAAGTGTTCAAATTTGAACATTCAATGGAGTCAAGCACAAGTGGAGTATTCTAGTCCTTTTTCTTATCATTCAGTTTTAAGAATTGCGTTTTTCACTTCAACTACCAATGAGAAGATAATTTCCAGACCTGTAATCCTGAAAGAGGAGTAACTGCAGTAATGAACGAAGGAAGCGGCTCAAAATGCCCTCCTCCAGTTTCCCATTCGGGTCTTCATAACCTGAAGCATGTGCGCCTAAACCCTCTTTACAGTCACTCTTCTCCTTGTAATGGTAAGAAGCAAGTGCTTTCAGAGCATCGAGGCACATGCTAACAATTTCACTATCCTGCAGCATTAAGGTTAGCACTGTTCTGTATCAACAAAGTTCTTCACAGCTAATGGTAAAAAGTAAAAACACACGAATGCAGCGTGCTAGCATGAGCACATGGATGCGAGAGTGTGTGCTTAACAGCCAGCCAAACAACATCAACACACAAACAACCTCAAAAACAAATATCATATTTATGTCCAGACAAATATAAAATATATAAGACCAGGTAACATTTTTTGAAAGACATACTAGGCATGAACTTATCCAATTCCAACTACTTATATGCTTGAGCTTCCTTCATAGGTTGCACAATATTTCTGAAGAACTCAAATGCCTGGCGACATCTACAGATTCAGTGTCTTCACTAACTTATCTTATAGCTGAAGACCTAGGTAGTCTGTTTCCATAGGTTTGGGACAAGGAGACCTGCTTTCTTCCCTTGTTATTTGGAAACAAAAATTGTACCTGAAATGCATTAAAAAAAAAAAAAAGAAGAAAGAAAGAAAACAATCTTATACTTAAAATTTTCTCCCTTAATATTCGTAATCATTACATAAGGACGACAGTGTCTATTTCATCACAAAGTGAATGATGTATTTGTTTCAGGTTTTAAGGTTGCAACACACTTTTTTTAAAACATTTTACACGCGATTCCAATGTTCTCTGTGACATCTCCTTGGTGATGCGGTGCTTTGCCGTGTTATCAGGGCTTAGGGTGAACATGGCCAAGAAAGCAAACTGGAGTGAAATCATGGGATGACTTGCTTAGTCATTTTGCCTCCTATATATGTGAAGAAAGGTATGTTTCAAAATGAACTATCTTGGCCCACTCTAGAAGCAACTCACACTCTGCCATTCACGTGGAATCTGCTCATAAAAAAACTTACAAATTAGTTTCATTCTTGGAAAAAAAAAATCTTACCTTTTTTCAAGTGGTCAGATTACACTCATTAGGCTCACAATTTTTTAAGTTTCCATTAGCCTCACCATGCAACATTCAAGAAAATTTGACTAAGCCAAAATTAAAATTATCGATTTGACATTATGAAGCAAGCGCGTATAAAGCATTGGGTGTACTCAATCCACATACAAACTGCAAGCAGAATGACAATCTATCATTCTAAATGAAGACGAACATTATACCTACACAGATAAATAAAACATTTTAAACTATAAAGATTCATACCATGCAAATGCCAATAAAGGGAAATTACGTGCCTGATGGCAAATACCAAAGTCGAGTGTTCCAACTATATTTGCAAAGGCTTCAGCGTTTAACTGTGCAATCTTTTCCGGATACACCTCCAACATATGTGATAGCAGTGAAAAATACTACAAATGGAAATGGACAATGAGTATCTCTTAACCACAACACCAGGAGTTTGGTTTATCAAGATGGCAGAGTGAGCTTACATCACGACACAGTTTAGGGTATTTCAGAAGCTCCAAAGATATCAAGGGGGTAACTATGTGCAAACCCAGGTAGACAACCTACATGACGAAGTGGTCAAAACATTTTCCGGCTGAACAATAGCATTCCTATAAAATAGGACATAAACTTACCTGACTGATATCCAATTTCTCAGTTTCATCAGAACCTGAAGAGAAATCAACCTGCATTTATTTCATTATAGTTACTTGGTCAGACTTTTCAGGAAGAGGTAATACTTCTGTTTCCCACTAGATAGGAAAGAATCATCAGATACCAGATCTTTAGAACATAGATTTGTGAGGAGCTGAAGAAGTGCACGCAAATCCTTATACTTCTCAATCTTGGCCTCACTTACCAAGCTCTTTGAAAGACTCAAAGATATCTGTGAAGAAGAGCAATACACAATTTATTGCTAGACATCAGAAGTCTTGGGAAGAATCAACATGAAATGAAACAAATAATGACATGTGAGGCCCAAGTAGAATTGAAATCACTTTCTCAAATTTCAAAACAAAAGGGACAATTTTTTTCGATATAGATGATGGAAGAAAAAAAATCATTATTGATGGTCAAAGAGTGTCAATAGAGATAAATAACTCTAGAAACATTTTTTTTTTTTTTTATCTTTCCTAGTTTTTTCACATTTAGCATAAATGTTAAAAAAAAGTAAGGTCATTTTAAGAAAGAAGAAAAAGATCCATCCTCTTGGATCAGCAAATTGGCAGAGGCGAAAGCAGACAATTCATCCCCGGGTGTGGGGCAAAGTAAACACATTGACAAAAACTTACAAATAGTCTACAAGAATATGAATAAAAAATGAAAGAAAAAAATATTAATGACAATTGACAAGGCAAAGATAAACAGGATTAACATTTTATTAATACATTGCTCAATTCCAATTCATTTATTCTGGACCTAAAAATTAGATAAGCATCATGCTTAATTGCTGCTTGCCATGTATTTCCTCAATATAGTCTTGTTAGTCACACTTGTAGCATCCGCTCAGTATTTCTCTTGGTTTGCAATTGAGAAAATGATATTCTGGAAAGAGACTACTTTACCTTGCCAATATTATGAGAAGAGTAGATTTGGAGCAGCTGCATGCAAAAGTTAATCAAGACCATAGTGTCTTTAGCCTCCAGAAACACTACTTGTCCATCCACCCAGTCAACAACAAATTTAAGGATCATGTAAACAACTGCAGACTAGACAGCAAGGGATGGAAGTAATGAGTCAAAAAACTGGCAAACTATTGGCCAACTATAACTAAAACAACATATTTGAAAATAAACAAGGGATGCAAAAAAAAAGAAAAGAAAAAGGCAAAAAAAAGGGGAAAATTCATCATGAAACAAAGGGAAAAGATCACTGAATAAGAAAAAAAAGGGAAAAAGAACTGAAGATAAAATAAATACCTGATTTTTGTAAACTTCTAGAAGAGTCAAAAGAGGATTCATTACAACTACACCCATGTCAAACATAGCCTTTTGAATTCGAGGTTGAGTGGCTCTAGCAGCCCCTCTCATACGCTCCAACAAACAACAGACCTACAAAATATCAAAATGCCGGTATCAACTACTGGTCACTTATAGAAAATACGACCCAAAAAAAAAAAGCTTTGTAAACTATAAATCCTCTCCAGTCTTACAAAAAGAATAGCATCTGGTTGTTGTGCAACAGCTTTCAGGTCACTCTTAGTGGATACATCGACTAGATATGATGTTATTGGTCCCATGAGATCCCTCACATACCTACAAGACCCTCGTACCAGATGGGCACAATGTTAGTATCCACATTTTTTTAGTGAAAAAACCAAAAAAAAAAAATAAATAAATAAATAAAAATTGCCATCTCTTTTCTTAGCCCAAATTTTGTCTTCATAATAATAACTCACTGATTGGATGCCTCCAAAATTTTCATTCCAGTAGCTGGTCGGCATAGAGATTCGGCAACTGAGCGCTGCAAGCAACAATAAAAATAAGAAGAAAAGAAAGCGGTTAGTGAAGTTGCAACAACAATAGCACCAAATCATCATCATCATCTTAGCCTTATGGCCATCAATCTGGATCAGAAGAGTTATACTGAATAGCTTTAAGAGAGGAACAAAAAGTACCAAAGTATCATTTCAAAAACAAGAATACCAAAGAAAATTTATACACAACTACTACTTACTTGCAGAGGCGCAGTTAGTGTAAACAAAGTCCTTTCATTTGCAAAAGCATTTGCAAAGTTGCGCCATGAATCCTGCAGCATGAGTGGAATTAACACGATAATAGAGAAAAATGACAGGAGAGAGGGATTTGTCTCTGCTACGCACTTAGCAGAAGCGCATGCGATGTCACATGCAACATTTCCAAGCCAAGATTGGCATCACTGCATGTCACTTTGTCTTGAAAAAAAAGGTCAGTCCACTCACCGGATGGGCCACAGTGCCACACAGGTATGTTGAAATTTTGGAGAATCATTATTTTAACAAATGCATGACTTTGCACTGGGGGGGGGGGGGTGTTGGAGACGGGGAGGAGGGAGAGGGAGAGAGAGAGAGAGAGAGATGTGACGATGATGTGTCATATAAATGTGAGTCCCACTCCCACATGCAAACAACAGTAAGAAATACCCATGGCACTCCTTATTGACAAGTGCTTTTGACAAAAAAAATTAAAAACCCCACTTATCAAAACTTAAGAAAAAGAAAACAATGTGTCATTATCGCAAATATCAATCATCACTGGAAAGTTCTGCAACATTATACACTATTACCAGTATAGGTGTAAATTAACTCTCACCAAGGCAACAAGGTGAACGCAAACATTTCTTCGACGAACAAGTGATGGAAGTAGCTGGTAGCAAGTGAGTGCCTGCATACAGAAAGAAAATGGCTTTCCATGAATCCAACAACATATGCATTTTTAACACCATTTAGTTGAAAAACCACATGGCACCAATACCCAAACAAAAAGGGATAAGTAAAAATCAGGCCAGAGTTTCAGCACATTCTAATTGGAACAGGGCTCATCCCAGTCTATTCCACTTTGTTTTTGACAAAAGTCTTGCAATTTTTGCCACAGTTCATATTTTGATCTACGTTTAAGGCTGAAAAAGAATAGGCATAAGAGTCTATTAACCTTCATCAGATGAAAAGGTTTAACAATCTAATATGCTTCAATCATTTATACACACATGTAGAGGAATTTTCAGGTGAGCTTGGGAGCAAATGCCTTAAATGCACACAAGGGATATGAACTGACAGATTTGGAACCTCCTTTGATCAATCCGAACGGAACCAACACACACCACACCCCCCCCCCCCCCCACACCAACCGTGGCAGAATGTCACCTATCCCATATTTTTTACGCTGATCTGAAAGAGCCCGACAGTTCGATTGAAATGAGGAAAAAAAAAAAAAAAAACACAATGCATTCTAAAGTCATAAACTTATGCCGTAGATCGAGGGGCTAGGATGATCATATGGACTTGAAAATTTTCACACAGGTGGGTCACATGACATGTCCAAATCTTTCAATCCTCACCTTCCCTTGAATTGATGTGGCCCCAGTGGGCCCCACAAGGCTGTGTACAACTGAAAAGCCCTGTGTGTGTGTTTATCACTTTCAATGGCCAAAGGAAGTGAGACACGTCATTAGCAATGACTCATACTTTAAATGCCCCGTCGTTCCACCCACTCTGATTTACTCACCGTTTGAGAATGTGTGTGTGGAGGGAGGGAGAGAGAGAGAGAGAGAGAGAGAATAGGGTAAATAAGGCATGTGCATGATATCAAGCTATAAAATAAGAGATTGGAATTTGAAAAACAAAAAAGATTCCTTCCTTTGGACGTGTAATTATAGTAGGCCCAAGTTATGTTGCTATGAAATTTGGTTTGGATAAATCCAAGCCCTTAACACTCAATTTGATGGCTATGGCCCGTCATTAGATTATAAAAAATGTCAATTTTTTTATGGTTATAGTGGGCCCAAGTTTTGTTTGTATGAAATTTGGCATGGATAAATCCAAGCCCGTAAACACTCAATTTGATAGCGATGGCCCACCATTAAATTACGAAAATGTCAAGTTTTTTATAGTTATGGTGGGCCCAAGTTTTGTTGGTATGAAATTAGGTTTCAATAAATCCAAGCCATGCAATTTGATACCAATTCTACCATCAATAGCCATTGAGTTTATGTAGGGCCCAGTCATGACTAATTTTATACCAATTCTACCATCAATGGCCGGTTTGTGTATTATGTTAATTGGGAAACCATGAGTGCTTGTCATGACTTGTGAGGAGGAGAAAATCTAGGTGTTTTTAATGCCTATCCATTATTTCTTTCATGAGAAGATAACCATTCCAACTTCTCTCTTTAACGCCTATCCTCAATATTGGTCCAACGAAAGGGGAGAAAACACCCGGCTGTTTTCTAGCACTCCTCATATATGTATATATAAGGAATGTTTCTGTGCATCCATCCCTCACCATAGGGTGAGGGACACTTACATAATTGGAAATATTTATGAGCAGAAGAGGGAAAGCAATGAATGTTCATATGCATAAGAGTAATGTTCATGTGCAAAGAGTGAAAGCCACATAAGTGTCCCTCGCCCTTTGGTAAGGGATGGTGAGAGACTCAATGGTTTGGAAATGTGCAATAGAGGCCAGCTACGGAGCTAGTGAGGAAAAGTCTTTCTATGCAAGTTGATGGCCTGCCAAGGGGAAAGAGGACATGGATGGAAGTAGTAAGGTAGAAGGGCAACATATCTGAGGATTTGTCCCAAGATAGACTGCAATGGACAAACAGAATTCATGTAGCCAACCCCAACATATTGCTTATTTGCTTGTTATATATATATTTTGTTTAATTTGAGCCTTGTATTCATGACATATGCAGTGTCATTTATGTTACATGAATATAAATATATTTTTAAGTGTTCTTTTAGCTTTTGACAACTTTTATTTCTACTTTGTTTAACTTCTTTTTTAATTTGTTTTTCCATAAAATTTTGCCTAGAATGGACCAGAATGGACAACTATGATTTGCATCCATTAAGATTTACAAACAAAAACGATAGAAACTCACGAAAACTGGAATTAATTTGAAGAAAGCATAACCTTACAATGAGGGACTTCTCTCTATATATACAGAGTAGCATTGTTTCCAAATAACATAGATAATCTAAAATAAGAAACTGTCTAACTTTAATAAAAAAAAATACAATTTAGAAAGCAAATCTATTAAGCAACTATACTAATTTAGAGATTAACTAAATTAAGGATAGGGATCTCAAATCAGAGATCATGTGGACCCCATCAGGGCCTAAGGGTCTTAGTCTTGGACCAGGCTGCCCTGGCCTTGGGTTGGGCTGCATCATTATATGTATTTCCTTCAAGATAACAAATCTTGTCAAGGATTTTCTGAGACAGATAGCTTCAGTTTAGTGGTCCAAAAAAATATTGAAATAGAAAAAAGACAGATGAGATCAATTTGTGATGCATTCAGCACCTTGGAAGGAGCAAGGCGGATCCATATTTTATCACTTTACCTTGTTCCCACCTAATCTAGAGTTTTCCCTCCTCCAATCAAGTCTCAGTCAAGCACTCCCTATTTTTTCTAGTTTCCCCCCATTAGAAAGAGTCCAATGAATCAGCATATATCCTATTAGTTAGATCTAGTTGGCAGCCTTTCAAACTCCTCGTTGTCATGTTGCGTTAAGATGACAAAAGAATCCATAGTCGTAGTAAGATTTAACACTTTTCGAAAAAGAACTGTTTGTTGAGTCGGTTAACTAATTAGCGTAAAGGGATTCCCACTTCCCTTTCATGCAATAAAAGCTTCTTGCATGTGTATTCAACCTAATGACACGGTATAGTTACGTTCATGATATGGAATCTCTTTTGTCCTTTACCAATAAATGAATTGAAAAACAAAGAAAGATTTCCCATTATCCTTTTCGTGATGAAGACCATAAAAGTTGCTTTGAGGATCCTGCACAGTTTTGGCATCAGAACAGTAACATCATTGAGCCTTTTTCACTCTTGTTATCAAACATGTGCCCTTTCAAGCTTTCTTGTTTCTCAAGAAATCCAAGACAAAGATTTTCTCAATCTACCAAGCCTTAGCACTGATACAAATATCCAGTCTTTCAGAACCCCATAAAATCAACATCATACCCCTAAGATACAAAACTCTGCAAGCCCAAACCTACCAAGAACCCAAATCCAACCATCATTATCAAGGAACACATCATTCATCCAATTTTTCCAAGTTTTTGTAACCAATTAAAACTACCCAGATTCCCATTCAGTTTCACAGATCCTGCATTCAACTCAAGTACAACGTCAAACCAAATTACAACCCACAAAATCCTCCCAGTTACAGTCCTAGTACCACCCACATTCCAAAACAATCAAAGTAAAAACATCCCGCTTTAAGCCAACAAACATTCCTAATTCACCCAAAATAATTTCTATTCCCAGCCCCACTCGACCTCTAGATCCCATCCAACTCGAGCTTATTAACTCCCTAATTATATGATTGCATGAGAACTAGTACTCATGTTAAATTTCTGCCATATATGGTCATGAGGTTCTGAGTTTTTTTAGGTAGAATTCTCTTATCCAACCCCAGATTGATGGAATAAGGGTGCAATTATATATAAATTGTTGAAATCATTTTGACAAAACTGGCTTTTTGGCAAGTTCTGGTCTCGAGTTCCCTTTATAGCCTCATTAATGCTTGCCCCATATTGGTTAGAACTTGGAAAGCAGTGGGGTTTAAGTTAACTTTTCAGTCTAATAACATCGTTGAAGCAAAATAAGTCCGGGCTTCGAATCCTAACACCCACGATGTGGTACAAAGCGAACCACATCAAATACAGGCATGCACACACATGCATGTGCGAGGGATGGGCTTGATGCGTTGGTGCTTTAGGTGCACTTTGCACCACACATCATCACAAGAAGCAATGGGGAGCCCTTTTTTAATTGCACCTTACTGGGCCTGACTGAGGCTGCCCTAGTTCCTACTTGGACTGAATCAGATTTTCTACTAAGACTAGTTAAACTGCCCATTTTGGGTCAAGAGGTGGTTACTGCTTACTAAGGGTTGAAGGTAGTTACTAGTTGTTGGGCAAAAAGGTCGGTTCCTTACAGTTAGGTCCAAATGATTTATGACTACTGCAAGCCCAAGGGATACTTAATACACCATATCATCCCAACAGATGCCTGAGGCAACCCCTCCCATCAGTCATTTTTGCTTAAGTTGTGGCCCAATTCAATCTATAAATTCAGGTCTTCTCTTCATTCCAGGCCATCATATTCTACTCCAAAACCAGCATTTTCTCTAAAGCCCATTTGACTTCTTTGTGGAGTTCAGGCATGATCGTTTGGTATCTCAGGGTTGTTCTTTGACCTGCAATTTGCAGTCCACCAGCCAAAGGATGTGGGCATGTTGTATCTTGCAATCCAACTCTCCACCATGGCCTAGGACCACAGTTTACTCCCAGAGGTTGAGGGTTCGAAACTGTGCTACCACACTAGGGCCACAAGTGATTTACCCGGCTCCCCTGGGCCCGAAGGGATTAGTCCGGCCCAAGGATTGGGACACCCTGCGACATAAAAAAAAAAAATCTCCACCATGGCCACAAACTAATAATCATGGTTCACATACTATCATAACCAGAAAATTGTATAAGCCTAGTGCACTAGTATCCACAACATGCAAATACTGGTACTAAATACTAAATGTAGTTTTTGGAGACTATTTTATTGTATTGTACTGTAATAGGTTCATTATTTGATTAAGTTCCATGAACTTTCTTACCCCTTCAACATAAAAAGCAACATGGTAGCCAGATGAGTGCTGCTTATTGTATGTCAAATAAATAACAGGTGAGACACATGGCAATGTGATTGGGTTCACCACCCCTCTCTGATGCATAGTTGGGTTTAAGATTAAAGGCCTACCAAGAGTTGGCCTCATTGGACAGTTTTAACCATCTTATCTAAATCAACTAAAAAGATGGCTGCAAAAGGTGTCAGTTAGCTTCATTTTGACTGTCTATTTCATGATCTCTTGTCAGATGCATAGAGACATCCGTGGAGGTGTCATTTGGTAGAACACCCCTTATCCACACACCCCAACCCACCTACGTGTGTTAAAATTTCCAGAGCATAAGTGTACTCAGTCTCTGTGTGTTAAAATTTCCAACTATATCATTCAATCATGACTTGACACTCAAGCTTTCCATCCTCACATAAATTATATGTCAGCTAGTTTCGCCATGCAATTAAGAAACAACTGATGGAGAAGCATCTCGCGATAACTTTTCTCCCGTCACATTTATCCAACATAATTTATGTCGCTCGATCTAAAAGATTGAAAGTAAATTTGGTAAAATTTGCTCATTGCATGTTTTTACCCCATAAGCTACACAAAAACAGAATATAGCAATGAAAACAAGTAAAACATGGCAGATTATTTCCTTTCCACCCACCTGCATGCATGCACTATAGAGAGGAGAAAAGCAGATACCTGCAAGTCATTCTCCCCTGGATATGAGATGAGTGTGGTCATGGAAATGCGAACAATGACATCAAGCACTCGTTTTCCCTGATCATGCTCCCCACAGAAGCTAAGTAGAGCCTCTCTAGAAAACTGTGACTCATGCAACTCAATAGCGTCATGACCTGGGGTGCAGTTATGTCCTCTACCAGCTTCAAGTGGCATTAAATATGTATCAGCCCATCTTGCAAGGAACCACACCACAGCCTGTAGTACAAACCAAGCTCTAAATAAGTGAAAATAGCTCTAATAGAAGGCCATATCAAAAGGCACCTAAATCAGAATTGCATGTGACTTCTAAACAAACCACGCTCGTTCATCTATTTATCCTTAACCATTTTGTTCACACAAGGAAACCTAATCACTAATCTGCAGGATTGTATTGTATGTAATGAAAAAATGAGGAGAAACTGTAGTTCATTCAGAGTACAGTGAAATTCATAAGCAAAGACTCTTATCTATCTTAAATTCGTAAAGAGAACTTAAAAAAACAAGTTCATTCTAAAAGCCCCAGAACAAATTATTCTTTACTATATTCAGGTGAAAAAAAGTGATCACATATATAAGATGCTGAACATATATGTTGCAATGAACAGCAGCTTATGAAATTAGTAAAGCTGTCCATGGCAGACATGCTGAGGAGAGGCTTCGTCTCGGAGGATATCTTCAATACCTGCGTCATATGTAGATTAAAAGAGTCAGCTAGTCATCTTTTCATCCATTGCGAGGTTGCTTCGTCCATTGGTTTGGGATAGTTTGGTGATTCAGGGTCTCCTGCGGATCTTGCAGCTTCTTTGTAGGATCATCCTGTTCACTATCTTGTGGTCGGTACGGAAAGAAAGGAACAACAGGATATTCAGGGGTACTGCGTCCTCTTCGACAGACCTCAATTCAGTGGTTTCTCTTAGGATTGCTAAGTGGCCTTCAGAAAGGAAGGAGTCATGATTTCTATGCTAATGACATTTCATTTAATTGGGAGGCATCTGTGTCGTGGGTTCAGAAAGAAGAGAAGGGTCGTTACTTGGTTTCCTCCCCCACCTGGTGTGCCAAAATTTAATTTTGATCATGCGGCAAGGGGAAAACCAGGCCCAGCAGGTATTGGAGGGGTGTTGCAACTTGCAAGATGACCAGGGAGTGGTGCGGTGTTTGTTCTCCGAAGGGGTGGGGATTAAAGATTCTAACGAAGAAGTTAGAATTTTCTCAAAATCTTTCCAAGGGTGTTTGATAGTGGAAAGCAACTCTTTCAATGCAATTACTGTCATTGAGAGAGATAGAAAGAAAACACAAAAGGTATGCTGAATGCCATCCCCATGAGGGTCGACTGTTCTCATATTATATAGGGGCTGAATGCCCTGATTACATGTAATTAACAGTATCTCAGCTTATCTAGATCTTAGCATCCTGCTTTTCAAGCTAAGTATGTACAGTTGTCTTTGACTAAATAAGATATAATGACTGGGCCCAAAATGGGCCTGGGCTTGGATTGACAATTACATGGGTCGGCCAAGATATTTGTAAACCACGGAAGCTCTATTTTCGTTTTAATGAGATTAAAGTGTTGGTTTCTCATTGATATATAATAATAATAAAAAAAGTGTTGGTTTCTCATCTTCATTTTGTGTTTCGCCATGTAGTTTGGTCCGCCATACAGTTGCGACAAGTATCCAGCAACCTACACTTAAGGTTGATGAACAATTACAGATATCAGTAATAAACATCAAAACTTAATATTGAATGTGTGAAATGATTGTTGGTTGCAGGGATGACTTCAGTGGTACAGGGTGACTCTTTCAATGGGCTTCTAGGGTGTAGTTTGATTTCCACAGACTGGCCCAAAAATCTATAAATAATAAATGGCTCAGTTCGAGCTAAAGCTGTGCATTATTTAAGGTCGATTTGGTCTCATAAAAAAACTTCCAAAAATTCAAGTAGTGAAAGCCAGCCCAGATACGACAGGTACATGTCATAGATGCAACAAGAACAAGAATTTTGCATAAAAAGATGAAGTATAGATTGGGTACGATATGGCATAGATATGTTGCCAATTTTGAAGGGTGTCACATCTTTCAAGATTTGTTTTACCCCAAATGAAAATATCCAATAAAATCTTCTAGTCAATCAGATGATTGAAGCTTGTAATCATGCTTTTTATGCCCAAATCTGACCTAGGAGTTGGACACCTAGAGAAGAATTCCCCCTAAGTCTTCAGAAATCCATGAAAAACAAATTAAAAAGTGAACATTTTCACTATTTGTCAGCCACATTTGTTTGTCTCAGCAAATTACAGCAATCTTTTGGCCCCACCGATTTCCCTTCATGCATCTATCAGGCAAGGGTCGAATTCTTCTCTAGGGTGTAAGTGAACCAGGCTTCAAATGGCTGGTAAGCTACATAACAATCGATATATTAAACCTGGTGTACAGAAACATTGGCTTCAAATCTAACATCCCTAACTAATTGATGCAGGCAAGGGTCTTGAGAAAACTAAATCATACATTTAATAAACTTTAAACAACTAGATTACGCTCCATATTTACAAGATAATCAATTCACATACAAACATCCCACTGAATATATGCCACTGCCAAGCTTGTTAAACAACTGGAACTTCCAAATGCTCACAAATGACGACCCAAGCATCCGACTTCCTGTTAAGTCACCCTTAAAATATGGATGTTGTTTTCAACATTCAACAACTATATCTGATATTGGTGATGCGTTCAATGCCCTCTTCTATTTTTCATTCATGCTAATAATAAAATCAAAGCCTTGACAAAGCATCTGAAGGCTCCAGAGTTGCCACAAGGCCTATAGTTTGAAAAACAGACTTCCTTCTGGGTGATGGCTTTAGTGCCAATGAAAAAGTTGCATTAACTGTTACTCAAGGAAAGGGAATCTATTGCTAACAACAATGGGAGAAATCATTAAACTATACAAAGTGATGGTAGACTACTCAAGAACAAACTGCAAAGCTAATATTTGCTAACATAAACTTATTTATTATTTTAAGATTTTATCAGGAAACACTTAAAACTGACGCTAAAACAGAGTTGGTTCCCCACTGACTGCTGCATATTTCAAAAAAGAGGTCGCATAGCAATCATACAGAGAATATAAAAACCATAATACAGAGTTCTTTGTGTATCAATTATACAAGGTAAAAAAAAAAAAAAGTCACTTGTGATGATTTAGAAACTGTCATGCATTTCTTTTCAAACTAAGACCTCAGAATGTCATGTTATAAGCAACTGATTGGAAATATTTAAAAAAATAAGAAGAAATTGAGCTTTGTTAGATTACCTCCATTAATCGAGGACTAAAAAATACTCCTCGTATTTCTGGATCTAAACTCTGCTCAGCAAAATTTATGATTGAGCTGCATGGATCAACATAAAATAGAACTTATGAATATAAACATTAGAAGGAAGCAGTAACAGTACACACAAATTAACTGGCACAAAACTGAGCTTTGTATAGATAATGATCATGCAGTCATGCGCCCGTAAATGATCAGGTGAGCAATGTAGCTCATAATCAGATAGTGGCGTACGTCCCATGTGGACCGAACCTATGATCGCCTTTCCCCCACCACTCATGGTTTTGGGTAAAGGGCACCCCATGGTCCATTGTTTTAGGAAGGAAAATCTGTCTCAAGGTCTTGTGTGTACAACAAGTAGAGAATACAAGCCCAAAGTAAATATATAGTAAAGATGGGTGACAAGATTGGGGTTTCTTTGTAATTTAAACAATAGATGGATCAAATTAGAATTAATTTGCCACTGGGACTAGATAAGGGTTTTGTTGGCTTTAAAAGTACAATTTTAATATTTAAAGGACTTTCAGTAGAGTATTTGAAGAATTTTTATTTTATTTTTTTGGTAGAACAGTTTGGGTTAATTCCCTCATTCCTTTCTATTCTCTTTGGTGCTTCAATTTTCGTTATTTCTCCTGCCAGCCATTTCACCCACTGTGGAAGTATTCTTAGATCTCTTCTATATTTATAGAATCCAATATGTTCAAGATCTTTTTCTCTTCTTATCTACCATCTCAAGATCTACTCAAATCCTTTTTTTATAACAGTAAATTTTATTTCAAAGAAAAAAAGGCTACAAGAAGAGAAAACAGCGAACAAAAACAAGGAAAAAAAAGACCACAGAAGAAAGCTAAACAACAAATGAAATGAATACACGATGCACTCCCTCCCTTGCTAGACTATCCACCTCATAATTTGCTTCGCGAACAACATGATGAAAAGTAGCTACTAGCTGATCCAATATATCTACAATTTTCTCCACCAAATCCGCCAAAAGCCAAGTGTAAGAAGACTGTCCAGAACCCCATTATAACAGAAGTTTTATTATGAAAGATACAAATAGCCAATATCTGCATTCTGCATGCTGTTACTGGTTGCAGTATATCTCTCTTATACTGTTTCTTTGTTTTTCTAATAAAGTTATCATTAAAAAAAAAATCTGAATTCTAGTGCAGAACTCAAATTTCCATAGAGCTCATGTCAATGATTTGCTTAATTTCTCTAGCCAAAAAGCTAACCTCCATGTGTCATTTACATTTTCCAGTGTATTATGGGCTCTTGTCCAAAGTCATTTTCTTTCTGGAGTTGTTGCTTTTTTTTGTTCGCATTGCATTAGTTTTTGTACCTCCGTGAATCAGAAATAACATAGGAAGGAAGAGGTAACATGTCTTACATCAAGCAGTAGGTCGATCTCTATGAGAGAAGAGAGCCAAAACCAACTGTTGTCTACCAATCACACGATCTTAGAACCAATTAATTGGTCAAGCAGCAAACATGGAATTTAAGTAGTTGATAAAATCCACCTTTTAATTGAGTAAGTGGCGAAACAGGAATCAAATAGTTGATGAAATCAACCAATCAATCGGGCAAGTAGTGGGACAGGGAATGAGTTATCTGAAGAAAGTCACAAATTGGCCAAGTAATTGAAGGAAGTGGCAAAACAGGGAATGAATTATCCACCTGTCTATGACTCACAGGAGCTTAGAACAATTAATTGGGCTTTAAGTAGTTGACATAGTCTAGGAAAATAAACAAGATCGGCAGGTAATTTCTGCAAGAGAAGAACAAAAACCATCCTTTGTTTGATGAACACTCTAGGAGATTCAGGATACTGATTTACTTTCGATAGAAGATAGCAGAAACAGGCAACAGTTTGTACTAAAAAAATTGCTCTATTTCTTTCTTTCTGCGCCCTCAACCTATTGGTAGGGGTGTGATATTCCAAAACATTTGCCTCTTTGGGAACAGCACAACCCCCACCTAAGCATGTCAAACGGGCCGTGCCGGCCCAAGTGAGGCCCGCCCCATCTGGCGGGCCGGCACGACCCGGCCCACCAGGAAAAAAGCCTAGCATGGCCCGGGCCGGGCCAGGCCTCCGTGCCTCTCTCTTCTTTTTTTTCCCAATTTTTTTTTCGTCTTTTCAGTATTAAAATAAAAAATTAAAACGCAAGCACGGAGAATGACAAAAACCTCTTAGAGATAATGAAAGAGTTGAATGCATTGAGAGAGAGCTAGAAAGTGTATAAAGAGTGACAGAGTTGTGTAAATTGGTGAGGAATGAGAATGGGAGGGTTGTATTTATAGACTCTATAAAATTGAAAAGGACACAAAATACCCCTTATATGACAGTTTTATAGCTGTTTGGGGGGGGGGGGGGGGGGGGGAGGGATGTAAAATGGACTTTTTTCAAAAATTTGATCATATTTGGCCGTTGGGTGGGCCGGGCCGGCGGGCCGACCATTGGGCTGGCCTAGCAGGCTGGTGGGGTGATCCTGGCAGGCCGCAGGGTTCAGCCCCCAGGCGAGCATGGCGGGCCGGGCCAAACGGGCCAAGGACCCTCTGCCCAACAGGGCCCATGTCACGGCGGCCCCACCCATCAATCAGAGATCTAAAACATTCCAAGAAAGAGACAAGAATCGAACGGTCTCAGTAATGCAGCCAGGCGGGTGCATTGCAATTTCCCAATATCTTCAACTTCAATTTTCTAGCCTTTTTTTTTTATCTGTTTCTAGCCATTTTCTCTAATTGCTTCTCATATCTACTATGTTCCTTTTATGAGTGTTTGGTATCAATTGGGTTATCCATCTTACATCATGTTTGGGTTGTGACAAAATTTTACGCTGGCAATCAACCTACCTAACACAACCATCCTTCTCTATCCAGGCTTGGGACTGACAGTAAAAACTAGCGAAGTTGTTATCCATCCTACATCAATAACACAATATGCCTGCAATCTTGATATATAGTTTTTTCAACCAAAATGGTCCATACTTTACCACAAACAGTAGAATAAATTGCAATAGGGTGAACAGGAGAAGGTATACATTCTAAATTTGTTCCGTGAGACCAACTCAAACAGCACATAAAAAACAATCTTTGACAACAATGGACGGCATCTACCAAATTCTTGTTTTTGTTCCCAGTTAATAATCAAGATTAGATCAAGTTTTACTTACCCAGAAAGTACAACCACAGGATGCTGAGACGGTTCCATGACATCCAGAATTGGGACTTGTAGTACCTCTGGAACCTGAATTTTACATGATTTAAGTTATCAGTTAGCAAACTGCCTAAAGAAAATGACCATGGTTGTTATAGAAGTAACTAATGAATGTAAACCACTGCCGCTTTTTTTCTCTCTTCCTCTTCTTGCACCCACGAATCACCACATTGGCCAAGTCCTGTGGTTTTTCAGCCCCAAACTCGCATTTTAACTAATTTTCAATCGGGAGGAGCTAAGCATTCAAAGATTGGCGGTACTATTCATTCAAATGACTGAAATATAAATGTGGGTGCCTATTTCAACTTAAATTCATTAATAATAAGTAGACCCCACAAGTCATATAATATAAATTTCCATTTCATTATTATTCTTAGCACTACATATTTTGTAAAGATTAGTGGGTTGGGTTCCAGGGTGAGGGTCAATCCAACTGACAAATCTCTAGTGAGTCGTCTGAGTCAACTTGACTCGAGAGTGGCTAGATCATTCCCAAGTCCTTTTTTTTAAATCATGGCATTTGTAGTTGCCAAGTAATAGAATGATGCTTGGAGGAAAGGAATGTTGGAGCTCTCCTAAGGTAAATTTTAGTAGGATAATAAGGGAACTGTGCCTTGGAGAGGTTTAAACTGGAACTAAAATGAAACTGAAAATGGCAGCCACACATCATTCTTGAATGCAAGATCATGAATGAAAACTCAGTTAGATATTACCAATGGTGTCTCTCCCTTGCCTGCATCTGCAAGAACATGTCCTGTTATCAGTAACAGCCAGTAGAGTTCTTCAAGAATGCGAGTGGGATCAGTTATTCCCCTGCCCTGAGAAAAGGCACAGGGTGGATGGTAATTGTAGTTAGTATCAATAGGTATTATAGGTCTACCATTCAAACAACAAAAATATTCCATATAAAAAAAAATGGGGAAGGCAAAAAAACTAAAAAAGGGCAGAAATAACAAAATGAGGAGAAAAATCAAGAAAGAGTAAAACGGAGGGTGTAACAAGGAAATTGTAAATAGGATTAATACATGGTCGCAAAGTGGAGACAACCTAGTAGATTATTAATGAAGATATAATCATGTGCCATTGCTACTTAAGTGGCATTTATACAAGAGCACAAACCTGCACTGTTACATGGAGCTTGAATGTTGGACAGCAAATAAAAAAAAGCAGACAATATACATGGCAAAGACGAAGATAATAAGATGGATGTCTAGAGATAGAATCACGATTAGGAATATTTTGTTTTTTAGAAGAAAAGGATAGATTTAGAAATGAGAACATAACAGAAAAACTCATGCAACTCCAATACAAGACACGCATGCTCTCATAAGATTCAAAACACTCCCTGTATGAAAAGCCAATGAATGAGCTACAGTCAACTAGAGGAAAGGGGAATCCAACAAAACCTGGGAAGGAAGTAATTATAAGTAGAACTGACATATTATCTCAGGGTGTTAGAACTTAAACCATAAAAACTATATACTTAAATTTATTACTAAAAATGGGTACCAAATACAACACAAGCCCATGGTGGAACCCCATTAAAACAAATATCCCTCATGTCCGCCGGAAGCAAGCTTTGACTGTGCTGTTCAGACTAATATTTTTGAACTTACAGAAACACGAATGTAGGAATTCCCCCTAAATCCAAAAATTTTGGACCAGTCTACCAAAATATCTAAACATTTTCAGTGGGGAAGAAAACAACATAACTCAATAAAACATCTCTTAAACCTGGCAACTGTGTCATTTTTACACACAAGTATCCCTTCATAGCAATTATTTAACTAAAAATACTAACAATAAAACAGAGATCCCATTTTGTTCTTATCTGAAGGTTTCATTGAAGAATATGAGCAGCGGAAGAAGAAGAGGCACTAGACGTGACCCAGCAGGGCTCCACAAACCCACCAAGAGTTCCAACAGGTCCCATGCCCTGTTCGGCTAGGCCAGATGGGAGCACCTAATTCTCAGTCCATTTACATTGTCTCTGTCTGTCTTTTGTGTCATTGTAGACCTACTTCAGGGTATTTTAGACTTCCCCTTTTTTTTAAATGGTTATTTTAGACTTCATGTTTGCTAAGTTACATTTAACAGCCTCGATTAGAGTCCAGAGTTTGGATTCACTGGCTTAGACGTTGCCTAGGGTTTTCATCTTGTTAATAACATATTTAGGAATGAAAACCCTAGACATTCACTTTTGGGAAAAAAACTGGAGTCTAGTGCAAGCATTAGGCAGGGACGACTGGGTTTCCACAAGAAACCAGTTCCATCGTCTCTGTTTTTTGCATAGACACTGCAGTGCAGCAGTTGTTTGCAGTATTCTGTATTGTATTTCCTTCTTGTAGTGCTGTTTTGGAAGTTGGAGGTTGGGTGGATCACTGTGGGGACCTGTAGACGTACTGTTGATTGAAACCAGCCACTGGAGTCTGGACTGCACCTGGCAGCAACCTACTTTCTGTTTTGAAGGACTGTTGTGGTGCTGAAATAAATTTCAGCAAGTATTTGTTGCCTACAGATTGTTCAGTTGTTCCAACAGTCTGCAGTGCATCACATAGCTTTTGACAAATTCTAGTTCACTTCCTGAGAGGTAAAGGAAGCAGAAACATATTTAAGACAAGAAAATGACCAAAGAAAAGAACAGTATGGCCTTTTAACAAGTCCCTTCGGCAAAGAACATGACCAAAAAAGGAAGGAAAACATATCAGGGAGACCCAACAAAGAAACCAATCAGTATCTAAAGAGAAGCGTGGAAATTTTCACAAGCCAACAGTTACCTGATGAAGCAGCGCAAAGCGTTCAGAAAGCAGTCTAGTGAGCAAAGGAATGGTGAAAGCAGCTGCTGCTCGTGCAATAAGGGCATATGAGCTTAGCCTTTCGTCTCTTGCTGCAAAGTACATATACAAGTTCAGAGATACATGAAATTTAAATTGAAACTTCACATAATTATTAATCATAGGAATATAAACTGAGATTTTTTTTAGCTATTTATTAGTCAGCTGATCCATCAGTCATCTGACAACATTATGATGCAACAAGTGGAAAGATGACACTATAAAAAAATCACAATACAAAAATTGGAAAGATGATACAGCATAAAAAAGTAGATACTATAGGAAAAGAAATGGAAAAAGGCAGTTAGTACTCATGAACAAGGAAGGTCAACTTCATACATGAAATGGAGGCTTGAAAGTGATCAGAGTCGTCACCATCATCGAAAGCAGTATCCGCAGCAGCTATATCCCAAAAACCTCAATAGTCAATAGAGTGACTAAAATACAAATTCAGGAAAAAAAAAAGATTAAAAAAAAAAAAAAAAACGATGCAACAGACTCTTAGAAAAAAAGATGCAACAAACACTTGGAAGAAGGATTAATGAAACCTAGTGTAACAATAATTCAGAAAATAAGTTTACATGGAAAAAATAATACAAGAAACAGGAATTACCCTTAAGCTCAGATTCCATGATCACATTAAATACGGTGGCAGCCGCACTTAGTCCTTCTGGGGAAAGTATGCTCTTGCCAAGTTCAGTTGACTGTGGACAAAACGTCGCAAGGTCTTGAATGCAATGGTGTGATAAGCCATAATAGAAACGGGAAATATAAGCATACATGCCAATTTCACTCACCAGTACATTATACAATTCAGAGAGAAAACTGTCGATAAACCATGCAAAATAGTATGACAGGACTGGCACAAACATATAGGTCAATAGTTCCATTAACTTATTGATGTAGTCACTGGTTCCCAACAGCACCCATAGCAGTATTCAAATTGTTAAATACTGCTGTAACTACAATATTCAGTGGCTGCAAATGCCCTCTAGACTTGAACGAGCAAGGAAAATATGGTGGATCGACTATGAATAGGGCGGATCTCATTCCACAATCATTACTCACACAACTGAGACATACTGGAAATAAACAATGAGGAGTCAATTGAAAGGAAGAAAACTTCTTTATTATCAATACCCGCCTCGACTGTGTATGGAAGGCACAGTTGACTGTTTAATATAGCTAAAATCCAAAAATCTTTACAAAATAGCAACTCTCATTAAGACCAGCTAACACTAATGAATAATTACCATCTTCAAGGATCCTAAATAAAAAATTATAAAATCAATTGGAAGAAATAAGAAAGAAATCTAAGTTTCCAAAGAACAGTCATTCACGCTCATCAGGACGTTATTGCATATGGGGCCTAACTGGCCCGCCTAATCAAATGCAGAACCCAGCCAGTGGAATCTACACTCTTGGGCGGCCCAGTTGGTACTGGGCTCAATTTTATTATCAGACCAAAAGAACCACACAAATAACCCCCTTCACTGACTGCTCATTTGAATTGAGTTTATAATTTGCTAAATACAACCTGTCATGTATTGAATTAATAAAGCAGCTCCTCAATTGGGAAAAACACAGGGAATTTGGGCTGTTTGAGCCTCTCTAATCTCGTGTGGGCTCTTCACACATGGGTCTGAACCCCACGTATTCAATCAAACGCCTCCATGAATGCTAAGGCCAGATTAATCACATCATCTTCATGACTGCCCACATCACATATATGACTTCCATTTCATGCTTAAAGAAGCCCACACAAACTAGATTACATATACATGAGGAGGAGATGTGACAGTGATCACCTCCAGAAGGACATTCCATATATCCAACAAAATTTCCAGAGCTCTTGAACTCCATGTTTCCTCTTCATTATAATTAGCAGCATTGGCTTTTACAACTTCACATGTCAAGGCAGATAACAGGCTAACAGTGCCAAAGGGACTGAAAAAAAAAAGACAAAAGAGTCAGGATATCAGCATTAAAAGCCAAATTATATAAATAATGCACTAGAACTTGTGACAAATAGACTGTAACAACAATTTTTGAAACATCCTCAACAACATATGATAAATAGAGAACAAAAAATGGTCAGGATGCACTTGAGCAATCAAAATGGAAAGCAACAAAGTGCTAAGACAGAAGATTTTATATTTCACCTTATTGATTTCAGGAGCTTGTCAAACAACATTGGAGAGGCAATAGTTGCAATAGAAAGCAATGCACGGCAACCATCAAGCATCTCACTGAATCAAATTATAATTTCTTTTAAGATAGCACATTTAACATACAATTCAAATCCATAAAATATTAATTCCAAAGGGCTAACCTTTCACTTCTTCCACTGTTGATGGCAGCTGATATGCCATCCGGGGGATCAATCCATTGGATAATTCCTGATAGCATTTGCAGAAGGTGTTGGTCTTGCATTTGCTCATTCCCTAGAATTCATCATCCACAAAATAAGTCTGTTGTCCAAAATTAAGAATGAAACCATCTGATTGCAGAAGAAAAACTACACAAACATCAGTGAAACAATAGCATCATGAAAAAATTCATCAGTGTGCTGCATGCACACGTATAACATGCATGGCATGACATTGTATTGTGCTGTCAGAATGATGCTAATGAACCCATCTCTATCCAAACATCTATTGTGGTACAGCAACCCTTTTAGTATGTCACCCTGGAGATTATAACATCTGCCACAGGTAGATTTGTAACATCATATACAATACACATGATCGGGAACCAGAGTATCTATAAGAGAATCTAATTGATCATCCAACAAAAATGTCACCACTTAGTGTGGATGGCCCCCTCCTTCCCAACAACAGAGATGAAGTCTTCATAATCGCAACTCTAGAGAAGACTGCTGCGCAAATCCAGCTGATGCTGAGCATTCTAACGGTTCTACTTCCCAGTGCTGGTGTCCAACTTCGTTAACACTAGGAATGGTATGATTCAACCGAATAACAAATGACCGAACCAAGTCGCATGCGACCCAATCATGTTATGCCTATTCAGTAACAGTAAACATTTGACTCAACCAGGATTTCATTCTACATAATATCAGAGGAAACAACAATTGATGATCGCTCCAGGTTGACCACAAGCAACCCAGAGTCATTTCTTCAAGTTGGGAAGAATGATGCATCAAGATATAGATTATCGATTCAAATGGGGACCACCACTCAATTGATAGGGTCTCATTTATCCCAAACTCAGGAAATTTCAAGTCTGCCGCTTTTGGACTAAACTATTCAATCGGAAAGTGTTTTTTTCCCAGTTAAGAGCACAGCTTAGTTAGGAACAAGGATTAAAAACTTGAACTTGAGGGGCGACTCAGTTATGAACCTAACCGATACGCCAAAAGCCCCAGGACTGATGGAACTGACAAACTTGACAGACTATTCACAAACTTGACAGACTCACGATGGGGAAGAGTCTTTTGGAATACTCTCTGAATTGTATTATTTCTGTGTGTCCTTGCTATGGAGATTGTACATCATTATATAGGAATTACATGCCTTTAATCTAGGCTCTAAGAAAGGAAAAACTATCTAATTGTATCAATTGCTAATCTAAGTTAAGAAAGCAACTGATTTACAACAATTTCTATTCTAAGAAAGGAAAGCTAAAACTGTCTCAAGATTGACCAAATCACTTCCACGTGAGATATGACATTGATGGGCTTTTGGGCCTTTGGGCTTTAGGCCTGTTTAACACCTGTTTAACAGGAACGTGTCAAATCAAGTCATATAACTATTTAGGATCGTAACAAAGCACCACACTTCCACAGCCAATGTCCTCCGCGGCTCTCACTTTGGTGGCAGGTAGCCCTTTTCCCCTCTTGGGACAGCTCAGACTCTGCTCCAGGTAGCCCTCTCCGCGGCAGCTTTCACTCTGGCAGTAGGTAGCCATTTTCTCAATTTTTTTTAGACGGCTCTCACTCTACTCCAGGTAGCCCTTTCCGTGACTTGAACCCGAGATGTGAAGGTTAGCTCTGATACCAAATGTTATGGACCTAACTAATACGCCAAAAGATCCAGGACTAATGGAACACGTCAAATCAAGTCTTACAACTTTTTAGGAACGTAATAGACTCAAACCCCTCGAGTCAAGTCAAATCAACCACGTCACATGCAACACTATTGCAGTCATCCCCGAGTCCCTGAAACACCCTAAGAGATTAAATAAAAAGATAAAATGGAGCGCATGTTGGCTTTCTTCAAAGATCTGGAACTTTAAAGGCACTTCTGCGTACACACCCTTTCCGCGGAAAGGGGAAATGGCCACGTCAACAAATTCCATAGAAATGGAGACCTTGGAAAAGGATTTCCGCGGGATTTAGACATTCATGGTTGGTGCGAATTACTTTTCCTCACTAAATTGGTGCTAATGGTGTTTGGTGCGGCAGTGGATTCTGTTTGGTGCAACAATTTTCCAAAGAAAAATAACATGACATGTATATAATTTATTCAACATCAAATAATAATGTATTTAAAGGAATAAAAATAAAAAAATGAAAGAGTGTATGGTTTTGGGTTGAAATGGAAAAGAGTGAGGAAATGAGATTATATAGGAGAGAGAAGTTTTCTAAGGAAATCCATTTCCCATGCCCCCCATAGGAAACTCATTTCTAGCATTAGCAAGGAAAATGTTGACAAGGCAAGAAAGCATTTCCGTGGAATTGTTCCGCACCAAATGCATGAAAAATGGGTTTTCCGCAGAAAACTGTCCACTTTTCTGCAAAAAAGTGTTACACAAACATGCCCTAAAAAAATAAAATCCATGCAGGGTGGATCCTGTTTTCGAGTGAATAGCAATCTCCAGCTAGATGCTTGGGACATTTCCTAAAGTGTAGCTGCTTTCTTTACTTGTCATACTTCCATTTCAGTCTTACTCACTGAGTTTTCAGTTTATATATGTAGGAGATGTTTTGGAAAGATTGACTCAGGTCCTGAAAACTCTGAATTGACAACTTCATTCCTAATGCAATTTGGAGGAATCTCACATTAAGTTACAAAATTACCCATGTCTTGTCTATGTCTGGCCTCGGATTCTCTTACAACAGTGGAAAGCTCGGGGACTAATGGAGGAAATGCAGTGGAATCTTGAAATTTAAGTGTCACTTAACTGTTTTTAACTTCAGATTGGCACACACTAACTGAATTGAGATAAATGGTTCCAGACTCAAAATCTGGGCCTACTCAATAGGATCCTTGACAAATCATCAGCAAGGAATGCTCTGATCTCTCTAAGATGTTAGGTCCTTGGTACAACCCTTGTGGTCTCGTGTTGGGGCGAAGACCGATAAAGCTCGAATGCCTTCCTAACACAACCAAAAAGACCATAAAACCATTGATTCTACCCTTCCTATCACCTTAAGGTTTGGGATAAGTGGTACCTCAATGGGGTCTGAGATCCTACAAGAGGCATCAGAGCCTAGTGAGATTGAGGGTTCGAGTCCTTGCTCGGGTGTGTAACCAGTGAGGGTGGGATTGTTAGGTCCCTGGTACAACCCTCGTGGGCCCATGTTGGAGCCAATACCGGAACAACTTGAATGCCTTTCTAACACAACCAAAAAGAGCATAAAACCATTGATTCTACCCTTTTTATCACCCTAAGGTTTTGGGATGAGTGGTAGCTCAGTGGAGTCTAAGATCCTACATAAGATTCATGGTAAAGCCTGTATAAAAAATTAAGTCCTAATCGGCCCTGACCTGACCCAGTAAGGAACAAGTCCAAGTAGAGTCTCGACCAAGTTTCAATACCATGGTTGGGAAAGTGTTTTAATTAATTAAGTTACCATTCAAAAAAAAATGTATTTCAATTAATTAAATAGTCCAAGTAGTTTTAAGAGTTCATTTAGAAATACCATTTAAAGTACTTTTTATTTAGTCAAAAATCCTAGGTGAGATAGTAGTCCAAGTCATTAAGTTACTCTTTTATGTACAAAAGCGACAACCAAGTCTAAACAATCTTAGGTGCTCCTTTTATATATATATATATATATATATATCCTCTCAGCTTGAGCTAACGGAGGAATCTCCCTCGCACGTGTGCGGCCCACTGGTAGGTCACCCAACTGGGTCACACACACATACCCCGGTTGAATTTCACATGGGACCCAGGTTTGGATAGATCCGAATGGATTGGACCGTTGGATCGAGTGCACACCCCATTTCAATGGACTAAACTTGTGGGCCCTGGATGATAAGGTTAGGATGATCTAATTGGGATGATGATTTTTTGTCCATAGGAGGGGCGCACACAAATCTTCAAATCCCCCCCAGCCCCATCCCCATGTGGGCCCCACAAGCTTGAGCGGATGGATTCCTCCATCAGCTCGAGCTGAGGAGAGGAGGGCTCATATATATATATATATATATATAAGAAATTACACCTAACAGGTTGGATGAAATTGTATTTTGAAATTGTTTTCTATATCCTAAGTCGTGCGGCAGACACAGAGTTCATATTTGTAAATATTCAACCACAGTGAGAAATTTGGATTCTTTATTTGCATGTATGCCTTTTTCCCGCCCTGTGTGATGAACTCGATGCGCAAATTCAAGGAACCCCTAGGCGCAACTCCTAGGCCTACAATAGACGGCATAACAGGTCTAAAGCATGACTCCAAGGGCAGATCTCGCATCACAATGCAAATCTTATTCCTGTACATCAACTTTTTCTTCCACTGGTTGTCTTGTACAAGATTGACAAAAAAAAAATGCAACTCTTTCTACTAGATTCGTGAGATCTCACATAAAGGATTCATGTCTTCATGTTCCTCATCATTTGACTTGAAACATGGCAATCAAGTTTGCTAGTTATGGAAGAAATATTCAGGCATTCAAAAAATACTCAGTTGCTCTTCCTCTTTAGTTCTAGACAAATTTTTCATAAATATAATTTGGATAGGAGATTGATGAAGATGTCGAATATAGGATAAAAGCAGGATGGTTGAAGTGGAGACTTACTACTGAAGTGATTTTTGACCGACGAATGCCAGCTAGATTGAAGAGAAAGTTTTACGAAACAGTGATTAGACCAGCTTTGACCTATGGAGAAGAATGTTGGCCAATCAAAAAGCAACATATACACAAAATGAATTTAGCAGAGATGAGAATGTTGATGTGGATGTGTGGTAAAACTAGGAAGGATAAAATTAGAAATGAGCGATTGCAAGAGCATTTATGGGTAGCATCAATGGGGGATAAAATTAGGGAAACCCATTTGAAATGGTTTGGGCATGTACAACACAGGCTGGCAACGGTGCCAGTAAGGAAAAGTATGGCTATGCGGGTTAATGGCCCACCAAGGGGAAGGGGTAGGCCGAAGAGGACTTGGATGGAGGTAATAAAAATAGATCTAAAGAAGTACAACTTATCTGAAGATTTGGCCCAGGATAAATCTGAATGGATAAATAGAATTCATATAGCCGAGCTTAACATCATGATGATGATGATGGATAATTCCTTGGTAGTGAAGAAATAGTTTCCCATATTACTTGGGTAAGAGCATTTACATCCCCTTTTCCGGTTGAGTAAGTGCAACTCATGCTTCCGCACAATTCAATACTATTCATTTAGATGTTCGGTATCAGCAGTCGTCCTAAGTAGACTTCATATAAGTACCATTTAGCTTCTACGGATGATCATACTTAATATACACGAAATATTTCCTTCAACATAGCTATGAAATTTCCACTGTCCACACATCTTCATAAGATTCATATTCGACTTGAATGAGGAATCAAAATCTAGTGGGTGACTCAAGGGTGAAGACATGTCTACTGAATTTTAACAGTTTTTGCAATCAGACAAATGAATCTTATCTCAAAGCTCATGTCCCAACCTATGATACACGGACTCGTCTAGAACCATGACGCACCCGAACCCGACACATACACACCCGCACCTGATACTCATGCCGATACTTCATTTCTAAGTTATTTGACATACTTTCTTGAGGCGCACTCGCACCCGATACGCACCCGCATCCGATACTAATGCCGAGTCCATGTAACACAGGTCCCAACACTACAAGACAGATATGGTACTGTCAAACTGAAAGTAGTCGCATTTTTTGTAATGCCAAAACACCTTTTTCTTGTTAAAAATCCATAAGAACACTCCCAACTGAATCAAGTCTTCATCTGTTCCTTGTACCTTTTGGTTTCTAACACTTCATGATGCTACTTACCTCATAAATCAAGTCTTGCATAACAAATCTTTGTTTGGACATCTCTACGCCACTACCTTAATTATCCTCTCATTGTTTCATGAATGGGTAAATAGGCTGTTAAATTTGTATTACTTTGACATAGTGACAAACAAAAAGATTTTCACCGCTATGATCCTCAAACTACACAAATAAACAATTCCACACATGCATGTCCACTTTTTATCAAATCAGCTGATCCAAATATTTGTCACGTCTTCTTCCAAATTGTCCAATTCCTTTGTTTCCTTTACACCAGTGCAGAAGAAAATATGTACAGAGGAACAAGACATATCCATGCCTAGTTCTATGGTACACTGGATCCACCTTCAACACCTCTATCCAAATCAACGAATATACTAGAATGTCTATCTAAATCAACAAATATACTAGAATCTCTCTTTTACTAGTTAAAGAGAACAAATTCTCCTCACATTGATATGACATCCTCAGTCACCTCAACTGAGTAGTCCTCGCGTCTCTGGGCCACCTGAGCAATACGATCTGTTTTATCAGTAACAAAAAAGCATCTATTAATAGATGATAAGGTTCATACAAGAGAAAAAATAAAACAGTTATAAGAGCAATAAAAATTACATGATAGAGGCTACCAAGGGTTAAGTTCAAAAAACTGTTTATTAGCTAAGGCATCCGCCATCATTTGGATCTACTGATATGACGAAAGTCCGCCTGCATTTAGCAGATCTACCAAAGTAATATGAATTATTATATCTTATCACAACTCTAGATTCTGTTTCTGTTTCCATATCTTACGAGCAAGGTCAAAAATATATATTGTGATACTGATAGGCATGCCAAAAGAAGGCTGTAAGTAACGCATACAATCACCAAAGGTAACATACATATTTTGCAAAGAAAGTAATCAAACACTCGAGGATTAGATGTTACCAGAAGGAAATATGGTCCCAGTCAGGGAACATAATTGTACAATAAGTTGCCGAGCAGAAACTGCAAGAGGAGAATCAATCCAACTAACATCATAAGAGAACTTCTGCCGTAGTGTCCCATAAAAACCCAAAATCCATCCAACATGGCCACCAGAAATCAAAACATCCCGCCATGTGGGCCCTGGCTACAGCATAAGAAGATAAGAAGAAGAAAAGGTTATTACACATTCACATAGTAAAATAACTACATAAGATATGGGAAGATTTGCATAGCATTACCTGCACCAAGACACATTCAGACTTCTTGATCTCCATGGTTTTGCATCTAGCTCCACATTGAAACAAATTTATTCTGTTCTTGGAACCCTCACCTACATTTGTGCTGTTTCGGAAATTCCAATTTAAAATATGGAACATGAGACGCAGTGCTACAGAAGAAGCTTTAACTTCAGATACAGCTGTGTCACATTCTATAATTTTATCTGCAACTCTAACCGCTGCATCTTGGGCCCAACGGTAGAATGTCTGTCAAAGGATGGGGGAGAATTAGCATTTAGGATTCAAATATATGCGCATTATCGCCTCTACTCCAGAGAAGGATTGTTGACAGTACTTTATTAATAGGAACAGAATGACAGCACTAAATGGAAAACCTTCAAATAACCCATCTCAAAAGAATAGCTGCACTGCTGGTGAAACTCAGCAGGAAGGCCCATGGCAGTCGAAGTAGATGGTGAAAACTCTGAAACCTGCAAAATATGAAAGTAAACAAATAAATAAACTAATGGCAAAACTGAATTCTCAAATGCCAAAAGTAGCAACAAGTATGGCAAAAGCATGATAACAAAAATCATATTACAAAATCAATTGATGATTTCACAAAATGAGGTAATAATCATTATAAAAGAAAATACCAAGCATTCTAGGAAACTAATCCCTGTGGACTGTGCATCTACACCATGAATTCCAAGAACAGCATTCTTTATCTGCAATTTAGAAATAGTGTCAGATATTACCAGAAAACACACTGTAGCAGATGTGATTATTTGATCTCAATGATACCATTTGAAAAAGGGCATTCAAATGACTAAAAGTTCTATTAAAAATATATCATTCCCTGGAAAAGCAGGGAACCAGTCAACAAAAAAAATTTACTATTGAGTTTCGCACTGTGTTTGCTCCCAAAACTAACATGTAAATGTTTCTCAACCACAATTCCAAGTAAAAGAGTAGCATTAGGAACTTTCATGTTCTCACTGGAAGGGGAGGAACATGGGAGGCAGCATAAGAAAAATGAAACTGAAGAAAGTTTGGAGGAAATCGATCACTCTGTTTGTCTCAAATCTTTCGAAAAATACTTCTACACTTGAGGTGAAGACAATCTGCTATGCCAAGCAGCCAGGATTATCGACTACATTGTGCCAAGGGGCAAACATTCTGATACAGAGGATTTGCACTCATGAAATTTAGGACAAAAGGGTGGTAGGCAAGGCTGTTAACACGATTGACAGCAGATCCAACAGTTGTAGAAGACTAGGGTACAATATAGTCCAGCCGGAAGGCATGCGCAGGGGTCCTAGTCCAGCCTCAACTATATAGCAACCTGTCTTCCTCAGCTTTTGCATGACGAGAGGATGGAGGAATCCTTATCCATCATAGTTCATGTGCAGAGATTGCAGAATAGGGACGGGTGGGCACAGAAACATTCTGAGGCCCATGTCGTCCACACAAGAAAATAGGCTCAGAAGCCTAATGAGGGCCTGCACAGTGCCAGACCCAGGATTTTTGTTTGAGGGGGCCGGACGATGGCCAATATGTTAAGTTCTATACTAATTTGTCATTTGACAAAGGCTTATTTCTGATGGAGGCATGGGCTTTTCCTCCATGTTTTGGATGTTTTTCAGGTCCCCCTGGGTCGAGTGCCCCCAAAGCACAATACCTGGCTCTGCCACTGGGACAGCATAGCAGTTTCCTGCATTACCTGAGTGAAGATGAGGGGTACTGAAGGTGGTGGAGTGACTGGACAGCATCTGATGCAAGATGCTTGTTCCAGTGCAGAGACTAAAGGGTAGGGTATGGATCTTTAGCCAGAAAATAGGGTAGGGTATGGATCACTCTCGCTTCAGAAGAGGTGGAACAAATCCTTGCTGCTGTTTCCATGCCCCTAAACCCCTTTCTCACCAAAATCCACTTAGCTACTCATAGTTTGATAGCCCTCATTTGCCAACAGTAGATTCCTGAAAAGAAGCTGACATTTCCTTTGGAATAAGACCCCTGCTACAGTTTCTTGTTGGAATGACCAATACACTCCGTGCACAATGGCCACATAAGTCCCTTTCCACCTCATGAGATGTATTGTTTCCTTGACCCCTAGGAAGCTACGAGCTCATCCCATTCCAAAAGTTTTTTAAAGAGCATGTATTAGTTGGCTTAGTAGCTTCAGACCCACCCCATGAGATGTATTGTTTCCTTGACCCCTAGCCCACCCTCTCTCTCTCTCTCTCTCTCTCTCTCTCTCTCTCTCTCTCTCTCTCTCTCTCTCTCTCTCACGCACACAGAGGTTGCATGACTTGAACCACAAAAATGAGCATCTTTCCATCTGTGTTGCAGGCTATCGACAGCATCCTTAACTATTGGCATCCCAATAACCTGGGTGAAAATATGCATGAAATAGCAAGTTGAGAGAGCCTGGAGCTGTTTCAACTATGTTATCATAAATGAGATGATTTAGTTTGAACAGTCTAAAGTTTAAACACAATCTCAAAGGATATCAGATGTCGAAAGCCTCAATATATAAGATCTCTCCAGCTTTTAGAAACAGAATATTTGCAAATGAAACTATGAAAAAGTTGGCCCAAACTGTTAGCATCCCAAATCTCGGGAGAGAATATGCATGAAATGGCAAGTTGCTAAAGCTGTTTCTACTATGTTGTCATAAATGAGATGATTAGTTTGAACAGTTTTAAGTTTAAACACAATCTCAAAGGATATCAGATGTCGAAAGCCTCAAGGTAACAATAAGCACATTCGCAAATGAAACTACTAAAAAGTTGGACCAAACTCTTGTACCTCAGAGAGAAAAACCTCCCGCTCTTCTGCAGTGAAATCTGGCCTACAGAAAAATTAATAACATAAAATGCTACATAGGGTTACACTTGTTTGTGATTGTGAGACATGCCACATCCCAGAAAATAAAACTGACTATGTTCTGTCAATCTACCTAAACACACGGATTCTTTGAAACATAAAGTCAGCGTATAACAACGATATCAAAAGGACAATTAAGCAAATGAAAGAAAAGTTCAAGAAAACAGTTGGACACAAATAAGATTCTAACAATGTTATATAGCTCATGAAATAGATGTATAAAATCAAATAATGTGATAAGTGGTCCCCTTCAGGATGCTCCAGACATGGAGGACCCCACATTTATGGAGCAGTATGATAGGAGTCAGGGTATTCATGTTCACCTCACGGGCCCTCAGACACAATGCGACCTAGCCAACCAGGGCCTCATGACCACTTGATTTGGTGGAGTGCAACAACTATGGTACTTTTCATGTTTTTAATAAATGATTGGATTTGTTGTGCCAACAAAGTCCAAAATGACAAATTTAGCTCCGTAGGATGGGTTGTTCAATGACCTTCCCAGCAAGCCCCAAGTTCATGTCATTCGGACATGTATTGGAAAGACATGACACATTTTCTGCCATGACAAGTGAATGACAAAATTATGAGGATTATTCTTATTATTTTCTTTTGCTTTCTTATTTCACTTATGTTAGCGAACCGTTTCATTTTTTCCCTTAAATATTGATTTAGTGGCTAGGATCTAGAATTAGAATATCAACTATTAGTTCTATGTAAGACTTGTGGTGAATATTATAATAGGGCTAAAATCATATAGAATTGATATAGATAAATCCTTTATACTAAAAAGTACCCGTAGCATAGTTGGAAGTTGCCCATTGCCACAACCATAAGTTTGCAGTTTCGACTCATAATACCATTCAATAGTAATACAAATTACGATAATTATTACTACTATTAAGCATATCCTAGATGTCCAACAATATTCGACGGATATCTCTTACGTTTTGGTGATTCCTATGCAATTCCTTGCATGGGTTTTTATGGTTTAGGGTTGAGACAGGTATTTTCTGCAAAACATTGATTTTGGGGATTTCCTGAATTGTGTGTCAGTATGTTGTGATTGCCCTTCTGTTGCTGTTTGGAGGTTATGAGGTTTTGTTTTGAGATGGAACTAGTGAGATCTATCCTATTAGTTTTACAAGATAGGTTGTGAAATCCTGCATCAGCAAGCAGGCAAATATGTTGCAAATCATCACACAAGGCTGTCAATGTCCCAACCCAGGCCTGGATCCACATCCTTCCTGGGTACACTTTTCTTCCTTCTTTCCGCATTAGAGAGGTGATGATGCAAGACAGGCCCATGGTCCCCCTTGGGTCGACCATCTAATGGCTCAACCTAACATCTTGGGCCCGGCCCACTTATTCTATCATATTTAGAGTTTTTGTTTATATTTGAAGTTGTTTTTATATTAGATGTTTTAATCGGGATCATTCACCTCCATCTCTACCCCGCACTGGGTACCCCGCTCCGCATCAGGCAAACTCTAAAGTGGACCCCATCAATAAGCAAGGCACCTCTTCTCCACATCTTGTAGTTACCTCGGATTTGTTCTCTGTAGATTTTTCTTTGGTTCCTTATAATAGTCATCTTACCAATCAGAATATACAGAAATCCATCTAGTTCATTAGCGTAAGCTTATTTACGTTGCCTTCTTACAGTCAGTTCACAGCACAACTCGCTTTGCTCAAAGCAATTCATTTATCCAGATTTATTACATCATTAGCTCAATCCAATTCAGATTGTCAGTTCAGTTTGCCTATTTCAAGGATATCAAAACTTTTTTTAATCAGTTAATGGGCATAGCAGCTTCAGTTAGCTAATTTGGCTTTCAATAATATCTCAATGCATACAGGACTCCTATGCTAGCTATTATTTTTCTTGCTATCAACCAAAATATATATATAGATAACACTAAATGTAAGTCGTGAATTAGAACCAATTTGTAAGAAGCAACCTTTTAAAAGGAGACAAAGCCTAAGAGTGTGTATGGTTCAGCTTGTTAAAAATCAAAAGTGTTTTCCTTAATGTAGCTCTTAAAAATCTACTTCTTCATAGCATTTTTTTAGCAAAAAATGATTGTTTGGTTAACTTAAATTTTGTATGAACTTCTTAACATCAAAAGCATTCAAGGTCGTTTGGTTTGTGTTAGGACTGTCACCCCGAGACAGTGAAATGTCTCGCTATAGCGAGAGTGACGACGCAGGCTCCCAGAAGAGGGTCTCGCTATAGCGAGCGTGGCACAGATGCCCAATTATGTCCGGACTCTATGATAGAGTTTGAGGATGAGTGCTTTTCTGATTGAATTATTATTAGGAGTTTTAAGCACGGTTTTGGGCCTATAAATTGGGTGATTCTCTCAACCCAAATACACAAGACAAGAAGTTAATTCTCTCTCTTGATCTGAGGTTAGAATACACTAAGACAGATTTCCTTGTTTCTCTAAAGCCATTAAGAGATCATTCTGAATGGCTGCTCTAAAAGGTTGTGTTGCTTCTACTCTCTTGTAGAAGATTGATCATCTTGTTTGACAAGGTGCGAGGAGATCAAGTAAGGAGAACGGTGCACGGTAGAAGTCGTGTTAGTGGATTCTGTGCAAGAACAACTACGGTCTTTAGGTCGAGGTACAGACTGAGGTAAAGGAGCTATGAGTATATCTTGTAACTGTTCGCGAACTCTTAATTTCTAGTTTGTGGTTGTTCTCTGTGGATAGGGTTTCCATGCTAAATTTTGTGTCTGCCTTCTTATGGTATGTGATTGGTAAATAGCTAGTTCTATATTGTATGATTGGTTATTTCCACTGCATTGATTGGTTAAATTAGAACTAGTATCCATTCTAGTGGGTTCTGCAAAATTCTCAATTTGGACATAAGAACAACTTTTAGCATATGATATAACTTAATAAAAAATTAATTACATGTTCACTAAAAAAAAAAAAGAATTCACGCAAAAAAAAATTAATTACGTGCTTGTAAGAAAATAAAAGAGATATTTACGAAACAATTAAGTTTAAATTCTTAATCAACGGTGCAATAAGAAATCTTAGAAATCATCGATACAGTGCTTCGTACATTTTTTTTTTACGAAAATGCCCTTAATGCCAATATGGCTAGTGCAATCATCAGCTCTTTCCTCATTCTTCTAAAACCTACAACTCCTTTCAATTGATTCATTCTTCTCTAAGTCAATAGAATATTTACTTAATATGAACAATCCATTTTCATCGGTAACGAATGGGTTGTTAGAGTTGTGATTAAAACAAAAATAATTATAAAAAAAGAGTCTGGATCACATCTTTTGCATTCATCAAATCCATAGTGGGCCTAAAGGGGGGCATGGGTGATTTGGATTTGACAAGTGATCTCGTGATTGTGTCAAGAATCGTTTCAAGATCCTCTTCATTGTGTAGATACTGATCTGGCCATGGCTTAGTTACTGAGTTGTAGGCTCTACAAGCTCATCCCCTATTTAAAGCAATGCAACTGTTGGCCTTGGATACACATTTCACCATCATTACTCCCACACTTGCAAGTAGGCGAATCTCAGAAGCACTTATCAGCTCACCAGACTTCATAACAGTGTTCACTGCAACAGTCTGGATTATACCCATGGATGAGCCCATATCTAAATTTTCATTCATCTCATTATCATCTGTAGATTTTAGATAGTTATGCACATCCCTTTCAAGATATGGTTATTTCCTCGGATAAACAATGCTCGAGTTATTCACTTGCCCTGCGTTTCCAGATAACTACGGCTTTCTACTACGTCCCACCAACTTCCCGCAAACACAAAAAGTAAATTGGGCAAAGCGAAGTGGGCAGTAACTTGCTTATTTGGAAAGCCCATGTTTCACTATTGCTTTTTAGGAAGTTCTTTTAACAATGCAATAACCAACAGCCAATTAAAGGCTTTTGGGATTTTAACAAGTCAAAAGCCCAATAAGCCCTTATAATAAGTCCAAGCAAACATGCCCTAAGTCAATTCACAGTTTAAACTACAGTACAGAGGTTTCCCTGATTTTTCACAAGTCATGTGCTACCTTTTTATCATGAAAGATAATCTTTTAAAAAAAAGTGTAAGATACAATAAGGAAGCATGATCTGGAAAAGCCAACATTACAAAAGTTGGGATCTCGAGTTCTCAAAGAGCTCCTTGCAAAAATCATGGAAGATAAGAACTGTAATCACCAAATTAGCATGCATCTTTGCCTGATGCACTTGGTTGAAAACATAAAAAAAAAAAAAAAAAAGAGAACGGGGAAGAAAAAGACCTTTTCTTCACACAACACGTAGCGAGTTATACATATCCATGCACAATTCTGGCACATGGAATTATCTGCCTGTTTATGAAAGCCTGGTAGTCTGAATTGTAAACATTGAAATTAAAATCATCTACACACAACTTACCAGCCTCTCTTCATTAGTTGAGCAGCAACAGCAGAAACCTTTGATTGCACGTAGGCATCAGTTGAACTTGCATTTTTCATTACAAAGCACAGGCAAAAACTGAAATTAAATAAATACAAGTCATTCAAGTAATGTACAGTAAACAATCAGCTCATTCATTCAAGCCTCTCTAATAATGTCAGGTTCTCTGTTTATATGTAGTAACGAATCAAATAATTCTCAATGTAAACAGAAATTGTTCCACAAAATAACAGAAAGTGCGCACATACGCTATCAAGCTTCTCTTATCCTCAGCTGGAAGAAATCCCCATTCCCTTATTGCTGCATCTCGAATTGCTGAAGCAGCTTGAAACCTTGCAGTTGCCATCTGAGAATTTTCTGAAACAAGTATGATAGTTATTAGCAAAAAATCAATCCAAATCCTCAATTAGCACACAGGATCAATAGGATATGGATAAGATCTGATTTCACTAATAGCCTAGTTGAGGGATCACGCTAAATGTATCTACTACCCAAAGCTTGAGGTGTAAGCTTACACCTCAAAGCAAGGGGTGTAGGCCTCATGACCGAAGAAATACATCCAAGGAAATCTATAAGTAGCTCCAACCTCCAATACAAGAGAAACAAAATGGATTCATTTAAGATGGGTTGCTGTTAGAAGAGCAAAAACAGCTCCTCTGCAAAGAACTAGAGGGTAGTTAGAAGCAACATGTAAGGTTGTGATGTGACAAAGTACTTAGGCTTAAGAACGGACAAGTGGAAAAGTAGAACTCACAAAACTGAAGCAATTTGATGGGATAGGTTTTTGAAAATGATCATGATTTATGATTGAAGGATCCCTTCAAACATGTTAGTCCTAAACCACATAAATGGCCCTTTGAGAACTTAAACGACTTTCCAATGCAACTAAAATAGATAGATAGACAAATGAAACAATCACAAAATAAATAAAGCCACTACATACACCAATATCAGAACATATAACAATTATCCACAAAAAACACACAATGATTTCCAAAATTTAAATGGCGTTGAAGGTAACAAGCATCTACACTAGCATATATACTTGTTCACAACATTGGATGTGGCACTTTCTCTTTCGAAAAAACATTTTCTTTCTGGCCAATGGTTATATTGCACTTTCCTTTCATAAAAACTAACTGAAGCCTTCATTAAGAAATTTGTGCTTCCTTAAAAGAAAGGATACATCTCCAATTCACAGAGGGGTTATCTGATGCACATGTAACAGGCCCAAAGACTCCATTAAGATCAGACTAACTTCTGAAATCATATACAAGAACTTTGTGTTCACATACCGAGAATGAATTGGCATGACTGATATGGACGAGAAGCTTGCCGCAAAGCCATTATAGTCGCCTCAGCTGCTGCTGGATTCATATGCATCTGCTAGAAACATTAGAATGCAGCGAGCCAATTAGTGAGAGAAGGGGGAAAAAGTGGATTGCCGTTATGTAAAAATCAATGTGGGATCAAATATCCACAAACGTGCATAGGGATTTCAAATCACACAGACTGATGCATGGACACACAGGCACATGCATATAGGAGTTTTTTTTTTTTTTAAATGAGAACCCTTTATAAACCATTTTTGAGGCCTGCATGTAACCAACCAATCATTCCAGGCTCCCACAGTCCCTTGCCCTATTCCCTATTGTAATTTTTCTAATCCAAATTTTCGCCTAATCAAGTGAAGTTGCATTTTTGTGTTGAAAGGTCACATTCCAAGAAACATACATCTTTCTTTTACTTGGATCAGAACAATTACCCTTTATTATAGGAAGAACAGTGGCATCTCCCAGGGAAAAAACAAAACAAAAAACCCAAGGGGATAGCTTCTCTCTTAAGGCTTATGGAACATGGGTTCAGCATTGGATTCGAACACCTTAATTTTAAATAGTTGATCTTTCATACCCTCATTGCAGCATCCCAATCCATGACCTGACCTTCCATCACTCGACCCATTGTGCGTACTGATGTGCACCACAAAGTAGTTTGGACTCCATACAAGAGGGATGAGGAAGAAAATTCCCCATGAAATCTTCAAATGAGAACCCTTTTAGTTGAGGACCTTCTGTGATTTTTTTTTTTTTTTCCCAATCACGGAAAACTTAATGGCAGAAATCCAAGTTCATTCATTAGTATGTGTTATTCTGGGATGTTCTGGTGATACAAGCCAGACAACGAATCAAGCAAACCATAACCAACAAATGGTTAGAAAATTAGAAGAACAAAGGCAACCACAAACAACAGGATGTGCTTAGTGGGTCGAGTTGGTAGTGGTTTGGTCAAAATTAAAAACCAATTAATCCCTCAGTCAATACATTCCGTCATTCTGATTCTGATATTTGGGATCAGCTTACAACAAAATGATGTACTCAAAGAGGATACCACAAACAAAATTATTGCAATCAGGCAAAGTGGAAACAAGATCGTAGAATGTTGGGCGATCGTGACGTAACACTAACTTTGCATCGTTAGATTGATTGGAATATTGCAAGCAAAGAAGCAAGAAGAGAAAGTACATATGGCTTAGATGCATATGCGAAGATGGGTGCACAAAACAACAAGAAAAGATGAAATTGCAAAATGCCACATAACAGGAAATTTACTTGTGGATCCAATAGAAGGCAATCAAGTGCTGTCGTTTGAGAAGGTTGGGCATGTGCCCAGGGCTAGAAGACCAGAAACAACCTTTTCACAAAGAACTGAAGTGGTGTAGCTACAAGAAACTAGGAGAAAAGGATGCTAGCGGCAGCTTGGAATGAAGCTGTTGAAGTGACATGTTAAGATTATAGAATAGAAAACATAGAACTCACAGAACCAACCACACATAGAAGAAACAAAGTTTCTACTACTACTAAGACGACAACAATAATTATGATGATGATGATGACAATGATGGTAAGGGTAAAAATTCTACAAACTGCCCATGTACGAACCTCATCTTTTTTATTTACTTGACTAAGTCACTTCCCAAAAGTAAGATCCCAAATAATTCTCTTATATTTAAACAGCGGCAAACAATTACTTCATTGATATATTTAATACTTTGGATCATCATCGCCCACTTATGTGTGGCATTGCTTCCTCACAGCCCTAGTCCATAACTAGGATAGCTTGGATCAATTAACATACAAGTGGCCAGCATTTTTAGTAATGGTGGCTATTACCCATGCATGACATTCTCCTTCCCCTCGAAAATAATGCTGAAAACTAGCACCTTCGAGACTAAGTACCATATCTTCTTAGTAGTTAATAGTCTTGCGCAAGGCATTATTTGAATTCAAGTAGGTAGCTTTACTTCAACTGAGTGAATACAGACTCAAAACAACACTGCCCTTTCATCTCCTATTTCAGATGAATAATAAGCAAATACACAAAGAATCCGATCGAACAACTAAACAAATACTCTGTAACCAAAGATTTTCTAGGCTAGGCCAATCGAGACAGCCAAAGACACAGATTTATATCTATTGCACTAAACATCAAACTGATGGTACACGAATCAAGCAAACGGAAAGAACTTCTTTGGTAGAAATCAATCAAGTGCATGGCACAATTCAGACGATCTAATGTTGGAATTGGGAATCGAGAGACAGAAGAGATGAGACCTGGATTGAAGTGCAAGCTTGCTCGATTGCTAGCATGGTGGATTGGAGCTGAGCGAGATCTGTCGCTCCTGTCTCGGAAGTCTGCTGCATCTTGTTCTTTGTAGTGTTTTTTAGGGTTTTGATTGTATTGCAGGCATATATATAAGTAGAACAGTGAGGAAAACTAGAGAGAGTGGGATCTCTGAGACGATGATTAGGGGTATATATAGAAAGACAGCCGGAACGAAAATCTAACGTGGGAACTTGAGAAATAGAAATTAAAATAACCCTTCGCCAGGAGGGAAATTACGAATATTTGTCTGTAATGGAGTGGAACTCCACAGTAGATCCTACGTGTTGAAATCTAAACCCCAAGTATATTAGGTCTTTTTAAATTTTACATTAATTGGAGTTTGTTTCACTGTTAAATTGTCTGTTTTGACAATAAAAATGAATGATTAACACAATTTTATAAGTATTCATTATTTTATTTTTCACCAAAGAGTCCAGCGGTAGAAATAACTTGGATTAATGTAAAATTTGAAATTACCCAATGAACTCAAAAAATAATAGGTTGGGCTTTAAAGTTCGGCTTCATGCTTACTTGTTTTTTCCCCATGAATTACAATGAATCAATCAAAGTTTTCATTGATCTGAATAGATTGGACCATTGGTTATCGGGTTAAATTTTTCTTTTTTTTTAACATAAAGTCCTTTAATTTGTAGGCCACGGTTGAAGGTCCCATGATCAGGTGGGCCCTATCAAAATTTTCAGATATGATATGAAAGAATGCATTGCCTATTTTGAATCATCAGGATTTCATAACCCATAATAAGAAGTGCCTATTTTAAAAAGACTTGGGTGGGCCATGGCTACCCCACCCTAGATCCATCTATGCTTAAATACCATATATCTCGTGAAAGAGGCTTAACGGGAATGCTAAAACTGTTTGGCAGTTGGCACCCCACACATTGCTGTATCTTATTTATGCAAAACGTAGTATACTAATTATACTACAGTGAAATAGAATCTAATCAATATACGGGATGATCCTCTACAAAAAAATAATACATAGGATGACCTTGAATGTCGAGCAGTTCAATTTTTATTGGTAAATCCCCCGGATAAATAAGCTCCTCAAAGTAAATAATTCGCATTGTAAGTACATGGATGTCTTTCGCAAGGTCAAGAAAGAGAGACACCTGCTCTTAAAATATTTTTCATTTAATTTATAGGAACAGGTGTTTTGAAATTAATGAAAAAATAGAGATGGAAAAGGAAAGATTAGAGGGAATAAGAACCTAAAACTCTGCTTTTTCTCTTTAAAACACACTTCTGTTTCCCTTAAAAAAAAGATGAAAAATTACTGCAAGGTTTGATCTTTCAAAAAAAAAAAAAAAACTAAAATTTCCATTTATTTCTTTAAAAGCCTTTTTTTTCAAAAACTTTTGAACAAAGCCAAAGGCTCAAAAGAAGTCCAACCAAATACACCCATAAACATTCTCGTCCGAAAAAAGTACCTTTTGGTTACTTTCAGAAAGACAGATAAAAGGAATTAAAGCTAATTAAACAATAAACTTTGTCAAACCGTCTAAAGCACTCAAATATCAATTTAAATAACTTTTTAAGTCAATCAGATGTTAAAAAAAAAAAAAAAGACTTGCTAAACAGCACAATAATGTCGTCCTAAATAGAATGCCATATGCTCTTTAGAAGAAAGATTAGTTCGTATGAGACCCACATGCACACATCGAAGACAAAGCTTACTGGTACATGCAACACCGATGAGAAATAAAACTTTTCCATTAACGTGGGGATTATTAAAAACTCATAGGCCTAAACAAACAAAGTCTGAAAGCCAAAAGAAAGCAGATTGACCGGAACTGCCCACCAGCTAGCTGTGAAAACTAAGCACTAAATTGATCGCATCACAAATCAGTGAGCACAGTTTATGGTTTCCACTTTTCCACTACTTCAAAACAAATAACATCAAAGATGAGGGTTAAAAAAAGGAGAAACTGTGACCTATCTTAAATCCCCTCAGAATGGTACATTGTAATAGTTTTAAGTGGCTCCAGTAAAATTAACACATCACTCTTCACGGTTAACTTCTATTTACGCTGTGCAAAAGTTTTTAAAGGTCTATAAGACAAATGGAGCCTACAAAACTGGAATTTCAGACCACTTTGATGTCTTCAACACCCCTCTCAGGCAGATTTCACCTTTGCTGAAGTTGACGCAAGGTAGGAGAGAGTCCTATGTCCCACAAACAATAGAAAGGTTCCAAGGAATCCAAGAGTCTTCAAAGTCGTAAATAGATCCAACTGCAGCAAAGAAAAGAAATAAGTTTGGAGTCAGAAAAACGTTGCTCAGCAGGAATTGGAAAAATAAAGGATGTTATCCATTACGGAAAAGCCATTGCACATTTATCCACCTCTTAGAAAGGGGGTTATTTTCAATGAATCCGAGGAAAGAATGGGTGGATAGGAAAAAAACCTATCAACAAAAATTCCATTGGATCACTACAATACTGGCGTTAAAATTGTCTAATCAACCATCAGAAAACAGCTGGAACGATCCGCTGGATAAATTTTTGGATCTTAGACACATGAACCACGTGTACGAGAATAAAAAAAAATATGGAGTACTTTAGTCCTAATTTATAAAGTGTAGGAAAAGCTAACCTTCAACCAGAAAAGCACATATAGTAGAAGAACAGCTGCAATTCCAGCATGGAAGAGAATAGCAAATGCAGCAGGTAATGCTGAGGTAGGAAAGTTCTTCAAGTTCACCCTCAGATATATTAACTGCAAAAAAAAAAAAAAAAAAAAAAAAACACGTGCAGCAATGAAGATAAAACAAGCATGAAAATGAGGTGAAGAAACCATTATAGTAGTCCCAACAGATGATGCAGTAAAAGAAATGAAAATTTCAAGGGAATAGAGTCGAAGCTTTAAATCTCAATCTGTACTTAAAAAGGTCAACAGTGTAATTCAATCAGGACTCAGATATCGGTTGTGTACCAATAAAAAGGTAAACAGTGTAATTCAATCAGGACTCAGATATCAGTTGTGTACCAAGTATAGACTATTTTTTTTTTTTTAAATACAATGTATCAAATGAAAAAACCAAGTCAACATGATGAAACAGCAACGTGGGATTCGTTGAAGGAAAAACTAAATATTAGGAATCAGAAAGAGGGATGGGGGAAGTACTAAGTGCAGTACTGGAAATGCTAGAAAAAACAAACTATAACATCTGATTTTGCACATGTACATGGGAAAAGAAAAGTATCAAGCCAACGCATTCAACAGGGCTTACTGACAAGAATCTGATACCTCAGAAGTGCATGAAATTGCAGAAATAAATCAAGATTTTACTCAGGTTTTTAAAACTATAGAATATTTACTTGCTTTTCAGTGTAGTCTCGAATCATATAGTTTGGGTCTTTAGTAAAGATTCTAACTTTTAAAATTCTAACTAAAAAAGAGTGAACACCAATGTAGTCAATGAACAAATGCAATATAGTAATAGAAAACCAACCCACCCCTATTAGAAACCCAACAAATGGTAAGAGAGTGAGGGCCGAGAAGCCAAGTGACAGCTCCTTAGGTGGAAGCTTCTCAGGTGCCCTGAAGATGTGTGAAATCTCTTGTTTGGGCCCAAATCTTAAGTAAGGATCAACAGGTGGAGGAGGAGGCCGAGTTGCTTTCTCCGGAGGTTCTGGTAAATCTAACTCAACATGGCCTAGATCCCGAAAGAATGAGTTCTCCTGCAAATTTGGAAAGAAAAAATGCAGCTAAGCCAACAACTACAGAATAAGAAGATAAAGGGTAAAATAAGATGATTACCATCACAGCATCCCCAACTGTAAGTTGAATATCGTATCTTCCTGAAAGATAGTAAAACTTTTCTACAAGACCGAGAAAGTCCTACAGACAGAAAACAATCACCACCAATATTAGAAATTCTGAATCTGTAAAAACCAGATGCACCATCCATAGATTGCAAAATTTGCATACAGCAGAAACAATGGTAAGGTGTGCACCTTGAAAGGCACTATAATCTTTACGACATATCTTTTGCTTATTTTTCACTATTTTTCCTAAATTAACGTTTATAAGCATGATGAATGATGCACATTTCAAAGGAGATTCCGCTGAGTTTCAATACTCAGTAGGAAAACTGAGTATAAAAGATATTTAAAAATTTATTATTAAGAAAAAAAAGGACAATTTTAGAGGAAACAAGCAAGGTTTTTTCTTTTGCATCTATTGATCTGAACTAATCAACCAAAACACAGATTACTACATTAAGCTTAATTGTTTTTAAAGGGGTAAATGTGCAAATGTCTCAATCTTAGAGTGGACATGCTGATGCAGCATTCTAGATTGAACAAGACGTAACTGCCCTTAATGTTAACATACTTGCCTTTCATGTCCATCTCAGTGGATCGGAGTCTGATATGGCAAATTTATAGGAATAGGATAGAATAAACATATAGCTTGGTTCATGCCAATTTCAAAGCCTTCCTTAGTAATATTATCAGCATAAAGGCTAATCCAACATTCAGTTATGGTCATGCTTTAAATTAATGATGGAGGCGGCATCCAGGAAGATCCGACCAGCACATCCATCTTGATTCTTGACCATGGATCATCAACACTGTTGGTTTGTCTTCTAGAGGTAGTGGTTGTCCGCTGATGGATCCTTGATGCATAAGCAAGAGTGGACGGTTGCTTGGACAAGTATGGACTTCTACATATTTACAACGGTTATCATGATCAGAACATCAAAGCTAGTGGATAGCTTTGAAAGGATTCTAGATGTATTGAGAAGGACTTATTTTATATAAATTGAAGATATGCCCATGAACATAATCAATGTGAAACAATCCCATATTCCCTATTTTTAGGATTTTATATCCCATAAATTTCGAATTTTATCATACAGATGAAAGATTATGGTTTCCATAGTAAAGGAAGATTTACGCTTAGTTTTAAAGTTGGAACTTCATGCATATAAAAGGATGCGTGCATGAGCTGGGCTGTTTATTAATAGCTGAATGGTTTCCAACTTTGTTACGAGTTTATAAACAGTGCTGATCGTTCAATTTGATTGTTGATTGTAGAGTTGCAAATGGGTATACGATTATCCAAGTCTCCAAAGAAGTCTCTGGGTCCAAATAAAGCAGGTATAGAACCTATTTTTGGATCCAGGAGAAATACAGATCCAAGTCTGGATCCATGCATATAAGATCCTGAAAAATTGGATCTGGATCTTGAATGTTCTGACCCAAGGATCTGGATCAGGGATGATTAATTTACTAATATCGTATATATTATATGCTTCAAGGGCCTAAATAGCTTGAGTTATATTCATATTGGGGCTATGCAGCTTTAATCATATACCATTTAATAGTATGACAAGTACATCTTCAAAAAAAAAAAAAAAAAAAAATTTTACCGAATTAAACTAATGCACTCAACATCTTACTTGGGATCCAGGTCCAGAGCCGGATCTCCTTTTTGTTTCCCTTTTTTTCTTTTAAGCTGAGGCCAGATCCGGATACAACAGATAGGTTCCACGTCAGATATAGATACAGAACCGGATCTATAAATAATGGATCCGGGTCACCATGGTTTTGCCCCGGATCCGATATATTTGCATCCATAATTGGTTGGTAGTTGGATACACAACTAGGTTTAGATGAGATCCTTTATTGAAAATTTGTGCATTGAATCAATTAAAGGCATTTTGCATGTAGGGGTGGCAAAGTTTGGCCCAACCCACCAATTTAAACATTTGGTGTTGTGCTTTGGACCTTTTTTCCCAACCAAATCCAAATAAAACCCTAAATACTTGAATGGATTGGGCTTGGGGCACACTCCTACAAGATGGGTCAAACGAGCAAGTTAAATGGGTAGACCCACTATGGATGCAGGTAGGGTTGACCCACATCAGGCACAAGTGGGTTACCTGAAGCGTTTTGAAAGCAATACTGGTTGGGCTTCAACCTATAGATAACCTAGGTCAGTTAACCCATTTTAACCTGATCCGACATTTTTGCCATCCCTAATTGCATGCAATGTTGTACAATTTTGCCAAGTTTTTCCATGCATCTTGGTGTTTGTTCGTCACACATGAACCTATTGAAGTTACAAAAACAGATGATAAATCATTAGATAAGACAGAAACTTAACCAAAATTATCTCAAATTGCTTTCCAGAGTTGCCTGATACAAAGATATGCTCAACTTTGGACTCATGTCTCAACTTAAGAAACACCTGAAATGGTAAAAAAAAAAATAGTAGTTAAATAAAATGTGACTAACCACATTAGAAAGTCTGACAAGAAAATCACCCACGAACCTGGTGGGGGATAAAAGCATAGCCAAGAGGAGTGGCCAAATGGAAGGTTATATGCAATTTTTGAAGATGATTTGCTGACAAGGATACAGTGCTTTCACCCGACAAATCTAATCTGCATTAAAAAAATGAGGGAAGATTTACATTGTTTTGATGGTTCTGTGTCAACAAAACGAAGTAATTTCATATTTATCTGTATTTTGTCAAATGACTACAGAAAGTTTAAGATAGTGTTGTTGAATTTCGTACGAAAAGAGGTAGGACATTCGTTCCACTCAGATAAGTTGTTGCTCAAGCTTATAATGAATGCACTCCATATTACATATTTATCACTAGAATTCAAGCAGATAAAAAGCCTGAATTCTACCAACAAAAGCATGCCATCTGGATAAGACTTATCCATGTGGTCAATAACATGAAAAGGCAGCAGAAATAGATACTGCTGCGCACACATTCTATTGTAAAGAATAGGGGCAAATGCCATGATCCCAAGACAGTGATACAGAGCATGCCCCAAAAATAAAATAAAATAAACACAAAGTTACAAAAATATAACAAGAAGTAAAAGGCCTTACTTTTTCTTGGTCTCAACACTCCCAACATCACTATCCAGTACTGAGATTTCTGCACCATCAATTGTTACAACTCCCGTGACAAAGATATTAGCTAGAGTCCGACCTCCAGATGTATAAATATTTTTATGTTCAGGATCATGAAGCAACACCTACAGATATATAAGCTGTCATCCCCAATCTAAAAAAAGCTGGCATGAAATTCCAAAGCAGCCAAAGCAAAGGCTTTAGGGCGTTTAAATGGGAGCTGAAATGAATTGAGGTGAGGTAAAGCCTCCATTATCCAGACAAGAAAAGTCCAGGGGTCATATCAAAAGTACACAAATTCAAAATTTCCTCCAAAAAAAAAAAAAAAAAAAATTTTAAAAGTCACCTCCTTTCTTTTTTTGAATGTTAAAAAGCAACCTCCTTTCTCTACTAAATGACAAAAATCCTCTTTTTACATAAAAAGTAAAAAAGATTTCTATCAAGCCACTAAAATCAAAAGACCATCATAACCCCACTATATTTTATTCTCTCTTGATTTGATGCTTCGCCTCACTTTACTTCAATTCACCACCCATCCAAACACGCCCTTAAGATTACCTCAAAAGCTAATGTGTACTTTCCAACATCTATGCTCTGAGACAATAAGTCCAAAGAATGAATCAAACTTTCTGGGTCAAATTTAAGTTCCTGTATATCAAAAATGTCAAAAATTAACAAAGCTAAATATTCAAGGCAGAAAAATAAATATACAGATCATTAGAAGGTCAAAATGTTCGATTGTTTGACACAAGTTAGTGTACCATGAATCAGAAATACCAAAATAATAAGATAAAGTAACCAAGAAGCTAGCTTGCATGAAATAACACTAATTGATTCTTAATAAAAGAGTACCTGGTCCTGAAATGCATGGGTATCTTTTGAACCAGATTTGAAAGCTTGAACAAGTTGCACAGTCAAAGGAGGTGCATCCAATCCCAAAACCGTATTTACTTTAACCTGAAACAAGTACAAATAAATCAACGCACACTCATCTGCAAAGTCAACAAGCAAATATATATAGGCTTATAAGCTCTTTTCTTATTAATCTTCAGAAGGTTAAAGAGTGTTTATTTTTTTTAAGTGACTGTATTTATAAAAGACTATACAGTATAGGAGAGGTATACTGTAATAGAAAAGGCACGAAGCAAGGCCCCACCAAAACAAAGGACCCCAACCCCAACCCATATACTGGAGTTAGAAAAGCCTTTCCAGCTTTGCAACATGGAAATGGAATTCACGGAATCATGTAAATGATAAAGAGGGTCTGTGGGTGTATTTACGAGTGTAAGAACATACATTACATGATTCTACATCTTCAAGAGAGCATCCCATCTTCTTTCTTAGGGTTGATTACGCGATGTAATTAATAGCCCTACATCTGCACATCATCAATCATCAAAACCTTGTCCCAATTATGTTGGCTTCAGCTACATGAATTATGTTCTGTCATTCCAGTCTATCATGTCCCAAGCCCGTATAAAGGAGTAGGTTGTGTCAGATTGCCTTCCAGCATAAATCTTTCATCATATCATCTAAAACATGAATTCTGAGAAACTAATATGCCCCCTCTTTGTACTCGGTCCATTAGCGATAAACAGCATATTATTGTTTGAAGTAACGAGGATACCAGTCATGTTACAACTGTGGAGCATGATATCATTAGAAGATGGAAAGTGTCAATGCATCTAGTGCATTTTCAGCCTCAAACTCCAATGTACTAAGTGATGCCATGTGATACTTGGCTTCTGCAATAAAATGAGCAACAATTGGTTGCCTTTCAATCTTCCATGAACCTAAATTCCTCCAGATTAAAGTGCAGTATACCCAGTAGTTAATCATCCATCTAATTTTGAACCAGCCCAGTGTGCATTTACTCCAACCCAAAGATGACCACATAATTGGACTAAAGAATACAACAACTAGGAGAGCCTTCAAGATACTACAGAATCCAATGAGCGCCATTAAAAGATAATTCCAGGGGGGAATGCAGCAACTAGTTGACCAAACTTATAGAAGAAATATATGGGCACATTATAGTTGGGTAAACAACTTTAACCCACAAACTTCTAATGGAAGCCGGGGATCAGAAGATCACCACTGTCTACCTGGAACTGAAGATTTTACTCAGCAGGCATTTCAACTGGCAGGGGTCTGTCTTTATTTGTTGACTTGTTCCCCTTACAAGATCAAGGGTAAAATTCCCGAGGTATCACAATTCCACTCCTGGACCTTAATACTTCTATATCCAAGACTACTTCAGCAGACAAGGTCCTTAATATCATGGGATGTGAGATAAAATTTGCACAATTAATTGAGGGGCCCTACACAACAAAGATGAATGTCAAATATGGATCAATGCCTATTCATTCAGTACAGGAGGTTGGGCGGAAATAAGACCACAGGCAAGTCCTTCCAAGTTTAAAGACTGCTTGACAATCCCTGAAAGTTCGCCATATATGTTTGTACGTAAATCAAGGTATTCCTTTCACAACTTAGTTGATGGCAGTGAGTGTAGCTAATGCTAACAATGTGGTTGCATGATAAGTTGAATAAGTAGATGGGGTGGCATATGACCTAACTCCATACAGAGTTATGCCAAATCGCAAGGAATATTTTATCCTCATGAGTAAAGCACACTAAGATGCATGTTGCCCTGAAATTTTTTATTCTTTCCATCGACACTGCCAAGAGATTGCATGTGGTAATATTCACCAATTATTTGGCCCCATATATTGGAAGGGACTCAAAGAGCACATCCATCATCAACAAAAAAAGCCTTAACCCATCTGTTTAAGTTCGCGCTTCAAAGAGGACATCCTTGTGCAAAAGGAAGAAGGCCAAGAATTATATATATATATATATATATATAAAGAAACACTATAAGGAACGAACTGAAGGCCAATAAACAAAAAGTGGCATGGATTCTTCATCAGTGCAACAAACCAAAAGTATGGAAGGAACGATATTCAAGGATGAACATTTTAAATGAGGAGACACACCTTTAGCTGATCCTTTGAAGTCAATGAAAGCACTGTGGCAGGGAGTGATAAAATAAGGGGAATTGAAATCCTGGAGCAGGGAAACAGTTAGAAGTTTTGATGAGAAGCTAGAAACTACCATCCTACACACAATAATGATTACATGATATTCAGATTGTAACAAATGCATCCAAAAACTATTCTGATGAATGGAAGTCTTTCATTTGTTGGCTTCAAATAGTGTTTACAATAGAATTTCATATGGCTAGAGGAGAAGATAAAGAATGTTAAACATGTAAAACATAGTAGCATGCATATAGAAAATGTAATCAATCTCATGATATGCATTCACATCGTCCATCTCACCATGAAAACAAGTTCATATAAAGAATACTTATTAGACAAATAGGAATTAGCCAGAGGAATGCACAGAGCAACTATGAATATTCAGATACCATCACTAATTCATTATGATGTTAGAAAGAACCATCAGAAAAGGAAATTTTCTGGAAAAAAAAAGGGCATTAAACAAAAGGCAAGATTTTGGATTAAAAAACTAAATAATCAATTTAGTCAGATTGGGCTGGATGTTTATCATCACCATTCTATCATGTTTAAGCAACACAAAAGAAAACTTTTAATGTTTTTACAATAATTTACTTATTGTTCTCCAAGCAAGCTAAAGATTCTATCTGGTTGAATAGGTCTTTGGTGTTGCCAGGGATCCCAATGCCAAGGAAGAAATACGCCACGCCTAGAATTTTATCTCCTGGAATCTGCAGATAGGATGCAAAGGGTAGTCTGAGAAATAAATCAAATGCCAACCCACAAACAATTGAGAACAGCATTTCCACATTTTTCAACTCACATTCAGCCGCCCAGAAGTAACTGCCGCAAATGCAGTGACTCCACGTACTACCGACGATGTAGTTGAAAGAGGGCCCTGATGCTCACTGGCATCAACGAGTTTCTCATCGAAAAACAGGGCACCATCATCTATGTTAAGACAAAATAACTTCATTAAATATAAAAATAATAAAAAACCAAAAGAAATGTGCATAGAGGCCATATTGATGCAGCGTAGACCTCATGGCCACATGTGCAGGGCCCACGTAGATTTGGGAATTTCTTCTCATGTCATTAGTTTCTTTAAATATTGTAATTAGGATTAGGTTTCCATTTTATTTAGTTTCCTAGATTAATTAGATTTCCTAAGCCCTGAGTTATCTTTCTTATTTATATGGCATTGTAGTAAAGAATTATTCAAAGTTGATTAATGAAATTGGGTTTTCCCATTGAGGTGCATCCTCGTTCATCGTCTCTGCGGAGATTTATTGTGTCTTTGGACACACGCTTCGGCACCCATTGTGCTTTGAGCACTTCCATGCAAGCCCTAACCTAGGGCTTGCATCACATATACACTAGCATTCGAAGCAGATCAGTATCTTTATTCAAAAGTATTGTCAGGAGGTGAAACCAAGTAGTTAAATATCTTTTTTTCAATGGTACCAAGTAGTTAAATATCTGAAGCTACTTTATCATGTATATTAATGAATAAAGATTGCTTGATTTATTCAATGCCACTTCCATCGTGTGTGTGTGTGTGTAGCCTTCAATCAATCCCTATCTTCCTAAGATACTCAATTTCCAAATAAATTTTCTAAGATGAATCAATTTTCTAGCAAAGAAATTCTCAAATCAATCAAAATATAGCAAAAGACAAACATGGAGATTGAAATCCTAACTATAGTTGGCATATAACCAATCAAAAAGGGAAAAAAGGTTCAGTTCCTTCCTTGGAGCATGTTTGTGCAAAAAAAATTTTGAAAAGTCAAAGATAAATAACAAAGAAATATGACAAAATCAAACCCTTGAATATCTAGATAGGTGCAATTAGGATTGATGGTGCAGCTGTCAATCTATTTTACCTTTGGTTCTTTTTTCTTTTTTTTTAATGGTATTTTACCTCTCATTCTTATCATGCACTCAACTGCGCAAGAGCGCGTGCACACAAAGATACATACATACATACATATATTCACATGTGAGTCAGAAAGAAAACTATTCTGCTACAATAACAGAAAGATAGGATATATGGTCTTTGAGTAGATCAACAGAATAAGACTAGGATGATGATGCTGAATAGAAAAGACATACTAACAAAATATAAGACATAATGGTGAAGCAATGCTCGGGGCGCACCAGACTAACATGTTTGGACTCAAAGATTAAGACAATAGCAGCCTAGAGGGGTCAAGCTTTCAAAGGATAAAACCATACTCGGGTCCAGAACTTGGGTTCAAACCTGCAAACCTTAAAACAATATCCAAGAATTGGAATCAAGCTTGGTCAACAACTAAAAAAACCTGACAGCCTAAAACCAATCTGAGAATTGGCACTCCAAAGGAGAATTCGTACACAAAAGGACATAGGGGATTTATCCAAATAAACCAGGCTTTGTCTCCATCATTCTTTTATTGTTTATATATTTCTTAAATTTCAAGGATCTAGACACAAGGAGCATCTCTAGGTTTTATTTTATATTAATTTATTTATTTATTTATTTGAACGGTGAGTTGTATTAACAATAGCTTAACAGTACAATAAAATTATACCAGAAAGCATAGGGCCGAACAGAATCCCCTCTAAACAAAAAGTACCACACACAATGCAAGAGCTGAGAGCGCCAAACACCATTAAAAGGATGGCGATAAAGCTAAGGCACCTCCCTCACATAACTGGATAAATGATTAGGGTAAATTAAAAAATACATAATGTAAGAAATTAAAACACAAAAAAAAAGGGTCACCAAGGAAATTCAAGAAAAAGGGCGCTGCATACCATAGCCCTCGAGACTGTCAAACAACTTCATTATGTCATTTTTTACTATGCCGATCTGCAATAATAGAACAAAATCATTAGAAAATTTCAAAAGAGACTATCTAAGTAATAATTTAGATACAAATTTGTGATACAATTTTTAAATGCAAAATGAAAAGAAAAAGAGTTTCTAACAGAATACACAAAGAATCTCAAATTTGAAAAATCAAAATGAAAACCTAGAAATCAGAACTCCTTGACAGTTGAAACTTATAAGTATGAAACATGAAATGAATGCACCAACCGAACCCATAAATACACATTTGTGCAAAGAATTAATCATATACATATCCTACAACAATCTCATCAAAACCTACCAGCCACCAAAATGCTTTGTGTACTTGTTCTTACAAAACAACAAATAGGCAGAATACAATATGTATAGCATGTACAACAAGCACATGAGTGTTACTTCAATAGTTGAAAGGATGCTTGCATGACTTACATGGTTGGAATACTAAAATGCGTGTGATATGTACCAAGGAAAAAAAAATCGGACTCGGGACCCAACTCGGTCAAGGCCAAGTGTGAGTCAACTCGGCCTAGTCCCAATTTAAAATAAAAATAACTGTCTGACTCAGCCGAGTCCCATAGGACCCGCTTCGTTTAGGGCCAATCCAACAAGCATTTAAGTATTACTTCAATAGTTGAAGGATGCTTACATGACTTTCATGGTTAGAGAAAAGGGAGATAGTGCAAACTTGTTTTTTGTCAATGGTGAGAATAAGTGCAAACTTCATCGATGTTTGAGATGAATAAGAACCACATACATGGTATGAATGCTTATCAATGTGATGTTATTGTAGAGGTGGTTCTAATTGTTGAAATCAATTTGATTTAGCCTAATTATTCCTCTCACATGGGCCCTTTCACATGAAACAGATCTTAAACAGTATAAAGCTGCGAAAAATCTATTTTGATTGTACTTTGTGAAGTGCTTTTTTTTTGCTATTTTGCCGGTCCTGAGCCCAGGAAAAAAAAAAGAAGAAACGATGGTGTCAGATTGGCAGTCAGCAAAAAAAAAAAAAAAAAAATGCCAAACCATATTTTGAGTTCTTTTTGAGAAACATAGCCACTGAACGGGCTTTCTTTTTCTTTTCTTTTTTTTTTTTTGTGTGTGTGCGTGCGTGGGGGGGGTGGGTGGGGGGGGGGGGGGCACTGTTCAATTGGTAACATGACTCAACTTGCAACCTCATGATTGCACAATGAGGTTAATAGTTGTGAATTTGTTCAGACCCAGTTCTGATTGCACATCAGACTAAAACGTTTCACTCAGTGTAGCGTTTCAATGTTCCATTCAGAGTTCTGCTCCAGTGATAGTTTAATAGATTAATATTGTGTATTAAAAAAAATTTAGAAAGTGAAATTATCAAATATACACTATATGTTTAATTTATTCTACTGAAGCAACAGCTGATAGTCCATTTCAAGGTTCCTTAGATTTGACATCTAGCAACATCCATTAGACCAGGTTCTTAGTAACCTAAAGCCTTCTTACATCTGGTAGGAGCAATGACTGCAATGACAAAGTCACCACGTCTCCCTTTTAACGGGATCTTGCTGCAGTTGCCGTCGAGCATATGGATCTCGCACTGTAATAAAAAGGAAGAAAGAAAGGACTGCAAAATGCCAAAAGGTAGGTTTGGCTTTTTGCAATTTCCCTTCCCAGCCAATGGCCAAATAGGTATAAGATACACTCTGATCATTTTGAGGTGCAATATAAATTAATGCTACCAAAATTTATACATAATAAAGGGCCCTTTTGTTAAAAAAAATGTCATTGGCCCCGTTCAGCCAAACACACTGAGACATTGACCGTTCCATCAGTGGGCTAGCCCGATTACTACCTCCAAAGGGAAGATCATGTGGCGCCTCTCTTTTTTGGCTTGCATCTGGACGATTTGGAAAGAGAGAAACAGAAGGTGTTTTGAAGCTTCCTCCCAAGAAGACTTAATCCTTAGAATGAAATTCTGCGTTGCCTCGTGGGTCTCCTATCTTCCAGATTTTTGGGGCTCATCTATTGATGCAATTATGTTCAATTGGAGGGAAGTCACATCAATTTGATTTGGATCTTCTTTCCCACTCCCTGTTTTTGTTTCCCCTCCTTTTGGGAGGTGGCTGTTTTTTGGGGTTTCTGCCCGGCCGCTTCTCAATATAAAAGAGTTTATACTGTAAAGCTCTTTTGTAAAGCTCCTTTTTCTATCAATACAAGTTACCATTTAAAAAAAAAAAAAAAACCAGCTGAAACAGTAGAATAGGAGCAAATTTTCTTTCCCTGCTGTAAAGTTCAGCCACTTCACTGACATCGACCAAACTGCTTCAGCTTGTTTGACTGAAACAAACTAAAATTGACTACCATCAATGATTTCCTTCCAACAGTGCAATGGGCTCTTATCTAAGGCTTTCATGAGATGATATGATATGAAAGGGATACAAAAAGGATCAAGACTATACAGTAAAGAGGAATATACTGTATGTATGCACAAAAATACAAAATAAAATGCACAAAAATACAAAATAAAATGCATAAAGGACCTTTAAAAAAAAAGATCACAGAATATATCCAGTTAGAGTTGATCCTATGAACACCGCTTCACCAATCACCATTAAACTACTCTTAGCTAGTGGGTCCACTATTGAGTTGGCTTATATTTTAGCAAGGCATAAAGTAACATCTATGGTGGATATCAGCTATATAATCTTTATGCCTGCATATGCATACTCTGCAGCACCCTACAGAGACCGAAACTCCTAAGGCTTCTCTAATTGCCAAAATGTCAGCCATTGCCAAAATGCCAGCCTCATTTGACTCCTCCATTCCCACTGGGCCACAAAGCAATATTATAATATTTCTTTGTCGCGTCAAGTTTTATGATAATGCTGTTAAAAAATAAGGCCAAAATAACTGATGCTTCAGTGTTGTAATCAAATGGTGGGTTTTTTTACGTTCTCTTTTCTTTTTAATAATAATTTGCCCAATTGGCACAGAAGAGAATCATAAAAATGTGACAACGCAAATAACCTAGTAGCTGAAATTGATTTCCAAACAAAGATTGATTCTAGTATTACATCCTGGCCAATGGTGTCCACTGCTTTTTCTCTCTTTTTCTTTTTTCTTTCAATGGCCTATGGTTGCATTCCTTTCCTCAAACATGAACAAGAAAACATCTAAACACAATAACAAGCACCTAAAAAGATAATCCATTTTAATGACAGTTAGGTGACAAAAGTTACAACCATGACAATTTGTTTCTTGCAAAACCTTCGGAGAATCCATTCCATAAACCAAAACTAGCATCGAAGGTGTCTTACCATAGACTGATCCACTCCAGAACTTGCCAATAAAACAACTCCAGAAAGTGCTTCTAATGCAATCCCTGCATGGAGCACAGTACCCCATCAGTGTGAGACACATATTGCAAAATAAACTATAGCTAAGAACATTCACTTAAGTTAATTTTATCAATTAAGAATAACCTTCATCGACAAGGGAAAAAGTAAAATCTATCAGTCCAGTTACAGGATTTGAGTAATTCTATAGCCACACATGGGGCTATTCACTTGAAAAGTAGTCAAATCTTCAGCCAACTTTCATAATAAACAATGGGAGGTGCTCCTATGAGAGGCACTCTCACCAAGTTGGTGAGAGATGGGGGCCCTCACATTTAAGTTGGGGGTCCTTGCATTTAAGTTGGTGAGAGTGGATATGGAAGTGAGGGCCCCCACCCATCTCTCACCATCTTGGTGAGAGTGCCTCTCATAAGAGCATCTCCCATTAACAATAGCATTAAAAGTTGACAAACTAATATGAAGAACAAAATTTAGAAACAATTCAAAAGTCATGGGAATACACTAAATTCACGTTGGGTTTAGAAAAAAAAATACCAGCAGCATAAGTACTAGACTCGGCACCATTTGAACTATAGCGCCATCTTCCATCACTTTGACTGAGTGACTGCAAAAGCAGTCGATTAATTACTACAAAAGCTTTGCTAAGGGATAGGAAATAGATGCAAAACAGTGGAAGGAAAGAAAAGAAAATGAAAAATTATTGACCTTGATGGAATGAAAGATTCCATCAGCATCCTCGAGAAATCCATTGCTCTCAGAACTCTGATCCTGCACAAGAAGTTAAAAATGAATAAAACATTGTGTTACTTCTCCTCTTACTGATTGTGCCAAAAAATATTATTCCCTAAATCAAACAGAAAACAGCTTCAGACCAAAGAGACGTCAAAATTAGAAGCACAAATCATATGCTTGGAATGAACTCAATATCCTATAATGAAATTTGAACAGATGTACAGTGAACAATAAATAAAATAAAAAGCAAAAACAACTCAAGCAACATTAAAAGACGATGCTTTTGAAGAGGGGAAAATTTGCTATAAAAGACACTGCAGCCTGCTAGAGGAAAAAAATGGTAGGGAAATAAAAATAATGAAAATTTTATATGGTGATCTAGTTAAGCACTTACCTTAATGAGAACCAAGCTTCCAATAGAGTAGTAAAAGTCAAGCAGTGAGCTTGCATCCTTCAAAACAGATTGGAGTTTGGAACCAACGCCCTTCAGAGAAAGGGTATAATCAGAATTGCTACAGCAAACTGCCGACAAAGATTTATAATATGTACAAATGAATTACAAGCTTCGCATGAATTGGTTACATGTCAAGTGAAAGGATACCTCAAAAGCTCCAGTGTCAATTGAACATCTCAGCATGCTATTGACTCTTAGAGCATGGAAGAGGTCCTTTGCTTTAGAAGATTGTGAGACAAGGGTCTCCACAACTAGTGGGCATGTTGCTGGACTTATATCAGCAACTTTATCTATTCCAAGTATCTGAAATGTTCTTAGTGCCTCGTAAGTTTCTTCCAAACTGGAATAAATAACACAAAATCAGAAAAATACAAATTAATTTCCTAAAGATTTCAGCAGCCCAAGTTCAAGTATTAAGTGTACAACCAAATCATTAAGATATTTTGAAAAATAAAATCAACCCATAAAGATGTGACATTTAATTATCAAATTTAATCAAAATTACTATAATTCCTAACTCCGTTCTTAAACTATAATCAAGTCCATAGTCTTGAAGATCAAATCCATTCAAATTTCTATAAGCGTATAAATATATATTATATAGAAAAAAAATAGAGTCTAAAGAAAAAATGGTAAATTGCTGCCGTAAATATGGTAGTGACAGCAGCAAAAATATGATTTAAACTGCGGCTCCAGTGTTTATTCGGTTCCACCCACTCATATCACACACATCCATGGGTATAGTCACTGACACCTATTTCACTCGAGTTGGAGAGATACACACCAGTGGATTCACCATATTTGAAATATATAGTTATATTTCTTTATACGTGATCAACCCTGAGTGAAACTTGAGCAAGTTCCTAGACAAAAGGATGCTTGCAATATGAATCATTCGTATCGAATGCCCGCGGTCTAAATCACATCTTACCTACAGCAGAACGGGATCATTTCTCTAACCATACCAAAAAAAATATATATATATATATATATATAGGTATCTGATCATGCCGAAAGAAAGAAAAAAGTGAGAATAACAGATGCAATCATCGAATCCAAAAAAGAAAGATCGCCGAAATATAATGTTCCAAACACATTCGCATGGTGACAGTCAGATCTTACATAGACTATTTTACATTTAGGTGCAATAGTGCATCGATAAAACTCAGATTCAACAGTAATCCACTGGCCAGAAAGAAGAAAAAAGAAACCAAAAGAGAAAAAAATCAAAATTAGGGTTTTGATCGGAATCATCGAACCTTCCAAAGGATCCATCGACAGGAACAAACAGGTCTAATGCTGCGGATCGATGTCGATCCGATATCGGTTGAAAGATCGCAGCTTTACATGTGAAAACGGACAATGAGAGTAAAAACGCCAGAAACCATAGACTCCTGGCCATGCCTGCAAAATTAAAAGAACAACAACAACAACAAATGAGGAGATTCGAGAAACAGAACTGAAGGATCTGAGATGCGATCTTGGGTTTAGGGGAGTTGAGAGCACAAATGTTGGGATCTAGGGTTTTTGCATGCGAGGAGACTGGTAATACCTTTGATTTGGGGAGGTGGTTTCTAGGGTTTTTGCTGAAGACTATGAAAGAAATTAATCTGACTAGATTAAAAGGACAAATAGAAGGGAGAGGACGTCTATTGTTTTGGGTTTTGAGTTGACCAGTGGAGATCTAATTTCAGCCCGTTTAATAGATGGGCCTGTCTTGGGCTCAGTTGTAGGGAGCTCAAAGCCTGACCCTGCTCAATTGAGAAAAAAAGGAAAATGTAGATAGGTGGATTCAAACTGTGGCTCTTCCATCTTAATGGTCAAGGCCAAATCTGTTGAACTACACTCAATTCCATGTAATTTTGATCTTTTTAAAAATTATATATTAATCCCTGGCTTACACATTTCCAAGCGGGTCGGGCTTGGGTCAACTCCTTAGAGGCCTCTATCAGGGCTTGAACATGACGCTTAGAAGCTGGGCCGGGCCTGGATTTTCTTAGCCCAATCCCACCCATGAACACCCCTGTATAGGTTAGACAAGAGGCATGTCATGGGATATAGTCCGGATCAGTTGGTGCACTCACTGGTGCCATGCATACTTTCTAAGTCACCGCATTTATGAGGGCAATATGGGGACTTTCAAATAAAAAATGAGAGCAGCTAAATACACACCTGAAGTTTATCTATGCACACTGGTATTGTTTATACTCTCATTATAGTTACTTTCTACATACCATGTACTTCCTAAAACACCGTAACATGTACTCTCTCAACTTCTCTACATGCTCTCTCCCCCTCCCCGCCTCTAGCCCTCGCCCGCGCTCCCTCTCCCGGTCTCTCTCCGTCTCTTTCTCCCTATCTCTCTCCCTCTTTCCCTCTCCCACCCTTTCTCTGCTCGCTGCCACCCTTTATCCCTCTCTACCCCCCATGCTATCGAATGGAACTGGAGTGGGGGTGGGGGTATAGAAAGAAGGTGGGGAGAGTTTGATAGATATCTTTTTAGATAATTTCCTACATAGGTGTTTTGGTTTTAAAAAAGAATTAGCGTGCAAAGATTAATTTTCAGTGTGTATTTAGCAGTTTTCATTATAAATATAACGCAAATGTTTTTGTGTTTGTGGGCAGAGGAATTCAAGGCCCAGGCTTGGCTGGTATACGTAGGCCTGGTCCAAGCTTGATTCGAGCCTTGAGTGGCTGGTCCAAATGAGCAAGCACAGGACGGGCCCAACCTAACTTTACTTTATAAAAATAAAATGGGATTTCTTTTATATAATTCAAAGTGGTAACTCAAGTGGTGGTGACACAACAACACGTTGGAGATGGAATGTTTTTGAGTCCCCTCTTCAACACTCTCTAGTCTTTAGTATTGCTTTTAATATTCGGGATGGGATTGGGCTCTCTACCATTGAGCCTAGGTCCGCCCTATCAAGTAAATGGCCCTAAATAGAACATCTTAGCTCAGAGCCCGAGCCATGAACACCCTTATGTTTCAGTTGGGCTGCTGGGCAACCACGAGTGTGTTCGCAATGTAGCTTAAAGTTGGCCTATATTTGACATCTATATTTTCACCCCTCTATTTTTATTTTTATTTTTTGTAAATGTCTAAAGTAGGTAGAGGTCTAGATAAGGATGTAAATTGGGCCAATCCACACCGCCCGACGTGTTGGTCAACATGGTACACCCCGGGTCAAGATGGGTCATGCTGGAGTAAGGGATTGTGGCACAGCCCACATGACTAGCTCGAGCACATCACAACCCCTTTGGGCCCAGCTCGATAGCCCAGTCAATGGGTTATAGCTCGGACAGGATTATGGGAATTATCTTTCCCGATATAGTATTAGTTCATATGGGTATTAAAATTAAATTATTAATTCAAATGGATGTGAATTATCCTTCTCAATACAGTGATCAGTGTCATTACCATTGCTTAAATGCCAATTAGCATTATGAAGTTACTCTTTCCTCTAACCCATGCTACAAAAAAATGATTTTTAGCGATCGGAAAAACTGCCACTAAAGTTTTTTTACCCGCCGCCGAAAGTATATTTAGTGTGATTTATAGCAGTGGAAATTGTTCTTCGCCCCTGTAACCGAAAACTTTATACAGTTGGTCGGTATATTTTTTTTCTGATTTTGAAAACTGGTTCCCATAAATCATGGGAAGTCTCCAATTTATGGTTCACTGACGGTATCATCATTGTCAATAAACAATGAACTGCAGGTTTATCTCCGAAATAAATGGAAGCATTCATGCAATTGTAGTTTTGCATCTGCTATGAGCAAGAGCATTCTTGCATTTGTAGCTTTACATGTGTAAACACATCTTGTGTGATTATGCCTCTCAACCTAATCCAAACCTATTTGGTTGTAGGAACCCGACCTGAAAAGAAATCTAAACTCTTTATCCTTTTATAATAGTTTCTATTATTAACAACGAAAACCAGCCATAACTCAATCTTAAATGCATGTCCCAACATAGAACATTGATTCAAGCAATTTCTATAAATCATGAAAACTCTAACTAATTATGTATGCTTTAGATGTTTTTTAATACAAAATCTTATACGATGCAATTGACAGAGAGTGAAAATTACCGAGCATCTTAGGTATCACAAACTCACCACGAGGATTAGCTCAGTTGGCTTAGGACCACAGGTTGCTTTCTAAGGTTGAAAGTTCACAATTGCACTACAATACTGGGGCCACATGAAATTTATCAAGTTTTCCCAGGTCGATAGGATTAGTCCGACTCAAAGAGCCGAGACAGCCTCTATTATAATAAAAAAAAAAAAAACTATGATTGTCGATTAAATTAAACCTAACATGAGCACGAGAAATATAAAACACTGCAAGAAATCGATCACTGTGTATGCCGGTGGTCTCACATGATATTAACACCAGGAGAAAAAAATTAATGTCTAAGCCCGATAATGAATGAACCCAAATAAGTACCTTCATTTTCCTGACCCAGCCCATAGCCCAACATCGACATGTTTCGATTAGTGTAAAATCTGAACACGTTTCATTCTGGTTTTAGACGCCCTCAACGGACCACGTCCAAAGATCCGCTGATCGCATGTTACGGGATGTTTGGTGGGGTTCTGGTTGGGAAAATCCCATATGAGTAACGTCCTGCCAAAGTAAACCTCCATTGGGTCGCGCCAAGATCATTGCGTATTTAAAGCCCCATCCGAATGTGGTGAGAGGAAGAAGAAGAAATGGGGAAAGAAGCTCAGGAATCGGAGATGAGCAACAGCAGCAGCAGCAGCAGCATTCAAGTGTCTGGTCTGCATTTTGCTTACGAAGGGCAGTGCCCTTTCATCGTCGATTTTAACCTCAACATCTCTTCCGGATCTCGATGTCTTCTCGTTGGAGCCAATGGATCTGGTGCGTTTCCATCAGTTTCTTTCTCCCAATTCCCCACCTTTTTTCCAGTACTTGCCCCCATTTCTTCATTATTTGGGTTATCTATCCCTCTCTCCCATTTAAATTCATCGTCTACCGTTGAAAAAACCCTAATGTTCGATGTTTATGATGCGTTTTATGATTGGTTTACTATAATTACTGAACTGTTGTGGAAGCCCTTATATTTTGGAGCATCTTTTGTAGTTTCCCATGTTAAAACCTAGCCTTTACAGTTTCTCTACTATGATTCGAGTGCCTCTCAATTAAACGAATGTTGTAATTAAGATGAAGCTAGACCCATATTGTTATTCGGGGTTATAATAGGCAATGAAGAAATGCAAATATGAGTCTGTTTGGGTAGATGCGTGGGGGCAGCTGATGCAGCCCGTTCACAATCCAAGAACAAGACCGGGAAGCATTGATGGACCCGTCTGATGGGACCACATAATCCACATATTTTCTAGATTTGTAGTTTACTTTATTTAATTATTTCTAAGATTAGAAGCTGCTTATTGTTTAGGAAGATTTCCTCTATTGGTTATTTAGGATTAATGCTACTCTATATACAGAGAAGCTCTTTATTGTAATCTTCAGACCGTCTTTTTAATATCATTCAAGAAGTTGCTCTCGTGAGTTTGGGTATTTCCCTAAATTTATCTTAGGGTTTGGAGTCGGAAGACTCGACCTCACCGTTGGAGGTGTAGGTCTTCATCAGCAGCAAGAAATGGTAAATTAGGAATAAGCAGAGAAGAGGGAATTAGCGGGTGGCTGGCTCGATGTAAAATCCAGAAAGTGAATAATAACTCATGGCATTCTTTTGAAGATTCGCCCCGGTAGCATGAACTTCATTGAGATTAAGGTGAAGGGGGCCTAAATTCCTCCTTATGTCTCACGAGTTTCTAATGATGCAAAATAACAACAAAATAAAACATGATGCAAAGTATGCAATTTATACTCCTGCTTATATGTATGCAATTTCTGATTGGGAGTATGGATATGGAACTAGATATGCTCAGACTGGGCTGCGTCTGATTACAAGCAAATAATCTGAACATTCAAGAAGGAACCAAGCGAAGATTGAAAATAATATGGCTTTTTTGTAAAAAATCTGAATGGGTTTCAAAGTGAATAAAAACTACTGGGTTTCTTTAGAAGATTCATCCCAGCATGAACTTTAACTAAGATTAAGGCGAAGGGGGCCTAAAATCCTCTCTATGTCTTTTGCAAGCTTCTAATGATGCACAACAACACCAAAATGGAAAAAAAGAAAAAGATGTAAAGTGGTGTGATGGAGTTTTAGAAATTTCCTTTGTAACTTTTAGGCTGGCCAACTCAGGGCTACCCCAGACTGTTTTCTCTATTGAGTTACAAGCTTGATAAGCACCAAGTTGAGTCAACTACAACTTAAATGATTTTGTTTCCTTGTTTTCAACACATTATTATATTTGTATCATCATTTGTTTTCTGAAATGGTAAAAAATTGTCTTTTTTATTTTTTTTTAAATCTTTTAAAGCAAAATGGGCTGCTTCGCCGAAATGGCCAACAGTACCTAAGAGTAAACTTCAAATGCTAGAATGGCACCTTGTATTGAGGTAGCCCATAAAAATGCTGTGCCTTGGTTGGAAATTGGAATACGATAATACTGTACGCAGAACCATCAGATTGTACAAATCTGTCAATTTCTCTCTAGGCATATTGATCACTAAACAACAACAATAGTGCGACCCCATGAAAAGTATCCCTGTTCAAGAAGAATGTCCAACTTGCCCACTCTGAAAATAGCCTTAATTGATTTAAACTTCATCCAGTGTACACAACGACCGCGGTAATTGTTAGATATCTCTATTGCGAATAGGAAATATAAAATCAGATGAGGAAAATTTCCATAGAATAAAATATAGGCATTCGAAATTTGATCGCTGTTGTCCTAGGTTAATTAATGGCTAAAATCCTTGTCCAACACTGCTGTCTAACTAAAAGCAAACACCTCCAGAGGAGCCTTTATTCTCCACAGAAAAACCAAACAATGTCTGCAATTCTTGGTGTTCCTCTCCGTTCTTTTGAATGTATACTATTTGAAGATCGGTCAATAGCACCCCTCTAATGATGTTATCTCATCATTTGCAATATTCTGATGAACGACGGAAACCAAACACCTATGCTTTCCTGATGCTTCAAGTAGTTAGATGCCACTTGTGCATCAGTGCATGCTTAGAAGCAATACCATAAAAGGGGAGGATAGCGGCCACCGGCATTCTTTCCCCACACAACACATCCTCCCAATATCTTTTTCATGTTCCCTTTGAATAAAAAAAAAAAAGAAAAAAAAGAAGGAAAACCTTGCCCAAATAATATGTTCTTTTTGGCCCATAACAGACTGACCCTGACGTGGTTTGTTTTATTTATTTATTATTTTTATAACAGTAAATTTTTTACTCTAAAAAATGTTATACATCATACATGTATATCCAACCACATCCTTTTATAGGTATTGGATGCTAGGATTGATCACGGACTGGTTTTTCTTAAACTGCACATGAAACACCCTTATGAGGATACTATCATTCCGTAAATCCATACATCAAAGATAACATTTAAACATAATATTCCTTCCTTTGCAAGACCATCCGCCATATCATTTGCCTCTCTCAAGATGTGATTAAACATAGCACCTAGTTATTTCGAGATATGTTACACCTCCTCCATTCGTTCCGCCATTTTCCAAGGATGCTTGTCTTTCTTACACTGTATGACTGACCACACCATAGTTGGGACAAGGCTTTGATGATGTTGGTGATTTTGTCCCTTCATAATGTACATTATATTTTGTCATTGTAGATTGTAATATCAATCAGGTGGCATGGTTCTTCAAAAATCGAGTATTATGTGGGGGCAATCGTGAGAACAGCCAATCACATGAGAGAAAAATATTACTCTTTTTATTGGCAAGAATATATTAATAAGGAAAGGAGACAAAACAGCACAGGATCAGTATCAGGTAAAAAGATTAGGAGTGCTCCTAATGGCTTTGATAACAAAATATGCCAATCTGTTGTCTGACCTTTTTTTTTCCATTGACTTGTAAATTTTTTTATGATAACAATGCCTTTTTTTTCTGGTGGGCTATGTACAGAGAAATATTTAAGCCCAGCTGTTCCTTTTACATGCTTTCAGTTTTTATCAAATATTAGCAGTGTAATTCTTTGTTAAGAGGCTTCTGGTTTGTCCAATGGTTTTTAGGGAAGACCACTTTACTGAAGATTCTGGCAGGACAACACATGGTAGGAGGAAAAAATGTAGTGCGAGTTCTTAATTGTTCTGCCTTTCACGATACACAATTGGTCTGCAATGGAGACCTTGCTTATCTAGGAGGTTCATGGAGTAAAAATGTTGGCTCAGTTGTAAGTCATCTTTTCTTTCATTCATCTTTTCACCCATTCTTTCTTTCTTTTTCACTTATTTTATGTTTACACAGTCATCCTCCATTGCTTTTGGCCTTTCTTTTTTAAAGAGAATGGAGGTAATGGTGTGTTGACAAACATAAATGTAGTCATGAGTGGGTGAAGATCTTTCTTGTTTTGCAATGATTAATTTGTTGTTATTTTGTTGGTTTTTTTTAGTTGCTACTTTCTTGCATTCTCAACAGAGATTGATCCCTTTTTCTTCCTTTTTTTTTTTTTGTTATGGGGTGCATTATATGTTTACATATTTCAAAATGCATTTTTAATATTTTATTGATGAAATATTTTATAAATTGTATTTCCATTTATACAAGTGAAAACTGGTCGGGGTTGCCAAAGCCTGAACTGCCCCACACCTGATGTGAGTTGAAATCTATAAATCTGTGCTCGCTTCGAACCCATCAATACCACTACCTAAGGTGGCTACCTTTTTAACCCAAGTACCCAACCTATTGCTATTTACCAGGGGAAATGATTGAACCCGTAATGATTACAATTAGCATGTTGATTTAATTTTAGCTTTTTGGTAGACCACCGTATTTTGAATTGATCACATGTACTTGTTAAGGGGAAAACACAATGTTGAACGTAATAGGTGACACTCAATTTTTGTATTTTTTTCAGGGGGATATTCCACTCCAGGGAGATTTCTCTGCTGAGCATATGATTTTTGGAGGTGTGCTAGTTCTCCTACAATTGTTTGGTGTAGTTTTTAGTACTCTATTTCATTTCTTTGCTTTTTTTAACTTCTGTTCCTTTTTTTCTCCCTCCTATGGAAATATTTTACCCATTAAAATAGTTGGGGGCGAATTGAAAGTATCTTTTGTCAGTGGCAAGTCATTAGATGTTTCTTTGTTTTAAGACTCACAAATGAATATGCCGACTCTATGGCCAAGAGCAGGGTTTTCTGAGAGTCAGATTTCTATACCTTTTGTTTTAAGATTAGCAAAACAATGTTTTTTAACTGTTCTATTTTGCCTGATTATATCATTTCCTCCAATCAATAGTTTTTTCTTGTTTACAAATCAGTGAGATAAAATAAAAATAAAATACTATAGTTGGTGCTTTAGAAGCGTACTTTTAAAAGTTTTAGTTTCTTGTAAAAATTTAAAAATTATACCAGTGATATATCTAGAGGAATAAATTCTAATCCATTTTGTCAGTTTATTTTTTCTTGTACTTGCTGAAATGTACAAGAATCATCAGATTGCAAAGTCAAATTTAGGTTTCTCTGTCTTCATTTTCAAATTTGCAGTTGAAGGTGTGGACCCTGTTAGAAGAGAAAAGCTGATAGAGCTGCTTGACATAGATCTACAGTGGCGAATGCATAAGGTTTCTGATGGGCAGCGACGTCGAGTCCAAATCTGCATGGGACTTCTTCATCCATTCAAGGTATTTTGGCTTCATCTAGCTTATAATATGGCCTTTAATGGTCCGTGGATGTAAGAAAGATGTGCATTACTCCAATTTGATGGAAATTTCACTTTGAGGTAAAACATGGTAGGATAATGATTTTGATTGATCTGGATTTCAAGGATGGGGCCCTACCAACGGATTTATAGCGATGGACTGAGAGTGATGTCCTTAAAAGGATCTGGACATGGACTCCATATCTGCTTAAGTTGTGGGAAACCTAATACCATTTGTTTCGATTTGAGTTGGAGTGGTCTTCACTTTCAGTGTTGTTAAAGAGTGATGCAGCTTGCGCACAAATACCATGACTGTAGCTGTAAGGAAATTTGCTTGGCATCAAATTAAGTAGTACAAATGCCTTCTTGTATCTAGATATTATGGGTCTCAATAGTACATCCAATCATTTTCATTACAGGCTAGTAGATGCCGTGCATGAGTTCCTCTTTGTGGTATTTTTTTTTTCTGCCTACAAAAGCTATATTAATTTATGGTACATGAACATATGAAGATGCATATCATCAGAGAAGGCAATGAAGTGGAAGTTACTTTGGTGATAGCTAAAGTGGACAGGGAAGATATTGTCAATTCTTAATGCTATAGTTTCTTAAACTGCTTGTTTTGTTATAGCTTTCTTTGGTCTCTATCTTCTTCTTCTTTCTTTGGCCTCTATCTTCTTCTTCCTCTTCTTTTTTGGAATGGTTTGGCCTCTATCTTCTTGATAGAGCCAGTTTGTGTTGGTAAAGTTTCTTTCTGTTCCTTTAAAATTTTAATTTTACCTCTCAGAAAGAAAAAGACACGCATAACTGCAAATTTGTGCTTTTAGTTTTGCCAACTATTGTTTACCCCTGAAACAACCACAGGTACTGTTGCTAGATGAGGTTACAGTTGATCTGGATGTCGTTTCAAGGATGGATTTACTTGAATTCTTCTGTGAAGAATGTGACGAGGTAAACATTTCGTTGAATTACTTGAAACCTTTTATTATTGTTGTTGTTGTTGTTGTTATCGTTATTTTGAATGAACTAATCTTTTTGTTAATAAAACTTCCTTATTTTACTTTAGAGAGGAGCAACTATTGTGTATGCCACCCATATCTTTGATGGGTTGGAGACTTGGGCAACAGATGTCGCATACATCCAAGACGGTGAGTTGAGGAGGGCTGAAAAGCTCTCTGAGCTCAACGAACTGAAGAATGGCGCTAACCTACTCTCAGTTGTAGAGTCTTGGCTCCGTTCTGAAACCAAGTGTAAGAGCAAGAAAACTGTCAATCCTACTAACCAATTCAGCAGGGCCTCCCCCTTTGATACTTCTCCTTTCAGATCCTCCAGGCATATGGCCTACTACCGATAGTACCATTCATTTAAGTGTGAATGGTCAGTAGCTCAAGCTCCAAACCTTTCTCGTCAACGGGTGTTGCTTTAAATGTCTTTTACATGCTTTGGCCTACTTCAGTTTTTAGTTGCTTCTTATTACCAAGCTTTGTCGGTTCTTCAACTTTCTGCATTCTACTAATGGTAATTGAGGTTGGCTCATGCCTACCATATCTTTTGTATACTTGTCTCCAACCTCACCTATCTTGTTCTCAGGGCTGTCCATTCATGTCTACAAACTGGTTTGAACTTTGAATGCACAAGGAGGTGCTTATGTTTATTTTTCTCCGAGTTGTATTACATGTCTTTCATTGTGATTTATGTCATGGGGAATGTTATGAATGTTAAATTTGGAGTGATTTAAATTTATTATTTAAGCAAAGGGCAAAAAAAAAAAAAAAATGTGTGTAGTTATCGAGGGGATGGATGGATTCATTATGGTTGGATCTATCATATCTTCCTGCCAGGATTATATGCCTGAGGACTGTTTTACCAAGTAAATGTTTTGTTGCTGTGGAGAGTAATGAAAGAATGGCATACATGGATCTTTTGAATAGAAGGCTTGTATGGAATTGGAAATATATGATTTAGTGACCAGCTCTCGTCCTTTCATATTAGATGGTACACATACAGTGGAATTGAGCCTTGTGGCTAATCTTGTCATAGTGCTCGGTTTGAAATGATTTTTTTAATAGGTTGAGATGGGCTCAATTTATGATTTTGCCCCCTGCATGTCTTTTTTTAAAGACTTTCTGTAGCTATTACCTGAGTTTTATTTTTTCCAAGGTTTCTCCCTTATCCTTTCTATGGTTATTGGCTTCTGTGGTATCACTATTTGTTTTTTATATTGATAAATGTTTTCTGTTTATGTATTTTGAATGTTCCTTTTCTCTCATTTTCATGGTTTGTGACATGCACTTCTTTCAATATCTTCTCTAGAATTATTATATTTTTGTTTTTAATAACCATTTCCACCAAACTAGAGGACCCTATTCTTTCTGGGAGGTCCACACTGCCTATAAGGGCCTGCATCCTTATGGAGAAAGGACTTTTTTTTTTTTTTTTGGGACCGATCGATGTTCGTAAAGATAGTTTCTTGTGGACGTGCTGTAGAAAACTTATGTCAAATATCTTTCTACCCTTCTGAGTTCTGAGTAGGGGTGTTCATGGGTCTGGCCGGGTTGAGGAATATCTAGGCCTGACCCTACTGGAGGAACATAATCTCATTTCTAGCCCAAGCTGGGCCTGCCCATTTAGTCAATGGTGTCCGGCCAGGCCGGGCTATCTGTGACCTGTTCGAGCTTCCAATCACTTCTTGCTTTACAGGGTCTTCTTGTTTGGGCTGCGCTGGGGCTTCAAGAAGTCATCACTGCCCAGCCTGGCCCAGATTTAGATAGGGACCCAATCCGGATACCAAAACCAGGCCGGTCCTGCCCATGAGTATCCCTACTTCTAAAGGTTTTAAAGTTCAGCTGGGTGCGTTGGACCTGCGGTTTTTTTTCCTATCCCGAATTACCTTCAAAAATAAATAAATAAATAAATGGACATTAGGGATTCTATGGCTTGTGGAATCAAAACCTGAATTATCTATAAGAAAGGAACGAAATCTGCAGCTGTTGCCAAACATGCCCTGAGAAACTTTAAATACAGAAAACTTTCTGTCTTTATCATAGCTGCAGCTTGTGTAATATGTTTTGAATTTTATTTATCTTGATCATATTTGTAGCTTGTGTAGAAAATTTTATTTAAAGTAGCTTGCGTTCGCCATTGAGTAGAAATCTGCTACTAACTTTTCACACAACAACATTCATAATGTAAACCTCCTTCACAAGAGATCTCACTCACAGTCATGGTTTTGAAATGAGTGCTATGAAGCACTAGGATGTGAGGTCTACTTTTGATTACCAAATATAAGAAGGAATGAAGGAACAAAAAACTTATGCATGGTTAGAGCTTTATATGGCGAGGATTTTGAGTTCTCAGAAATCAAGAGACAAGGAAGTGCTAGAAAACAGTCATTTCTGAGTCTGGATTTTATGAGTCTTTGACTTGGAAAATTTCTTAGTTGAAGGAGTGGAAACTTAAAGTGAGCCAACCTATCGAAAACATGGTTGGAAAATTCTCCGAGTTGATTCTTAACTCTTCCAAGTTATCTTATTTCGACAAGGATCAAGTCAAATCCAGGGGAGACTCGGCCGAGTCATCTCATCTTATTAAGTTGTTTGCATTTTGAACCATTTGATAGGTAGATTTAATTTTGAATAATTAATGGTTATTTTTAAGTAATTATGCATGAGGGTTGAGGTCAGTAATTTAGAAATGATGATTAGAATGTAATTTGAAGCTTATATTTGTTATTTTACATTCAATATTCGGGCTAACAAATTATGCCCTTATTATAGTACTTTGTTGCGCATATAAAGTTATTGATTTGGATTGATATCATGAATGCATGCAAATAAATGTATATCTATATTTTATAAGTAATTGATTCATTTTTAAATATTTTTAAAATTATCTTAAAAGAAATATTCTCTGCATTGACTTTATCTGTGTGTGTATATATATTTTTTTTACATTGTATGAGTCGTGTCTAAGTCAGAGTTTCCAACCTTAATTGTAAACTCAAGTTGCTTAAAATGAATGTCCCTATTTTTTATTCCAATAAGAGTTGACCCGATGTAAGATTGGACCCATCCATGTCCTTATCCATATCTAGGGACGCCTGATGCTTTTCAAGAGGAACTAGAGACAATTTCAGCTGGGCATTGATGCCTTCATATCCTAACCTGTCTCTTTATGGCACTGATGTAACTCCTGTATTTCCCCAACTCTTATTATAACGTCAGCTTCTATGACTGTCACTATCTGATGGCAGCATTTGTCTTCCCCAGCTTCATCAGGCATCCTCAATACAACGCAATTGTCCATTTGTTCTACAATTGCCTGCCGCTGTCCATATCATTATGTTACCTTCGTCTAAAATTGCAGCTAAGATATGGGACCCATGATGAAGCCATCCAACAAAAGCCCAAGCCAAATTAATATCAAATCTCACTGCTTGGCTGTACCAGAATAAAATACATATCTAATTGGGATTAGCAATCATAGCTTATTTCCTGATATTGATGTCGAGGCTATCAATGAGTAGTAAAAGAAAGCCGTAAAAACTTGCATAGAAAAAGAGAGCGGGGTTAACCTTAAAATAAGTGATATAATGATTTGTTTGTTTACATAAATATGTATTCAATACATAAGAATTCATGGTCAAATGAGCCCCCACCAAATGATTATTAAAAAGATAAGCGGTGAAGGACGTGGGGTAACCACATTGGTGCATCCCTCACTTTCCCAAACATTTGAATTAGGGTGGTGGGTATTCATTTCCCACCGAAGGTAATTTGATGGTGGTTTTTGGGAGTTTCAAGTTGTTTCTTTAATTTTACCATTTTTATAAATAAAAGTTTTACCATTCTAATATATTTAATTACATGAAACAAATCGGCCCTAAAAGAAATTTGACCTGAAGGTCTAACCGAAGATTTTACTCACAAGAAAAAAAATCAAAGCGAATGCAGGTCCACAGAAGTTTATTATAAAATGTGCAACCGGATAATAAGCTTGGTGGAATCGAGGGTGGCTTAACTTGTCTCAAAAATATAAACCATGCCTTTGGGTCTTGGCCCTCATCCAACTCATTTACAGGCTAATTATATACCATCAGTGGGAACATATGGGACCAAAAGTATAAATTAATCAGATCCGTTGTCCCAAATCCCAAAACATGAAATGTGCCTCACTTCACTTTTATCCTCTTCCTTTTGGTGGTGTCGAAAAAGTTGATGTCTTGAGAGATTTGATGAGTTGGTTTAGCAAATGGAGAAGCCATGAAGAGACTTATTAATCCCTCATTGGTCTTTGATTTCAATCCCCAAAACAAGGATATGTGGTCCAAGAATGCCACATGGGTCACTATTTTTGAGTTAGCATTACAACTTACAAGTAATTAAATGGAATGAGAAGCTTTGTATTTTGGGCTTTGTAGGCCCCACAATTTCACCTGCACCAATGAGAGTGAAATCGTCATCATCTTCTTCTTCTCGAATGGTTAGGTACAACTGATTGCACAAAAATAGCAGTTGACCCATGTTGTGGGGGCCATTTATGACCCCATGTGATCATGGGAGATTATTGTTTTAGAAGGATCAAATGTTCATTTTAAATGGCCTAACTTTTCAAGGTCAAATTTAGCCTTATGTAATCTATGCAAAAGTCCGAATCCAACCACCTGACGCAGAAAGATGCTATCTAAATTGGCCCACAAAGAGGGAATGGTTACCATTGCACCGCAATTTGTTGAACTAGATTCATCTCTCTCTCTCTCTCTCTCTCTCTCTATTTTTTGCGATTCAGCAATCAAAATTTTTCAAACATCTTATTTGGTGGAGTTCAAATATTTAGAGTAGGGGTGTTCTGGCCGGTCAAAGCTGGGTTAGACTCGGTTGAAGATTCGTCATCGGATCTTAACATTTAGGTCTGGGTCCAATCAACATGCCTAAAAGTTACCCTAGGCGCAGCCAATTTGCAATATATGTTTTTATTTCCCACTTTCAATTTTGTCGGGGAGAGAAGGGCCTTTGAAAATAGGCTCAGACTCGACCCATGAAATAAAAGCCCGGCCCAAACTAGTGTAATGATGCCTAGGGCTATGTTTAGGGGTGCTCATGGGCTGGGCCAGCCCAACCTTAATCTTTGCCCAGTTTTCTTTGGGCTGGGCTTTAGTAAATAATATTGGCCCATTTAGCGGTTGGGCTGGGCTTAAGTTAAGTGACAGGAAGCCAAAGCCCAGACCAGACCGACTAATGAGTGCATGTAATTTAGTGTATTTTATCTAGACAATTGGTAGAAAGGCCGGTTTGGCCCGGCCCGATTGACTAAATGGGTGGGCTCGAGCCTGGCTTTAATAGCTCATGTTGGGCTTGGGCGGGGCTTGGGCCTATGTTTCAAAGGGAAGGTCGGGCCGGGATATGCCTCATCCCGGGCCCCACATGAACACCCCAAGCCATGTTTACTTTTGTAGCCCCAATAGTTGTTTTAACATCAACCCCCTTTTTAAAACCAATCACAATGTGAGACAAACGTACAAGAGAGAGAGAGGAGAGAGTGATAGAATATGGATAATAAAAAATAGTCTCCATCATATAGACTATCCTAGCCTTTTAATTTAGGGATAAATACATCAGGAGTGCCCAAACTCTTCAGGATTTTACAATTTATGATCACAAATGAGTGCCCAATCCCATTTTTAGATGCCGAAAGCTTACGTGGCCATTGCCGGTGCCAGAGAGGATGAAGAGGCAGGCAGGATAGATAGGAGCCCAGGGTAGAGGATGAAGAGGCAGGGCAGGATAGGAGCAACTTCAAATGTGATGGAGATAGGTGCACCGGCAATGACCACGTAAACTTCTGGCATCTGAAAACAGATTGGGCACTCATTTGTAATCATAATTTGAGTTTGGGCACTCAATTGTGACTTTTGTGAGTTTGGGCACTCAATTGTAAAATCCTGAAGAGTTTGGGCACTCCTAATGTATTTATCGATTTAATTTATAAGCATAACAGCCTTACAAATCTCAATCCTTGGAAATTTTCCACTGTAGATATCAGTAGACAAATATCAAATTGCAGTGCCAGTTTTGAGAGAGAGAGAGAGAGAGGTGTGATCCTCAAATGTGCAACTTTGCAACTTGGTTGAAAGACAATAAAGTGCAACTCGCACTAGGTCATTGCTTTCTTTGCATTGACAAATAAAAGAGGCCAAATGCACCACCAGACACGCTAAATAGATGTCTGCCCAGACACATTAAATAGATGGTCCCCATTGCCCATGATGCCTTCACTGCAAGGGAATTTCAAAGCCATCTCCAGTGGCCTGTGTTGTGGTCCTTTCCTCTTTTGTACATGTTTTAACCTTTCCCCCACCAAAAATGGTATCCTTTCACATACTTAATGACATAATCACAGCCATTTAGTTACACTTTACAAGAAGATAAGGGTGGCACACTCCAGAAAATGGGAATGCAAGAAACAAATAGACCTAGACTCCTAGTCTTAAACAAGGGTTGCGTTTGTTTGTGCAGTGAGAATATTTAATTCTTGGTGGATATCCTATATTCATTCCTCTCTTATAAGAAATCGAAATCTGCCCTATAAAAAAAAAATCAATATATCTTTTACGAGAAAAATATGTCACATCAAATAAAGGAAGCATGGGCAAAAGTAAAAATCACAATGATTTTCTCTTTATCATAGATTCCACTCGTTGCACAAACGCACCCTTAAAGACAGTGGGGCCAATGTCATCCTTCGTGCAAGATCATTGATGGGGTGAATGCCAACGTAGGGCCCCCGCTTCTTGCTAATGGTCCATTCTACATGAATACAGTTTGATTTCGTTTTTATTGCATTTTATTTTTTGACATGTCTTCGCAAGCCTGATGCTTGGCACGGAGGTAGGGATGTTCCCTCGTAAAGAGCACCAGCACAAGAAAACACAAGGAAATAAAATTTTATAGACTATAATCTTTCATTTTTTAAATGAAAAAATCTCTTGCGTGTAGTAACCAAATAAAATTTGGTAGAAAATATTCTTTTATTTCAAAAAGCTTAATATTTTTTCCTACAGCTCCTCCATTTAGAAAACTTTCTACAATATAAAAATCTTTCAAAACGATGATTATAAAGTGGTGAGTAAAGTAAAGACTTTGGTTCACCAAATCCATCATGATGTGTTTGTTTACATATATGGTAAAATAAAGTAAAAATAAATACCATATCACGGTAAAGGTAGGGTAAAGTAAATGTGGGATAAAGTATATAGTGAAGTAAAGTGGGAACGAATGGTAAAGTAGTTTTAATTTGTTACTTTATCATATTTTATTATAGTTTTATATGGTAAATAAAAAGTGACTTGTTTACAAGTGTAGTAAAGTAAAATAAAGATTAATGCCATATCATAATAAAAGGTGAGGTAAAGTAAGAGGAGATGAAGTATGTGGTAAAGACGTAAAGTGGGAGAGAGTTAAAAAGTAGTTGTTTTTGTATTGACTTTACTTTACTAAACTTTACCATGGTTTTATGTGATAAAAAAAAAGAAGTAACTTATGGTAAAAATATGACAGTTGAATTTTACTTTACTACATTACCTTTTTATCCATATGTGGTTGATCAAATATAAATTAAAATATTAAATAAAATTTATTTTAATAATATAATTTACTATAATCATAGCACCTTCCAAACAACTTAATTTAAAATATGTAATGTTCTTCAAAGATTGCCAAACAGTAAAAATATTATAATATTGTATTATTCTATTATATGCTATTTTTTTTCTTGTAATATTTAAATATGTAAATATTTTATTATTTAAACATCCAAAAGGGCCCTTGAGCTTTGGTCACCCTCTAATGATGTAGAATGTTAGTTGATCAAGAAACAACACGTGCACAAAATAAGTGCATCATATATGACAATATTGAGAAGTATGTATAGTAAAACTAAGAAAGATAAAATAAAAAGTGAGGACTTTTATGATCATTTAAAGATAACATCAATAGTAACAAATTAAGAGAGGCTATTTTAAATGGTTTAGGCATGGCTAGTGAAAGGTAACAACAACAATGTTGAGGAAATTCTTTTTTCATACAAGTTGATGGCCCACTAAAGAAAATAGATAGACCAATAATTTGGATAAACAGGAAGTGCAACTCACTAAAAAGTTTGATTCACGGTAGATTGGAATGGAAAAACATAATTCATATACCCAATCCAATATAGTTGCGTCAAGACTTTGATAATAATGACGATGAATGGCTATGATTACGAGTAGGCTGCTGCCTTCCTCCACTCACTCATACTCCCACCAGATGATTGCTCCTGTTACTGTACTATATGGGTCCGCAAGATGAAGATCTGAATGGGAAGCTCTGTTAGTTCAGGTTGGTGGATTCCATTTACTCCTTGAGGCATAGCATAAAAGTAAACGCTGATAAATTACTTTCCTCTTCAACATCAACAATTGCCTCAAATATTAATCACATTTAAGGTTCTAACGTATAAAGGTTTTATAGCTGTCTAACAATTATTAACTTTTGAACCCCTTAATATACAAACGACTATAATTGGCAGATTGTGATAGATGGGGCCCACATCTAACCTAGGATCAGATTTACAGGTAACTTTTCCTCTTTCCATTTAAAAAAAAATGGTGGTCAGGATTTCAACATTGACTCATGGATTTGGGATAGCCCAGCGAATCAGTTTAAGTACGTACTTGATGCGGACCCCGTAGTGAGTCACTGTCCCCTGATTGAATGGCCAGGATTGGCTGCAGCCAGAAGTGTGCCTCTATGAGTCGGTATCATTTAGTGTCCTGCGCGTCACCAAGGGCAGTCTCACATAGACAGCCTATAATGCATTTTGACAGAGGCTGCCTATAATAACACGATAAATTTAAATGGTCCACTCAAGACCACCGAACACAAAGCGACTCAAAGGATCCTGATTCGTATATACAAAGGACTAGCCATTGCTAGCTTCAGGCCAAGTAGTAGATGCACTCCTGTGATCCCGTGGACTATTGAATTGCTGACGTCAGCTTGACAAGCGTATCTCTGGCGGAGCAGAATTTCTCACATTGACCCACACAAAAACAAAGTGGCCCCCTGGGGCCCACTGGGTTGAGAAGAGGCCATTTGAAAACAATATACCATGGGTTAAAGATAACAAGGATTGTTCAGTTCGATGACAACCTCACATCTCATTGTGCTCGGCGGACTCACTAATATTAGGTACATGGCTATTTCCACATACATGGACTTCTCTTTTCATATGTGGGCTTTAGTTCGAATGTGTCTGGGCTCTCTTGGGGTTTGGGCATAGACTCGGTTAAAAAATAAATTAAAAAAATCAACAAAATCATGTAGATGGTGTGGCCCAACGGACTATATTAAGGAAATTCCTTATTTGATAACTCAGGTTATCACCAGCTCATCTCAATCAAAGAGCATACGTCTTTCTGTCCGAGCAATACTGAATTTAACTTGGCATATGCAAACTCTTTTATCCACATGCATATGATAAAACTATACATGGAGAAATTCTCTGCATTTGGTTAATAGGAAATCTATTTGCATATATTAACATGCATCCGTTGAAACTACAAAAGGAGAAATTCTCTGCATTTGGTTAGTAGAGAATCCAGATTTCCTAATCAGCACCAAGTTGTATACTGTAATAACCCACCAGGATAGAGCTGGAGTGTGAAGACCACCTGGATCCTGGTCAACACGAAGTTTCCTGCTGCACAAGAGAATCCAGAATATTACAAAACCAAGCAACAAAACCGACAGCTGAGATTGCGCCACGTTAGCCTCTTGACTGCCCTATCTCAGCCGGGCATTTAGGCAATTAATGTGTCAGTTCGTTGGCGCAATTATTCTCCGACAGGTTCATCTCAATATCACTCTGGCCCACCTTAAACACGAGACGATCTCTTCTTCTGTTTTTCTCGCTGTATTTTGATATTCTCGCAGCATCCGATATTCTCAAAAAACGTATCGGAAATAAACCGCACATGCCCCCGCCTCTGGAAACTTTCATGGTCCTCGGTTCTTTGCTCTCTTCTCGAGCCCTTTCTGGAACGGGTGGGTCCCATAATCACATTGCTCAGTAATTACGCAAACCGATCAAGACCGTTCAATGAGTGCGCCTAGATAGGACATACTTTAATCTTAACAAAACAGAAGCTGTCCGAGTTCAGTAAAATGTCATTGTCTGATGGGTCCCGCAAGCAGGTGCTTGAGAAAACATGGAAGGGCTCGATCGAAGGTCATAGCCCTATGGGCTACATCCGTTAATCACGGCGCACCGAATTTCAGGACAGTTCGAGTGCACGATAGAAATTCCTTGGCATAATGCATGGTATAAGCTTGAGTTGATAATCACAATCATATGCTTGAAATTTATTTTGAAAACTCCTTCTATTTTCAAATTTCTAATCACAGCTGTGTGCAAAGATTTATATCCAAGTTTAAGGGCTTGGGTAGATAAGGTATATTCTTTTTACCATAAGAGGATTTGCCTAGAAAATTCTTGCAAGTTGTCCTAAATGGAAGGAGATTCAAGAGGTCAAAAGAGACTTTTCAAAATTTCCGAACTTTTAAATTTCTAACCATTTGAATTCTAAATATTCAACAAACATTGAAGTCTCTTTTGTAATTTCTAGCATGAAATCTTGCAAATAAATGCCACCTATAGTGAAATACTCATTTCCATAAAAGGGGTTTTAAAAGATGATTTCATACTCATTGAAAAGAGCTTCTGATGTCACTGCATTATTTGATTGATTAGTGGTAAGGCTGTTGCATGTCACGGGTTAACCATAGTTCAATCCTAAACAATGCAGAAAAAAGGCTATCCTGTGGATGGATGGTAGCATGTGAAGGAAAAAAGAAAAGTGAAGTAAAGTAAAGAAGGAAAACGTGGTGACACGTCTGAAATTTAGGCTATCCTAAACAAATTTGAACCAATCAAAACCCATGTTTGAAAAAAAAGAGAAAAATTTGGAGATGCGTCTAAAACTCATGGCTAAAAACCCTACTGTCAAAATTTGTACCAATCAAAATAAACCCAATCTCTTGCAATGACGCGTCCCCCAATTACATTTGAATAAGCGTATACTCAAACCAAAAAAAATAAAAGTATAGGTAATTAATATAATGACTAATAAAGTATTAAATTGTATTAATCACATTATTAATTATATTTTTAATGAAAAATAAGCAAGTGAGAACTATGGGTGGGGTCCAAGTATCATCCAATTCAAATATTGCAGTGGATAGGGACCCCCTTGATAGTTACTCGCCCTAGAGTTTGATACAATGCGAATGAACTGGACCGTTGAATAGACTATATACTCATATGAATGGACTGAGCTCGTTGGCCCTGATTGAAGGGGTTAGGAGCATGGGATTTGGGCCAAACTTAATATTCGGGGTAATCTCATATAAATCTTTCAATCCCCACCGGTCCGATCCCAAAAAGGACCCTCATGGGCCCCACAAAAAAAGTTTTGAGGGTGACTCCGTGATAACCATTTTTTACTGAATTAATCCTATTTTTAATTTTCTCATTGGGACAACTCCTACGGGATAATAAAAAAGCTTTTTGTATATACTCCTAAGGTTTATAAGATTTGTAAATTGCCCATGAGGTTTTAGTATTTGAAAATAGGCCCTATATTTTCATCTTAATACCTTTTATGTCTAAAAAAATCAATAGTCTTTCAACCCTAAGTTTGTAGAGAAAAATGACACTTTTGTCCATCTCTTTTTATCATAATTTAAAAAGCACGGAATTTTTTTTATAAAGCATATAACATTGACAATTGCACTTAAATGAGAGAGAATAACCATACATAAATTTAATTTTTATCAATACATGAATCGTTTTATTAAATCCAATCACGACAACAATCAACACATGTACTTCTAACTAGTTATAATTTATGCAATTCATAACCCACTGTTAGATTGATGAAAGTTTAAAAATACATGATTATGCTTTATGTGTAATGTAAAAGAAATATTAAGGGAACGGGCACATATAAAAAAATTATTAAATTTTAGATTTTGCGAAGATAGTGGTGTTTGGTTCTATGTAAAAAAAATATTGGGAGAAATGGACAAACGTAAAAAAAAAAATATATTAATTTTTAGAATTTGCAGGAATGAGGGAATTTTAAGATATTTTTTAGACATGGGTTGGGGATTCAGTCCCCAAGCCCTTGTACTAGAGTCTACCTTTGATTACGTGCATGATAGAGTTTTTGAGAGATATCACTTGGACTTTAAATAAAAAAAATGGATATAAGGGTTAAAAAAGTTTCTTTCCAAATGAGTGCGCCCACGTGGTTTTTAATAACAATTAACGTGGCAGGTCACCTGACAAATCCAACCTACATTAGCTTAATTAGCGGCTGAGAATACTTTTACCAAAATCAAACGGCTGACAACTGTAAAATCTCGAGGATAAGATAAGCCACCAGGGCCCCCTGTATATTGAACTCCGCTTTGCTTTAAACCCTCTTTATTCGTTCATTCGCCCTCATCGTCCCCACTTATCTGACCCCTTTCGCATTTCCCCGATTCCAAATTCATCACAATTTATCGCTATAATAACACGATAACACGATAAAGAAAGCTACAGTTTCTCGCAATCCGGTATTTTTGAACCCCTTTCGCATTTCCCCGATTCCAAATTCATCACAATTTATCGCGATAATAACACGATAACACGATAAAGAAAGCTACAGTTTCTCGCAATCCGGTATTTTCGGGATAAAAAATATCTCTTTGAAAATCGAGACCGTACGGATGCTATCTGTGCTGCAGAGAGAAAAAGAAAGGAAGAGGATCGTCTCCTTCGCGGTCACTGCTCCTGCTTTTGGTTACCCAGCGGAAACGATGGCCTTTTCGATTCCCATGCCTTTTAGGGTTTTGGATCTACTTCTCTCTCGCAAATTCATTTGGTAATACGAATTCCTTTCAAGTTCCTCTCCGTTCCGTTACGTTTTTTTCTCCCGAATCCGTGCCGAATCGACTCCGGAATCGGGGATATAGAGTTAGGGACAGGTTATATCATTTTCTCTGAGGTCTTTCGATGGTTGAATTCTATCTAGGGTTTCAGATCGGTCGATTTTGTAATTGATCAGTTCGGTCTTTTGTTTGGGGGAATTTGACTCGCTTGGATTTGGCGCAGCCGCTGCTGTTGTTGCAGGATTCAGGAACTAGAGTTTTGGTCGGTGTGGAATTAGCTTTTCACAAAATGAGATGGTTTTTCATAACTCAATTGATAATCTCTACTGCTGATGGTGTTTTGTTTCTCTAGACAGAATCGTTTTTTTTTTTTGGCGGTTCTGTTCACGCGATTGGAATTACAGGTTTGAATGTGACAGAGAAGATTTCTTTTTAAACAGTGAAAGACACTGTTGTTCGTTGAGATGATTGATGCTGAATTGGGGTGAGAGATTTTGAGAATGTGGATTATGTTTATGTGTTTGAAGTCTTGATTTTTTGGGGATGGATACGGCAAGGAGTTGGTTTCGAAAGTTCCAGCATCGAGATAAATCGGAGTCGGGAAAGAAGAAAAAGGACGCGGCCAGGAACATGAAGGAAGTGGCAAAGCCGCCTGTAAGCGAAGAAGCACCATCGAATAGCACAAAGCAAAAGGTTGCAGCCGCGAAGCAGTATATAGAGAACCATTACAAGGAGCAGATGAAGAACTTGCAGGAGCGAAAGGAGCGGTATTGCTTCTTGACATCTTTTGTTTTTCTTGCTATGTATTTCTAGTTGAAATGCTGTTCAATAGCTTTAATGGGAGTTCTGACTGACTGTAATTTTCTTCGTGCAGCATTGAATCTGATTGTTTATCCTGGTCTACAAATATCTATTTGGCTTTTTTAATTGTTAAGGAACAGTACTATGCCAGCCCGTTTTAAAGTTGTTAAATGAAAACTTCCCTCTTATTGTTTCCAGCAATCTTTTCTCTGTCTTAGTAACTATTTTATATCTACTGCTTGCATGATTAAAAAATGCATTCTGGTCTTTGGTGCCGAATCTTTATGTATTCAGTTATCTGGAACGAAAGAAAACTGTGGATTTGATTAACGGGGTGACGAGGGAGTTGATGGCGCTAGAGTCTGCTAATGCTAATGACTCTGGCTGTTGTGATAACTGATTAGAGTTCAACAAGATTGATCGACTGAAAATTTGTGACAAATCTCATTGGGATTGTTTTTGCCTTGTGATGATAATTCTGAAGGGGACATGCTTTATCAATGGGCTAATGTCTTCTTTTTGCTAAATTAATGGTTCTTAATTTATATAACATTGTGACTTGCTTAATATTTGGATTTCATCTCTTATTTAACACTGATCAAAAGAAAAGCTTTTCTGCATGATTTTTATGTACTTGGTTGATTCTGGTGATATTGCAAGATAGAATGTTTGTTGTCTCTAGAATTTAGAGATCACTTAAGGTACACTTCAAATTTTACTGCAACTAGTTTCTTCTTAAGGGCGTATCCCCAGGGCTCGACTCTGGTGTGTAGTTTGCATTTGGAACTATGCCTCATTGTATGAGGCATATGCCTTGAGTGAAGCATGTGCTTCAGCAACAAAGCATGCCCCCATATTGGTGGGTTGTACGTCGAGCAATTTGTATCTTTCAAGAATTTGAAGGTTTTAATATTTGGTTCTATTCCATCTGTAGGTGAATCTTTCGATATGTATCGAATCGTAAGATTTTTCTTGGAGAAAAATAATCTTATCTATTCCATCTGTAGGTGAGTCTTAGGATTCAGGTTTAAGTTGTATAATAAGATTTTTTTTTAATTGAATCTTATAATTCAAGTGGTTCATCTAGGTGGCAATAGTTACAGTCCAATGATTAGTGTTAGTAATTTTTCACTTCTCCCTTATTCTCTAGTGATTTTACTTTAGGAACGTTTATGAGAAAATCCTCAAACATCCTAATATGACAGCAGCTGACCTTAGATTTTGCATATGCAAGCCGTGGACTCGTTGTATGAGGTCTTTGTTATTGGTCTAAAATATACTTGAATCGTGACAACATGGGGGTCTCGTGCAATCACAAGTCTTTGAAATGGCTTTTCATTACACTTTCTTCCTTATTTTCTTTCTTTCCTTTACTTTCTTTATTTATTTATTTTTTGATTTATTGAAATGAGTTTTCTTGATCTCCTAGATTGGGAGGCGATTCTCTTGTTGTGTGACTAGGAGTTGTCGAAATGGGATTTCATCACCACCATCTTCTTCCCTTTTTTAATGGCTTTTCTAATCTCTTGGATTGAGAATTGGGTTTATTTTTTATTTCTTGAAAAAAAAGATCTCTTATGCTATGAGAGATGATGTTTTGGAGGTGTGCTTCATCATCTTTGTCGTTTTTTTTTCTTGATCTCTTTAAATGAGTTTTTATAATCTCATACATTGGAAATTGGTTATATTTGATTTTTGAAAGAAGCTTTGCATTAATTAAATATTATGAGAGATGGTGTTTTGGAGGTGGTTTCATAATTTTTTTTTCTTCTTTCCTCCCTTTATTTCTTGAAATAAGCTCTGTTCACCTCTTGAAGGCTGTTAGAGAGACAGGGGGATGTAATGTAATGTAAGGCAATAAAAGATATCTAAATATTGGAAAAGAAGTTATAGACTCCCGATTGCCCATGTCTGGAGAAGGCACTGACTGCGACTCCTAACTTATGTGATTGTGAGTCTATGGCTTATTTTTTTGTGATATATGAAGAGATTTATTCTCTAACCTTTATTGTCAGATAGATTTGTATTTTTTTAAGTTTAAATTTTGACTCTTTTTTTCTCTGAAGATTGGATTTATTTTATTGCCACACATTACATTACATCCCCATGTCTTTCTCAAGACCCTCCAAGAAAGCTCATTTCAAGAAATAAAAAAGAAAAGGAAAGAAAAAGAATATCAAACCACCTCCGAAACACTCTCATAGCATTTAATCAATGCAACTCACCTTTTAAAAAAGTTAAAGATAACCAATTCCCAGTGATTCGAAGAAACCCATTTCAAGGATAAAAAAAAAAGAAAAAGGGAGAAGATGATGAAACCCGCCTCCAAAATATCATCTCTCATAGCATTGGAGATCCTTTTCAATCAGTGCAAAACCTTTTTTTTCAAAAAATGAAAAAGAACCCAATTTCCAATTCAAGAGATTAAGAAATCCCATTTCGAGAATAAGGAAAAAAAGTGAAGAAGAAGATAATGATAAAAACCCATATCAATGACTCGTAATTGCATAAGAGAATCAAGCTTTAATTCCCAATCCCATTTCAAGAAATTAAGATAAAAAAGGGAAGAAGAACAAGAAGATGATGATGATGATGACGACGACGACGACGGTGGCGGCGACGACAAAAACCCATTTCAAAAACTTGTGATTGCACGAGAGACTCATCTGGTTGCGAGTCAATCGTATTTTTGACAAAAAGGGCCTTGTAGTAGGAGGCGCACGGCTGGCATATGCAATATTTGAGGTTGATTGCCCATATATTAGGGTATTGGGGGATTTTTTCCCCTAGATGTCCCTTTATTTTAAAGAGGTTATCCAATGATCAACGGAACCTCTTGAGAGTTTTAGATATGGATATAAAATAGATGGATTATGAATAACTATGTTTTACTTGGAGTTTAAATTTTTGTACCTTTTCATGTCTTAGTAGAAAAATAAAAAATCCCATGATTTGCAATACAGTTCATGATAAGATTCAATTTATACCCTTGAGAAAATTGCGATACAATTTCAATTTTCAGAATTATGCTTGCAGACTGCAGTAATTGTCCCTAATAGACAATGCCTAAACCAGCATGCAAGCTGCGTGATTGGCTAACAAACGGCATCTTATTTTGCTCATATTGCTGCCATGCCATGAATCTCACATGCTCTGGCACTTGATGTTGGAGTGAGTCATTTGAGAAGAACGGCCCCACTCTCTCATGCACACAAACATAGTAAACAAAGTGTTGCGGCTGCCAACTTATTTTGATGTTTATAAATGCTAGATTTTTCTAGATCGAATGTTTTTTTTTTTTTGGTAACCCAGCAATTGTTACGTTGATTGTGCCATCATGTCATGGATCATGATTAAAACTTACTGTTTGTGTCTTTAAAAAAAACTTGCTGTTTATGTGAATACCAGCAAAGGATCTCTCTACCACAAGAGGAGAGAACCAAAAGAGTGGTAAAGTGGATTGCCCAAGTGAATTGTCCAAGTGAAAAATGCAAATGGTTGCATTGTAATTTTAACTGCACTAGATTATTCTTGTTTCATATTTTGTTCGGTATGTTCTTCACTGGTGCACATTCCAAAATTTTGAGAGTTGTCCCCTGATAGGACAAAGTTTGAACCATGTGCTAGACATGTGGTTGGTTGACAATTGACCTTTTGTTATGCTAATATTTATATCATGCCATGAATTGTACATTCTGTCACAATGAGATTTCGTCCTACAGTGGTTATATGAGTCTACCTCATGAATGTCTTAAGCAAGCTCGAATTGGTAGACCTTAGCTCGACCAAAGACATGTGCAAAATTCATTTTTTCAACTTTTCTTTTGGATTGGTAGTAGAATGGACAAATCATCTGGTTCCTAGGTCACAACTACTAAACATAGTCAAACTCCTTGGATGAAGAGAGAATTGACAGCCAAAACATGGTAGTAGTAGTTCTGCTCTAATTAATGGTGGTGTCCTCGACCATGGGGACCAAGGTATTGCTTGTCTTAATGAAGGTTAACCATAGACACCGAAAGAGTTGGACGATAAATGGGCTACCTTTTGAAGATGAAGATGGGCACTTGAACTGAGACCCAAATTAGTCCACCTGCTTATGCTCTCAATACGATGGACAATATGGATGCCTAAATTCAAATCCTTAGCAAGTGTGGGGCCTATGGGTGGTATTAGCATGGCTACGGACAAAACATGGTTGTTGATCAATGCCAACCACAAGATAGGAGTTATCAAGTGGGACAATAGAGCTGCCGGAATTGCTGGATAGGTTGACTTTTTTCATGGGGCGACCCAATTTATCTAATGAAGAGAGACCACATAATGATGATTAAAATTTAAAATAGACTTGAGTCGACTCAAAACTGATTATGGTATTAAAATATTGGTTGCCTTCATGGTCCCATGCCCTCACCCTTATGTAATATTATGGTTTGTTGTTTGCTTTTTTAACATTACTGCCAAGTGCCAAGTGCCAAGTGCTGCTTTGAATAATTATGATATTTTTGTGGTAATTTGAGTTTTTGACTCATTTCGTGTCAAATGACATTTCAATTAGCTACATGATGTGATCATTACCATGTTAGCTTCCCTCCACCCCCCCCAAAAAAAAAAAAAAAAATTCCTAAAGCATCTCTATGATTGATTTTAGATATGATTACATCATATTTACACTTTTTTCAGATTTTCCCCATCAATTCTTAGTTTTTTTTTAAGCTGGCACAACCATATTGGTTCAACAAGGGCAGCACCAACTTGTCTTGTCATGAAGGTCAACATAGGAAATCTTTTTACTTGCTCATCAAATGCACACCCCACCCACCACACGCACCCCGAAAACCCCACACACACACACAACAAAAAAAAAAAAAAAAAAGGTCACACGTGGACAAAACCAATTACACATTGATTATGCCTCCATGTTGTAAGTCTTTGCCAGGTTGAATATTTTTTAATGGACCATTTAAAAAAAAAATATTTTTTAATGGCCGAAAACCCAATTTGACATTGATTGTGCCACCATGTCATGAATCATGTATAAAACTTACTATTTACGTAAATACCAGCGTAGGAATCTCTCCATTGCTCTTGGACTCGTTTTTCAACTTATTTTATGCTATTAAAGTGCTAGTTTCTATTATATTGAATCCTTTCCATTATAACCTAATCTTTTCTCATTTCTAGGGTAAAACATTTGATTAATGCCTCTCTCTCTCTCTCTCTCTCTCTCTCTCTCTCTCTCTCTCTCATACCTTTTACTTATGAATGCTTCATACTTTTTTGAAGCAGACGTTGGGTCTTAGAGAGGAAGTTGGCTGATGCTCATGTTTCTGAAGAAGAGCAAAACAATTTTCTAAAGCGCTTAGAGAAGAAAGAAACCGAATATATGCGCCTTCAACGGCATAAGATGGGTGTCGATGATTTTGAATTATTGACAATGATAGGGAAGGGTGCTTTTGGAGAGGTATGTTTTCCCATAAAAGATTGCAGGGCAAGTACTTGTTAATGATGGCCTAATGGCGATTTCAAATGGGATGCATGGCATGTTCTTGAGGTCCACCTGGCCCATTAGATAAAAGGAGAGTTTGTGGATCGGGCATCTGTTGAAATTAGACTTGTTAGGTATTAGCTAAGACGATAATATTTTATGCCATTCATTGGTTTTGTATCTACTATCTATTTCATTGCCTTAGATGAGATTAGCTAAAAATGAATAATCAAGTTGCTACCTGGTTGATGTGCAATCTATGTAGTGTTCTCTTTTATTTGGTGGGGCCAAAGGACCCCCATTGGTCTGCCATGTCTCCCACTCGAAGATGGCTGTCAGTTCATGTACTAGTGGCTGACAGCTGTTGACCTGTTGTGCTAGCAGATCTCTCTTCACATTATTGCTATTAATTTGTTTCCCCAAAGGCAGTGGATTCCAATCTCATAGTTGCTTTTATTGAAGCATTGCAGAGTGTGTGTGGTCGTGTATTATTTTTTGGAACTTTAGAAGTCATGGCATTATATCCCTTAATTACATTGTTTTCAAGCTGAGCTCTTCATCTTTGGCTGGTAGATTTTTTTTAGATCATGTCAATGCTTACAAACAGTTAAGGGATAGTTGCAAATATGATATGTAAATTATTTTGGTTGGGCATTGTGGGTTTTTATTTTTTGGGTAGCAACTTGATTAGTAACTAAGTGGAGAGATAATTGTATAATAACGAGATATTTGCTCATTACCTACATGCCGAGTCATAAGCTCTGGAAAAAAATGAAGCAAAATCTACAAAAAGAAAGGCTAAAATGAAGGAATCATGCCATCATTCTCTATAATCAAATTATGCCTTGGGATTCCTTTGCCAATAAATCCGTAGCTGACTTAGCAGTTCAATTGAATGATGGCATGATTCCTTTGCCAATAAATCCGCAGCTGAATTAGTAGTTCAATTGTCATGGGAGAACCAACATGAATATATCGAGCTAAATCCACTTCTTCCATTACATAATGCAATTCCCCATGGAGGCTTCCAAAGACTGGATTCCATTGAATGGCACGCAAGGAGTCCATTTCCACAATTATTTGCCAGAGGTTGAACCAATTTACTTTGCATAGGCCAGCCCTAAGAGCCATCTTCTCTACTTCATTAATCAGGCGAAAGCTGGCAAGGTCTAAAAGGAAATAATGGTTGTAGCAGCACTATGATGGATAAGCCCACCCATTCCTGCTACACCTGGATTGCCTATAGCACTCCTATCAAAATTAAGCTTAGAGTGACCCACCCGAGGGGGCATCCTCTAATGTGTTATTTTTGGCAAATATGGTGAGAGAAAGCAACTTCATTCCGACCATCCTTTCTACAAAATACTCGAAGGATAGTGATTCTGTGTACATGGTCAAACCATCTCAAATGGAATTCCTTGGTTTCTCTTTGTTTTGGACTTTATGGTGAAACCATCTCTAATGCGTAATATTTGGGAAATAGTGATTCTTGTTGTTGACGTTATAGCACAGTTGGAAGATGCTCTCATTATTTCAATCATTAGGCTGCATGTTCCAGTTATGTTTTTAATGAAAAAAATTGTTTTCTTGTTCCAGTTATGTTTTTAATGAAAAAAATTGTTTTCTTGTTCCACACATCTTTTGTAGAATACACATCTAAGCTACATGCACACTGTTTTTATCATTTCTAAGTTGTTTAATTATATAAGTCCATATATACAATGCAGGTCTAACTGACCACTTATATATGTTTTGTATCCCACAATTTCCCAACATGCCATTGAGCTTCTTTGTGGAGGGGATGATTCATTTAAAAAAAAAAAATAGCACTGTAAATATTTGCTCATATATAACTGAATTAGTTGTTGGCCAATTAATTTTCACCAAAATTTTTTATTTGTTTTTAAACTTATTTTCATTTTCATGGCAGGTTAGAGTGTGCAGGGAGAAATCTACTGGTCATGTGTATGCAATGAAGAAGCTAAAGAAGTCAGAGATGCTACGTAGAGGGCAGGTATATCATTTGTCTACCATTCCCAAAAAATATTTTTAGATTTGTGATCCTTCATGCTTATCTTTAGTTTGCCTTTATTCAGGTTGAGCATGTTAAAGCTGAAAGGAATCTTCTTGCAGAGGTTGACAGCAATTGCATAGTCAAACTTTATTGTTCTTTCCAAGATGATGAATTCCTTTACCTCATTATGGAGTATTTACCTGGTGGGGACATGATGACTCTACTCATGCGGAAGGATACTTTGACAGAAGATGAGGCTAGATTTTATGTTGGTCAAACAGTTCTAGCCATTGAATCTATTCACAAACACAATTACATCCACAGGTTTGCTGATAACTGTTAATTAATTGTTTTGGTTGAATTATCAATATATTTTGCAATGCTGTCTGCTTGAACTGGATCAACAAGTTTAAGCCTTTTGTATGACTTTTCCCAGAGATATCAAACCCGACAATTTGTTACTGGATAGATTTGGTCACATGAAGCTGTCAGATTTTGGGCTATGCAAACCATTAGATCGCAGCAGTTTCCCTAATGAAAAAGATTATAAAATTGGAAACAATTATAGTGGTGCTCTACAAAGTGATGGACGCCCGGCTGCTCCAAAACGAACACAGCAAGAACAACTACAACATTGGCAAAGAAATAGACGGATGCTGGTAAGTTTTTTACATATTAAACTAATGGTGTTATCTTTCAAAAAAAAAAAAAAAAAAACTAATGGTGTTGCTGTATCCATTGTTTTTTAATTTTGTAACGAAGGTATCATTAAAAAAAATGGGGTCACAAAGTTTTCATGCATTGTTGTTAAAATACTACTGCTTGTATCCTAAATCTTACAACTCGTATTGAATCCCAAGGAAAAAGATTCGTATCTATGCAATGAATCCAATTTGCAGGTGAATCTTACGATCCTATACTTGTTTTTGCCAAATGATCATCTAGTTATTGACAAAACCTCTTAGAATTTGTGGGATATTAGAGAGAGAGAGTTTTTTTTCTTTTTTTTTCTTTTTTTTTTTTGAGAAAAATAGGAATAGGCATGTAACTAGAGCAATGTATGGGTTTTGCCCTACATTTTTTTTTCCTTTATATGTATTTTTTTTATGATTTATGATGCCCAGATATGGCATGGATGTGGCTAGGATATGCCATAGACACGGCAAGGACACGGATTTTACACTTAAAAAGTGAAGTATTTGATACGATTTAACACGATATATTACCCATTTCGAAGTATTATCCGTGCATCATAGTTTATGATCACTTATTTAACTTCAGGAAATATCCTAAGCTACAATGTTTATGATTTGGATTTTATTTTAATTTTTCGATTTAAAGAGAATAAAAAAATCGCAACTGGTTTATTCTCCCTAGTGACGTTGATATGTTAAATATATTCAACTATTCATATATATATATTATGATATATAGATATGTGGGTGTTGTTCTTCATATGATTGTATCATAGCCTTAATTGTCACTGTATTGATGCTTTTGTGGATGGAAAATGGATGGATAATGAATAACCATTTCTCAATTTTTAATTTTTGTTAATTCTTTTTTTTTTTTACAAGAAAAACTAAAAAAAACCCATGATTTGCAATACGATTCAATTCAACCCATTGAACAATTTGTAATACACATTCAATTTTCTGAACAATACTCACGTAACAAAAGGAATTTGATGATGCCCTTTTATTTGGGTATGTATATGGCCTTCATACTTCTGACACCATAATAATTTTAGGATATTTCTACAAAAAAAGTAATTTTGGCATAGGATCACATGGATATATAGTTACCATAATTTATACTTTATCACTAAAAGGTTTGGACTATTTTATTAAGTTTTCATTTACATATTTTGGTATGCCGTTTTGTATCAGCAATATAATAATATTACAATACGTTTGAGCCAAAGCCGACCTGGATTGCTAATCATTAGATGATATGTAGTTCTCTTACATGAAAATGTGTTTACAAGTTAACTTACTTACAATTGTTGGCTTGGATTATGAGCTTTCCAGACTGCTTGGTGACTGCTCTTTCTTTTTGTCTCTCCATCAATACTTGAAAAGTGCAGGCTTATTCTACTGTTGGCACACCAGACTATATTGCTCCTGAAGTTTTGCTGAAGAAGGGTTATGGAATGGAATGCGATTGGTGAGCAATTTATATATGTTCCATCTTTGCACTAACATATTCTATTAAACGATTTTTTTTTTTTTTTTTTTTGTCAGGTGGTCGCTTGGAGCCATTATGTATGAAATGCTTGTTGGTTACCCACCGTTTTATTCTGATGACCCAATGTCAACATGTAGGAAGGTAAGCATGAACTTCACGACAGGAATAATCTGCAGCATGTGACATTACAGGTGCTTCTTTTTGGGCAATGGTGCAACTTTTAAAGCACATCAAATTTTCATACATATATATTTAAAACCAATATAAGGCTTCCATCATAATGCTGATGATGTTTTAATTATATTATATAAAATTCTCCCATGCTCATTCATGTTTCCATTGCTTTTTTAAGAAAGTAAAAACTACGATTAATAACATCAAAATTAATTTTAATTACTATTTTTATAAATTTAACTTTTATATACAAAACTATTTTCATGAGTGTAGACTTGTGTCCCTTCACTCCTTACTGATGTGGTGCACTATGTGACTGCCGTTGACCCCTTTTCCTAAAAAACAAGCACATAAGAAGTATTTTTGAAGTGCTGCATCTGGATCCTTCTCTAGTTTTTAATATGCTAAAACCATTCAGTTCTTATGATACCGCGAAATTAGAAGTATCACTGCATAACTTGTTGTCTATACAGATAGTAAATTGGAGAAATCATTTGAAGTTTCCTGAAGAAGCAAAGCTATCTGCAGAAGCTAAAGATCTCATCAGTAAACTCTTATGCAATGTTGAGCAGAGGCTAGGAACGAAAGGCGCTGATGAAATAAAGGTGTTTTGCCGTGTGTGTTCTCCTACATTCTTTCCATTGGTTTGAAGACAATTGTGAATTTTTATCTCATTTTCTACCAATTGTTCAGGCTCACCCATGGTTTAAAGGCATCCAATGGGATAGACTATACCAGATGGAAGCTGCATTTATTCCAGAGGTCAATGATGAACTGGATACTCAGAACTTTGAGAAATTTGAGGAGGTAGTGAATTCTCTTATATTTCAGCAGTGCTGCCGATCTAGGTTCTTTATGGCATCTTTTGTTTTCCATAATAAATGTCCTTACACTACTTTGCTGGGTCTTCTCTGTAGTCCGAGGGAGAAATTCAGACTTCCTCAAAATCAGGTCCTTGGAGAAAGGTAAACACATCTGTATCCAAATGTGGAGTTTCCACCTGTTTACATCTAAGCAGTCACAATTATTTTAGTATCTCCATTGCATTCTTATGTCTCATTAGTTTCACCTATTTGGTTACTAAACAGCACTCTTTTCTTTCTTTATTCCAAATTATCTAATTGTTTAAGTTGGCTTGCTTCATTTCTCACTGAGCTGATAATAAGATCTGTTTCAGGATCTCAACAAAGGATTCCTCTCACGTAGAATGCCAGGTTTTTGTAACATCCATGGAAAAGTGATCCCGCAAACTTATGCTTTTCCTCTATTGCGGAAAAGTGATTCTGATTTCCCTTCATGGGAATGGTTTTCTACCAGGCATGGAGGAAAATTAGTTGTTTGGTTATTTTTCCTCTTGAAAATAGTGTTCACCAAACTGTGGAAAAGCAATGAGCGTGGAAAAGCAGTTCCTTTTTGGCAACTTTGATTAAGTTTCAGAAGCTGATCAATAATTCTACTTGCCAAAAGGCTTTTGGGCCAGTTTGTGAGCTCTTAAGAGGGCCTGCATGGGCTGGTTGAGGCGGTGATGGCTCCAAAGCCGAGAATGAGTCCAAACAGTCCCAAATATTTGAAAAAAATCTATGTGACGGTTTTTTATTTATTTAACAAAATAGTAGATTGTAGGGTTTTTTCTGCAAAATCTGCGAACTTCTACAGAATTTCCAGCAAACTGGGAATTTCTGGGCCTTAGATAAATGGGTCTAAATGGACCCAAGCCCATGCAAATTCTTTATCATCAGTCGCCCATCAGTCTACCATTGATGTGGCTCACTTATCCAAATAGTGGGCCACCTGGCCCCACAATTGCAGATGTACAGCAAGCACTGTTGTCAGATCCTAGGATTCGTGAATCCTACAATTCTCGGCTCTGTATTCGTTGGAACTCAGTCGGAACGTAGTTCAAGAACCTTCTCTCATATTATATATATCCCTTCACCAAGTCATCTCCAGAAACTTGCTCTTATCCCTCGGTGGTATTGAATCTTAAGAAAAATGATTGGTATCTGTGCAACAAATCCTATGCTCACTATTGAATCTTAGGGTTCGATATTTTGCTTTATCAAATCTCATGATTCAAGCATTTCGTCTGATAGGGAATAGCTAGTAATCTTTTCCTTTCTTTCTTTCTTTCTTTTGTTAGTGTTTCTAACCCCTGAGAATTTATGTGATTTTGGAGAGATTTTAGGGATAAATAAGCGGCAGGCATGTAACTAGAGTATTTGATTTTGCTTAAGGGTTTTGTCTTGCATTCAGCTCATATGACGTGAATTTATAAAAAAATTTATCCATCTTAACTTCATCTTTTTATTTATTTTATTTTATTTTATTTTGCCATATGACCTCAGAGTTTTAATTTTAAAAACTTGGGACATTCCAAAATCAGAAGCCTGCAGCCATCCCTCTATGCATTAGTTTCCTATAGTGATATTGATCTATGATGCCCAGATATGGATATGGATATTGACGCTAATATGGGGATCGGGGATACGACTCATCACTTTTGAAAATCTAGGATACGGATAAGGGTGTCCTAATTTTTTCTTACATCACTTTTGAATCAATGAAATTGTCATTGTTTTCGTCCCTTTCTAGCATTTTTTATGGCGAGAAGTAACAATATTGAAAGATATTAAAATAACTATATGAAATAAAGGACTTTATAAGTAGGATATATTAAACTTGTTCCCTAGAAGTATCGGTGCAGTATCAGGTACCAATATAAGTGTCGGTATTAGTTTGATACCGATACGTTGGGCTTGTGCAGATATCCGGGTATCATAGATATTGATTCATTTCATTCTAACCATTTAATTTGCGGCCCACCAATGTAGAAATGCAATCTTCTATTGACAAGTATTGAAGCCAGTGATTTAGAAATTTACAATTGTTTGAAGCTCAGGACCATAAGATTTCTCATTTGTCCAAGGGAAATTAGAATTAGCCTTTTTAGGAATATTTGGTAACATTTAAAATTGATTTCTGTAATTTGACTATATAGGATTATACAGAGAAAAGTTTTCACTAAAAAGAACCTTCCTATTTTGAACATGCAGCCGAGTGTTGCATACTAATTTCCAACCAACAACAACACCCACCACACCCCCACGCCCCACCCACCCCACCCCACCCCACCCCACCCCCCCCACCCAAACACACACAGCCCAAACCACCAAATCGATATTATTACATCTTATATCATACACCTGTTTTGCGCACGCTTATGAAAGTAATTGGGGGAAGGTTTATACAGATGAGTGCAATGTTTTTTTTTTTTTACTGTATTAATGCAATGTTTTATGTCCGTTTGTTTTTCTATCTTGCATTTCTGTTTTGGAGTCTAATTGGACTGGGAAGGGTGTATTTAAGCATGTTATTGTGTGAGGATGATGATTGTCTGAGGATAATACATGTCGTTGTTCCGAATTTTCACATTTATTTTCCCAGTGTTATTCTACTTTAATTCTAAATTGGACTAGAAAGCTGTTAATATCCATTTCTTTTCCCCCCTTTTCTCATTTCCTAATTTTTTCTGTCTGCTTGGAGCCTTGGACTCAATGTTAGTATTCAGCGCCTCTCTTTTTCTTGCAGATGCTTTCATCAAAGGATATTAACTTTGTGGGTTACACATATAAAAATTTTGAAATCGTCAACGACCATCAAGTGCCTGGAATAGGTAACATCCATGCAGTTCCTTTTATCAGAAACTATCTCCATATTTGCACCACATTGATGGCATTTCCAATATGTATATCCATTGCCCTTGTCTTATTTTTATTTGAATGGATGAGTACAAAGCTTGGTTAAGGATGGAGACACCTGTCCCAGAAGCGAGATTTTGCCACAGACCCCCATTTATAGTGGTCAGGCTATCCAAATGATGTACAAGACACCTGATTGAGGCAAAAATAGGCACAGGTTTCCACATCTTCTGATTTGAGTGAGGGTATATACATTATTGACCAGGAAGAGGTTTTGAGTTTGTGGATGACTATAAAGAAGAGGATAAATGTAGCTCGCTTCCAAGAGATTTAAGTGTTGGAGAAAGAAAGAAGGCTAGTTAGTATCTTGGGGTATTGAAACTCTTCTGCTCAGAAAATAGTATCTCAGGAAGTGAGATAGATGTTATAGTTGATAGAGACAAAGAAAGTTGGAATCCTTTGAAAATAATTATATTTTCTATATATATATTTCAGTAGTTAGAGATTTTTAAAAGAGAAAGTGTTGAGTTGAAGAGGTTAATTGGTGTAGCAGGAGTTTGAGGGCTCATTGTCCGTACAGCTCATGAAAAATAGAATCCAAAAGAGGGATTTCCACAAGCTTTGGAGTGCTCAAATCCCCAATCTGATAAGATCTCCTTCATGGTAGGGGTGGAGATCTCCTTCGGTTGATCTTTCTATACTTATTTCCAGTTTTCTTTTCTGAATTCATCCTTTGCCCTGAACTAGAGACTTGAATCAATAATTCTGTCAATCCAAGCCCAGGCCCATTTTGTTCCATCAAAGTGAACCAGGGCAATCTCATGTTTTTCCATTACTAAAGTCTAGTAAGAAGCACACACACGGAAGACGGTGCTGAATTGGGCAGCAGTACTGTTGCAGTCCAATCGTAGACGGATCAGACCACAGTCTGATTGTAAGTACACTATCAGGAGGTGTTGCAGCAGACAGCAACCAGCAGCCAAGAACAATTCCCAGAAGGCACAGAATAAAAGTGCACAACAAACAGTACCCAGAAAGACACAGACAAACAAATTATCACAGCAGCAGTGCAAAGGAATCAACAGATTGGATCAAGTAGACGCAGCAGTAACAATCACTAGTAGTAAGTAACAAACCAGCAACAACAGCAGTAATAAATAGCAGTAGGAAGAACCAGCAGTAATCAGCAATAGAACAGTTGCTGATACAGCAACTTTTGCACATAACTGTGCACTAAACAGTACCTGACGACCCAAATTTTTGAGTTGGGTTGTGTACTTGGGCCCCACCTAATGATCTGTTGACAGATCTGAGTATGGGGATGGGTTCACAGCAAATTTCTGCAACTATTGGAAGTGGTCTCAGGTAGAATGAATCCAAATCCAAACTTTTGGACGGCTGAGATGAAAAGAAATGGACAAAACTGATTTTCTACAAAAAATGGTAAGATGGCCTACCTCTGATGATCCATAAATTGTGAGAAAATCTTCATAAGTATGTATAAATCCAGGCGACCAATATGGACTGCTTCCGCTGAGTAGCAGAGGATGATCGCAGGTGGGCAACGTCAAATCTGAGACGATCAGAGATGATCAAAGACGATCAGGCTAGAGATATGATCTCTGAAGGGCTTCTAGATCTTGGAAGATGACTAGGAGAATCCACAATTCCTTAGATCTTGAAGAATAAAAATTAGTTGAAGCACTAATTTTTGACAAGGCTCTGATACCATGTCATTGAGAGAGATATGGAAAGAAAACACAAAAGGTATGCTGAATGCAGTGCTCATGAGGGTCGACTGTTCTCATATTATATAGGGGCTGAATGCCCTGATTACATATAATTATCAGTATCTCAGCTTATGTAGATTCTAACATTCTGCTTTACAAACTAAGTATATACAGTTGTCTTTGACTAAATAAGAGATAATGACTGGGCCCAAAATGGGCCTGGGCTTGGATTGACACAAACAACTGTTACTCGGTTTAATCCTACTTTTGTATATCACCGACAAGAAAAACTTACCACTGCAAATGGCCACCCTACTGATCCTCCGCCGCCAAATGGTTCAACGCCTACTCATGCCTTACCCCGCTCCACCAGAAATTCTAGACCGCCTGAGTGGTATGGATTTACCCATTTTTCTTTGATGACCACCCTATCTTTTGTCTCTATACCAAGTTCGTATTTGCAGGCTGTACAACAAGATTGCTGGAACTAGTCCATGAAGGAGGAATTAGATGCATTGGATCAGAATCACACCTGGGATATTGTGGAGTGTCCTTCAGCAGTTAAAACCATTGGTTGCAAATGGATCTACTCGATCAAACTTAAATCTAATGGGTCCTTGGATAGACACAAAGCTCGACTTGTGGCACTTGGAAATAGACAAGCGTATGGCATTGACTACGAGGAAACGTTTGCACCCGTGGCAAAAATGACATCTGTTCGGTTACTTCTCGCCATTGCTGCATCTAAATCTTGGCCATTATACCAAATGGATGTCAAAAATGCATTTTTCCATAGGGATCTGCAAGAAGAAGTCTATATGCGTATACCACAAGGCGTCTCCTCTCCCTCCAAGCTTTCTGTCTGTCGATTGCGCAAATCTCTTTTTGGTCTAAAGCAAGCTCCTCGAGCATGGTTCGAAACCTTCAGAGGTCGCTTATGCGAAAGTGGCTTTACTCAGAGCCCTTATGATCCATCTCTCTTTCTATGCCACACATCTACTGGGGTTACGGTGCTTCTAGTTTATGTTGACGATATTATTATCACTAGCACGGATGATGGTATGATCAAATTTTTCCAAGATTCCGTCCGGCATTACTTCCATATGAAGGATTTGGGCCTTTTGCATTATTTTTTGGGCTTAGAGGTGCATCAATCTCCCAAAGGTCTATTTGTTAATCAACACAAATACACATCAGACCTTATCGAGTTGACTGACCTCTATGATTCTTCGCTTGTTAATACACCTGTAGAGGTAAATCTCAAGTTGAGTAAAGATGATGGCGATCTTCTTCCTGATCCTCATACCTACCGGCGCCTGGTGGGAAGTCTTGTTTATCTCACCATCACTAGATCTGACATATCCTACGCTGTTAATCTTGTGAGCCAGCTCATGACCACTCTTCGACACCTTCATTTGACAGCTGTGAAGCGCCACACGGCAGAGGCAGCAGCGCGCGCACGGACGACGCAGCAGCAGCACGCACGCACGGCAGACGCGGCTGCACGCACGAACAGACGCTGCAGCAGCACGCACGGCCGACGCAGCTGCACGCACGAATAGACGCTGCAGCAGCATGCACGTCCGATGCAGCAGCACGGGGTGACTGCACACGGCCGACGCAGCTGCACGCACGAACAGGCGCAGCGGCAGCACGCACGTCCGACGCAGCCGCACGTGCTGACTGCACACGGCAGAGGCAGCTGCACGCACGCACGCACGAACAGACGCAGCGGCAGCACGCACGTCCGACGCAGCCGCACGCGCTGACTGCACACGGCAGAGGCAGCTGCACGCACGCACGCACGAACAGACGCAGCAGCAGCAGGCGCTGACTGCATAGGGCAGAGACAGCAGCACGACGCACGCACGTCCTTACCGCACACCGTCCGTCGACCGTTTGTCCGCCTACCGACCGGTCCTACACAGTCGGTCCGTTGCATTATCTGCTATTTGTTAAAAACTGTCCCTCGTGGTTTATTTTATCCAAAGGATAATCTTCTTCATTTGACCGCTTATGCGAATGCTGACTGGGCAGGCTGTCAAGACACGTCGTTCTACTACTGGTCGGTGCATATACCTTGGAAATTCGCTCATTTCTTGGAAATGCAAGAAACAAGAACGTGTGTCCAGATCTTCCACGGAAGTTGAATATAGGGCAATGTCTTCTGCTTGTTCTGAGATCTTATGGCTACGGGGACTTTTTTCAGAACTTGGGTTCCCTTAAACCTCTCCTACTTCATTGCATGCTGACAATATTGGGGCTATCCAAATCACTAAAAATCCCGTCTTCCATAAACATACCAAACACATCGAAGTTGATTGCCACTTTATTCGGGATGAATATAAGCGGGATGTCATTAGTCTACCTCATGTCCCTACAGTGTTTCAGTTTGCAGATATCTTCACAAAGGGACTTCCTCGGCCTCGACATCAATTTCTTGTTTCCAAATTGCTGCTTTATGACTCCCCAGCATCAATTTGAAGGGGGGGGGGGTCAATGTAAGCCCAGGCCCATTTTGGGCCCAATCATTATATCTTATTTAGTCAAAGACAGCTGTACATACTTAGTTTGTAAAGCAGAATGTTAGGATCTAGATAAGCTGAGATACTGATAATTGCATGTAATCAGGGCATTCAGCTCCTATATAATATGAGAACAGTCGACCCTCATGGGCACTGCATTGAGCATATCTTTTGTGTTTTCTTTCCATCTCTCTCAATGAGAAATTCTACATGCAGATTTTCCTGGCCCATCTTTCTGTGTGTATTAGTAAGAGAGTTCAGTATTGAATAATTCGAACAAGATTGCTTCTTTGCACCTATTGATATCAGATGTTGGACTTGGATGTCTATGTTATCCCAAGAAATTAATTCTTTGGCTGATTTTGAGAATTTTTGGTGATTGATGAATGAGCTAGTACATTATATATCCAGCTATGAAGGATAAACATGATGAAGGCAGGAAATCAGTGCAAGAAGATTCATACAGGTTGTGGATCGAGAGTAAATAAGTGGGATGTGGAAAACTCTCCTCGATTTGCAATGGTCTTTGATCTTTTGCCCAGCTACTGCATGCATTAAGAAAACCTTCTGAGTTTTGAGTGACACATGTAGAATACTCTTTGTAGGGCATGAGGAATGGTCAATACGCTAGAATTTTAAAGTTATTCCATGAGAGGTGTTAATATGATAGCACAAATTAGAATTAGCAATTCTGTGGGTTTGGTTATTAGTGTATTCAGCCTTCAAACCATCTTCACTTTGATTATCTTCTTTTCCACATTGAGTGGCCATACTCATGGACATGATGTCCACAATACCTTACGACTAGTTATCTACCTTGAGGGACAAGGCCAACCCTAAGCACTTATTCTTGAGATTTTTATCTCACCTGTGCAGCATGGCCAAAGAGAGTGATTTTTTTTGGCACATTTGGCATTTTCTTAGGAAAAAAAAAAGGGTTTCCTAGGGAGAGGGCTTTTATCAAAGGGGTGAAGGGTCCAAGATCTATAAGCTTCCATCAAGTTCTACCTCGTATGCTTGGATTCTTTTTTTAGGATGAAGGGTGAATAGCCATTATCCTTAGAAAATTTAATACCCACTCTTTCAGTATGGCGTGCTCTACTAACAAGGATCTACTTATCTCACCAAGGTTGTCCTCCTCCTTTGTTGGATCCAACCAAGCATTAACAATTATTAAGCGATTCCCAATATCGCCATGCCTGATTCCTCAAATTCTATCCTTTTGGACAGGAGTCCATTGAGAACCCTACCAAAGATGAAAGAGAAAAAAGCAAAGTTACATGTTAATCGCTGATTGACGGTGATATAGCCTTAAATCATGATGAGTGGTGAAGTAGAACTTACACATTAATTCCAAACTCTGTTCTTTGAGACACAGGTCCATTTACTGCCCTACTAAAGACTGAGGAAAACTAGCGACATGTCAGATTTCTGATTGACAAAGTATATAGTCTTAAATAATGATTTTTCGATATGTAAAATTTCCAAGGTCAACCCCAAGTAGAGGCGACAAAAGCTTCAGTCTGATGATGATGATGATGACCCGTGGACAGCATTGGAGAAAAGCAACATCTGAATATTATCAGGCCATCAACCATACCAAATTTTCATCCAAAGTTCTTGAAACCATATAATATAGCATACAAACCTTGAGTGGCTGTTGGATAATCTTTTTATCGTGGGTTCTGAAATTAATGACATCCTTTATTTGACTTCATTTACAGCAATAGACTCCTGCTAGTAGCAAATGAATTGTCATATGTGATGTGGTCTATGAATTAGCAGTCTACAAAATATCAGCCTTGTGGAACATTTCTAGCTATCTGATTAAGGAAATTATGTAGACAATACAGACACAGTTGACAATTTGTTACACAACTAGCTGTTTCTCTTTAAGTCGTCTGGATAGGATTGTCCAATGGGGACTCATTTTTGGTATACCTGTTATTCATAGTCCAGCTATGCATCCGGCAGAATTACTGGACCGTACATCAATGCTATGTGTCACATATGACAATTTGTTTGTCACACAAAAAAAGAGTCTTTGTTGATTTTATATTTCTGTTTGGACATGGTTGACATTAAAAGAATAGATCTCTTGAATTCCTTTGCGGTCCTGTCTTGGAGGCAAATTTTTTCCATGTGATGTGACTTGTATTGGTATTTTGTTTCTTGTGATCCTGTTTTGCAGCTGAGCTGAGGAAGACCACTGCAAAGACAAAGAGGCCAACAATCAAGTCCCTCTTTGGTATCCTTCTTCCCCTAGTTCTGTAAAAATACAACTGTTTTTGCTTTATTGAAAAAAAATATATTAAATACATTGATTTTGCCTTTGCGTGGTATGGCTTTCTGCTTGTTTGAATAAAATGCCCTCACCAATTATAAATCAAGAACCAGTTCCTCTTGCTCTCGGCATATTTTTAACTATTTTGCTTGGATACTGATGTGGAAATGGGTAAGACATGGAAACATGGATGACATGACTATTTAATGAAGAGTTATAATCAATTGGAAAGAAATTAATTGACAAAAACAATAATATTCAAACATACGTACGTGAAACATTGAAACTCAATTAGGGACTGCTTTATGTTTTATTCATATATTGCAGCTGTATAACCATTCAAAAATATATATATATATATGTTTTATTCATATATTTCTGCTGTATATTACAGTTATGCGTGAATATGGTATATAAAGTATTATTTATTTTTATTTTTTGTAGGTTTTTTTTTTTTTTGAAAAGGTAACTGTATTAATAAAAGAAAACTATACATATAAGAGAGGTATACTGTAACAAAAAGGCAAGGAGCCGAGATCCCAAGAAAAACAAAAGGACCCAAGCCCCAGCCCAAAACAAACCAGCCAAACTAGAAGGGAAACATGATAACAGAAAGATTAGGAAGAGAGGTTCGGAGTTAGCACTAGTTATTGTAGTATTCATCAAGCAAATATCTTCAAAAGAAAAGGATACCATTCTGTGCCCCCACCCATATCCATATCTTATCCTCAGGTTACGGTTACTTGCAAATTTCTATATAAGGAACAAATATTTTTGAATAAATTTCGATGTTCGAAGTTTCTACAGTATTCCCTAAATCTATTTATGGATGGTATTTTGATCGTTTTCTTCAAGGGAACAAGCTTGTTGTATTTAAAAGTTACTTGGTTCCTGCGTGTCATTGTTAAGTGGAATGTGTTTTTACCTATTAGTAACACTGCCCCACTTCACATAATAAAAGGAAAACTTCCCAGTTTTGATTGCAATTCAATTAAACTTTTTTTTCCTATTGAGCTTTAGGGTTCATATTCTCTTTTTCTTTTTTTAAAGTTCATTAATTTATTCAAAACTACCAACTAAATCCAACAATAAAACCATGAGAACCTGATTAGAAAAAGAGAAATCACACATCAAACCAAGTAGAGCTTGGGAACACCGCTATTTATTAATTGATCAGCCTTCTTATTCCCTGCTGCAAAATATTACCAATAGAGTGATAACTTTGGATGCCAATGAACAGGCTTCATTTATCGAACCAGATATTTGGCACTTTTTATTATTATCAAATCACCTTCTAAAATTGCATTTATTGGCCCCCAATCTTGGCCATTTCCTTGCACCTATTGGGCAAAGAGAACTCTTCCACTTTGTTAAGATCCCTATCCATTTAAATGCTCAAGTGGCGATTCTGCAAGTGATGCTTAGTTCCAATTATGCTTTCTCCAAGGATTTGGGGAAGACAACTGAAACCATTTTGACAGTCCATGGTCCATCTTCAGTTATTTATTTATTTGCAATGTTTAAGGTTCATTTTTGCCAGAATGACTCATCATTTCTTTTACTCTGACCCAGCTTTGCATTGGCTCAGACCCAGTTTTTGGCCTTTTTATGCTTTAAGTTGGAACTGACCATGCCTAAAATTTATGGTAAATGAGGTTTCGTATGTGATCAGTTTCAAGTAGCCATCCATTCCCTGACACAGATAAAGCAAGTGTAAATGGTGGCACCAGTTGTTCTTGCTCATATATCTCTGATGGGAGCTGTTTCAAATCCTTTCTTCCAAGGTCACCTATTTCATCCTCTTTTGTTTCATGTTACAGAAAACTCTGGTACAGCTGATCAAACAATTCAAGGGAGTTTCCTCAACCTCTTGCCCCCACAACTGGAAGTCTCGAGAAGCAAAAGCCCACCCCATCCATGAAATCCAATTGATTTCCACCTCATTACATGGCCAAAGAAACTCAAAGCCAAAGACTCAAGACTAAAGTGGCTTGCACTGGGTCTGAGGAAATGGTGTTTCCTTAAATTGTTCTATAATTTGTTTTCTGACTAAGCTATTTTTTGCAGGTTTAGAGTTTTTGTTGCTTGATGAAAGGAAATGCCCAATGTAGGTTTTTCTCTGTTTGTTAATTAGCCCTATTCCTCATAGGGTCAGGAACTTTGTAGAAATTTGTTATTGAAAGTATATAATCAATTCTTTTCCATTTTTATGTATTCTCTTGGTGAAGTTGAAAGCTCTCTCTTATACTGAGGACTTCTCATGCTTTTGTATAGGGTTTGTGAAATAAGAAATCTGATCAAATATATCTTACCCTCAAAATTATATTGTTTAGTCAAATATCCTTTTGCTATTGAACATTTCTAGATAGAATTCATAGATTAACCTTTTCCATGGCGTGATTAACAATGAGTTGAAGAACTGAAGAAGGCTACGGTAGAATCTTAGTCTATCTGATAAGATTCCAATGGAGAAGTCACAGATTGGGGCTTAATGTTGTGGTCCCCATATCATTCATTCAAAATGAAAAGCAGTTACTACATCCTCATAGCTTAAGGAAGCATGTTTTCAGCCCTGGAAAACGAACTAACTAAGGACATCTTTTATACAGCAGTTTTCTGTGGCATCTCTTTTCTATGGTGTTTCCATTTCCTGTGGAAATTGAAAATGGAAGACTGCCCGTTTGGCATCATTCCCTAGTTGAAATTATCTCTCCGATTAGAACTATTTGTTTTGTATCAAAATGAATAAAGAAGAATGTGTTGTGCAGCATTTTGTGAAATTTGTTCCCTAAAAATTCAGATAACCATTTTTTTAAAAATGTTTTTCAATCTTGTTCTCTGTGCACCCAAATGGTGATCCCCGTCTTCTCCGTGATCTTGGTCTTCCACCGACCAACCTCAAATCTGCGTTCTACCAAAAAAAAAAAAAAACCTCAAATCTGCAACCCACGTTGCTGATGAATAGGAGAAATTGGGCATATCCAGAAGAGATTAACATGGTTTTCCAACTTTCTTTGCGGATTAGTAGCCTTAGCAAAGACTGCATCCCATTTGGGAAAATGGCCATCAAACCATTTCTTTTGAACTCGAAAGCCCTGAATATTCAAGCAGTTCCGAAAGGAGTCAGGCATCAGATGAGAACTGAGATTTTGTGTGGAGACTAGGGTTTAAAAGATGCCGCCCTTCTTTTCAAAACATTTTGGTTTTTGCATGTTTAGAATAATGCCAGTGTCTAGAATAATGCCAAACAGGCCTGCGCACTTCCTGCGATTGGATCCTGTTGTCATGTTTCAGACTGGAACCTGTTTCTAGCTTTTGTGTGAGAGCTAACGAGGGATTAAATTCCCTGGTTGCCATAGAAGTTATGGAAAGTGTTTTGACCTTCAAAGGTAAATAAAATAATCGCAGGAAATGTTCATACAGTACAGTGAGATGTTACTCTCATTTGAAAACAAATTTTCTTTCCTGCTTAAAAAAATCCCTAATTTAATATACTTTCAAGCGCATGTTTGGATATTTGAGCTGCAGTCTTTTTACGCATTTTTTTCATTTTTTGACTTTATTAACTGACACTTGTTATTTTGGTATTTTTCAATAACACTAGCCTAGATTAGTAAAAGCCAAGTAAAGCCTTAATTTTCAAACAATAGGTCACATAAATAGAACTTTAATTCAAAATTTCCTTCATCTTTTTTTAAACAAAAAAAAGAGTCAAAATCAACATCTTTTCTCTACTAAAAGACAAAAAATATCCACTTTTCTATATAGAAAGTAAAAAAAAATCATAACAAACAACTAAAATCAGAATACATCATAGCTCCATTATATTTTATTCTCTTTTGATTTGATGCTTTACTACACTTTATTTTACATGTGATCAAAAGAGATTAATAAGAAATATTAGTCATTGGATCAAGGGACATGGGTAATTAGGTAGGCCCCACTAGGAGGTGTCCAACCAACGTGCACGAGGTGTGAACACAATCATTCGCTCATATTTTTTTTTATCTTCGATATCGATAGATACAATCTATTTAATGACAAAAATGCACGCAGTATCCTTTTTAATTGTACGTTGAGTTTTATTAATGCTTATCGGGCCGACATGGACCCGGACTTGGATCCTTCACTTTTACAGGCTCTTATTTGGGCCCACGTGAGTGCAACCCGAATCCGGGACGATGACAGCGCTATCGTCTATAAATAACGACCAAGCTCCCGTCTTCTTTTGGTCTTCACTTCTCCAAGACTCGATCGAAATCGGCCGTTGAATTTCGCGCACTCTTCAAAAGGTTCGACGGAGCAAATATGCAGGTGCGTTTCGGATTCCCGCGAAAAACCCTAGCTTTCTGTTTATTTTCACCGCATTGCAATGGCAAACCCTAGATTTCTTTCCGTGTTGAATATGCTTCTTTCTTCTTGGGACTTTACTGATTACTTGCTGTTGTTTGCATTTCTACATGAGAGTTTTGCTTAGGACTTAGGCATCTCGTTTCGGATTTGCTTGTCATATTTGGTGAAAATCGACTTTTTCTTCTTTTTCAATGTCTTCAAAACCTAAATAGACTTGTTGGCCTCTCATCTTTACAAAGTCAAATTTTCCTGACTGTTTTTTTTGGTGGGTATGTGATGTAACATAAAAGGATATAGCTGTGTTGATATGTAACAGTAATCTATGGGTTGTTCAGATAGAAGAGGGAATTAAATAAGGCTATTTGAGTTGGTCTGGACATGTACATACGAGAGAACGGACGCAATCCGTATACAAAGAATTGAATGGTTATAACTACAACTGAGGGAGACTGATAAAGATTTGGAATGAAGTAATGAGAAATAATGTGTTAGGTTGTGGAGTCACAGAGAATGTAGACCTAAATATGGAAAGTGAGGAACCCGCTCCTGAAGAGATTGCATGTCTTTGATGATAATGATTGTAACTATGATGATGACGGCGATTTTGTTCTATAATTTGTCTTCTTTGCAATGCAAGAAAAAATGAACGCCACTTTATTGAAAGGATATGAATACAGCTCAAGGTTCGTCTGAATACACTGTTCATTCAGGTGATGCATTCTGTATTGGCTGGGCCTTGGGGTGAGACATGCCATTCAGCTTGTGGACATGTTGTAATTTGTTGATGGAATAAAAGACCTTTTCCCTTCAAACAATCTCTGTCATTCGAATTTGAATTTTGGTTGTGTCGAAGCTATTTGCGTTGAACATTAGATGTTCACTATGTTGATATTTACAGTTTCAGTTGTCTGTTGATTGCCATCGCCATGGTGGGTCCCAACCCTATGCACAATCCAGATCACTAGATCACTGAAAGATGCACCCTACTTGTGCAGAATGCTTGACCAGATCAAATTGTAAATTCGTTTGGGCTTTGTATTCTGCTTTGTATATATTTTATTTTACCCTCCATCATTCCTCAGTTCTATTGCTCTTGGCATGGAATGTTGCGATTGCTTGATTATTAATTTTCCTGGATTTTCTAAGTTTCCTTATATTTAATGAACACCTTGAGACTTAGATAAGTTTTCATGTATTTTCCAAGGTTTTGTCATGTAGGATATGTTTAATAAACCCCTTGAAAACTCCATCCCTAATTTTAATTTTGGGCAATGAACTTGATCTTGTGATGCAATTGACATCTTCTTCAAACACATTGAGAAATAAATACAGACCATAGAGTTCATGCATAGATATGTTTTTCTTATTATAAATGGGTAAGTTCGTTATTTCTCTTGTTCCTTTTTGTGCTTCATGGTTGGTTTTTCAGTTAAGGACTCGTTACTCTAAACTTTAATTCTTCATATGTTTTCTTTTTTATGCCTTGTCTATTTTTTTAATTATATATTTTAATAACAAAAGAGCTATATCTATAGCAGACTCTTGATTCTTATCGAGTCGGTGCTGAGTCTGGTTCTATTTTGCTGTTGTTTGGATTTTATATTCTCTTTTGCTAACAAAGCACTTTAATTTAATCTTAGTCATTTGCCACATATTCTCATTCAATTCATGTAGTATATTGTATTTTAGGTTGATTTGCATGTGTCAGTTTACATTTTTGTTCATTGTGAATTTGGCATTCCAAGGATTTATTTATTTACCCTAAATCTGTTTGATAATTTTCCTCATCTTTGATGAAGGCCAGTGACAGGTTTAACATCAATTCCCAACTTGAGCATCTCCAGGCTAAATATGTTGGAACAGGGCATGCTGATTTGAACAGATTGTAAGCTAAAAATCTAAATTTCAGCTTCAAAGATTCCCATATTTTCTAGTTTTGTTCGTTACTGAAATGTGAAGCTTGTTATTTTGATACATTCCCTTCCTTATTTTCCATCTTTTGAGGTACTTCAGTGAATGGGCAGTGAACATTCAACGTGACAGCTATGCATCCTATGTTGGTCACTACCCTATCTTGTCATACTTTGCTATTGCAGAAAATGAATCAATTGGGAGAGAACGCTACAATTTCATGCAGGTTTGCTTCGGTGTTTGAGATTTTTGATACTATTAAGTTGGAATTACCCTGTTCTATCAAAGTGTTATGTGCTTTGGAGTTTGAATGTGTATTGATGGGATAATTCTTGTTGGCCACACAACCTATCCTTTGATTGTTTGTTTAATGAAATGTACATCAAATTTCAAAATCTATGTAAAATAAGGCACAGCCAATTAACATTATTTCAGTGCTATACGTTAAAGTGTTAGTCGAATTTTACATGCCTTGCGTATGTGTGATGTGTTAATGATGCCACAAATTTTACAAGCTTTAATGTTCTAATGTATTTGTGATAAATGAACAACATTTGTGAAATAGGATTTAAGTCAGATCAGCAATCATTTCCTATACGGTGCTTGAATTTAGTTTCAACCATATCCTTTGCAGTATTTTAATCTGACACAGCTGGGAAACTATCTAATGAAGCTATGGGTTTTCAGCCCTTCAGTTGCCATGTATGTGATGCAGGACATAATGAAAGCTAATCTAAATGATGCAAGATGAGATAAATAACAATAATAACAATTATAATGAATCAATTGAAACCTGTTTGACACATCATTCCATGCTGAAATCCAGTAAGTTAATTATGAGGAAATCCAGTTCTTGTTACAGTCCTGCAATTTGGGCTCTCAAAGAATTGAGGAAGGGACCAAGTGGAGAGTAAGAACCTCCACCTTGCCTAGGGATCTGCTGATTCAAGTAAATGATTAAGATCCTTGAGGATTTGAAGACAGCCAGGTTCAATTTGGGGTAGCAATTGAATAGTAGGGGATTGAATATGGTTTTAAATGAAATTCAAATCTAATTCAATACACCCACAACTGTATAATGTTAGGCTTGAAATTCAGAAATGAAAACATGAATTAAATGGGCTGTAATGGGTTGAAACTAGATCTAGTGCTTGCCATTCTAGATCTATTGCTGGTCTGATCAGATCTAAAGGTTTGAGGAATGAACAGTTGTGATTGATTGATGGATAAGGGGCTGGTTGGAGGCCTGAAAATGTTTAATGGTGTTGATTGGGATTTGGGTTGGATCTAGGATTCCACCATGTAAGTGGATCTAGATCTGGATGGGCAAGAAAGTGTGAGATGGGTTTCAAAGAAAAGGGAAAACGGTGGAGTTTAATACCTTGAGGATGAAGTTAGTGTGATATATTGACTTCACACCTAACTCCCCTTTGTGGGCGAGAAGAAGATCCTGCAAGAGAAATCTCAAGAAGGCCTTTGGAAGAAAATCAATATTCATTCATTCATTCATCTTCCTCTTTTCCAAGAGATACAACCTTAATAATGGGTAATAAGAGAATCCTAGAAACCAATGGTTCAGATTAAAGCATCTAGATCTTGTCTTATAAAATAAAACCAAACAAATAGAACTAAACAAATAAAATAAATAAAGCAAACAAGTGACTGTCGACAAGGTGGAAAGGGGCTGCCTTGCGCATGGGGATTTGTGCACAAGTCTTGTGCACGCATCCCTATGCAAGGGGCTTTAAGTTGTGGGCCCCCCGGACCCCTCTTCATATGTCTTTAGTTTTAAACTCTTTAATTCCCATGGGTCTGTTGCCAATCTTTAAACCTTCATGATGACTCCTCAATTGCTCATCTCCTGTGGCCATCCTAGTGTGGGGTCTTCCGCGGGTCCACCACCAGAGGCCCTTAGCACGCCCGGATCAAAATCCAATGGTGTATCTTTGCCCAAAGGCTGATCCAACGGTAGATCTTCATGATTGTGATGTATCAAGCCCATGAAAAGTTGATCCAACCACAAGGAAGCCTTATCAACCATTTTCTTCTTATGCCTTTGGTATTTCTTTCCATATTTGGAGTTGATGTCCCCATCAGTATGTTACTTGCATAAAAAGTAGCCCTGACTTTCTTAGTCATTTAAATGAACATAACATGTTTAAATAGTAAACTCTTCAAACTGAATACAAAATAGAAAGACTCAAATACCTTTAAAACTTTTCACTAAGCTACATCTTATAAGAATTTTAACTATAACTTTATAAATGCTGGTTAGAATTTCATAAACTCAGGCTTGTTGGAACGGTAATTGAATAACCCATCGAGCATATCAAATCTCACGCCATTTGGACATTGTTTGATTATCAAACCTGGCAATTAATTAGATACATAAAAATAAACTAATGATGTTGTCATCCATTTGAATGCTTTTCTTTCTTTTTAGGGAAAAAAACTTTTTGAAGGATATCATCCATGTGAATGTGAACCCACCCATGCACGCATAATAACTGCAGTGGCAAAATAAACCAAGTGAAGCATTAATGACATGATTCATTTTTTCAACAGAAAAAAAAAATATTTTGAAGAAAATGTAGTATGCAGGTTCAAATGTTGGCATTAATAAAAAAAAAAAAAAAGAGTAATAAAATTAAGAGTTGTGTATTTTCCATTAATATATTTTCCAAATCAACTCCCCTTTCTTTTTACAAAAACCAACAATTAATTGAGGATAATTACTGGTCGATGCAACAGACAGATGTATGGATTTCAAATATGACTCTGCAGGGAATGAAACCGACACTTATGATGGAGATTTCTTTGTTATTTTGTTTATTTTGACCATGCCATCTTAAATTTAGATAGTTCCCTTTAATTGAATTGCACTGACTTTCTAACACAGATCTCAGTTATTGCCTACAATAAATGTTGTTAAATACTATGGTACAGGGTACAGCATTATGCTGTGCTGGTAGAGCAGGTATATACTTATTTACAAGATACATTGTTCCACATGGTGACACTACTTGGTTTTTCTTTTTATTCCTTTTTTCGAACAAAAATGTGTGGTTTACTAATATGTGAACTCTGTTACTGTCATGTCAGTTCGGCAGTTAAATGCTTGCCAATTTGGAATTTCTAGTGTCTCAAATATCATTGAATATTTTGTTTCTCCAAGTTACTCACTGATTATATGTATTATTGAATATACTGATAAGTTCAATATTTTGCTCTATATCAACCTTTCATATTTTTTATTCTTGGTTTTTCTTACGAAAATGAAATTATGAAAAATGTGAATCAACATCTAAGATGCAAAGTGAAATGTTTATGAAACACTTTCAGTGATGCTTGATATCTGACATATTTTTTGATTGAAATAAGTAAGGCATGGACAAAATGGTGAACAAAAGAATCACGGAATACATTTTTCTATAAAAATGTTTATGTATGGTATTCTTCAAAGAATTGATCATTAAAGTACAAAGTGGCAAGAGAAAGGATATTGGTTGCTCAGAAGGTGGCTTGCATATTTGATTGTTACAACCATCTACAGTATAATTGTTGCAAATTGCTCCCCAAAATAAAACGAAAGAAGATCTAATGCATTTGTTTATTTATTGTCTTGCAGAAAATGTTGTTGCCTTGTGGTCTTCCGCCAGAAAGAGAAGATGACTGAGGGCCACAGACGTCAGATCCCTCTTCCAGCCTAATAAAATTTAGGATTCTTTATTTGGATCCAGTTTGTTAAAAGGGCTATGAGGAGCAGTTAGTTGCTTGTAATTTTGTTCTGCTGTAGGTTCCAAGGGGGAGAATGTAGAAGCATAATGTTGTTCATTTCCTTACAAATACACTGTTACCAACCTGAGAATGCTAATTTCTAAGATTGGAAACTGTGAGATTTCGTGTGTATGGTCTTCTATAATGGTATGTACCATTCAAAAGTAAAAAGAAAAAGAAAAATGAAATTGAGATACGTACCATTCAAAAGAAAAATATATATTGGAAAGACCCTCAATTGAACACCATCCATGAGCACCTATTTCTACCAGCACAAGGGGCCTCCCTATTATGAACTCAACCCCCTTACACTCACTATCCCTCTATGAATTGCCCTAAGTACAGTTGGATCAAAGTCCAAAAATTGATGCTTTGAACCTTTAAACTTGAGGGCCATATGTGGAGGTTAGAATGAAATAATGGGGTTGATATTTTGTGTTCTTGTGTGTCTCATTTGGATCTTTCCGATTATCACCTCTCCCACGATTGTCATGGCCCCATTGGGCCTTAGAAAATGATGATCACGGGAGGTGGCCCATGCATAACTAACTACATATGAGGTATGTTTGGGTGCACCTGCTTAATCTATATTTGCCGTTTCACTGGGGATTTGATGCGAATCTTAACAATGCTGCTTAGGAGGTTGTGTGAGGCCAATAATGCTGCTTAGGAGGTTGTGTGAGGCCAATGGCGGTGAAGAAGTGGTGACCAGTATCTCATCCAGTTTCATGGTGATTGCCAATCCTGAGATTGAAAGAGCAAATTGTCAGGGCAGCACTCAGAAAATTCTGCACTGTTTTGTTATATCAGTAGGGCCATGATCATCTCTTAAATCCTTTCCTCCACTCAAGATAAACCACTTATCCCAGTCTATTATTGGACTAAATTTACTCCTAAGCATGTCCCATTTTAATTTGATCATGCGTAAAACATGAGATTCACCATCTTTGCTCTTTTTTTTAATTTACATCATATGCTTGTGTCCGAACAGTCCAACAGCAGGTCATTTTTTTTCAATTGGAGTGAAATGTGAGTTTTATGAACGTTGTCACTGCAGCTGGGGCCTGGGGGATTTCAGTTATGCCCTCAATTTATGAGGGTTGGCTCTAACCATTTATTAGGATGGGCAAATGCTCTTTCAATATAACCTTCAATGTCCAAGGAGTAGGTGCCAACATTAAACAAGGGATACCTTCAATGTCCTAGGAGTAGGTGCCAACATTAAACATGGGATTGTAAATATTTTGTTCGAAGAAGAATGTTTGGTATGGCTTGCTGCTTTAACTTTGTGCACGACGCTTACCTTGTACATTAATTAGCAGGATGTGATGACCATATCATGAATTAATTGAGCAGCTACTGAATAAATATGCAAAGATGATTGCAACAATTTTATTAAGAAGCATTTGATATTACTTGTTGTTTGGCCAAATTTAGAAAATCTAGCCTTCTAAAATGCCACTTTTAAATGTCTCCACTCCCAATAATTTCGATGCATTGAAGAAACTTTCCGTAATGCTAAGCATTTGAAAATTACAAAATCATTCCCTTATGAAATTCTCACTATTCCTTCAAACACACAAAAATGGCCCTAAAATTGATTAAATTCTCCTTGCATAAATTCATAATTAAATGAGCTCCATTTATGAGACAATGGCAAAGGATATAAAAAAAAACAATCCATATGAGATCTCGACTTTTCTTGAATTTGAATTAAAATGTAAATATCTCCCATCTTTCCTGAAAGAGAAAGGTGATTTTTCTCTTTGAAATAATGAAATATTCACCTCTAACTTAATTTTTAACCGCCCAATATATAAATTTCTACATGTCTATTCCAAGCAAACAAATTAATCTACAATGTGACCATCACATGGAAAGTGGAGGTTTTACCGACACCACGCTGTGACCTCCTACTCTAAATCTATAATGAGACCATCACATCCACCTTTCCTTAATAATTTCAACTCTTTCCCAATGGGTCCCACATGCAAAATGCTCATCCAAAGGCTCCTCTTTACTAGAAAAAGGAGAAAGACAACCGCATTTTATTTTCCTACCAAATGTCACAAAGCTCAGCTTATCCCGGGGGGGGGGGGGTGGGGGCGGCATAAATTTCATGTGCTGGGGAAAATAGTCGATTTTTAAAGAAGTTGGGTTCAGTCTATGTGAGTATGGCCATGATTTACACAGGCATTAATCCTTTGAGCAATAAAAATCAGAAGAAAAGGAAGTGCCGAGAGATCCTGGCCGCTCATATTCCAAGTGGGACGTATGTTTTTTTTGTTTAGACGGACAGGATTGGTAGATGGCTGAGTTTCCCCCCACCTGAAATTCAACATCGGCATTGATAGACAGCCAAGAAAGTGCGCCCCACTGACATGGACGAATCAAGCTCGTGGGGGAATCCTAAGCCAAAAGAGCGAAAACACAGGAGTCGAGGATGGTACAAATCATCCAATGTAAACGTGTGGGGGCCGGTCCCGGCAGCCTTTTATGGAGAAGAGAAGGTATCGCTGCACCCCTCATTCGTCCCCAGTTCGAAAGGGGGAAAATAAACTCAGAACCAGATAGAAAAGCTCAAAAAGTGTCCTTGTTCTTGACCGACATAAAAAATTTATGCTCCCTCCCACTACCATAATTTACACCATCGAGATTGCAATCTGCCCCCACAAAATATGCAGCAGCTGTTCTGTCACAGGCTCACAGTAGGAAAAAAAAAAAAAAAAAATGAGTGGCCAGTGGGGAGGCAGACAAAGAAAAATTGGTTATTTATTTGATGTGAGAAAAATTTACATTTATTTGATTTTATGTTTAGCCCATGTTACTTTATTTGCCATATTTATTTGTCTGGTGCTTAAAGCAACTGGAGGTTTGATAAATAAAAGCAATCCTCTTCAAATGAGAGTCTTCGTACCTACTCTTTCAAAAATAAGAGTTTTAGTTTCCTCTTTTTATGACTCTAATTTGGATGGCTCCATTGTAAAAAAGATTAGAACTACTTTTTTTCCTAAAGTAATATATAAATATAGTTAAGATTTTAATGATTTACAAAAACGTGCCTTTGATGTCGCTATCATCGACAGCACAAAAACAAATTACGTAATCAAATTTTCAAAAATGCTACACAAACATCACATTGAATTAAAAAAGATCCAGACTAAATCAATCAAATATAATAGTCTAATAGAGAGCAAAGGAACAACTTTGTGGATCTACTCCATCAAGCATCAACACCATGGCTCATTACTTGAACGGTTGGCAAGCTCTCAAAAGATGAGGGCAGTTTGGTGGTTGGTCCTTTTTGGGGTGAGGGACACATACTTTCCGGTGTCACTCAAGAGCACATACATTTAAGCAAACACAAAAGAAATGTACAAAAGCAAAAGAAAAATCACCACCAGCTTTTCCTTACAGCTCTCTCTCTCCTTTTCTCGAAATGAGCTTTTCCTTGAAATGTCTGCAATTTCCATAGAGTTCGAGATACGAAATCGTCTCTTTTCATCTTCAGATCTGAAGCGACAGAGATCGAATCTCTTCCATATTCTCTCTTAGAAATTCGCGGCATTTGCTTTGTTTTCACGGAATCAGTTGATGTTTTTTTTTCTTTTCATTCCAGATCGAAGGATCTCCATTCGAAATCGCGTTTCTTCCGCATTTAGACTTTTTGGCTCATGCCTTTGTATTTGATGACAGTTAGAGCTCTCGATTCGAAGGTATGGAGGATTAACGGTTTTGATTCGTTGGATAATGTAGATTTCATGCCATTGGAAAAACAGGTTTGAGGATGAGGTGATTGGCGCGGAAAGTTTGAGTTTCGGGCAAGGAGGACTGATACTTTGGAGAATTTGAGGTTGTTTTGACTTTTGGCGGGAAGATTTGTGGTTTTAACGCGATTTTTTTGTTGGATTATTGAAGAAAGCTGCTGCTATATCCATCCGAATGGTGAAATTTGATAGATCTGAGAGATTCTTCGTTCTTTTGTTGGGAATTCAGGGATTTGTTGAGTTGGGAATCGAGAAGAAGCTCGTTTTCCATTCCTGTTGAATCTTGTGTAATGGTGGATACGGTTGAAATCTGAATAACGAAAGTGTTAAGGAAGTCATCTCATTTTTGTTGTTAGATTGGATTTGATAGGATTGGGGGTTGTCTTTGCAACACAAATAGATCAATGGAGCATGTTGTTGGTGGAAAGTTTAAGCTTGGAAGGAAGATCGGAAGCGGATCTTTTGGCGAGCTTTATCTAGGTATAAATTGGAATCTTTCTTCCATTATTTATGCTGTGTTTTGGTTTCATCTATTTTCAATTCCATGGAAAGCTTTTTTTCTTATGTTTCTGTGGTTTGTTTGAATTAGGTGTCAACATACAAAGCGGAGAGGAAGTCGCTATTAAGTTGGTACGTTGTATCGGTGGGAGTTCACTTTTGGTTGGTGAGGTTTTGAACGTTTTTTAATGGATTACTAGGCAAATTGATGAAGTCGGTTGTTTTTTTTTTTTTGCATATTATTGATCTCTATAGAAAGTAGTAGATAATTATGTTGTTAGTACCTTTGCGGCCATGCAGACAGTGTTGACAATGCCATTCAGGAATAAGTTTTGATATGCAAACGCGATGGAGTGTAAAAAGAGAGAGAAAAAATCCATGTTTGCTGATTGTAACTTTTTGTTGAGAAATTATGCATAATCACTCTTGGTTGGTATCTTTATGGGGTTTTTTTTTTTTTTGCTTCTTTTGTGGTAAAATTTGTATTTTCATGAACATTTGTGCTCATGTCTATATCCTCTATAAACATGATCGATTTATTTCCTCTATAAACATATGATCGGTAGCCCTGTGGTAGGCATCTCCATCTCCACAGTGACAACCAGGTATGCACCCCTTCTTGTCTTGTGGTGAGGGACTCGGGTGGTGCGGGTGGGTGGGCGGGTATGTACAAGAGGGGAAAAAAAGTGTTGATGTATTGGTTGTCTCACGTTTGATCTCCCCCAAAATATCTGGCTATACGTATTTTGGGTTTTGGTCCAGCTTACCAACAATGTAGCGTAATCAACTAGGAAGATCTCTACGGTGGGTGCTATATACTTCAGCAATTGTCTCCTTTTCCCAGGTTTCAGTCAAGATATTAAGGATTTGAGGGAACTTTAGGCTGGAGAAATATCGCAAGATAAGGGGCTTTGTTCCTGGGAGTTCCACAATCGATGACAGTATTGTAGAGACCTAGATTCACTGCCTGACCTTTACAAAATATTGCATCTCTTCATGTGGGATTACAGACACTTGACAAACACAAGCTGGTGCTGTTTGTATTGGCTTGCGGCTTTTGAAAGTCTTTGCATCAACCATTGTGCTTTCATGCCTGCGCTAAATACGAACTTCACTTATTTCTTTGACCATGAATCTCATTGTCATCACAATTCACAGGAATCTGTGAAGACAAAGCATCCTCAGCTTCATTATGAGTCAAAATTGTATATGCTTCTACAAGGAGGGAGTAAGTTTTTACCTGCAAACATTGTTCTTTTTTTTTTTTATCACTAATTATTGGTGTTGAATATAATGAAAATGGTTTCTAAATGAAGCGGGAGTTCCACATCTGAAGTGGTTCGGAGTGGAGGGTGAGTACAATGCCATGGTCATTGATCTTCTGGGTCCAAGCCTGGAAGATTTGTTTAACTACTGCAACCGGAAGCTTACATTGAAGACAGTGCTGATGCTAGCAGATCAGTTGGTAAGTACAACATTCAATGGTTACTCTGGGAATTTCTTTGTTCCAAATAAGAGCATCATTTATAAAGGAACATTCTTGGTCTAGATTAATGTCTACTTATTGGTTTTTTGTTGGCTTTGTGATCTTGTTAATCTTTGATATGTTAGATCAACCGAGTCGAATATATGCACTCAAGGGGTTTTCTTCACCGTGATATAAAACCAGACAACTTCCTGATGGGTTTAGGGCGCAGAGCCAATCAGGTATATTTTGTTGCACAAGCATATTATCCTTCCCCCAGTTGTTATGGGATGTGCATCCACTGCATGTGCCTGAATCATATCCACTGCATGTGTCTGAATCATACTTACATAAGAATCTGACATTTTATTTTCTTTATTTTTCCTGTTTTAGTTTATGTCAGTTAAATTCTTAACCTTTAGGCCAGGGCCTCTTCATCTCCCAAGCCCCTCAAGAGTGAGCTAAGACCAAGAACTGCTCATTTGTGGTTCTTATTGAACCATATGTTGTTTGCTAATTTCCAACTTTTCATTCAGTAGGTTTTTTTTTTTTTTTTTTTTTTGTAAAAGTAACATAAAGATTATTTAGAAGGAAAAAAACCAAATTTTTATCATTTGGAAAGATTTTTTTAGGGGGGAAATAATAGAAATTACTCTTTGATCAGCAAGTTCTTGGCACTATTTTACCCACGCAGATTAATGAACTAAGTCAAGTTCGGTGAAAAAAAGACAAGATGTTAAATGTGCACTATTTACACCACTTTGTGGTTCAGGGTGTGCATACTACCTTTTGAATCTCAATACTTAAATGCCATGGGCACTTCCAAGTTCCAATACTAAGCCTTGAACCAAGACAAGATAAAGAAAAAAGAAAAAAGAAAAAAAAGAAAAAGAATCACAGAGGGCTCTAGTTGTGGATTTCCAGAGGATATGAGATGATTTTCTTTGTAGTGATGTAACCCTTGAATCTGTTGTACCCTAACCTTGAATCTTCTTTTAATTTGATGTTCCTTCAGGTGTATATTATTGATTATGGCCTTGCAAAAAAGTACAGGGACCTACAAACTCATAAGCACATACCATATAGGTACTTCATTTGCATTGTTGCTTCATGTTTACTTTTTTTTGTGGCAACTGACAACATGTCATAAACGAGAAAGGGAAATGTACAAACTTCAATCTCATTTTATGCTCTTCTATTGATTGTATGTGAGGTAATGTTGACCTTGTCAAATTCTAAAAGGTTGCACATCTATTTCTTTCGTCGTTGCAATTTTTTTTCTCATGTACTACATGAAGCATCATGCCTTCCTTACAGGGAAAACAAGAATCTCACTGGAACTGCTCGTTATGCTAGCGTTAATACTCACCTCGGAGTAGGTGAGTGATTGGTTAAGTGTAAACGAATAAAATTAGTATTTGATGCTGAGCTGCAACAAATTCGGTTTGTCCTTCTTTGTTTTCTTATTCTGATCAGCACTCTTATTCTTTATTCAGAACAAAGCAGAAGAGATGATCTAGAATCTCTTGGTTACGTTCTTATGTATTTCTTGAGAGGAAGGTCAAATTTTTATGCCAGATCTGTATTTGTAGTTCTTTTTTTTTTTGGTGATTTTTTTTCTCTCCTGCGAATCTCTCTATTTGTAGGCTTCCTTTTAACTGAACTTCTATGATTACTGTGTATCAGCCTTCCTTGGCAGGGTCTGAAAGCAGGCACTAAAAAGCAAAAGTATGACAAGATCAGCGAAAAGAAAATGCTGACTCCTGTAGAGGTATTGGCTCTTTCTACCTGATAGTGGTTCTTTTTATAAAATAGAATAAAGAACATGTTCCTCTTTTTTTTTGTTTTTTCTTTTTTTTTTTAATGAATATTCCTGATATTTTAAGTCAAAATCATTTTAAGAACTATATTATAAATACTAAATTGGTCAACAGGTGCTCTGCAAATCCTTCCCATCAGAGTTCATATCATACTTCCACTATTGTCGATCCTTGCGGTTTGAGGACAAGCCAGATTACTCCTATTTGAAGAGGCTTTTCCGAGACCTCTTTATTCGTGAAGGTATGTGTGAGATATGTTGTTATTGTTTGTAAGTTAAGACTGAAACCATCTCATTTTTGTTATTCTTATGTCCTTAGGCAGGATATACTTTTTTTTTTCTCCTTTTTTCTTTTTCCTTCAAAAGTGATGAAAACTCACTCTGTAGTGAACATATAATGTTCAGGTTAATTAATTAGAACACAGCTCTTCTGATTCTTACTTTTTACAAAACTGCAGGTTATCAGTTTGACTATGTATTCGACTGGACTATATTGAAATATCCTCAGATTGGCAGCAATCCAAGAGCTCGAGTAAGAGTTTAAAGAACTCTTTTTTGGTGGGACTTCAATTTATTCATGCATATACTTAGCATTGTAAGTAAAAGACATGGACACAACGCGTGTGTTAAGACTTTGAGAAACAGGGAGACCCACTCTAAAGCGTAGTTTTTCAACCCAGTGATTTGACAAGACTCATCCAGTGTTACCAGCTCGAGTTTAATAGGAAAACTGATAGGTTGACCGGGCAGGTTAAAATGCCCGTAAAGCGATCCATCTGGCTTGGCCAAACCTAGACAACTCTGTCACAAGTTTGCCAGTTAGTCCAATCAGATTTTTACCAAATTTGTTATATTCGGTTCAACCCAATCCAATCACCACTGGTTGACTTGGTTGAGTCCACTCGATTGGGTTCACCACTAGATAAAAAAAAATATGCACTAGAGAGCCCAACATAGATATCTCCTTCTTTTTAGCTCATCTCATCAATCTAGGGTGGGCTTAATGAGTCCTAGTATTTAACTATTAAGTACGACATGAGAAGATGTTAAAGTAAACTATATGAAATTGAAAGATATTATTACTGTTTATGAAAGCATCCAATGGTAGGAAGTGTACATAGAAATATAGAAAGGCATGGTTATTATATAAAAATCACAATGGTAATTTCCACTAACAAGAGAGAGCTCTCTTTAGATTAGCTGCATAATTTTGTCTCTGATATTTCAATCATCTTTTCCTTTTTAATGGATTGCCCTCTTTCTGATACTGTAATTTCAGTTTGAGCTTATTTCAATAATGCATGTTCTATGTTCTATTTCTTTTGTCGCTTTTCAGCAATCCAGTGGAAGAACAGGAGCAACTGCTGGCCCATCTGCAGAAAGGCCAGAGAGAACCTCAGGTCTGTTCTCTTCACAAAATCTTTCAGTTATCTAGATGCATTTTTTATTTCTAATAACTGCTTCAAGATGAATTGATTTACATGTTTTGTTTAGTTGGACAAGAGATACGTGATCGATTCTCAGGTGCAGTTGAAGCTTTTACTAGAAGAAACAATTCAAGTTCCGGTTTGCATGCTGATCATTCCAAAAACAAGAGTCCAGAAGATGCAGCTGCATTACCCAAGGAAGGGGTAAGAAATTTTAATGATGCCATTCTTTGGGGTTGATATGCACCTGATCTTTGAATATGAATTGTGCAATAGGGTAGCAGATTTCAATATTTAGGAGCAACTATTGACCAAAGGTTTTAAGTTGAACGTCACAACTAGAGTCAGTACAGGGGGCAGAGTGGAGACAATCTAGTGTTGTGCTATGTGATTGTGGAGTGCCACATTGCTTGACAGGGTATTATTAATAACATGCCAATGGACCTACTTTGTTGCTATGGTGCTTAATGTAAAATAAAAAATTAGAAGAAGCTAAAGTATGCATGGTCAAGATGTGCATGCTTAGATGGTTGTGAAATGTGAAAGATTTGGAAATGAGTTAAAACTTAGTAGCTCCATTAGAAGAGAAAATCAAGGAATGTTGGGGAACTCAAGCAAAAGACAAAGGAAAAACCCTATACGATGAATTGATTGAAAGGTTACAACTTCAAGGAACTAGGCGAACATGGAGCAGTGATTCAAAACTCAGACTTGGCCCCCGACTCAGTCCCCTTTGGGTTGATTCAGCCAAGTTGGGTCGAGTCCAGGTTTAGGCCCAAACGGATCCCCAAATTTTCAAAAGGAATCTATAAAAGTTGCCAGAGATTTCAAAACCTTAATCTTATACCAAATTTATTTTAACTACTCTTGATCCCATTTATCTCTCTCTTATGCTAAGATTTCAACATTCAAGCTATTTATGCCAATCACCTATCAATCCCATCTCTTCCATTATGACTTTCACCCCTTTTATGCTAATCGCACTCCAGTCAATTCCTTCTCTCACATCCCCTCATTCACATTAATTTCTTAATTCTTCATCTTTTCTTGTGAGTGAAAAGCCCTGTGGAAACCTCCACTTGCCATCCACAATACCTTGAAGTTGTTCAGTATGTCCAAACAGTAGAATGCCAAATCCTCTTACAATGATGCCACTGCTCCTGATTACATGGACTTGTGGTGGAATGGAGTCTACTCATATGATCACGATTCACCAACCATACATTCGGGTCAATGACTAAGGGGCAAAGAAATAGAACCAAACCCCCACCCACCCCCCCCAACACACACACACACACGATTTACCTGGTGTGTGCGCAACTGTGGGGAACAGTCCTGTTGGGTCAAATAGCAAAGGGATACTCTTGTCAGCCAAAAAGAAAAAAAATGGTATTATGAAGCTTAATTAACTAAAAAAATTCAGTCATGGGAGCTCCTGATTATTTAGTAAATTGATTTCTTCAAAAGAAGTCATGATTTTGTACCAGCTGTAATAAATGGAATTGACTTTCTTGTCTGTTCTTTATTTTTTTTCCCAATTTTTATTTGAGGTTTTTTAGTTTAAATAATGTCATCTCCAACTTTGTGTTAAGCACTCATAAGAAGGCTTATTTTGTATTGGTTGTAAACTAATTCAAATGTTAGAAGGTGAGCCAACAGAGCAAGTAGTGCGCCAGTCAGCCATCTATATGGGAGACCTAGGAGCAAGATCACGTTAGAGACCCCCAAATCCATAAGTAGCATCTCAAAGGAAAAGAACAAGAACTGCTCATAGTATAATGATATAGGTTTTTAGTATAGTATTAAAGAGTTTTGACTTAAGATAGAGAAAGGAACAAGATTTTCTCATGCCATGATTTTGGATTTGTATTATTATTACAGAAATTTCTACATTGTTGGAAAATTTGAAAAAACAATTATAATCTTAGTATTTGTAATTTACAATTTTTGGACTCCTTCCTTACCATCTTCTCAGGGATCTGAATCCAATAGAGGCCATGGTTCCTCACGAAATGGCAGTGTGTCAAAGAGGGGTGTTGCTTCGAGCAGTCAGCCAAACACCTCCGGCGCACCCAGTGAGCTGGGTAGTCGTTCAACTCGGCTTTCAGGAAGTGGCCGCCCATCAAGTGCCCAGAGAATCCAACCTGGCTATGACAAGTCATCCCTCTCTCGTGGTGCAGCTGCTCGAAGCTCCCGCGACGACCCTGTACGGAGCTTGGAACTTCTCTCAATTGGTACAGAGAAACGGAAGTGAAGAAAGATATAGAGGCAGTGGGACCAGAAGGAGCCTGGTGAGAAATTGCTTCTGTTGAGAGATAAAAGAGAAGTCCTTTGCTGTTACTTGTCTGAGTTTGTTTTTCCGAGCATTAGTTAACTTGCCTTGGATTCTCTCTGCCAATATTCTTTTCGTTTAATTTTTTTTCCTGATGGTGGTAAACCGTAATCGATGTATAATGAAAATATCCTCTATGGTATTCTTCACAGGAGGTTCTCATTCTCTTATTCCTGGTGGAGAGGAGTATCATGAACGTTTCCAGTCTCTTATTTCTTTTAGAGACTCTGGAAAGTATAATGTGTTATAAACTCATTCGAGGATGAAAATATTTCTTCACTTGAGAGTTGTTAATATGTGACCCTTTTCTTACTAATGAATATATCTTACACGCTCTGCCCCGCGGGTGTTGTATTTTAGGATGCTTTTTCTTATATGCTATTAATTTAGAGTGTCATGGAACCTGCTCCATCGATATTCACAGATTGTCAGCCTGTATACCACCTGGTGAAACTTCAATTTCAGGATCCAATAATCATCGTGGCTTATCTGTATCCTTTTTTTTTTTTTCTATTCATTCAAGATTTTATTGTTCTCTTCCTTCACTTGGTTTGTTGAACTTCTAATCCATCAATACAGTGTATGGTTCAATATATTCAATTTGCATGTGATTTTCGATACTCATGAACTGATCTTTCACATGTTGTAACGCCCCAATTCCGAAAACCGAAGATAACGTTAAGGTACCCGAAGTTGGCGCGCTACTTTCCAGAAAAACTGAGAACTTCCAAGATTGTAGTTCGCAGTGAGGTCAATTTTTAAAACTTTTCAAACAACATCATAATCAACAGTTATATTGTGGAAGCGTAATAAAAGATAGTGGAAGCAATAGTATCATGTAATAAATCAGATGTAACAATGCGGAAGTTTAATATAAATCTCAAAGTGTAATTATCAAAATGTTTATACAAATCATACTATCTACCTATATCTCACTACAGAATATTCTCAAATCCCAAAACAACTACACTCAGTCCCCCTGTGCAGGCTCTCCATCCTTCGGCTCAACTACTTGGTCAGCCGGCCCCCACCTGTAGTCACCGACTATAGGCGCCTCGTAGATCGCGTCACCTGCAGGATCATGGTCTGGACCTAAGCACCAAAGATGGGTCAGATCCAAGGATCTGGCAAGGCACCATATGCAGACAGGTATATAATCATATGAGTAACAAGTATACATAATTTAGACAGTTGAGCAGTAATAGCAGTTTAGAATCAGAAATGTAAAGTACACTAATCTAATCAGACAACAAAAGGGCACATTCACACAAGCTAAATACACCGCGAGATATTATGCCGCGGCCTTTCCGTACTGTAAACGTCCCATACCATAAAAAGTTTGCAGTGGGGAAAAGGTAATAACCATGCAAGGGATAACAACCCTGAAATAATCATAATATACAATATATAACACGGATCACACCCCTCTATCTCACCGATCACACCCCTTTATCAGATTAACTCGGACGCGGTATCACACCGTCCGTCTAATCACAGCTCATCATGATAGCTCTAAGTAACCAACACATAACTCCTACCAGAGATTATCAGTCAACTAGCTGAGCTTAGAACAACTGAGTGAATGTAAAGTGCCGACTCGGGAAACAAGTACGGGTCAATGTCTGTCTAGGCTTATCTTGCGTAAGCAAGATCCTAACCAAGTCCCTAAAAGGTTATAGTACAACAACATGATACACAGTCCGATATCCAAGTCCAAGTCCAACATCATTGGATCCACTCCAAGGCTCACAACCGTGGCCTGAGGTAACACAAGTACCATACCATGTCCATTCCACAAGTATTCATCACATGCTCATACCCAATGAGCTAACAAACCGTTAAAGACTAACCTCTCTAATCTATGGTTCCATATTCCCAATCTTAGGCCGTATAAGGGCCCGCCTAGACACAGACACCGGTCAATTATCTCCAAACACAACATAGGGTCACCTCTAAGTAATCCTAGGTTCAAGTCCTCCAGTTTCCATTAATTAATAGGTTGAGACAATAACAAGGAAAATAGAGAAGAATAACACAAGAATCCTCAAAACATGGAATCAAATGGAAATAGACAAGGACCAATCCTAGGTAGTGATCAACTCTTGGTTCAAGCCTCATCACATGATTGGATCCTTAACTGTAGCCTCAGGTGTCAAAAATGGTAAATCTGGTGCTCCTGAAGTTGTGGACACCATGGACTACAATTAAGGTTCGAGTTATTGATGATTCGAATCCTAAAACCTCAATTAGTGGACCCCACGAATCAAGGCTGGCCATGCCATTGATTCGTGTGTGGCACACTTGATGGAAGGTTATTTGGATGGTCAATGGACCCCACAATTGATCAAACATAAAAAATATTGAAGTCTGGAAATCTCACTGTTCACAGTTTGCCCGGTCGACATCACACCCTGGGATGTCGACCGGGTGAACTGGATGTTGACCTCCCAGGTCGACATCCTGCAGTGTCCCTGGTCGACATCGTGGCCTTGATGTTGACCGGGTCCACTGAGACCTGGTGTCAAACAGCTGGGGGGTTCTGCAGGAAAACCAGTGTATCTGGTTGACATCATGGCCGTGATGTCGACCGGGTACACAGCATTTCTGCTCTGTCTGAAAATCCATGTTTCAACTATTTCCTGCAAGTTCATGTGTGCCCGATCTACCGAGATAGGGTCCGGTCGACCGGGTACATTGTTTGTACACGGTTCCAGGAAAAATAACTGAGACTTGTATTTCAATCATTTTAGTGTGCCCGGTCAACCGAGATAGGATCCAGTCGACTGGGTACACGCAGATAACAAAATTCCAGATTTTTTAGATTCTTCCCTTTTCAACCCAATTTTCATTCAATCCAATCCAAACCTCCTCCATGCATCACATAATCAAAAATAAACACAAAAACACTCCAATAAACTCCATCCACCATCCAACCGGGCCATTGATCTTCCAAATGGGAGAACCCATCCATCAATGGCCATTTTCCCATAAACAAGCTCAAGAAGAAGATCTAAACATGCATCTCTACTCAATTGAATTGAAATTACAGAAACAAAGAAAGAAAGCATGCATCAAGTGAAATTAGCATAGAGTACTTGCCTTAGTGAAGAAGAAAAGGAAATTGAAGTGAGAGAAGAGATCCAATAGGGTGATAGTTGTAAATTGGGAGGGTCTTCTAGCCTCCTTGTGCTGAAACTTAAGGGAATCAGGGTTTTCTTGCGGAAGAAGATAGATTAGATGAGGGATGAGTGACAATTAGGGTTTAGGACAATGTTTGCAATAGTTTAGGTTTTATAACTTAGGGTTTTAGGCAAATGACCAAAAGGGTATTTTGGTTGTTAATGGAAATGAAATGGGGCCATGGGTAGTTTAGTCTTTAGGTGAGGTTCTAGAATATTCTAACCCTCATTAGCCCTCCTATTAATTCTAATGAAAACCAAATCCTAATTAAATCAAAACCTTCTAAAATTAACCAAAAAGCATCTAATATCTATTAAGAAACCTAAACAAGCTAATTCTAAAACTTAGGAATATTAGAAACTATACTACAAATTCCTATTAATTAGCATATTAAAGCAAAAAACACTTTATTAATTATTATTTAATTCAAACTGAGGGCCCACCAGGGGTGAGGCCTCACACATGTTGTACCTGTTAGTGTTAGATGTTCAAACTTCCAACTGCTGTCTGAAATCACCCTCAGGCAAGCTGTTGGAACGGTTTGTTAATTTTAGTTTCCTTTGTACACAAATTTATATGTTTGAGCGTTTATTTTGTGCACAGAATGAAAATGATGTCCAAAGGAGAATGGTTCTCTTTTCTGCAGTTCTCGCTTTCTGAGGTGAAGACACCTTTGCAATTTTTGAGGAAAGTAGATCTGGATCCAAGAAATCAAAAACCACTTGCTACAGTCATGCATGAGGAAAAATACATCTCACCATGGAAAACTGTGCACAAACAAGCCTCTGTTTATGCTAATTAAGTGTTTGGGTAAGTCAGAACAGTGTTTGGGTAAATCAGAACTAACTACCAGTACACTCATGGCTAAGCGGTGTTGGCACTTTTAGTATTACACATATATTCAGGGATCGGTCATTGGGTCTTGAAGAGTAAAGTATCTCTCCTAATCAAGAGTCCACCCTAGCCGGAAAAAAAAAAAAAAAGTAATTTCTTGTGTTCATTGTTTTGGGGGGTTTTCTTCTTCTTCGTTTATTTTTAATAACTATTTACGGTAAACATAGTTGCATGTAAAAGTACCGAGTTCAGGGCTCAGTTGCCCAAACGTTAAAGCAAGGAGACCTTATAGGAGGATCAGTCAAATGGGCAGAAATCACAAGTTCTGAAGAGAGGCCCGTCCAATTACCAAGGTTGGAAAACTCATGATTTGGACTCAACTTTTTATATACAAAAAAAGATTCTACACAGAGGCTCAGGAGAGTCATGTTTTTTTAAAAATGATTTTAAGAATATTTAAAAATAAATCTGTTACTAATAAAATATAAAAATACGTTTGTTTACATGCATTCATGATAATCAACTCAAATTAATAAATTTATATATGCAAGAAATTGCTACAATAAGAAAAACAAAAGAAAAATGTTGCATATTATATAATTTGTTAGTTTAAATATTGATCGTAAAAGATCAAATATAAGTTTTAAATTACATTCCAGTCATCATTTTTAAATAACTAACTACAAATCACTTATAAATAAATTTTTATTATTTAAAATTAGATCCGCCTATTAAATGGTTCAAAATGCAAAAAAATTATTAAAATGAGATGACTCGGCCGAGTCTCCCTTGTTTTTGACTCGGTCTTTTGTCAAAAAGTGATGATTCGGGATAGCCGGTAACCAAATTATGCCCCGTCTCACCTTTTTGGGATAATTAAACACAAAATAAGTAACAATTGACTAAATGAGGCATGCTGCATGCGTACAGACGGTCAATGTAATGCCCACATTGAAGGAGGGCCTGGAATGTTGCCAATATCATGTAAGCCCGGACCAAGGGACGGTATGGTATGAGCATTCTAATTTTGGAGTAAATCTAGTTTGTCCAACAAAGAATGCGGAGTGACATGCAGATGCAGCAGAAAGCTCCCAAACGAGATATACACATAGCCTTGGGCAAATTGACGGTTAAATGAAAAACAAAGCGTGCAATTCTCATTCAACTGCAAAACTGCCCATTCAGACTACTGAGCACCTTTAACCCGTCGTTGTCAGACTGGGCCACGCCAACCCTTTCTTAAGCTTGGAACAGCCCATGCAGCGGAACCCACTTGGATGCATCTAAATGATGTAGAAAGTATAATAAGTATAACAGGTCTCACTAAAATCAGTGTGAAAAAGGCTAAAAGATCCATCCAATCATGCAATGTACTATTTTGAAGGCCTCAAACTAAGACCAAATTCTCACCTTTGAATGAGTGTCAAATTTTGCACAATCAACTTGTGGGTTAGTTTAAAGATTTCAACAGGAGCCAATTCACAGCAGGAAGGGGGCATGCGGGCCCAATGGGTCAGGCTGTTCGTTGCTATTCAGATATGAACATCAATGTTGGACCTAACAAGATGAAAAGTAGTTTCTTGAATTTTTATTTTTTGTTATCTTCACCCAAAAACATGTAAAAGGAAATGATATTTCTTATGGAATAACAATGACCAGTATCAACCGTCCAGCAAAACTCTGCTAATCTTCCACATACAGGCAGCCAAATACTCACAGAAACCCAAATGCTCCATTAACATAACCACACATTTACTGATAAAAAAAATATAACCAAGGTTTTTATTTCTGAGAAATTTCATCTATTGGTTCAAGAACCCTTTTAATAAAACGTAACACCTCTCCAATAAAAAGATAAATCCAGTGTACTGTTTTGGGTACAAGCTAAAGAACACATTGGCAAATAAAAGAGAGAAGGGAGTTCAGTCTTTGATCCACCATTTCTTACTTTTAACTTTTTCTGATTGTATAGCACAATGCATTATAAAAAGCTTAATCCCCACCCGTTTTTGGATGGTATGATTTAAAATTGAGGTACAATCGTGATATGTAGAAATGATATTGGCACATATAAACATAAATGCCAGACAATACCATCCACACTGGTGAATATTCTTGAACAATTAAGAGGCTGCATTTCGCATATTAAAAGAAGACAGCAAACATGTACAACATTCATCTCAGGGATTTCTGAGTGCTGCCAGCCTCTTCTCAAGCTCATCCACATCCGAGCTGCATATAAGATAAAATGCATAAATAGGTGAAGAAGATGAATGTTGTATGAATAAATGTATATCATGAGAGAGATGGTTCCAAAGGCAACTTAGAGAAAACTGTACAACTGCATCAGATAAGCTATTATCACCTTGAGACTAGATAAAATACAAATCATGACACAAGAATTATCAAAGGAAAGAAAAGGTGAGTAGAAAGGAGTACTGTATGAGTGACTCCATAGGCCTTTAATCCGGTGATATTAGACCCAATGGCCTGCCTAGATAGGTAGGTGGAATATGGAGTATGTGGATGGGTGGTGAAGGTCCAAGTGATATTGCTACGACTAATTTCAACCATTGCAAATATTTGTGATTGGATCTAAACCCTGGGGTGATTTGATGGCATGAACTGATTACACAACTAAGAAAAAAATAGTCCATAAAAAATCCGTTATTACCTGAGCTTGACTTATTTCAGCCATTGCAAATATTTTTTGACCATTCAATGTGTGTGTGTACATATATATTAAAGTATTTTACCATTCAAATATATATATATATATATTAAAATATTTGAAAATAGACACATCTCTACCATGATTGCATTGGGTGGAAGTTAAAACTCTTTCAATAATTCTTTCAATATGTTTTCCAAAAACCAAAAACCCCTACTAAATAATAGCTTTTTAGCATACTGGATAAAACAAAATAGAATACAAATTCAATATTTTCTACATAAAAATTATTAAAAAATGTGTGGAAGATCCAAACGCAACCAAACTAGTTCATTCCAATTAGTGAAATAGACCTACCTGATAAAAAACTGTTGAGTAAATTAAATTGTGATTATTCAACCAAACTATGATCCTGGTTGGAACCTAGTTCTTCTAGGTATTATGGACATACCTTCCAACATCCTGACTCTTCTTTGCAGCAATTCTTCCTCTGGGAGCTGAAGACAACTGGTAGAAAGATAAGCAAGCAACGTTAGATGCTACTATATAAATAGGATATAAGCTATCATATTACCTAGATAAAGAGAACTAATATAGCTAACCTGTGAGGCGACATCGACACCAATTTCATCTAGGACCTGCAAGATGAGCCGTTAAATTAGAGATAAAATTAGAGCAGCCCTCAAAGTTCACATATAAAGTGATCTCATTGTGCTCTGTGCGTGCGTGCGCACGCACAGATGGGTTGAGTGCGCACAGATGGGTTGATCCCTCAACCATGCATAGGCCTTCCCATTCTCCTACCCTTGATGAATTACATACATCTAGATTAGGTAGGCTCTACAAGGTAGTTCTCACATGAAAGGCTCCATGTGTGTGTGCATGTGCAAAAGTGAATAACAGTTATCATCTTTCCTCGAGAGAGAGAAGTACAAAGCATGATATAGATTGATTAAAGGAATTGTTTTGGGTGATAAAGAAAGGTAAATAGAACATGCCTGATTAGTCAACTCCTCAGTTTCATCTTCGGCCTCATCATTGTCCAAGACATCATCAAGGGATTCTGACATCATCTCACTCTGCATCAAAGAAACCCCAAACCAAATCATATTAAAAAGTCACAGGTTACGCGGTACTCTCTCTTCCATCATGTTCAAGCTACAGATAGAACTCTGAAAAATAATATTATATCAAGATGAAGGAAAGGGCTGGTTCCAAAAAATGCATACATTTATGCGGGTCAAAACAAAATAATGGTCAAGACAAAGAAGATAACCATAAGGAAAAGAAAATATAAGCTCATGCAAGGCAAGCAAACATATAAATGCTAACTGCAACAGGAAACAAAAACATATAAATCCCTTAAAAAGTTATCAGCAACTCAGCTCTCTAGAAGGAGCAACCCAAGCTTCTCTTCCAAAGGCCTGGAAGGAGCAACTCAGCATCACCTCCAAAGGCAATCATTGACCCAACAAAAACTTGGAATCTCGACCAAAGACATTGAGAAGCTTGCCACTCATTCCAACTTGACAACCTCACTACGGAACTCTAAGAATGTCTAGATGTGGTCATCACCTAAGTTCCAAACAAGTGTGTCTTGGATCAACCCGTAAACATTTGGACTGCCAAATTCCTTTTCCAGCAATAACTGAAGTGAAAATAGCACCAAGGACTTTTCAGCAAAGGTCGAAACATTGAATACAACATTAGAGGTGGAAAATTCAGAACCCTAGAGTAATGGCGGGAGAAGTATCCTTTTGGGCCCATTTGTTTGTATGGAATTAAAACCCTAGGAATTCTAAGAATGTATTCCCATCAAAGTGGCTAAAATTGAAGAAACAACGTGAAGATCCATAAATGAGCATCAACTAATCTCCCCTTCGGTGTAAATGATTACCCAGTAAATCAAATCCTGGGAATACACATTTTAACATGGAATTCCGAGGAATCTAATTCCATGCAAACAAACTTTGTGTCTGTTTAAATCATTAAGGACGTGATTAATAACAGGTGAGGAATTCATGAGGAATCCACAGATTTGAGGATTTCTCACTGCCCTTGGAACAAGGATTCCTAAGTGACGATCTGTATATTTGAGGATTTCATATTGATATAGGTGCGTATCAATACATAAAGCTAAGAAAAAATTGTATGGATGCATAAATCCTCAAAATTGAAGATTTCCAAATCTCGTGGAGGAGGTCAGACCTGAAAATCCTCAAAAATGAGAATTTTCACTAGCCCAAGTCCTCAGAGATTTACAACTGCCAAAAGTGGGTTTTCCGCGACTGATTTGATTTCCAAAAGTGACTTTAAATTACTTTCTAGTTTCTACCTAAAACATTCTTACTTTGCTTTACATAGAACTTTTGCCACACACCAAAATAGATAAACAAAAAAGAACGACAGCTCCACTGGAAGCCTAGATGCCATCCTGTGCAATGTAAATATTACAAAAGGCTAAACAAACTTCCTGGAACTTGATTACATAATATCATTTTAACTTAGAGTAGATATGTCACGATATAAACAAGAAATAGAAATCTTACAGTCATATCCATCTGTGCTGACTGCTTCTGAAATTCTTGCATCACCTTCATTTGCTTTGCAGGTGCCATTTGCTGAAAATGAAACCAAAATTATTTATAAAAAAAAAAAAAAAAATCAGTGAAAGGGAAGACATGAGAAAATTTGAAATGAGTTGCTAGTCTGACACAATGAAAATGGTAATCCATGTGCAGATGCTGACAAACTATCCACTTAGGATGATCACACAATAAATGTATATTCTTTCAAGTTACAAGGCAAGACACACAGAAGTGACTTAAGTAGATTATATTATTTTTCATCATATCCCATACCTTATTCATAGCTGCCATTGCTTTGCTAGCACCTTTCATGCCATCTGCGACAGAAGTGTTGGCATGCATTGCCTGCAATGGGTGAAAAAGAGAAGGAAAAACTTTAGGAGACATAATGATGCTTGACAAAATCAAGTAAATGGACAGCAAACCCACTGATGGGGATGTATATGGGGAATAGAGATAATAATAATAATAATAAATAATAATAATACTATTATTATTATTAATGAATAGAGGTAAAGAGAGAGGGACCACCTGTGTGTGTGTCGCAATACCACGCATCTGAGCTCGGCTACCTTGTAAATTAGCAATTTGTTGTCTTAGCCTGACAAGCTGACGGGCTAAAATTTTTGTTGCGGCCTGCAAAATATGAGGATGATAAACTATCAGTTACAACTAATCCTACATTTTTTACAAGGAGCTGCCACAGTGCCACTGATGGTTCAATGACAATAACTTTCCATCTGTACATACAATGCATACATACATAGAGAGAGAGAGAGAGAGAGAGAATGATTTTTATCCCTTATGTGTTCCAATCTAATCTGTGCAATGAGCCCGGTAATGATAACCACACATTCCAATCTAATCTGTGCAATGAGCCCGGTAATGATAACCACACACACACACACACACACACACACAGAGATGGCCACTCATTCAAAATTCACTCCAATGGGAGTGGGAACCACCAATGGAATGATCACATGTAAAAAAGTGATTTTTTTATTGGAGTTAATAGAGTAATTTAGATGTGATCAATCCAATGGTTGGTTGTCACTCCCATAGAAGTGGATTTTTATGGTGCCTATAGATTGCAATGGAGCATCCTCCCACTTTTGAGTGGAAGTAAGTTGCATGGACTCACGTATGTGTGTAAATTGGTAAGGTAACATCAAAGAACCTACTTCATTTCCAGTTTTAGCTGTCCTCTTTATTTCCGCAACAAGCCTTTTCTCCTGTCACATGAATTTAGCTCAATATAAATGTTATACAATCAAGCCAACAATCTAGCCATAGATTGGACCCTGTCAGAAACAAAATAGTATATCATTTAGCATACTTCTAACTGCAATGTTGCAATCTCCCTCTCAATCCCTGAAAAGTTCAAAAAAGTCATGATCAGACACTTTGGGGTAAGTATTGACTTCACCTCACATCCAAATACCAAGAACAAATTGAAAAACGAATTTTTCAAGACAACAGAAATTCCTCAGCGGTTGAGTCCTGTAATTAGAGAAAGATAGAAGATAAAAAGGAACAATAACAAAACAACAAACAGCTAACAACAAGATAGATCAGGCGCAACAGAAACAGTAAAGCAACTAATGATACATGAGAGCTTCTAGAACAGCATATTGCATGGCAGATTATAGTAATATGTAATGCATACAACAATAATCAATATTTTCTGGGAGCAGGTTGGGTTTATGCAAGGTAGATCAACTACAGAAGTCAATTTCCCATTATGACTATAGACAACTCATGAAAAAAAAATTAAATAGGAGAGAAAAACTTATATAATTTTTTTTATTTAAAAAGACATGCGACAGAGCAGCGAGGAAGTTGATGTGGCCGACATTGAAGAGAAAAGCATCCCAAAAAAATAAATGAAGATTATACAAAACATTTATCAATTGGTAATAACAAGTGTGAAAAGTGCAGAGAGATGGCAGAACCTAGTTGCAGTAAGATAGCACTTGAGTCTGCAGTTAGCCCCTATTACTAGCCTTGGATACCCAAGATGATTAATCCATGTTGTTTAGTAATGTTGTGTGGTACAAGAAGTTGAAGAAAGGTTTTTCGCTAAATGAGTTCAAAATTTATCTACAAGAAATGTTTTCAAAAAATAAAATATCTACAAGAAACTTTTGAACAAATCAAGGGTTTGGGCAAGTGGCAATCCATCGAGGGAAAGGGGCAGGGAAGCCCCCTAGACCAGGTCCTTCTTTGCTTGGGGACAGACTAGTCCTTCTTTGCTTGTTATAAATTAGATCAGTGCATAGGCAAAGTGAAGACAAAGTAGTGGAGTTTCGTGCAATAGCTTTAAAATGGCATTTTCGAAATACAATGTTTACCCTCCTCAATTTATAGAGCTAAATGTCAGGCAATCAAGAGACAAAAGAAGATAAAGTAAATGTGGCTCACATGTGTTTAGCACATGAATTGTGAAGTTACAAGAAAAAATATATAAAAACAGAGCCAGGAGCAAGTACATAAGAAAATAGTGGTTGATGAGTGTCCTATGTGCTTTGAAGATGAAACAAAGTGCTGGCCTCACACTTCTTAATTGTAACGTGGCTAGATAGGTATGGAATTTGACAGCACCTAGGTTTTGTACCGCCTGGCATGCTGGGGATAACTGATGATCACTTCAAGGCATGAAACTTTAACTTCCACAAAGTGAGGGAATGTTCTATGGATGCTCTGTTCCACGCAGCCATTTGGTCCTCGTGGAAGAAGAGGAAAAAAAAAAAAAAAGATTCTTCGAGAATAAATCAATGGGTTTGGCAAACTTGATCTCCCCTGTACAGAGCAAAGTAAGAACATTGTCTTATGTATAGGGGTTTCCGTTTCGCACAAGCTCCTTGAATGAGGCAATAGTCTGATAGAAACTTGCCAGTGTCTGATTTAACCAATGAGGTCGTCTATTCTGCTGCCAAGTTCAACAAAGCTAAACTTAGGGTTAGCGCTAACAAGGACCCACGCTTGGCTAAGTTGAAAGTCTAATTGGTGACTCCAGCGCCCTGGGTTAGCACTATCAACTATACCCAGTTGCTGGCCATAGCAACTGGAGTTCCCAAGCTCTTGTACTGTGTATTGGGTTGCATGTAAAAGTTGGAGTTGATTATAGATTGGTGGCTAGTCTAATTAATTAGTGAATGTAATGAGCTTACTCATAATTCAAACATCTGATCCTTCTTGCAGGCCAAACTAAAAATGAATTCTATAATTTCATTTTTTCAAGAACAAATACTCAATACATGACAAAAAATTCCAGTAAATCAACCAAAGAAAACCCTAAAGACAGATCTCAGCAGAAGGAAACCAATTAATACCTCTCGTCGCATTCGCCATTTCTCTCTTACTCGACCGAATTGCATCTGAAACCAATAATACAATGATCATATAAAAAAAACAAACTGCAATCGAATATCAATGAATTCCAATGAAATTGGAAGAAATTAAACGAATTTGTTGATGAAACCCTAAAACTATAGGAAGGAAGCATTGATTCAAAGAAAAAAAAAAAAAAACAACAGCAACAGTGTGAAAAGAAGAAGAAACCCTTGGAGAATTAGGGATTCGGACCTTTTGGTGTGGGTTTTTTGGCGAATATGTTCATCTTTCAACTTCAATTGCACGATCTTACGAAGATTGATCGGAATTCGATGAGGATAGAATCTCGGATGAAACAACTTTGCTTTGGAAGAGAGAGATTGGAATAACAATAGGATAGAAATGAAAGAGAATTGAATAAAATAATGGTAATCTAATACTGAGAATTGTCGGTTCCTTCGAAAATGGAAGGAAACCAGAGAGAGAAGACGCGGTTTCTCCTTCTTACGGGCTACCTCTCTCTCTGCGAGTCTTCCACCACATGCCAGAAACCTTTCATGGGACCCTGATATATCCATGTAGTTCATGGGTCAAGAACAGCCCACTGACATCTAAATGGATAGGGTTGGGCTAGACCCGCATAACCTATATCATTTAAAAATGACACTCAGGGTCAACAGTCAACACGTTTTTTTTTTTTTCAAACAAACTCACACGTTGTTTTCCAAATTATAAGCCACTTTTTTTTTCTTTGCAAATTTCTTAATAGATGTGATAGATCAATGATTCAAATTTGATACGACATTAATTTTTACACTCATACAGTTATTCAAAGGTTTGTATAGTGGTTTGGTGGTCGTACAATCAAGAAAAAAAAAAGTTTTTTCGCTTTTATCCTACGTCTTGCGATGTTTTACAGACGGACAGTTCTACTGTAAATATATATTTTCTGACTGTTTTAGTGCTATTGTCAGTTTTAACACTTTCCATACGGTAATTGTCCTATTTAAAAATATCACTCAGGGTCAACAGTCAACACGCATATCATAAAAATAGTATGGTGTTTTAAATTTTTTTATGCTTAATGATCGTAGCCCCAAGTGCAAGGCCGCGATTGTAGTAATAACCGGTGAAACCGGATCGATCCACGGAGAGTTTATTTATCGCAAAACCTGTCCTAATAAAAAAAACTAGTTCTAGCCTAAAAAAAAACTATACAAATCAAACTTTCTAATTGAATTAAAAATTAATTACAAATCTGAAATATTAATTACAACCAAAGAAAATTAAAATCCTAATCTAGAAACCTAATCTAACCACTGCATCACCATAAGATTCATTAGCTCAACCAATTGCAATAATTGTTAAGGGTGCATAAAATAAAGAATAAAATAAAGTCAAATAAAATCAAATAAAATAAAATCAGAGAATAAAGAAATTAGATTTTAATTCTAAAACTTTGCAATAATTACTTTGCTTAATGCCATCAAGAAAAATCAAGACCACCGCACCAAGTGCGCACTGTCACTACGCACAAAAATTCAATGTTGACTCATTGGTGAAGACCAAGACCCCATAAACTTGATTTATTAATGAAAGACCCATTACAAGCAAATAACCATTACAAAATTCTTTTAATAAAAATAAAGTGCATCCAACCTTACCATAGACACAAGAAACACTAAACGGATGAGAGGGACTCGCGGTCTTGAACGGCGATCCAACCGGCTCTCGTTTCGCGATCTGAAATCCAAGCAAGTGAAGATGATTTCAAGGATGATCCGATGGTGGAGTGACGATAGCAACGGCGGCGGCGCGACGGCGTAGAAATCCAAGTGGTAGTGTGCCTTAGGGAAGACCTTGGATGAAATATTGATGGAAGGAGGAGAGATGAAGAAGAATTAATGGAAAAAGGGGAATTCTTGTTGCTGGTCGTCCAAGGGGAGTGGGAGGTGGTCATGCACGTCCAGCCCTCTCTTGGGTTTATTTATAGATTTATGATAGCTTGGGTTGCAAGGTTTTTGATTTGGGTAAGCATTAGTAGTGTGTGGTCCAAGTTGGATTAGGATTAGGAGAGTTTTTGAGAGATTTTCTAGGGGTTGGCTCACAATCCTAGTAAAATTAGGATTGTTCTTATCTCATGCAACTCCCTCTCTTGGGTCCCACTTGGGTTAAGAATCAATTTAAATCTGAAATTTCAGATTTGATGTGCAATTCTTGAATGCATGTGGACCCCACTTGAGTGTAGAAGCCTTGACTCTCTTGCCTTGGACGTCCTCACCTTGGAGGGATCTTTCTTTTTTGCAATTTTGTTTTCTTCTTTGCTTGATTTGAATCTTAGCCATCCATCTTGACATGTAAGCAAGATTTGTTGGAGAGTAGATATGACACCTCATCATCTCATGGCCCACAAATTTGGAACTTATCTTCAAGAGATTAAATCTGATTTTCTTCTTGCATATGAGAGCGGACCCTACCATGGCCGCTCCTACCTTAGATTCCATGCCAAAGGAAAGTGGGTCCATGGTTGATTTGATTCATCAATTCTCTTCCGTGGGCCCCGATTTCTGAAATTCCCTACAAAAATAAAAGCAAAGATCAAAGAATAATCTAATCATATAGGTAAGGAATTATGCAAGATGCGGGCCCAATTCACACCAAATAAATGCATAAAATGTCACCATTTTATCAAGTTTTCTTCAATTAAATTAAAGGTGCAAAGAAAATTCATCATTTCATGTGTGATTAAAAAGTTATGAGAAATTTGTGACTTTCAATGTAAAAAAATAGAGAAATTCATGATTTTATGTGAAAATACAATTTTTGGATGAATTTTGACTCAAATTTAGACTTTGATGCTTAAAACATAAATTCATACTTTTTTTTACTAAAATGGTCCATGATTTGATGATTAAGTCTTTAATTACTCTAAAATGATAAGAACATATTACATTTTTAAGGACTTATCACACCCCCCAACCAGCTTTTTGCTAGTCCCGAGCAAAATATGCAAACTATGGTAGGTCTTCTGGCCTAATCTAATCTAAACTAAATGCAAAGACAAAAAGAAAAAAACGCCACTTCCGCTGGCACTCTCGGCTGCATTTAGCGTATGCAGCAAGCCCTTAAACCCCTAAGTTACCCCTAGTGGACGAGTTGTGCCTCGTGAGGGTTTGCAGTGAATATGCCCACAAAATTCATTTACCTAAAAGTGAAAGAAATTCAATGGGAGGTTTTTCAAAAGATGATTGAGTCAAATCGGATGCCTCGAATCCTCGAATAATCAAGATTTCAGACTTTTCAAAATCCGGTTCACATTTTTTTTTTTCTAAATTATACCAAAACTTTGAGTGCCTTGTGCAAGTGTATACATTAAAACAAAAATTTTAAATGTTCTACGATAATGCCATGAAAACAGAATTCTCCCTCGGAATTTCCAACTTTCCTAGATTCGGGCAAAATACAAGCTCCTCTCAAGGCTACTATGATGGCTTTCGCACTATTGTTTTTCAAAGGCCGCGAGATGCATCTCTTTTTTTTTTTTGAACACACACATGTGACTGTGCAATGCCTAGGTCCCTTAAGCTTTCTAATTAACCCATATAATGAGCATTAGGCCAATGACTCCCAAAACAGATGTCTTTAGGGCACTAGGTATATAAATACCCCTACGGGCTTACTGGCTCGGGTTAAAAAGGCTACGAACCCAAACTAGCCACATAACTTTTTATTCTTTTCAAGAGTTATAACTAAACTCTTTTTTTTTTTTCTTTTTTTTTTAACACTTATTTGTGCATCCCTTGGCAATTTTTTTTTCTTTTTAAACGGTCCCCAACAATAGGCAGCCCTTTTCAATTCACCCGAATTAATTCACTGGTTTTGGTTGGCCTAACCATGCCGATGAACCAGGAGAACTCATATGGCCAAATTTCAGAAAGTCGTCTCTTTTTCTCTCTTGAAAGAATTCTGAAAATGACACTTAAATCTTTTTGTCTAAAACTTTTGAAATGATGTACACGTGGTACTGTGAAAAACAAAGTTCGGTATTCTTTTTATTTTTTAGAAAATAATGAACCTTCATTTTACTTCCTTCCAAAAAAATTCTGAAATTCCAGATTTCTAAGCATCTTCAAATCGTCAAGTTCTTTTGAAAACCCCCTTTTTTTTTCTTTTTTCCTTTTTTTTTTAAAAAGACTATGAAAAAAATTTTGTCTAAAATTGGACAAGTGTGCTTGTTCCCACCCCCCAACCTAAACTAGACAACGTCCTCGATGTCATACATGAAATGCGAAATGAAATGTAACATGAGGTGAAAATGTAAAAGGAGGAAAAAGGGTAGAAAGCACCTGGAGTAATGAAGCTTTTGCGTAGTATCCTGTCCAATGTGAGACAAAGAACACACAAAAAATAGAAAAATATATGCATAATATACAAAGGTATGGGCCACTGTCAGATCCAGTGCCCATCAATCCTGATAGATAGGATCGATCAGAGGAATTACATTTTCCTCTGGAGGAATAGTCTCCAAGAATGGTTTTAAACGTTGTCCATTGACTTTAAAAGAGGTACCATTCGATGGATCAATGAGGGTCACTGCCCCATATGGAAATACTTCTTGAACAATGTAGGGGCCTGTCCAACGAGATCTTAACTTTCCTGGGAAAAGATGAAGTCGAGAATTATACAAGAGGACTTTTTGAGACGGATGGAATGATTTTCTTAATATCCGTTTATCATGAAAGGCCTTAGTCCTGTCCTTGTAAATTCTTGAGTTCATATAAGCCTCGTTTCTCAATTCTTCTAATTCATTTAGATCAAGGGCTCTTTTCTCCCCAGCCTTGTCTAAGTCAAAGTTCAGTTGTTTTATGGCCCAATAAGCTTTATGTTCCAGCTCCACCGGAAGGTGGCAAGCTTTCCCATATATAAGCCGGTATGGAGACATCCCAATTGGGGTCTTATATGCAGTGCGATAGGCCCACAATGCATCATTTAACCGCATTGACCAATCCTTACGATTCGGTTTTACCGTGGTCTCCAAAATTCTTTTAATTTCCCTATTTGAGACCTCTACCTGCCCACTTGTTTGAGGATGATAGGGGGTAGCCACTTTATGTGTAACACCGTAATTTTGAAACAAACTCTCAATAATGCGGTTACAAAAGTGAGTGCCCCCATCACTAATGATGGCACGCGGAGTTCCAAAACGGGAAAAGATATTGTCCAAGATAAACTTTTTTACCGTTTTAGCATCATTGTTCCTACATGGGATTGCTTCAATCCATTTGGAAACATAATCAACTGCAACGAGGATATAATGAAAACCAAAGCTCGGGGGAAATGGTCCCATAAAGTCTATACCCCATACATCGAATAACTCGACGACCAAAATTGGGTTTAAAGGCATCATGTTCCTTTTGGAAATTGAACCCAATTTTTGGCACCGCTCACATACTTTACAGAAATCATATGCATCTTTAAATATAGTGGGCCAGTAAAAACTAGATTGCAAAATTTTGTGAGCGGTCTTTTTAGCAGAAAAATGGCCCCCACAAGCTTGAGAATGGCAAAATGATATAACACTGTTCATTTCATGGTCTGGAATGCATCTCCTAATGATTTGGTCTGGGCAGTATTTGAAAAGGTATGGGTCATCCCAGAAAAACTGTTTTACCTCAGTGAAAAACTTGTTTTTATCTTGTTGGGTCCATTCTTTTGGAATTTCACCCGAAGCTAGATAATTAGCAATGTCAGCATACCATGGAGAATGGAAAAATGTGGCAAACAAGTGCTCATCAGGGAAAGTGTCCTGGATTGGCAAGGGTTCTAAAGCGTTGGAAAGGACAATCCTAGAAAGATGATCAGCCACCACATTTTCTACTCCTTTCTTATCCTTGATTTCGATATTGAACTCTTGGAGTAGAAGGATCCATCTGATCAGTCTGGGCTTGGCATCTTTCTTAGAAAGCAAGTACTTCAGCGCAGAATGGTCAGTAAAGATCACAATTTTGGATCCAATTAAGTAGGAACGGAATTTATCCAGTGCATAGACCACAGCCAATAGTTCTTTCTCTGTTGTAGAATAATTAATCTGTGCACTGTTTAAAGTCCTGCTAGCATAGTAAATTACATATGGCTTTTTGTCCCTACGTTGCCCAAGAACTGCCCCAACTGCATAATCGCTAGCATCGCACATGATTTCAAAGGGTAGGCTCCAATCTGGAGGTTGCATAATTGGAGCAGTCGTCAACATGTCCTTAAGCTTGGTAAAAGCCAATTGACATGCCTCCGTCCACTCAAATTCTGCTTCCTTTAGCAGAAGGTTGCATAATGGTCGAGAAATGACACTAAAATCTTTTATGAACCTTCTGTAGAATCCAGCATGCCCTAAGAAAGATCTTACATCTCTTACGGTTTTTGGGGCGGGCAAATTGGAAATTAGATCTATTTTGGCTTTATCCACTTCCAATCCTTTAGATGATACGATGTGGCCAAGGACAATCCCTTGTCGTACCATAAAATGACATTTTTCCCAATTCAGTACTAAGTTCTTTTCTTCACACCTAGAGAGGACCTTAGTTAAGTTGCTCAAACAATCTTGGAAAGAATCTCCAAAAACGCAGAAATCGTCCATGAAGACTTCGAGAAAACGTTCCACCATATCACTAAAAATACTCAGCATGCACCTTTGAAAGGTTGCAGGAGCATTACACAGCCCAAAGGGCATCCGTCGGTAAGCAAAGGTGCCAAAGGGGCATGTGAAAGTTGTTTTCTCTTGGTCTTCCGGGGCGATCTCTATTTGATTGTATCCAGAATATCCATCCAAGAAACAATAATACTCGTGGCCAGCTACCCGTTCTAAAATTTGGTCCAAGAAGGGTAGGGGGAAATGATCCTTTCGTGTGACAGCATTTAACTTTCTGTAGTCGATGCAAACTCGCCAACCCGTGGGTACGCGGGTTGGGATGAGCTCATCATTAGCATTACGGACTACAGTTACGCCGGCCTTTTTAGGTACAACTTGGGTAGGGCTGACCCATTGGCTATCCGAAATTGGATAAATGATACCCACATCTAGAAGTTTCAAAACTTCCGCCCTAACCACTTCCTGCATGGTGGGGTTTAACCGGCGTTGCATCTGACGGGAGGGTTTTGCATTCTCCTCCAAATAGATATGATGTGTACATACGAGGGGATTAATTCCCTTAATGTCAGCCACGGTCCAAGCAATTGCACCTTTGTGTAGTTTGAGCATTTCTAAGAGTTGGACTTCTTGGTCCTTGTCAAGGTGTGCAGAAATTACTACAGGAAATGTTTCATTTTCTCCAAGGTATGCATATTTCAGGTGAGAGGGCAAGGGTTTCAACTCAGGTTTGGGCGGCCTCACCTGAGATGGAAGAGACAGAGTACCAGTTGGTAATAGCTCTTCAAAAGAGGGTTTGCCTATAGTGTTGACCATTTCAACAGTGTTATCAAGTGTTTCTTCACAGAGGGTCAGGCCCTCAATTGACTCAATGGAATCAGAGATTGATTTTTTAAAAGTTTCTGCTGTAAGAACACTGATCAAATCTACTTCTTCAAGGTCAATGTTATCATCCCGTGGTTGTTTGCAAAGGTCAAAAACATTTAGCTCTAATGTCATGTTACCAAAAGATAGCGTCATTTTTCCATTCCGGCAATTGATCAATGCATTGGATGTGGCTAAGAATGGTCTCCCCAGAATTACCGGAATCTGAGCATGAGGATCTGCCACAGGATGAGTGTCTAGCACAATGAAGTCTACTGGAAAGTAGAACTTGTCAACTTGCACAAGCACATCCTCTACTATCCCTCTCGGTCTTTTGACTGATCGGTCTGCGAGCTGCAAAGTAATCTGGGTGGGTTTGAGTTCACCTAACCCCAATTTTACATAGACCGAGTAGGGTAGTAAGTTAACACTCGCCCCAAGATCAAGCAGCGCTTGTTCAATTTGACAATTTCCAATAATGCACGAAATCGTGGGGCATCCTGGATCTTTGAATTTAGGGGGAGCGTCATGCTTTAAAATTGCACTAGCTTGCTCAGTGAGGAACGCTTTCTTTTGTACATGTATCTTACGCTTCAACGTGCACAAGTCCTTAAGAAACTTTGCGTAAGATGGGACTTGTTTGATTGCGTCTAACAACGGGATGTTAATTTTAACCTCTTTAAGTACATCAAAGATTTCCTGGTTCTGTATAGATGGCTTGGCAAGAGCTAATCGGTTGGGAAAAGGCGGTAAGGGCTTGAATCCTGGAGGAACTTGGCTTTTTTCCTTGATAGAAGGGACTTCATTTTCTTTCCCTTCTTGATCTGAGGATGCAGGCTGTTTATCTTTTTCCAGATCTGGCTTTTCAATCTCTTTACCACTACGTAGAATAGTAACAGCTTGAACCTGCTCCTTTGAATTTGACGGACCACCTTGATGAACCTCAAATTGCCCTTTTGGATTGGGCTGTGGTTGGGCTGGAAAAGCCCCCTTATTTTGTGATTCAATCAATTTGCAGAGGTTCTGCATGGTGTTCTGTAAATTCTCAAAGTTCTGATCATGTTTTTTATTGATGGACTCTTGATTCACCATAAACTTAGCCACAAGTTCATCCCAAGGTGTCGTTTGTGTTGTAGGGGGTACCATTTGCTGTGTGTTTTGAGCATATGTACTAGGAGTACCCCCAAATGGATTTGACATTTGGTTGAAATTGGGCTGAGTAGCATTTGGGCCATTCCTCCAACTAAAGTTGGGTTGATTCCTCCAATTAGGGTTGTATGTGTTACCCAAAGAATTGTTAAACTGCCGGTTGTATGTGTTAGTGGCATTTGCTTGCTCGTGAAACGCTTCTTGAAAAGCAGGGAGTGTTGGGCACTCCGAAGAAATGTGTTTATCACTAGCGCAGATGCCACAAACTATAGCAGGTTCCTTATTCTTCACAAATTTCAAGGACTCAACTTCTCTTGTAAGATAGGCAATTTTTACTTGAAGATCATCGCTTTCTTTTAATACATATAACCCCCCTCCTTTGGCCTGACTCGATTGCTTTACGGGGTCTATACCTTCATATGTGTCCCAATTTTGTGCACTATCTGCCAAAAACTGAAGGTAGGTCCATGCTTGATTTGGGTTTTTCGCCATGAACTCCCCATTGCACATCATCTCCACGAATTGACGTGTTTCTGGACTAAGTCCATCATAAAAGTGACCAATTGTATTGTGCAATTCAAATCCGTGGTGGGGACATGCAAGGAGTAGTTCATTAAAGCGTTCCCAACACCTATAATAAGACTCCTTGTCTTTTTGTTTAAAATTCATAATATTCCTCCGTAAGGTGTTGGTCTTATGTAATGGGAAAAATTTCTTTAAAAATTCCCGGACCATGTCGGGCCATAGAGCAATCGAATTTGGTTGTAAGGAGTGAAGCCATGCCTTAGCCTTATCTTTGAGGGAAAATGGAAACAAACGAAATTTGATAAGGTCTTCCCTCACATTATTGAAGTGTAGTGTTGCACACACTTCTTCAAACTCTTTAATGTGCAAATATGCACTTTCTGATTCAAGTCCATGAAATTTGGGGAGAAGTTGGATTACTCCCGGTTTGATATCAAATTGACCCGTACCTGCGGGTATAACCATGCACGACGGTGTGGCTTGTCGTGTAGGGTGAAGGTAATCACGTAAACTCCTAAGAGGTTGATTCACCTCCCCATTATTATTGTGTCCATTCCCATTACCGTTCTCCTCGTTATCACTCTGCTCATCAGCCATATTGGAAATCCTAAGAGAACCAGGAGATCTAGATTCGTAGAATTTAATCAAGCTCTTGACAGGTGATTCTTTCCTTACTAACCGATTTGAGGAGTCCCTCTGCCAAGAAGATGGGGGTCTTTCCTTCTTTTTTGGAATTTTGAAAAGTTTTTATTTCTTCTTTTTTTTTTTTATAAAGAAACCTAGAAAGAAAAACTACCTAAGGTCCGTTCTTAGATTTAAAAGAAGATTCTCAAATTCTTGCAAAGTCTTAATCTTAGAGAGTTTAATATCTCTAAGGAAAGTTCCCAAACTCAAATCTATGAAATTGGCCCGACCAGGTAAGTCCCCAGATCAGTGGTGGGGTCACGATGCGTTGCAAGGGTCCCGCTTAAAAACCACTTTCTAGAACAAGAGACTTGTCTCCCTTATCTATTGGGACAAGACTTGCCTAGACATCGAACCAATTAAAAAAGGCAATTTGTTCGGCTTCCCAAAGAAATAACTAACCTTCTTAAAAAAAAATTCCAGCAAGTTTTTAAGAGTCCTTTTAAATTTAAAAACAACTAATAAAACTGAGTTTCCAATGAAAGTTCTGAAATTCTCAGATTTTTGCAAGTTTGGTGGCCAAAAAGCCGAATTTGTGCGATCTACGACTTGCTTTTGTGAGGGAAAGTTCCAGAATTTTTTTGGAAACTTTAAAAACCTAAAAATATGAAAAATAACTGAATTTAACAGACCCTAATTAATCCTAATCAGCAACAAAAAAAACGAAAATAAATGACCTAAACTAGTCCAAATTAGAACAAGTAAATTAGGCAATTTTCAGAAATTGGATGTGATTTTTGAAAAATCAGAAAAAATAATTTTTCAGATCTGAAATAGTTCCAGTTTTATCAAAAATCAGAGATTAAAAATCCACTTTTTAATGCAATAGGGCTGGTCCAAACATTCCATGCATGCTACCCTTAGATCTAGATTGATTGTGGAATAGTAAAGGCACACCCACAAAGCAATTAAAAAGATAAGTTGGAAAAAATACCTTAAGCGAAGAAAAACTCCTCGGCAACGGCGCCAAAAACTTGATCGTAGCCCCAAGTGCAAGGCCGCGATTGTAGTAATAACCGGTGAAACCGGATCGATCCACGGAGAGTTTATTTATCGCAAAACCTGTCCTAATAAAAAAAACTAGTTCTAGCCTAAAAAAAAACTATACAAATCAAACTTTCTAATTGAATTAAAAATTAATTACAAATCTGAAATATTAATTACAACCAAAGAAAATTAAAATCCTAATCTAGAAACCTAATCTAACCACTGCATCACCATAAGATTCATTAGCTCAACCAATTGCAATAATTGTTAAGGGTGCATAAAATAAAGAATAAAATAAAGTCAAATAAAATCAAATAAAATAAAATCAGAGAATAAAGAAATTAGATTTTAATTCTAAAACTTTGCAATAATTACTTTGCTTAATGCCATCAAGAAAAATCAAGACCACCGCACCAAGTGCGCACTGTCACTACGCACAAAAATTCAATGTTGACTCATTGGTGAAGACCAAGACCCCATAAACTTGATTTATTAATGAAAGACCCATTACAAGCAAATAACCATTACAAAATTCTTTTAATAAAAATAAAGTGCATCCAACCTTACCATAGACACAAGAAACACTAAACGGAGGAGAGGGACTCGCGGTCTTGAACGGCGATCCAACCGGCTCTCGTTTCGCGATCTGAAATCCAAGCAAGTGAAGATGATTTCAAGGATGATCCGATGGTGGAGTGACGATAGCAACGGCGGCGGCGCGACGGCGTAGAAATCCAAGTGGTAGTGTGCCTTAGGGAAGACCTTGGATGAAATATTGATGGAAGGAGGAGAGATGAAGAAGAATTAATGGAAAAAGGGGAATTCTTGTTGCTGGTCGTCCAAGGGGAGTGGGAGGTGGTCATGCACGTCCAGCCCTCTCTTGGGTTTATTTATAGATTTATGATAGCTTGGGTTGCAAGGTTTTTGATTTGGGTAAGCATTAGTAGTGTGTGGTCCAAGTTGGATTAGGATTAGGAGAGTTTTTGAGAGATTTTCTAGGGGTTGGCTCACAATCCTAGTAAAATTAGGATTGTTCTTATCTCATGCAACTCCCTCTCTTGGGTCCCACTTGGGTTAAGAATCAATTTAAATCTGAAATTTCAGATTTGATGTGCAATTCTTGAATGCATGTGGACCCCACTTGAGTGTAGAAGCCTTGACTCTCTTGCCTTGGACGTCCTCACCTTGGAGGGATCTTTCTTTTTTGCAATTTTGTTTTCTTCTTTGCTTGATTTGAATCTTAGCCATCCATCTTGACATGTAAGCAAGATTTGTTGGAGAGTAGATATGACACCTCATCATCTCATGGCCCACAAATTTGGAACTTATCTTCAAGAGATTAAATCTGATTTTCTTCTTGCATATGAGAGCGGACCCTACCATGGCCGCCCCTACCTTAGATTCCATGCCAAAGGAAGGTGGGTCCATGGTTGATTTGATTCATCAATTCTCTTCCGTGGGCCCCGATTTCTGAAATTCCCTACAAAAATAAAAGCAAAGATCAAAGAATAATCTAATCATATAGGTAAGGAATTATGCAAGATGCGGGCCCAATTCACACCAAATAAATGCATAAAATGTCACCATTTTATCAAGTTTTCTTCAATTAAATTAAAGGTGCAAAGAAAATTCATCATTTCATGTGTGATTAAAAAGTTATGAGAAATTTGTGACTTTCAATGTAAAAAAATAGAGAAATTCATGATTTTATGTGAAAATACAATTTTTGGATGAATTTTGACTCAAATTTAGACTTTGATGCTTAAAACATAAATTCATACTTTTTTTTACTAAAATGGTCCATGATTTGATGATTAAGTCTTTAATTACTCTAAAATGATAAGAACATATTACATTTTTAAGGACTTATCACTTAAATTAATAGTTTAGGTAGAATCGCCCGAGCGTGTGTTGAGCTCTTTTAGCATGAAACTAAACTCAAATACAAAACTTGTTGACCCACGTGGAAGCGGGCTAGAGTCGAGTTGACCTGTGTGAAGGTTTGGACTAGGATTACCTAACCCATATCAAAAACGGGTTGGATGTGTGTTGGGCTTCAATCATTAGCACTAGGATTACCTAACCCATATCAAAAACGGGTTGGATGTGTGTTGGGCTTCAATCATTAGCACCCTCGGTCTTCCTGACCCCGCCTACTTGCCACCCCTAAGTCCAGCCCGGGGGCCCGCTTGGAATCTTGTCGATCATGGCTGGACAGAGGGTTCCAAAAGTCTCCTTGTGAGCAGCTTGTGTGAAAATGTGTCTAAACCTGGGGCACCCTTGCCCACATATGATAAAATTATTCTAGAATACATTGCTCCTGTGAACTGGGATAAGCCCAAATTTGACATTTGTTAGATTGAAATGACATGATGATGTCTTTTTAAAGCTATGGAGTAAAGACTTAGAATGATGCAATGAAATTGATGGTTTGCATAATCCCATGAGATACTTCCATCCACAGTGCCCTAACTAACATATCCCAAATTCGCACATGAGTTCATCAAAATGGCTTCTAGGGCCTACCTGAGCCATGCTAATCATATGGGAGAGAGAATCCAAATCAGAAGAGATGGGCATATGCACCCTATTTTAGATCACGATAGTCCCTTAGATGGATAACCCTCTTAATGGTTTGAAGGCATTGATTTTGTTTTTATATTTTTTTTGAAGGGTTGTATATAAAGGTGTGTCTCCAGATTCAACATGGAATCAATAAAATGGATCCCTACTGGTTTCGAGTTTCGACTTCATCTCGATTTTTGGATTTGGTTTCGATTTTTGGTCAAATGTTAGATTTCTATTAATTACGAGTTCATCAAAATACCAAGAGCTGGGCTAGAGGCTACAGGAGCATCGAGCGAAGTAAAGAGGGACCAACATCAAATCCCATACTATGCACAAGTTAAATTAGAGCTTTCCTCTCAATTCCATCCTGAACTACCAGGAAGAGGAAGTGGTTTTAGAAATGTCCGTTTGAAAAGGGGTACCTTTGAAGGGATGAAGACTTTTACATATGAGAGTAGTAGCGGTTGATAAATAAGGGCACGTTTGGTAAACGTAGATGAATCCTCTATTTAGAGGATTCTCTCAATCTCTAAAGAAGGCCACAGTCTTCTAGTAGGATTCCCAAAAAGAGTTCCATGTTTAGATGGAGGGAGGATTCCTACAAATTGTACAATATATAATCCAATGGTTATAAATATGTTTTATAAAAATTCCAAAATCCATGAAAAATCAAGACCTCAACTTTTACCTCAAAGTACTTTCTGGTCATCTAGAAAATATGAACGGTTCTGATCGTGCAAAAGGGGCCCACAAGACTAAGAATTTAATATTTTATTACTTTGACTTTTTTGCAAATATCTCAAAATCTAATAATAATTAACAGTTGAAATTTCGTCAACTAGCCGTGTTTGACCTCCTACAAATAACTACTGGTTCAAATCATGATTGTGGGGCCCACAAGAACCAGAAAATCGAAAAAAATGACTGGATTTAATCCCCTTTTTTAGCCCACAGCTTATCAAAAATTGTCATTTAACGGTTCAAACGTTTATGCAAATATCTCAAAATCTAAAATGAATTAACGATTGAAATTTGGTGAGCTGGCCGTTTCGGACCTTCTTAACACTATTATCAATTCAGATCATGATTGTGGGGTCCATAGAGACCAAAAAAAAAAATCGCAAAAACCTCTCTGCCCAATATTAATGCCTCAAGGCACTGTAGTTCCGCAAATCTTTCATCGCGCGGAATGAAAAAATCCGAAGGGGGGGTCTGATTTCAGAAATAATCAAAAGGGAAGAAATCTCCTCTCCATCATCTTCAAATCCATGCTGATCCAAACACGAGAATCTGCACGATCACGGATTTTTGGCGAGGAATCTACGGTGAAGACTGTTGCCAAACGTGTCCTAAGTGATGCCCATGTAAATTCTTTGTTTTTAAGATAAGAAGAGTTACGGTAGAGAGGTGGGACCTTGGCTTCTTTTTCATTCCAACAGTTTTCCAACTTAAAAAAAAAAAAAACGGAGAATGTGGATGAGGAGGATGTGGTGGGGCCAATTAGAGGAGAAGATAGAGGATGCATAGAAGGCAGCAAGTGTAAAGGAGCTTGGTGGGTGTGGGAACAATTTATTTATATATATATATATATATATATATATGTAGGTGCAATTGAAAGAGACTGATTGCAATTGAGTAATCAACCTCAATTAATTTTGACCGTCCAAATTGATTTTGACATTCCAATGAATTTTGTAACTTCTGCATTTCACTCTAAATTAATATCTAATTAAATTTGATTTAAACCCACAACAATCCTGTGTGGAGTTTGTATCGGCCCTTTCATTTTCCTTTTCATTCACTGTCTCTTCATAAAATATCTCTCCTAATATTCACCCACTTGACAGCCACATGGTTCCCATTTCTTTCCAAAAGTCTCTTAAAATGTTACAGGTTTCTTTCCCCTGTAACTTTACAATTTCTACTAAAATCAAAACGTCACACGGTTTGTTTCCCTAACTCAATGTTGCATTTAAACACACTCCATCAATAAGTGCCATAATTCTCTAAAATATTTCTTACCTACCGTTTCTAATAGATGAAACTCTCAAATCACAATCACATGGAAGACTTTAAATAATGAAAAAGCAAAATGAGAATATAACTTGGTCGACCACTTTGCATAACGAACCTTTGAAGCCATGATGCTCGATTTTCGCGCCTCTGATCCCAATATAGAAGAAAGTACACAAAACTATCATTCCTAATTAGAATTTCGTTTCATCAATTTTCTCAATTCCTAAGTTTCTGATAAGGTTTTGGTCTGCCTGAGATGTTGGATTTGATATTGAGTAATTTGTTCTTTGGATTTTAGTAATTCCTGATTTTTATTTTTGGAATTTTAGTTAAGTTTTATTGTGTTTTTATATTTGATGATGAAGTGTTTCTCTCTCTTCTTCTTTTTTTTTTTTTAAAGAAATTTGCCAATAGATTTGGTTAGTCGGATTGAGCATTTGTTTGGATCAAGATTCTTGGCATTTGATAGTTGAAACTTCTCGGGTCTCTATATCGGTCAATCATTGTCCTATCCATGCTTTTGGTGGATTCTCACCAATTTGATCATTATAGAATTTGCTTTGATATGTGTACTTAATTGTTTAAATAGATTAAACTATTCTTTTAACTACTTTTCCGTTTTTTATTTTGTAGTTGATTTTTTAAAAAAATTAGAGATTTTTTTTTATTTGCGAAGAAGTTCTTTAATTTTTAATCTCAAATTCTTTTCCACAATTACTTTTCACCATTTAGGCGAACTTATCTTTCTTTTACTCTTTGTTTTTTAGGCTTTAGGGGAAATTATTGATTCATGAAGAAAGTTCTTTTATTTTTTAAGTTTAATCCTTTACGTGAAATAAAGTTTAATTGACTAATAGATAATTACGTTAAGCAAATTATAATGTTTCTTATGCATAAACTATAAATTTCAATTAATTGCATATTGTGATCGATAAAAATTGACCAAAAATTGCCGCAAAATTTTATAAAATATTTTAAATAATCTTCACTCATTTATTGAACCAACTCGCTTTTTACTTAATAAAACTTTAGAATGATGAAGAGTGTGTTTATTTACTATTGATTTATTTTATTTTCAATAATATTTCACATATAACTCTTAAGTTTTAATATATTTCTATTTTTTGGCTCAGTGCCCGAGCGTTTCTTGCTAGTAACAATGAAGCAAAGAAGAAGAAAGGGGATCAAGTCTAGAGAGAGGCAATTACAAGAGAGTAAAGAAGAGAGATAGATGAAAAAAAACGATGGTGAGATAGATACATGTGGAAGAAACCACAACCTTTGGTTTATATATCTCATACTTGTTTTAATGAATATCTGTCTTCTATACAATGTTGCAAATGGGTTTAGCTATGGATCCTTGAAACTTCCATGAACCATGACCGGGCTCGATTTCTTGCTAGATCCAAAAATAAGTTTTGAATTTGGATCCGATTAATCGTTGGAGTAGAAAATTGGTTCCATACTTTAATTTTCCCAAATTAAATACGTGGGGTAATTGAATAATTAGATATCCATTTGCAACCCTATTTGTATCATTTGCCCCTCCGTTCATTAATGATGCTTTGGTGGAGCTCATTTAACCCTAAATTATAACGTACTTAATGCATATGCATTTCACGTAAACAAAGCATGCCCTGAGTTTCCATGCAATATTTTTAATGGCAAAAAGTTCACTAGTGGGAGTCCTGCACCTATGCGATGCAGGATTTCCAATCCTCATCATTTAAATAGTAGGCATTTGCATCAATGGTAGAAATAAAAAATCCCGCATAGTAGCCATGTAGGTTTCTCATAGGAAAACTTCTCCCTTAAGCCCATATGTTCGGTTAATTTGCACCAATATCGTCGTAAAACCGTGATGAGATAAGATGCAAAATGACCTAAATGCCATTGTACTTTCCATGCATGTACAAACTGTAAAGAACTTTAAAACTTTAATTCCCATTAAACCAATTGCACGATTGGTCATTTCAACAATCCATTCCCTTTAAATGAACCACGTTAACTTCGCCTACTCCAGTAAGACCTATTCCCGCCTTAGAGTAACCCATATTCAATCCCATCTCCTGTGAAAATTGAAACCCATGATAATTTGCATTAAAGTAAAGCCACTCAGTCATAATATATGAGTCCCATGAAAGCATGCAACAAAAAAAAAAAAGAAGCATAGAAACTTCGTTAATGATCCATCTCCAATCAATATTAACTTCGTTTATTGATCTTTGATTAACATAACTTCATCCGGATCTATTTGAAATATGATATATTAGAACATTACAAATACAAGATTGAGTCACAAATGTGCATGTAATTACACGACGGATGTTTTATCTCTACATTTATACCCTTATTTTCCATTGCAAAAGTAAATAAATATGAATAAATTACTCAAATAATCACATATACACACCCTTATACAATCCTCTCACCATCAGCGCTATAACAAGAAATGGGTCCCTCAGTTGTTTTTTTCGAAAATAGAAGACGCCTCACCAATGGAGTTACATATGGATTGGACCAATGCAAAAGGAAAGTTATATGAGGGAAAAAAATATTTACAGGATGAATGTTTGTTTTTTTCATTTATACCCTTATTTTTCATTGCAAAACTAATAAATAATAAATTACTCATAAAATCTCACACATATATATATATATATATATGTCCTTATACAAGACTATCACCGTCAGCACTATAATAAAAGATTGGTCCCTTCAGCTGTCTTTTCAAAAAAAGAAGATCCCTCACCAATGAAGCTATATATATCCTTGAGTTGTCTTTTCGAAAAAAGAAGAGGCCTCACCGATGGAGCTACACATGGATTTGACGAAATTTTTTATTTTCTCATGCAGATTGTACAAACTCGCTATTCATATAAGTTTTCCATACATATACTAGTGATCTCTGTGGATATGGACAACATTCGAAGCTCCCACTTCGACCCACTCGCATTTTCGTAGCTCCGTGTGCACGTACATAAATAACTCTTCTAGTCACACTCGGACATTTGATGCCGTTGATAACTGGCTGTGGGCGTCGCCTATTCGTCGAGGGTCCCTGTGGTTTTCTGCTAGCTCCTTCGTTCACTCTCCCGAGGGTTTCGACGCTCTCGACCATCTACTAAAATCGCATAAACATCTGAAACTCGCCTCCGATTCGTCAGAAAATCTCAACGCCTCCCTCCATCCCTCTTACAAAATCCCTCGTTCGAATCGAGATCTCCACATCGATTCCAATCTTACGGATCTTACGCGGGAAAAACCCATTCGATTTCGCACAACAGTGAGAAGATCTAGGGTTCGAACAGTCCCCGAGCTGAAAACTAGGGTTTTCGCGGAAGTTTTAGTGTCTAGGGTATAGGATCCGAGAAACGGATGGGACTGCTTTGCTGGAGGGAAGAAAGAGAGATCAAATTAAGGACAAGCTGTGGAGATTTAGGGTTTTTGTTGTGATAGTTGTTGATATTGAGAGCTGAGAAGGATTTTTCATTGAGATCTAGGGTTTTTGGTTGCGGCTGCTTGTGTTGGTTGCATGAGTGATTGGAATTGGCTGCGATGGATATGGAGATCGTAGGGGACGTTGCGTCCCTTGACCCTGAATTACTGCAGCTCCCGGAGGTTCCTCCGTTTGTGTTGAAATCAAATCCGCACATCGCAGATGAGCTGTTTTCGCAGTGGCTTTCACTTCCGGAGACTGCCAGATTGGTATGCATATTCAATTTTTTTGCTTCTTTTGTCGATTGATGAATTTGAGTTGGTTTCCTTTCATCTTGTTCTTTGATTGATGATAACGCGATGAATCATAGGTAGTCTTGAGTAGAGGAGAAAATACAGCTTGCCTAAGTTTGGATGTAGTTTGGTTTAGGCTTAGAGTTAAAAATGTTGGCCTAGAATCAAATGAAGCTGAAATTCTAGCCATCCTAGAAGCTTTAAGGATTTCTAGTGTTTCGTTTCGTCAGCCTCTGATCGGGGAAAGTGATTTTCTTAACCCACTATCTTGGGTGTCCAATGAAGCTAAAGGCCTATGGAGATTCTACTTTTATCTCAATGAAATCAAGTGTTTATCTTCGGAGTTGGGTGTGGAGTTTACACGCTCGGCGAATACCATGGCTAAGAGAGGAGTTTTGCAGTAGTCCTATGTGGTTTTCTCTGTTTCTTCTCTTTCTTATTAGCTCAATTTTCCCCTATTTGTTTTTTTCTTTGGTTTTTTTTTTTTTCCTTCTTTTTTTTTTTGCTGTGTTTGTTTTGTTTTTTCTTTGGATGAAATTTGTTACCGGTCAAAAAAATAATAATAAAATGTTGGACTACAAATTGAATATGTTTCATCCATGAGCTCTAAAAATTGCGGAGTGTTCTTTTTGGTCAATGCATATATAATACATGTTTTGGCCAATGTGATGGATTTACTTTAAGATTCTATGAAGAGGTTGATAAATAATACGTTCGATATTGGTTCTGTGAATAGTTGAGAGAAGTTCAAGATGATCCTCCACTCTGAATCAAGGTTAGCTATACGTAGATATTACTGGATAGATAAGCACCTGTCATAAATACATATCATTAACTATTCTAATAAATATATATCATTTTCATTTAATGTTTTCCTCTGGTCGAACTGAAAATTGATCAGTTGTGACAATATACGATGGTCATACTTCTCAATGGTTTTTTATTAAGAAAAAAGAGCCATCTTTATGGTTTTTATGGGTTTGTTGTATACAAAACCATCAATCTAATGGTATGTAATGCTACTGCTTTTAAAAAAGAAGCGACAACCTTTGACACTTGTTTTCTAAAGCAAGAGGCAGCCTGGTCCTACACATACTGGGAGAGAGCAGTATCATTTCTTTTGTCCTTTTCTATCATCAATAGTTGTGCCACAGTCTTGAAAAGCTAGGCATCTTCATAGATAAGATATGGCTGAAACTTCATTCCTGATGAATGACAAAGGGCATGAATAAGTAGGTCGTAGACATTCAATGGTTTAAACTTCAAATCATGGTTCAAAAGCAGCAGCGGCCGCTACGGTCTAAGACCTAATAGAACCAAGTAGTTTAATTTATAATACTGTTTTTCCTATTTCTTCTCCTCGATTGCCTTTCTTATGGTTGTTTATACCCTTATATGGTTCCAAATCACTAAAAAACTCATGATCGGTTGCTACAGAAGATTCAAAACTTTTTTAACACTTAAAAATTTCACACCGCTACGCCGCTACTTATTGCCGCAACCGCTACGTAGCGTTTTGGCTACTAGATGCTATGCTCGCCGCAACCGCGAATTTTATCCTTGCTTCAAATTGTTTGATCCAACGGTCAAATTCATTCCAATTCAGATCAAATTTAGCACAATGCTTACCTAGACAGCTTTATTTTTTGTTTTCTAGTGGCTTGGATGTTATAATTTTGTCTTTTTACATTGATTTTCATGTCTATGTTGTAATTGAGGACCACACATTTAACTTTTCTAAGACGATTAGATCTTAAAGAGTCATGCTGTATTTGGAAGACAAGCTGCTGCATGTTGGCGCTTTTGTTTACTTTCCCGGAAATGATTTCAGTTCAACTATAGATTGGACCGTGTTTAGTGAGGTCCATTTGGATCTGACAATAATCACCAATCCTGTTGGGGTTTGGCATCCATCATAATGGACTGGACCGATGGATCGACCGTGCACTCATTTTGTATGGTGAAAACTTTTGGGCCATTTATCGAGTGGTTAGGATCATCATCCGAGCCTCCATCACCGAAAAACAAATTAAACACACCCCTTCTTCCCATCCCAAGCTGGGGCTCCAGGTGGGCCCCACAAGGCATTGAGCTCATGAGCTCAGCGGAGGGTCCACTGATCTATGGACCTCAAGTAAATGGCTGGGGAACTTTACTGTAGGCTTGCTCATACGTGTGTGAATAAATAAATAAATAACTTGGATGTTGTGCATAATTAAAAAAAAGGACACCGTACACTTATGCTGTAATAATCTATTTTGCCTCTAATACTCTTTCCAATTAAAACATGTCCCCGTCAGTATTTTCTGTAATCTACCTTGTCTCTAATACTCTTTCTAACTAAAACACTTCCTAAACTAGTTGACTTGAAATAGAAAGGCTAGGTAAACCAAAATGGAAGTTTTATAGAAGACAATGGCTGGACATGTGATTTTTTCTTGTGAATTAAACAAGTGCATATTATGAATTAAATACTTACTAAACTAATTGACTTGAAATAAAAGGCTAAGTAAACATAAAATAGAAAGTTTCTAGAAGACATTGATGGACATATCATTTTTGCCTGTGAATCAAATGAATGGCATCTCATGAATTTAGTTCATGGAAAATTTACACTTCAATGACTGTTGGGCCCCATACTGGTGATCAGACACAGGCACTGAGCCTTCTTTTGTAATTGATAGTCTCTTGGGTTGCATTAACACTCCCTGGTTTGAGAGAAGCTCACTTTGACGAGTGTAGAGCTTAGTATTGTTCATACTAAGTGGGATTAATGCGCTGAAAGAACTTGTTTGTAATTCATGTACTGTTTGAGAGCTACCTTCGTTTTGATCAAACAAAAATTTTTTTTTTTTGGGCAACCATTCTTTGTCGATGTGAACTGTTTGCCGAGGACATCTTCATTCTCCTGGATGGGTTCAACATAATTAGGAGCTCAATTTAATAGCTTCTTCCTTGTAGCCTTCATCATCATGGCGCCCTTGTTTATTTATTTATTTTTTGCAATAGAAGCGGTTTTGTTCTAGTAAATATAGGACATGCTCTAGCATTAGTGTTTTTTATGATCTTATATGGTGTCCACACTTCTACGATGTTATTTCTCGTGACTTGTGAGTTCCTTTTAGGAATTGCTTGGATCTTACTCTCACCACACTATATCTTTTTTGTTGAATTCGACAAAATCTAAGCTTAGCATCAATTAGTAGCTCGTACTCTTTTAGCCAACTGCTGTCTTCCTTTAAACTTCTTAACACTGCCACATATTTTTGCAAACTTCTTAACTTCCTTGCTCGGATGCGACTGTTGAGGCAAAGGAATAACGTCAATGGCTTGCTGTGGCTTGATTCTCATGATCACTCCAAAAAGGTGATCTCCTTGTGGTATTGTTTACTAAATTGTTATTAGCAAACTCAACCATGGGCAATAAAAGATCCTACGATGCAGTGTGACCTCCAACCAGACATCATAATAGATTTCCAAGACTATGATTGACAACTGCTGGTTGCCCGCCATCTGAGGATGGTACTCTTGAAATGTTTTAAATTCAATCTTCATCATCTCAGAGTCTTCCAAAAGTAAATTATAAATCTTTCATTTCATATTTTCATGGTCTTCTTTAAAACCTTGAGCACTAGTTGTACTCAAGGTTTTTGTTATGCATTTGGTTTATTACAATAGGGGTTAATTTTGGCTGCACTTTATTGTAAGGAAGGATAGAAGGATCCATTCAAATGTGGTTTTGGAGTCTAGGACTTATTCTATCTAGTGTGCAAATAATGGAAAAATCTTCTCAACAGTTTTGAAACCAAATTGTTCGACTGATGTCTTAGCAGCCAACAGTGATAGAAGGTAACATCGGCACATAAAATGTGGTTTGATGATGATGAATGATGCAAATACAGCTCTTAAAATGATCTCAACTATTAGACTGTGGCGGAACCAGGAAGAGGGAGGGAGGGGGGATGTACAAAAAACTGCTGAAATTTCTATTAACATTGAGGGTTTTCTGAAATTTACCCCCCTGTTTTTCCGCTCCTGCTATTAGATCTATAATATGACCAGAATAAGATGTTTTAATCTTAACCATTGATAACCTAAATTAAAGTTGAAATGTCTAAAGTGCCCTGGCCACTTATTGCACGCCTTTTGTAATTAATTAACCAAGGCAAAATCTCCATAAGATCTGGTGGCTGGATGGTGAATTCATAAGGTTCAATGGACCCCAAACATGTGGATTATGGACCCATAGGGGCCCATTGGTGCTCACCAGTGTTTTGTACCCCATTGATGTCAAACCTGGTCATGTGCTCCATTTCTACCACAGTCGTGTGATCTTCAGCCTCTTGATTGTCTCAATCCATAGCATCCTCCCAGGGTTGGAGATGGCTCAATCTAGAATTTGCAGTTTCTCTGTTGCTGTTCTCATCTTTCAGTTGTTGCATATGGATTAACATCTTCCACATTGAACTTGTTGAAGCTTGAAAGTGTTCTATGTTTGCAAGCATTGTTGATTATCTGTTTCGACACTTTGTAAAGTCCTATTTTCTTTTACTTCAATTTGTTATGAGGCGTTTTTGTACATGAATGAAAAAAGGATTTTGATCGAAAGGACATTAAGGAAAAGGTGGCATAAGAGAAATCAGAAAGTTTACTAGGTTGGCTTGAATGTTGATCTTTTATCTGGATTTAAATCAAAACAAGTGCAGGGATTATTGTTTTCCAATGGGTGATAAAACAATTATTAATCATAAAGGGTGGTGCTCCAGTGTGGATGTTTGGGAAGAATGTACTGTGTGAGAAAAATGGTGGGCCTCGCCAATTATGGATCAGGTGAGAGATCGAAAGATCTGGATGTGACCCACCTATATGCAACATTTCAAGTGCATTAGATAATCCTAACCCCTTAATCTATGTCCTAAAAGTTTTAGGAGTTATAGAAGGCATCGTCTTTTTTGATTTTAATGCAACAGTAAGTCCTATTCGGGTTGGTATCAGGAGTGAGGGGATTGGAATTGGATAGATCACAGGGGCCCCAGGTGGGCCCCACAAGTTGTCTCGCATGGTAGGTTCTAGGTGAGACATCTGCGCTGAAGCACCAACCAATGATAAATATGCACAAAAAGGGCTTTAATGGTAAGATAATGTACAACGCTTTAAATGAAAATTTACAACAATTTCAATTTAGGAATAGAGACACTTGTAAACTTTAAAAACTCGAATTATCCCCGTTTAACGCTTGGTTCATAATAGTAATTGGTAAGTATGGTATCTGCTGATATTTATGGGTCCTCCACAGTCAGTATGACAAGTGGATATTAATGGATAATACTCGTAATAGCTTCAAAACATCTGTCCTAGCCAATAATTTGCCGATGGGTCTGATAATTTACTGATACAACTGATAGCTTCAAATTTTTTCCATTTTTTCATTTTTTTAATTTTCTTCAAAGATGTTTTTTTTCCTTGAGTCTGACGTTGTGAATATATAGCATGCATGCTATAAATATCTGAATCTATATGATTTTGGTTCGTAGCGACTTTGTCTATTTTTAAACTAGTTATCATGTTGTCTATTCCAATTTTTGGTTATATCTATATTTATTGGGACATGATTTTGTCATTCCTGTTCGCTACTCCATACACATATATATGTATATTTAAATAAATAAATTTAGGCAGATCCCGTTGCAATTTGTCCATTATAGTATTAAGTTCAAGAATGATTTTCTCCTGTTCTCTGTAGCCCAGTCGGATCAGTGTTTGTTGTACGGGGGCGTCCTGTGAAATTCAAGCGGGGTCCTGCCTTTGGGGATGGTCGAGCAGTCCTGCAGGAGAGAGTTTTTCCAAGTTCAATTAGTTTTCTTACTTTCCAATATAAAATGTTAGAATGGAACCCGATCACTGATAACTTAGTTTAGAAATGTTCCACAACGCTCTAATTAAATGAGCTACATGAACAGTAATAAAAGAATTACATGCATCTGCATCTTACTTTAATTTGTCTGAATTTTTGTGAATAGAACGAATGATATAACTGAACCTCAGTCCTCTATAGATTCAACAGTTTAGTTCCTATACTGTGTCTGTGTTTGAGAACTGCATAAGTGTGAGATATATGCTCATGTATTTCTTGAGAATGCAAATAAACATCAAAATCTAATCTGGTTTTGTTGGGATATTTTCAGGGTTTTTTTTTTTTTTTTTTTTTTCTTTTTCTTTTAAAAGAACCTGCTTAGGCAACCAATATGTATTGCCTATAATTGATACATATGGCCGAAGCATATAATCGTTAGGACTGGTTGATATGCCTTCTAATGCTGATGTTTTGAATCCTGTAGCAGCAATCTTATCTGCATACCCACTTGCTTTTCCTTGCTGCATGAACAAAAGAGGCTTATACTCATTGATTCAAAATTTAAATTTGCCCAAAATAAAATGCGGCTCCTGCATCACTCTCTTTTCACCCGATGCCCATAGATTGCATTTGAAGAGTTCCCTTAAACAATAACATTTAGAAATAGAGCTCTCCTTAGTCCACCTTAAAGGTTCCATGAAGGCTCTGTCTAATTGCTAATTCATCACAGGAATGTATCATCTGCATTCTTGATGGTAGTTTGAATTCATCAACCAATCAGTTGGTTGGATCTTCTCTGTCTTTTCAATTAATTTCCTAACTCCTGCTACTATTGGGAGCAATAACAGAGAGGGAGAGGCACCTTGTCTTCCTGTTGGTGTTCCATTTATTAGATACTGATATCCACCCTCCATTGGCATCCAAATCTCATTCGTATGAACATGTAATGAACAATTGCCCTTTTTACCTGATTTTAACCTTTTCCATTTCTGTTCTAAAGAGTATGTCCATTTTCTTATTCGGTTATTCCTATTTTTATTTTTTATTTCCTCTTGAATCAAATCATTCGTTTGTAGTCAAAATCCAGCACAAAATTTGGTTTCTTTATGCCATCCATTTCATTATTATTTTTTGAAAGGTTGTGGCAGCCCGTAGGGTTGCAAATGGATATCCTGTTATCTAGCATGTCCAACTTGGAAAGAAGGGGTTTGTTGGAACCGAAGTTTGGTTCCAATAAAAAAATGGATTCAGGTCTGTAACCTATTTTCGAGTCTGGTTAGAAATTGGGTCCAATTCATGATTCATACATGTTTTGACCTGGAGACCGGGAACCCCAGACCCTTTTGCAACTACCATGCCCTCATTTCTCTTTTAACCCCTTCTCCACTTTCCACATTTTTGTTTTAGTATTTTCTATGGCTACTGATGTACTCTGTCCTCCCCTTTCCTTTGTTCCTGAATCCTCCAAACTTCTCCTGTCAAGACCCTAATCTCATTATCTATGTCGTCTTCTTCTACCTCTCTCCAAAATCTCAAACGCTAGTAGATCTTCTGATCCCACCATGTGATAAATCGCCATCCCTAGCTGATTTCATTCGCCTTCGTGATTGCGATGAGTACTTGGGGTTGGATTGAAGAGGAAACTCCTCCCAAAACCTAAATGGATGAAGATACAATCTTCGATGGCTCCAAATACGCCATGGATCTCAACCTCCACACAAACGTTCTCAGTTTCTCCTCGGTGTTCTACATCAATCCATCAAAAGAGCAAAAAAAAAAAGAGAATCTCTTTCGAATCTGACCTCATAAACCCTCTCTCTCTCTATATATATATATCTCGATTGTTTGATTGTTGATATGTGATTTCCTCCGTTGAAAATCCTCTCCTTCCACAATGCCTATGAAATTTCCACCAAAACCTCTTCGTTGTAAACTGTTGATCCCTCTCTCCAAATCCTTCCAAATCGCATATCTATGCCCAATTGAGGATGGAACCGGAACCGGAACCAAAACTGGATCTGATCCGTTCATTGAAACCAGATCTGATCTGGATCCATAAGATAGGTTCCGGACATATTCGGATACCTCCTATAAAAAATGGATTGGGATCCCGATGCAGCATTGTTCTGTCTCGGATCAACCTGTTTGCACCCCTAATAATCATATAATGGACCTCAACACTGTTACACGTTACCTAACCTTCCTCGATCTAGTTGCAAGGACCTTTAAATTAATCTTATACAAACTAGTTTTGAGACCATCTGACCTGAAGCTTTTAACTTTGGTCAATCCTTCCACTATAGGTACTAAAGCAATGATTACATGTACTCTCTGCTTATTCTTCCATTTGCATGTTGACATCCATTTTCAAGACATATGTACACTTCTCAAGTAGTCCAACAAGCTTTGGAAAAGGTTAAAAGTAAAAATCATCAGCTATTTGCAATTTTATCTCCTCCCTTTTCTTTTGTAAATTTCACCACTACCTGTTTTTGAAGTTTTGTTTTGGTGATTCCACTTCTATTGATGTGGATTTGAACTTTGTAGACATTTTCTATTTAATTGAGGTCTTTTGGCTCTTGGAACAGCTTGATATTTTATTTCAGTTTAATTCATTTGTTTTCTTAGGGTATCTAGTCAACACATTCTGCCAAGTCAGTCTTCAAGTGAACTATTCTTACTGCATTTGCGATTATATGGAAAACACAATCAGGAATTAACCTAGCTAAAAAAAAGAAAAGAAAAAACCATGGTTCTTCTGACAGCATTGCATTAAATAGGGTCAAGTTGGTGAGCAGAAATAGCCAAAGGGAACCCTAAATAGAAAGGTTTCGCATTGATGAAGATGTGTAGGCCTATCCTCATCTAGTTTTAGAATGACTGTTTTTATTTTAGCACATCATATTTTTTTTCTCTCCGATGGGAACAACTAAATTATGTTTAGATAAGAGAATATAGTATAGTAGGGATAACACGAAGGCGATATATGCATAGTTTTTAAGCAAATAAATTCTTTTTTTAAAAAAACTTTAAATTCCAATCAATATTTCATTTACAGTACGAGTTACCCTTTTTTTTTTTTTAGTGCAGTTTGCATTTTGTTACACGGTTAGGGAGGTAGGAAAAGGGGAGACAAGTAAAGACTTAAATGAACTAGTGAGGAAAGACATGGTAGATTGTAGGTCAATGAAAACATTGCTAAAAAAAAGATTGAGTGAAAAAGTAGAAGTTAGAGAGCTAACCCTGGATAAATTGGATAAGGCTTTGATGACGATGATGATGATGCTGTGCAGTTTGCATTTTAATTCTTTAACCATATTGTAGAGTAACAAGCAAGGCTAAGATTGATGGGATAAAGTTGTGATGATGATGATGGACAAATTTACTTTCATGTATGACATAGAATCATCTTACAGCATCTTTATCTCTAGTCTATTTTGCAGATTGTTATCTTTCCTGCTTACACAACTTTTTTGAATTCTATTTTTTCACTCGATGTTGTGAAAAAAAAAAAAGATTATGGGAAATTTTCCTTCTACATATACCACTCTGCCTTTCTACCTCTATGGTTGATTTCACTTGCCGTGTACTTCTAAGCTATCCTTTCTTTCAAGTATTTCACTGAAAAGAATAACTTGGAAGCATTTTTATTGTTTCCATTTGCATGCAGGTAAAATCCTTACTTGATGATGCAAAGGCAGGTTTGTCGCTGAATGTTTCAGGGAATTCTAACAGTTCAAATGCTGCTGCAAGCAATTCTTTACCTTCCATGTTTCCTGCTGGTGGCACTCCTCCACTGTCGCCTAGAAGTTCTTCTGGTTCCCCACGTGTTATGAAACGGATGGGGACTGGGCCTTCTTCTTTAGGTTCCCCATTAAAATTAGTTAGTGAGCCAGTGAAAGAAGTCATTCCTCAGGTAAACAATTCTATTTATTTCTTTATTTATCCTTTTGTTCATCATATGTGTACTTTGGGCCCATTTTTGACATTGTATATGGACATGAGCTTTGATAGAGTGCTTGAAATGCCTGCAGTTCTATTTTCAGAATGGCTGCCCACCTACAATTGAACTGAAAGAACAATGCTTGTCTAGAATTGATGAACTTTTCTTTGGTCACTTAGATGGACTTCAAGTTCAAGGTGACGTGCACATCTGACCTGTCTGTTCTTATCACTTCGCTAAATGGTTTAGAGCTAAGCTTTTAATATTTTATACTTTTGTAATCTCAGAATTTAAATCTGTTACCAAGGAGATATGCAAGCTGCCATCATTTTTCTCTAGCACCCTTTTCAGAAAGATTGATGTGGACTGCACTGGGATCATTACAAGGTACTCACATAATATTATTGAAAAGACCTGTTTCCGAAAAAGAAAGAAGGGTAAATCGGGTGACGTTTTACCTAATTTTTTATTTTTTTAAAAGAACCTTTTATAAAAGCTATTTATCCTCTCCTGTGTTGAGCTATCAGTAGTACCAATTGAATCTGTGTATATAATGCTCAATTCGTAATTGCTATGATGTGTTGAAGGTTGTTATACTCTTTTTTTTTTTGAATGGTGAATGTTGTTATACTTGATTTTGCTTATTTTGTGTGCATTTTGGTAATTGTGAACTAAGCAGTTGCCTGTGGGCAATTTGATTGATACAGAATTGGCGAGTCAAAGTGGAAATCAACTACTCATTTCTTAGTCTTGTTTAATGCTGTTTAGTTTTGCATTCAGGAAAGTTTTGTTCATATCTTGTTTCTCATGTTGGAATGATTCAAATTACTTTTTTTTTTTTTTTGGGAATGGTGTTTCAGATTACTTTTATGATGGTAATCTCTGCTTGAATGCCTTTTTTCACCACTTAGTCATTCTTTTTTCACATGATCCAGAAATTTCAACGCTAACAAATATCTGTTCAACAGTAGCTTGACGTCTTCATACGAAATTATATCCCATTGATCTTGAGATTTGTGCCGTGGTACTTTTTTCAAAGTAGATTGTATGGTTCAAATACTGGACCGCAAAGTGTTTGATTGTGGTTTTAACTTCTTTTTAGTAGGTTTAATTCAATCATACTGCATTCATGTCATTCTAGAACATAACTTGGGTTGCATGATGGGTTATGTGATTTGTAGCGATTAACATTTATATGATCAATATATTTTAGACCCCCACCATTCAATAAATAAATAAATAAAAAAAAATCGGGACCCCCAAATGTGATATGGATCATATATGTATGATTCAAATACTGTACCCTAAGGTGTTTGATTGTGGATTCAACTTGTTTTTAGTAGGTTTAATCCAATCATGCTGCATTCATTTTATTCCAGCATATGTTCTGGATGTGTCGTGGAGCCATTAGGTATGGTTTTGCTGATTGGCCATTTATGAATTATTATATGATGCCTAAGACCTAAAAGAAAGTAGGTTTTGTTGCTCGAGTTTTACTTTGAAGTGGTTTTGTGAATAGATTGCAAATGTTTTAGCATTTTTTTTTCTGTCTTCTCCTTTTTGCAGGGATGCATTTGTTGATTATTGGGCCAACAGCAACATGATGATGATGGATATTGCAACCCTAATATTTACAGTATTAAAGCAACCTGGTCGCAAATACTTGACCCAGGTCTGTGTTTGTGGAAGCAACTACCCATTTTTTGTATAATCAACATGCTATCTAGGTCTGGGTCAATGTAACATGCCTTCTGGATTTGGGACTTGTCAAAGCCAGCAAGAAGAAAGACAAATATTGTTGTGAATTCGATGATCCCTTTGAGGGTCTCGATCCTCCTTTATATAGATATATTGTTGCTATACAAGTTACAGTGATTGTAGCCATAATCTTGATTTCAGCCATTCTAATCTAATTATAATCTAATCATATCTCCTGATAAGGCAAAGAAAAAAGTTACGTATCTGTTTACATAGCTGTACACATGTGAGTTGTTTTTGACCCACAAGTTGGGCTTTATTTGACATGGGTTGTGACCCACTGACCCATTTAACACCCCACCACACCCCCCGCCCCCGCCCCGCCTCGCCTCTCCTCAAATTGATGCGGGTGAATCAACCAGCATCAATTTGCCAATTAAGAATTGATGTCGTGGTCGAGGAAGCCCCTCTGTAAAGATATCTGCAATTTGAAGTCCTGTAGGAACATGAGGAAGAGTAATAGCTTCACGCACAAGTTCATCACGTATGTAATGACAAGCCACTTCAATATGCTTTGTGCATTCATGGAAGCCATGATTTTCAGTAATCCGTATGGAACTAGTATTATCGGCATATAGAGGGGTAGGGCCAAATTGTGGAAATCCAAGCTCAGAAAGGAGACCACGAAGCCATAAAATTTCAGAGGTGGCGGCAGACATGGCACGATATTATGCTTCTGTAGATGATTTGGAAACTTTATCTTGTTTCTTACACTTCTAGGAAATCAACGAGTCCCCTAAGAACATGCATTAGCTCGTGGTAGATCGTCGACTATTAGGACAACTCGCCCGGTCAGAATCTGAGTAAGCAATGAGAAAAGTTGAATTTCCCACAGGAAAGAAAAGGCCACGAGATGGTGTACTAAGGACATATCGAAGAATGCGCCGAACAGCAACAAGGTGGAGATGGCGTGGTTGGGTCATGAATTGACTAACCAGATTCACTGCATATGAGATATCGGGCCGAGTGATGGTCAAGGAGATCAAGATGCCGACTAAACGTCGATATAATGTGGCATCAGGAAGAAGATCACCAGAATCGTGTGCAAGCTGGATATTAACCTCAATAGGTGTATCTACAGGAGTTGAGTGTTGAAGACCGGCCATCTCAATAAGATCCATAGCATATTTGTGTTGATCGAGGATGAGACCTTTCTTTGACTGATGAACCTCAAGGCCTAAGAAATATGTGAGTGGCCCTAAATCTTTCATATGAAAGGACTCATGTAGGGATGCTTGTAGATGTTTGATCATGTCTGAATCTGTCCCAGATATAATGATGTCATCCATGTAAACCAAGAGGATAGTAATTCCATTCGAGGAGCGATGCAGGAACATAGAAGGATCAGAGGCATTTTGAGAAAATTTAAGATGAAGGAGAGCATCTCGAAAATTTTCAAACCAAGTGCGTGGTGCTTGCTTAAGACCATATAGAGATCTTCGTAAGCGAGGAACATCTCCTACCGAGGCACTAGTAATTCCTTAGGGAAGTCGCATATAGACTTCTTCTTTGAGATCACCATGAAGAAATGCATTCTTGACATCAAATTGGTAAAGAAGCCAGGAATGAGAGGCAGCAATGGCAAGAACAGTACGAACTGTTGTCATTTTTGCAATTGGGGCAAATATTTCGTCATAGTCGATACCATATTCCTATCGGTAGCTCAGTGCGAGCCGTGCCTTATAACGAGCCATCTGCCTTAAGTTTGACTGAAAGAACCCATTTGTAGCCGATAGGTTTTGTAGAAGATGGACATGGAACTAGATCCCAGGTATGATTATCCTGCAGTGCAGTTAATTATTCTTGCATAGCCTTTTGCCAACAATCATGCTTCACCGCCTATGAGTAAGATTTAGGAATAGCAATGTAAGATAGAGTAGCTAGCAAAGATGTATGAGTGAACCTATATTTATCTGGAGGCTTGGAGAGACGAGTAGAAAGTCGAAGCTGAACTGGAGATGAAGCAATAGGAGCAACATGTGATGAAGTAGGAGCAAGATCAGGTGCCGGTGACGGATCTGGAGGGGGAGGCAGAAGTGGAACATCCTTATGACGACGTCGTTCATAAACAATGAGTGGGGAAGAAATTGCGTCAGTAAAATATGGTAAATTAGAGAAAGGAGGTAAAGGCTGAAGATGGTTAGAAAAGAAATGTTGGTTTTCGAAAAAAGTGACATTTCGAGAGATGCGAATGCGGTTGAGCACAGGATCATAGTAGATATACCCTTTTTGGTGGGAAGCATAGCCAAGGAACGCACATTGAGCCGATTGAGCGGTTAATTTTGTACGTTAAGAAGGAGGAAGATGAACAAAACACACACATCCAAAAATATGCAAGTGGGTATAAGTGGGATCTGTATGAAAGAGACGAAAGTATGGTGTTTGATTGGTGAGACGAGGGGATGGTAAGCGATTGATTAAGTGAACAGCGGTGGCTAAAGCTTCGGGCCAAAATTTAGCAGGAATTGAGGATTCTAAGAGGAGAACAAACGATATCTAGGAGATGTCTGTTTTTTCGTTCAGCAACCCCATTTTGTTGAGAAGTATAAGGGCATGATCTTTGCGATAAAATCTCGTGTGTGCAGAAAATTTTGAAATTGATGGACATATTTTCTTCCACCCCCCCCCCCCCCCCCCCCGAATCAGATTGGAGAACTTTTATGCAAGTGGAAAACTGATTTTCGACATAAGCCATAAATTTTTGGAAAGCATCAAAGACTTTAGATTTAGACTGCAAGAAATATACCCATGTGAATCTACTATGATCATCAATAAATGTGACAAAATATTTGGAATTTGTATGAGAAATTACAGGAGTAATCCCCCAGACATCACTATGAATAATGTCAAAGCAGTTTGAAGCCATAGTAGTTTTGGAAGTGAAAGGGAGAACTTTACTTTTTCCAAGTTTGCACATAGAACACTCATCGGAAATGTGACCAAACGAAGTTTTATTTTTATTAATGCTACCATTGTTCAACATCAAAGATAACAATTTTGAATGAGGATGGCCTAATCTATAATGCCAGAGCCTCCAAACATCTTGAGAAGAAAAACAAGAACGCAGAGGGCTGTTTATTCTGAGAGAGAGGCATAAGAAGAGGAAACATGCATCCACACTTAGGCCCCTTTGCGATCACCGTCCCCGACACTTGATCGTGCACAACACAACCAGACCGAGAAAAAGAGACATTACAATTATCATCAACCACTTGTCCGACAGACAAAAGATTTGTAGTTAAATGAGGAGATAGAAAAACATTTTTCAGAGGTAATGAATGAATAACATCACCAAGAGCTGCAATGAGAAGCTTTTGACCATCAGCAGTGTGAACTTGCAAATTTCCATTGTATGGTTGCAGGTTAGAGAGATGAGTGGTGGCTTGATTTGAAGCTCCAGAATCAAGAAATCATACTGAGGAAGAGTATTGGTGGTTACCTGAAATGCCAAGTGCAGAGAAGGCATTTATGATCATTTGTTGAACGAGCTCAGGGGTGATTGGTGGAGCAGTATTGGAGGCAGGAGGTGGTGAAGACATGACCGATGCTGAAGGGATATTGCGAGAAGTAGCAGCAGCTGCAGTGTTGACATGATAAGCTCGAGGAGTGCGATTTTGTGGCCACCTTCTGCAGTCGGTAAGGACATGACCATTTGATTTGCAATAATTACAGAACTTGGTCTTACATTGTGAGGCATAGTGTCCATCATTCTTGCAACTAAAACATTGTATTTTACTAAGATCTCTTGCAGCATGTTGTCCTTTAGTAGCAGAAGTCCCTCCCGGACCTTGAGAAATACCAGGGGTGTAATTGGCAGTGGCAGCATATGCTACATTAGGAGAGTTCCCTGAAGACTGTTGCTTCAGAACTTGCTGAGTGATCTGACTCTGTTCCCCGCGCAAGAGTTCATTAAAGCACTCATTAAGGGATGGAGATGGAACCCTGCTAATCAGGTTGGAACGAACGATCTCATATTCAGATCTCAATTTCATAAGAAATTTATCTCCGTGACAAGTTTCCTGTAATTTTTGAATCTTAGAAAGAGCTGCCTCAGATACATTGACATATTTGATTTCGTCATATTCTGCCCATAAATTGAGAAAACCTGTATAATAGTCCTGGATGGAAGAGGCGCCCTGAGAATACCGAGCAATCTCTAGTTAAAGTTGGTATTTGTCGGGTAGAGTTCCCTTGATGATAAACCTGTTTCAGATATTCCCACATCTCCTTAAAGGTCTTGTAGGGTTTGAGATTTAGGATATATTGTGGTTCAACAGAACTAAGAATCCAGGTTTTGATATTTGCATCCTTTGTATTCCAAGATAATATTTTTTTCTCATCTTCCTTAGGTCGTGGATCCCATCCTGAAACAAGTCCCCACATTTCCTTTCCTTCAAGATATACTTGAAATTGATATGACCTTGAAGTGCAATTCTTGCCATTAAATTTGATCAAGGCAGTTTCATTCTTTTCCATTTCAGTAGATCTATTACAATGTGCAAGAAAATCCAACTGATAAAGAATGCTAATTAGAGATGAGAAGACTTCCAACTTCCAACTGAGCAATTAGACGTGACAGCACTGTAAAAATGCAAATTTTCAAAAAAATGGTGCCAGGCGAGCTTGATTTTCTAGAAAGGATGGAATGCAGCAGACAAAAGTTGCAATGACTGATCAATCAGATATCATAGAATGATGAAGGATCAAAATTCGCACTAAACAAACCAGATTGCTCACCAAAAAGAGCCAGATCCAGAAACTTGGACAGCTGTGATGGAAATATACTGTAGAAACTGAAATTTTTTGAGAAAGGGTAGGCAGCCTACCTTTGAGATGCCAAAATTCTCAAAAAATGTCCACAAATACTAGAATAATCAGGCGACTAGAGTGGTTGCAATCTCCAGGTATAGTGATGCTGATCTGGGGTGGGCTGCGTATGATCACACCGTGATGAGACCAACAAATAGGAGGATTCTTGTGAAGATAAGATACCAACGACTTCCAATGCTTGGAAGATGGAGAAGATTCACTCAGAAACTCTGTATAGAGTTTAGTTTACTCAAAGCTCTGATTCCATGTCAAAGCCAACAAGAAGAAAGGCAAATATTGTTGTGAATTCGATGATCCCTTTGAGGGTCTTGATCCTCCTTTATATAGATATATTGTTGCTAAACAAGTTACAGTGATTGTAGCCATAATCTTGATTACAGCCATTCTAATCTAATTATAATCTAATCATATCTCCTAATAAGGCATAGAATAAAGTTACACATCTGTTTACATAGCTGTACACACAGTGAGTTGTTTTTGACCCACAAGTTGGGCTTTATTTGACATGGGCTGTGACCCACTGACCCATTTAACAGGACTGTGCTTTAAATCACTGTGAGATAGTGGGCTGTGATGTTTGCAGTTTGTTCTTTCTTTTTTGTGTTTTCTCCTGTTTCTTTTTTCCCAACACTAAGCAAGTTGGTTGCAGGAGGACCTCAAACCTGTCCTTCGTGAACTTTTGGCGACGCATCCAGGGTTGGAGTTTCTACAGAGCACGCCCGAGTTTCAAGAACGATATGGTGCGTTCTAATTCTGTGAGCCATTCTTATGATATGCCAAAAAGTATGAGCTACTGTTAAATCCGTGCCTATTGGTTTTGAAATAAATGATTCTAGATCCTACTACGTCTCATAGCATTTTTTCAGAGCTTGGGAAAGTGTGTTTTGCAACTTTTAGTGTCTATTTTGGCTAGTTTCCTTAAGTTGTGTTTGTTTCTAGCAATTGGGTTATGCTAGTTGGGGGCTCTTTTCATTAGTTTTTTTTCCCTTCTCTTTTCCTTTTGTTTTTCTTTTCTTTATATTAATCATTTGTATGAGAAATCTGAGAATACGTGTCGTTGAGAGAAATCATTATGCCAGGTTTTGTTACTCTGCCATGTGCAGTCCCATGATTGGGCAAAGAAGGGTTGCTTTAGATTGGCAATAAACAATTAAAATTTGCTACACTTATATGAGTTCTATTTGAATGAAAGAGTAGAATTTAAATATTCAACCCCAGATAGCTCAATGACGAGATTTTGTTGTGATCTAGGGCCAAAGAAAGCACACAAGAGAGATTGAACACACCACATAAGAGAAACTAGGACACAATTTACATGGTTTAGCTTTTGGCATACGTCCATGGGAGAAGACGGAAAGAGTTTTTCACTATGCACTTAGATAATTACGGAGTAAAGGCCTTGCTGTCTATTTATACTCTCAACCACAAATCCCAAATCATTGAGTAAATACTATCGGCTTCTATTGAGCCATATAAGTCAATAAATCTCCACCTTGGCGAACATTGGAGCCGATCCTCAAAGCACAAAACACATCTAACTGCCATCACCTGCCCCTTAAGGCACTCTGGTACTGATTAGACTAATCAAGTCGAGGCAATGCTTGAACTTGACCGTTGGAATAGTTTAGTCATCATATCCGTTAGATTCTCTGCTGTCGCAATTTTCTTCACAGCAATAGCACCCTGGGAGATGGCATCCCGAATGAAGTGTGCCCCAACATCAATGCGTTTGGTTCTTTCCCGATGCTGGGAATTCTTTCTCAGATCGATGGCACTCTGACTCTCACAAAACACAGTAGTTAACTTCTGTTGCAATCCCAGATCACCAACCAAACCTCTCAGCCAAATAGGTTCTTTCACTGCCTCTATAGCTGCCATATATTCTGCTTCAATGGTAGACAAGGCAGCTGTAGATTGCAATGTGGCGCAGGCTAGACCCATGGTCTGCCAACTAATTGGGCCCAGTCCACAAGCCCAATAGGACATCCATTTAGTTAAGAGTTTTAATTAGATAAGAGTCTTATTTAGAGAGTTGTTATCTATTTAGAAGTCATTAAAATTAGGAGTTTTATTTTATTTGGATTGTAACCAAGTTTAGTTTCTTTTATTGTTTAGGAAAGCAGAGCCCTATTAGGAAAGGGGATGTCCAACCCTTCCTATAACTATGTAATCCCTCTATTAGGAGAGTAGTTCATGATTATTCAATAATTTGGTTGGTTTGTTTGGTTTTATATTTCTCTTCAATGGAAGAGTCATATTGAGTTCCGAGAGGAATTCGGTCAATTCCCATCTGCGTAGTTGGTCTTCACTGGAATTCGTCCAGGACTCGGCAAACCTCTCGCAAGGCTTGCCTACACCCGTTTCATCACCGCTTGCGGATTCAGGCTGCATCAATTGGAATCAAAGAGAAGATCCGATCCCGGATTGCCGTCTAGATCGCTGATTCAAGGTAACTCGTGAACCTCGTTTCCTTCCATCTGTTGCATCATCATCCTCCAATCATCCATTCAGTCTCGAACTCATCACTGCCCAACCCACATCCATCGCCCATCAACAGAACCCAGGCCTCCACAAACCCAAAATCCCACCTTTCGAGAAAAGAGAAAAAAAAAAAAAAATCCTCCCGAACACCCATCGATAGCCTTAGTCCCAAACTCCTAAACCCAAGCCCACCAAAGTGATCGAACACTCTGAACCCAAATCTCCCCACATCCAGAAGCCTCCCACCTTCATCAACCCTCTCGCTATGCGCAAATCCCAAAAATAAACCCCAACTAATGACAGCGCTAACAAAAGTGAAGACAACCTGTCAAGGATCTTCTTTGATCTCAATCTCCATCAAAATTTGAAGCGACATATCCAATAGCACTTCCGAAAGTGTCTGTCAAGGATCTTCTTCTATCTAAATCTCTGTCAAAATATGAATCGACATCCAATAACACTCGACATCCAATAACACTTCCGGAAGTGTCGTTGTTTCTATCATATACTCTCTCAATATCAGTCGGACTTCTCAAGTAACTGAGTATCCATTTCACTGGTTTGTGAGAGACTTTGTTATGTACAGGTTCTCCAACTTCTGCCATAACCTAGCAGTGGCTTTCTCCTGAGCAAACCTTTTGCAATACCCCGTTGCTCAAACATAGCAAAACTGCACCATATGCCTTTTCCAGTAACTCCTCATCTTCGTCTGACATTGTCTCGGGAAGGGAAAGAATTCCCTTCAATGCTTTCTGCAACCCATTCTGAAGTAGTAAAGCATGCATCTTCATATGCCATAGACTGAAGTGGATACTCCGTTACTTGAGAGGTACTACTAATGTTGGGATAGTACATGACAGAAACAACGACACTTCCAGAAGTGTTATTAGATGTCACTTCAGATTTTGATGGCGCGATTTAGATAGATGAATATCCTTGATAGGTTCTGTCTTCACTTTTGCTAGTGCTGCCATTAGTTGGAAGGCAGTATTGCAATCTACGGCTGCCTTGTCTACCATTGAAGCAGAATATATGGCAGCTATAGAGGCAGTGAAAGAAGCTATTTGGCTGAGAGGTTTGGTTGCTGATCTGGGATTGCAACAGAAGTTAACTACTGTGTTTTGTGAGAGTCAGAGTGCCATCGATCCGACAAAATCCTAGTATCAGGAAAGAACCAAACACATTGATGTCGAGGCACACTTCATTCAAGATGTCATCTCCCAGGGTGCTATTGCAGTGAAGAAAATTGCTACAGCAGAGAGTCCAACATATATGATGACTAAACTATTCCAGTGGTCAAGTTCAAGCAAGCATTGCTTGGACTTGATTGGTCTAATCAATACCAGAGTGCCTTAAGGGGCGGGCGAAGGCAGTTTGATGGGTTTTGTGCTATGGGGATTGGCTCCAATGTTCGCCAAGGTGGAGATTTGTTGACTTACATGTTTTAGTAGAAGCGGGTAGTATTGAATGCATAAGTTGATAGTCTTGATTGACCGGGTCCCATGCGCTGCCCTTGGTATACTGTGTTAATTGTGGGTTTGAGATGAGTGTATCAGGCATATGGGGTTGAGAGTATAAATAGAGAGCTAAGGCCTTGTTTTGTAATCTTCTCAGTGCATAGTGAAAAAACCTTTTCTGTCTTCTCCTGTGGATGTAAGCCAAAAGCCGAACTATGTAAATCCCTTGTCTCGATCTCATCAGTGTGGTGTGCTTGATTTCTCTCTTGTGTGGTTGCTTTGGCCCTAGATCACAACAGTGTTGCTTTGTCTCTTTTATAGATATGAGTCAGGTCAGGTTATTGTTTCAGTAAAACCATAAAGCTATTATGTAATAATGAGGCATGCCAAATCTTGGTTAAGACTGTTAGATCCACTTACATATGTAGCATTTGGTCCTCTGTGGATTTGATGGCCTGGGTCTGAAACTCTGAGGCCTGTAGACAATATATAATATATATGGAATCCATATCTGATATGAGCTCATATTCCCATTCCACCCAATTGCATCCTAATCTCACTCAGATGTGCCAAACTGTACCTAACCTATACGCATGCATCTCTCTTTCTCTCTGAGTTCACACACACACCTGCATATGTCTATACAAAAAAGGCTACTTTGATGCAGATGGGGTCAACCTGGACCATACTTAGTTTAGTCTATAGGTTGAATCAAACTACTCCTACTTGGTTTGTACTAGTTTGTGAATCTTTTGACTCCAGGATTTCAATATTTTCCGCAATGGCAACTTTGTTATTTACTGCTACTGATACATCTTAATTTGAACCAGCTGAAACTGTCATATACAGAATATTTTACTACATGAATAGATCAGGAAATCGCCATCTTACCCTTAGGGAGCTGAAGCGTGGAAATTTAATTGCTGCAATGCAACATGCCGATGAGGAGGAGGATATTAACAAAGTCTTGAGGTATGTTTAATTGTATTGAAAATTTTGCATCTTAGATATGAAGGAATTCCATATGAGGCTTGCTGGCTGTTTTTATCCATGGATACGTTTTAATTCTAATTATGAAAATGATTGGGGAGTATTACTATTATTTGGGTGGGAAAGAGCGGTTTGGGCCCCAGTTCTCTGATGGAAACTTTGATTTGAAGAGATGGGAGCCCATTTTAGTTTATGTTTGTCTTTGTGTAGATGTATTATTATCATAGAGTAGTAGATGTTTGGGTTTGGTGGATGGATCCTGGAGGTTTCTCTTAAGTCTTCTTTTGGGAGGTTACTGAGCAGGGGCGGACCCAGGATTTTTTCCTTGTGGGGGTCACTATGTAGAATTTTTTTTGGGAGGGCCACATAAAAAGTGCATGTAATTTTATATGTAAATAATATAAAATTTTCTTCAACCTTAGGGGGTTTTCTGTTTTTTTATTTTTTATTTTTTTGGCGGGGGTTTTGGGGGTGGGGGGGATGGCCCTTGCTGCCCCCACTCCAGTTCCGCCACTGTTAGTGAGCATGCACGTGCAAGTGCAGAAAGTCTCAACAGCTTTCCCCTATCTTTGTAAAATAAGAGATCGAGGGAGGGTTTTTTATTTTTTTATTTTTTTATGTTGATTGGTGGTTCCTGATGACATAACTACGGTTGATGGGTTTATCTTTGTATTCTGCATAAAAGATTTGGTCAAGATGTGACTCATCTTCTCCGTCGTTTTACGAAAAAAACTCTACAGCTTATTTTTGTGCTCTGGGTGACTGCCCTACATAACTATGGTTGATGGGTTTATCTTTGTATTCTGCATAAAAGATTTGGTCAAGATGTGACTCATTTTCTCCGTCGCTTTGCGAAAAAAACTCTACAGCTTATTTTTGTGCTCTGGGTGACTGCCCTACCCAATTGTCTTAATGAACTTCTTGGCGAATGGAGTTCATATTTCATTCTCAACGTGGGCGCATCAGATAAAGCTTTTCTATTGTGCCTGTGTCCTTTGGTAATTAAGGGTTGAAAAGAAATTCATGTTCTTTCTGAATATGTCTGGGTGACGTAGACATATTGGCTTATCTTGGAAGGTAGGGGGATTATGTGCATCTACTTTGCGGATATGCTTGGAAGGAATGTTTTTTATTCTGGTCATATGGCATCAAGGAATCATGCATTTTCATCAATCCTTCCAGGTCGATTAAGTTGAATTTTAGTGTGAGATATGCCTGGGAGATTTTCAGGGCCAATGCTTGGGACTAAATCCAAAGAAGAGGAGGTAAATGACATTTTCTTTATAGATTGCGAAGCTTCTTGAGTGCAAACTAGTGCTGCTATTGAGGGCAATTTATTTTGATGCATATGTTGGGGTCCACAGAATGTTCACGCCTACAGCAACCAACAGATTGGATTGGTGAAATTAAATTGCTAGCTTGAGAGGGTTGGATGCTTGAAATGCCCTTAGGCCAGAAATCAGTAGGCTGATCAGCCAGCTAAAGGAGCAACTGATTGTTGTTTATGATGTCTAATATTTTCTTTGTAACTTTTCCATTTAAAATGTAAAAAAAGAAAATTTATCATATGTGTCAATGCCCATGGCACCAATCCTTAAAAAACGACACTTAACAATGCAAAGCTCATGGTGTTGAGGTTTCTTATAGAAAACTGTGATATTATGCTTCTGACATAGAAGACACCCACAGTGCCCTGTATCTGTTTTGTGCCACTTTATCATTTGGCATCTGATTCCAGTTTCTTATTAAAGAGTACCTTTTGATTGTAATTGTAGGGACACTTTTTCTAAGTTGTTTGCTGGGATATTATTATGAAATGCTGATTATGTCTGGAAAGGCATGTTGATGATGAATTTCCCACTTTGAGTTGTACACGCGGAGAGTGATGGTAACAATTTCCACCACCGTGTTATTTTTTCATCCCCACATGCGAGTCCCAAGCCCGGAAAAAGATGGGTTGAATTTGATCTATCTGCCTATAAAAAATTGGCATACTTCATCATAATTATCCCTGCCTGCTCCTCTGTGTTGGAGATGTGTGGTGTGCATGGGTGTAAGACTTGTGTCTATTCCTAGGGTAGAGAGTCATGTACAAGTCATGCACCCAGATAAAACTGTGTTCCCCCTTTGAGCCAAAAAAAAAAAGAAAAAGAACTTTGTTATGGTGTCAAGTGAGCAAGCGTACTAAGGCTTACAATTTAAGTACTATATAAGAGAGAAATGAGGAATGGAGTCCTTCACTAAGGGCTGGTTTGGTGGAATAGAAGGTAGACCACAAGCTACAAGTGGCCTCTTGGAATGTGGATACTTTGACAGGGAAGAGCTCAGAGTTGGTAGTTTCATGAACACATCACTGAGTCCAAGATTTCGTGGATGGGTTGGCCATAGAAGTTTTGCATAGTCCACAAGATATCTTATCTTTTCCTTCATGTCTCTGATATAGTGGGACTTCGTTTCGATGTGCTTGGACTTTTAATAGGCGCATGTGGTTTTTGATAATTGCAAGGGATTGCCTGAGGGTTTCCCTGTACCAGTTCTGCCTTCAGACAGAAGTGGATACCGTTGCTCGGAGTATCTGCTTTATCTATAGATAGTACTTTTCTATTGGAGCCGATTCACATAGGTGTAAGCGGTGGCTATACATAAATTGTTTATAGGGGCCTAATTGGATGGGGCAGACAACTATACAACATTGGGGAAGGATTTAGGCTTTCTATTGGGGAAAACATAGATTATGTGTGTATTGCACTTGATAGAGATCTAAGAGAAACAATGATACGGCCATAATGGTTTAGTTTTGCACTTGATACCAAAAAGAAGACTGATTATGTAGCTTTTCTAGTTAAATAGTAGAGCTCTTTAACCTAACCCCAAGTTGATGGGATGAGTATAAAATGGTGATGAACACATTTCATGATCTCGGGAAGCTCATGAAAATTGATTAAAAACTCCTTTATACCATGGCTGCTGTCAAATAAGGTGATCATTCTGCTACGCAATTTAGTGTTTACTCATTATTGCAGTGGCACATGAGACTACTTCCACTAAATTCCTTTTCCCCCTCTCCTACAGGTATTTTTCTTATGAACACTTCTATGTGATATACTGCAAATTTTGGGAGCTGGATACAGATCATGATTTTTTTATCGATAAAGAGAACCTTATTAGATATGGTAACCACGCTCTCACTTACAGGATTGTTGATAGAATATTTTCGCAGGTTTGTACTTTATTTCATGCACAGTGTGTAAACCAACTTCTCTTTTCTAGCAAAATCAAATATTCTGTTTGCTTCCCATTTCTTTTCTCTCTCTTTTTTTCTAATATTGTTACTTTTTTTCTTGTTATAGATTCCAAGGAAATTTACTAGCAAGGTTGATGGAAAGATGGGATATGAAGATTTTGTTTATTTCATGTTATCAGAGGAGGATAAATCATCTGAGCCCAGTCTTGAATATTGGTATCTCTGCATTCCTTATTTTTATGATTTAGTAACATTCCGTGCATTGGTTGTCACTAAACTTGCTATGATTCTGAATTTTTTTTAGCAAATCAGATTATCACAAAATAAGGCTAGGTTTGGTTACATGGATTTCCATGGAGATTACTTTACTTTCAGAAATTAAAAAATAAGGATGTTTTGGATGGTTTATATTCACAAAGCAGATTTCTTGCTCCCTCGTCTCATTCCTATTTTCTTCATTTACTACTTTGGCCTCATCAAGAAAAATTAAAGGAAATGAGTGAAATGTATTATTTCACCAAGTACCTTTGTACCTTTGTTTTATAGCAAGTACCTTATTTTCATGTAAGGTAAAAGGTACGTTTCAATGAAATCAATGTACACAGATGCAGCTTGAAAAGGGAAAATTTACTTCTATAGCTGGAAGAGGGCTAGCAAAAGCTCTTTCGAAGAATATACCATTATGAGTTGCACTCTTACATTGTAAATTGTTTGTCAATTGAGTCAATAATGTGTTCTGTGATTGTAATTCAAAGTATTATTTTTCACATTCCAAAGAACTATGTCTCTGAAAATTACATTGAAGACTTGGCATTTTAGGAAGTAGTAACAATGTTGGTCAGACATTGTAATTGAGAGGTAGCATCCATAAGTTTGTCGAACTTCATTTAATCTCTATTATACATGCTCGAGCACAAGTGATTTTGATGCATACAAATTGTGAATCTGACGATCAATAAAAAGTGATAAAATGGTCAATATGCCATTATTGTTTGGTTTTTACTAGTAGACTGTTTTTCAAATCTTTTTTGATCAAGCAACAAATGGTAAATGAATTTCTCACAGGTTTTGTATAAACAGTTCATACTACTGTTCCTAATTCAACCTTATGTAAAATCACATGATAAAAGACATAATCATCACCACCACCATCATTAATCAAAGCCTTATCCCTACTATATTGGGGTCAGCTATATGAATTTTGTTTGCCATTCCAATCTATTCTTGGCCAATCCCTTCTACATCTGTCCTTACTGTTTTCATCCATGTACTCTTTGGCCTACCTCTTTTCCTTGAGGGGCTATCAACCTATATAGAATTTTTTTTCTCACTGGTGGTGGTGTTAGACATAATCATCACCACCACCATCATTAATCAAAGCCTTATCCCTACTATATTGGGGTCAGCTATATGAATTCTGTTTGCCATTCCAATCTATTCTTGGCCAATCCCTTCTACATCTGTCCTTACTGTTTTCATCCATGTACTCTTTGGCCTACCTCTTTTCCTTGAGGGGCTATCAACCTATATAGAATTTTTTTTTCTCACTGGTGGTGGTGTTGGCCTGCTTTGGACATGTTAAAACCATCTCAAATAAGTCTCTCTTAATTTATCACCCATTGATGATACCCCTTAAATGCTTATGAAGGTGCCCATTTCTTTTTCTTTTTTAGTTTTACCACACATCACATCAACCCCAACACTCACATCTTTGTTGCATGCATTTTTTGCGTGTGTTGTTTTTTGATTGGACAACATTTTGCTCTATAAGTCATAGCCGGTTTAGTTTTTGTCTTGTAAAAAAATTTCTTCAGTATTTGTTCGTCGGGTATGCACTAATTATAAAGCACTCTTGAAGTAAGTTGCTACTTTAACCGTCCAGCTCTTATCTTATGTTTGACATCCTCAATTTCTCAATCCTTGCTAATTTTAGAGCGAAGGTATCAAAAGGAATCCTTTTGTAGTATCTGTTGAGCTTCAATTCTCACAAGAGTTGCATCTCTTGCACATCTCTTACAATTCATATATTCAAATTTTGTACGACTTATTTTAAAGCCCTTAAGAGTCTAAAGCCTCCCACCATCTCTCAAATTTTGCATTCACACGATCTCTTGATTCATCTTTTAACACTATATCATCTGCAAACACCTTACCCCAAAGTACCTCTTAAATATGAGTAGTTAACTTGTTCATAATCAAGGATGAAAATAGCGATAGCGGAGGGCGTAGCAGCTCGCTGCCAAACCACTACGAAGCGGGCGATACGTAGCGTATCGGGGATACGTAGCGATGTAGCGGTGCAATTTGAAAAAATCGCCCAAAAAATCTAAAAAAATTTCAAAAAATCCAAAAAATTGTAAAATGAAAGAAAATGTGGTTATTTTGCAAAAGTAAGTAAGAAAAGGGGGCTTAGCGGTGCTCTCAATATATGAGGTCCTGTATCGCTGTATAAATAGAAAATAATAGTAATGATTAGTTTTTTCACATGTATTCATGTTTCTTAGTCATGGTAACTTAGAAAGTAATGGAAAGCTCATAAAAAAAAAAAAAAGAACATGAAATAAAGGCATAAGACTTAAGAGTTAGGTCATTAGTGAACATTGAACAATCAAATATCAATACTTCAACATTCAAGGTTTAAATTCAATCAAGTGAATAGACTATGAAGTGATCAACAATCAACATTCAACAATCAACACCAATTTAGAAATGACAAAGAGTAGAGAGTTAGTGAAGGAAATAGGAATACCGTAATCACCACCAAAAGGAATGTCTACCAAGATTCAAGGCGCCATGGTTATCCTCATCCCCATCATTGTTATCATTTCTATCGGCACTATATTGAATTTGATATTGATGAGAATTGGGATCCACAAATCCAAACAAGGCAGCCGCATCATAGGAACTTGGAGGAGGTGGAGGTGGATATCTTTGCATTTCACCATATCCATATGAGTAGGACCCTGAAGCTGAAGACTCTTCTTCTCCTTGTTGCACTTGACCATATGGAAAATATTGTGAGAGTCCTTGTCCACCGTACCTAGGGTCCCACGAATCAGTCCATGATGCCACTTCTTGTCCACCAACCTCTCCACCCATATTTCCTTGCTCACTACTACCTCCAGCCCCAGGTGGTGACTCTCTTCGGCGCCGTTGATAACCACGGCTTGGATCAAATTTTCCAGATAGAGGTAACTCATGTACTTCCTCTATAGGAACGACATATTCTTCATCATGTTGATAGTATTCACTAGTACCACCTGTCCCACTGTCTCCTCCAGTTCCACCATGGCTACTCGAGGAGAAAGTGGTGAAACTAGCTTTCTCAGAAGATCCAATATGAGCAGGTTATTTCCCACTCCTCCTAGTCCTACTGGTACCTTCTCCTTGAGGTGGCTGACCTTCTGCAGGTGCCTCACCCATATCCTCATCTATCAACTCTTGAACCGTTTCCTGAAAAACCGGATCTGAATCTAGCAGTGGATCCTCTATCTCGGCTAGCCATGGGAGTAAGGGATCGTCATCTCTGAATATGTGATCCAAATTAGTAGGACAATAAGCAGGATCATCCATTGCCTTTCTCTCCCTAGTTCTGTTTCTCAACTTCAGATTGTAATGACAGTATACAAGCTTGTTGAGTTTGTGCATGGTAAGCCGATTCTTGGCCTTCGTGTTGATCAAGGAGTAAGTGCTCCAATTTCTCTCACAGTTGGAAGATGTTGTAATTTGACTAAGGATGTGAATAGCCGCTTTCCTTAGATGTGGAGCACTCTCTCCATAATTCATCCACCAATCAGCTGAAATGGAAAAAATAAATAAAGAAAATTAGATATTCGTAACCTTCAAGTGCTTCTAATCAATTAAGATATATAGATCAAGACTATTGGGTGGGGTCTTTTGTTCATAGTCATATCAGGTGTCATCCTTCCAATCGATTGTTACACAAGAGGGTTAGCAAATGTTCCTCTCCTTTGTGTATATATAGATATCTACGATGTGAAAATTAGAAATAAATCAGTAAACCCTTACTGCATATATGACAATTGGCACTTGGCAGCATAATTAAATTCTCTTAAGTAACCGCCCACTCACCTCTTGTATGGCATCAATTTGATCATCTGGGTTTAACAATCTCTTCAATACCTCCCGTAATCCTACCCGCAAGTCCGTATCTATTGCTTTGGTATGTAGTTCGGCATTGCGGTAATAGAATTCGAGATTTAAAAAATAACCTACATTAAAAATATGCAGAATGTACTATGAGCAAACAAGATAATAAATACATTGTTAGGAAAACAAAAGGTATCAAAGATATATATTAATTACCTGTAGCATGCGATGGATGGTGCAGCTGATCATTCCAACGGGCATCAATAATTTTTATATATTTCTTGTGATATCTAACGTTTTCCATAATGGCTTGCTTTGCCTGATCCATTGCCTCATATATAAAGCCCATTGTCGGCTTGTCATCACCATCTACAAGCCTCAACACTTTAACTAAAGGCTCAAAAACCTTTAATACCTTCCTCACTTTCTTCCAAAATTTATTGTCCCTCATCAGGTTTGGGACTTCAAACCCCGGACCACTAGTTGCATTGCCCTATTTCGAAAGAAGCCATTCTTCTGATGCAAACATCTGAATCAGCTCCGTTCTAAACCTTACAAGGCTTTCTATAGCCAGAAAATGGGTTGCAAACCTAGTTAATCCTGGACGCACCAAGGCATGGTTATTTGTGTATCTTTTCATCAAGCCTAACACCCATGAATGATCATATATAAATCTTGTAATTCCTCTACATGCCTTGATCAGTGAAGCCACTTTTGTTTTCCTTCCAATTTCTTCCAAGATGAGATCTATGCAGTGTGCTGCACATGGGGTCCAGAATAAATGGGTCTTCTTGTCCATTAATAACTAACCTGCTTTCTTGAAATTGGCGCCATTGTCTGTAACAATCTGTTTAATATGCTCCTCTTCCACACTTTCTACAACTCTATCCATAAGAGTATATATATGTGGCTGTCCGTCTATGTTTAGTTGCATCAACGGACTTCACAAAGACGGTCCTAGCAACTGAATACACCAAAAAGTTTATTAATTGTGTTTGGGTGCCGCTGGTCCACCCGTCACACATGATGGTAACACCATTTTGTTGCCACATGGGCTTTAACTGTTCCAACCAAGCCTTTATTTCCATACTGTTCCACCCAAGCCTTTATTTCTATATATTCTTCTTAAAGGTATTTAGTGCCCACATCATATACAGAAGGCGCCTGTATACCCCTCCCAGCTTCGGCGACAACATCAAGAATAGTATGGAAATATGGGGAATCTACTGCTGTAGGTGGTATGTTCTTATGAATTAGCCATTTTGTTGTAGCTTTGGCTAACCTATCTCTTGCAGCCTTCATTACCCCTTTCACAACACTCGATATTTTTTGTTGTTTGTCTCCCTCTTTTCTATGTGCTAGAGGATCAACAGGGGGAGGAACTGCTCTTCTAGTAGAGATAATTTCTACATCAACATCCTGTTTCCGGGTGCTAAATGCCCTACGCATGGCCCCCGCAATGCTCTTGCCCTTGCTTGGCTGCCTTGGCACAGTAGATGAGCCCCCTGCATCATAATATTTGCTTGCAGCAAATGCACGACATTCCTGTTCTTCTTGTTGACTCATGATGGACTCTCGGCGTGCAGTCTCCATCTGTGCATCTTCCTCATCAAAGTATTCATCCCCAAATACTTCATAACGGGCAGCATCAACATCTTGCCGCCTCTTTTCTTTTATCTCTACGTTTCTAGCTTTGTTTTGGCCAACCAAAGCTTTTTCATTGGTTCCTTGACTTCCCTTGGTACTTCAGTACAGCCAGCAACATTGCCAGAAATGTGGCCCAAGTGGTGCTTGAAGCTTGTAATGCCCCCATTGGTCACTTTCCCACAAAAGTTGCATTTGATTTTGAACCTATTATTCTTAATTGCCTCACCAAAGCTCCATGCGGGATCAATATCACGAGGCATTTTAAGTTATCAATAGAATACTGAATACATGGCTATAAATAATTTAATATGAACAAGTAGTATGTTAAAAATAAAAAAAACAAAGAAACATGTTAGAGGAAACATATATCTAACGCTTAGGAATCATTCTCTTGACATTTAAGTGGCGTTTCATTATTTAAAGTATACATTTTTCTCAAAAATTTAAAAAATCCGAAAATAAGAAAATAAAATAGAATTAGGAAAAGACAAAGATATGTTGGATTGATCTATGCCAAACATAGATATAACATTTAGGAGCATTTTCAATACATTTGATTGGCATTCCATTATTAAAAATTTTTTTTTTCCAAAAAATAACAAAAATCCGAAATTAAAAAATAGAGAAAAATCAATTAACATTCAAAATGTGATGGATTGATCTATGGGAAACATAGATCTATCATTTAGAATGCATTTCCAAGTGGTTTCATAGGTTGTTCATAAGTATTCACATTTTTCATTTCCAAAAAATAAAAAAAATCCGAAAATAAAAAAAGGAAAAAAATTAAAAAAACAACCAATATATGTTGGAATGATCTATGGAAAACATAGATCTAACAATTAGAAGCTATTTTCAAGATGGTTCATGAGTTTTCCAAATTTCCATAATGTTTTTTTTTTTAAAATAACATAAATCCGAAAGAAAAAAAAGGAAAAAAATTAAAAAAAAAAACCAATATATGTTGGAATGATCTATGGAAAACATAGATCTAACAATTAGAAGCTATTTTCAAGATGTTTCATGAGTTTTCCATAAGTAATAATGTATTTTCTTTTTAAATAACAAAAAATCCGAAACAAAAAAAAGAAAAAAAATTAAAAAACAACCAATATATGTTGGAATGATCTATGGAAAACATAGATCTAACAATTAGAAGCTATTTTCAAGATGTTTCATGAGTTTTCCAAATTTCCATAATGTTTTTTTTTTTAAATAACATAAATCCGAAAATAAAAAAAGAAAAAAAATTAAAAAATAACCAATATGTGTTGAAATGATCTATGGAAAACATAGATCTAACAATTAGAAGCTATTTTCAAGATGTTTCATGAGTTTTCCAAATTTCCATAATGTTTTTTTTTTTTTAAATAACATAAATCCGAAAATAAAATTAACAATAAATATAAAAAAAAACAAAAGATATGCATGCAAGATCAAAAGGAAGCATGGATCTACAATAAAACAAGGCAATGATGCCATTATGTTGTGATTCATAGTAGTTAGAGAGTGATAATATCAAAAATTGAAAAAAAAAATCACAAAGAAATCATACCTAGATGATGAATCTTCTTTAGATTCCTTAGAATAGTTGAATCTCTTGATTTGGTAGCAAGAAATCTTGACAAAATGTAGTTGGGACCGCTAGGGGGACACAGAAGCTTCACAGCAGTGAAAATGGAGAAAAGAGAGGAAGGAAGATGAAAAAAGTAGAAAAAGAGGGGAAAAAAGTCGTCAGGTGGGGTTTTATAACCCCACCCGATATGTAGCGGCCGCTACGGGTGCGAAACCCGATAAAAACTTTGGAGCGTGGTGGCTTGTGCCGCCACGGCCGATATATCGGCGTAGCGGCCGATATTTTCTTCCATGTTCATAATCAGCGCATGAAGATGAGGATATAGAGTTGACCTTGTAGGAAACTTATTGTAACCGAAAACTTCCTTGTTTCTTCACACGTTAGTTCTCATACCGGTTACTGCTCCCTCATATATGTCTTTAGTGATGTCAATGTAACTTGCTGGGACACTCCTTCCACCAATTTAGATCTCTAGATATTCTTTCGTAGGCTTTCTTTGGATTGATGAGGAACATATGAAGGTTCTTCCTCCCATATTTTTCTATTAATTGTCTATGTAAGAAGGTAGCTTCTATAGTTGACCTTGCTGGCATGAAACTAATTTGATTTTTACATATCTTAGGGCTTGTTTCTTTACTAGAATTCCTGATGGGTTTTCAGGCTGTTTGGGAATTCAAAATTCATGTCAGGGATTCACTATTTCTTTGCTAGAATTCAGGGGCTTTTCAAATTCCTAGCAATTGAAATCCCTAAAATGTTGGCATTTGAAAAACCAACCTTTATAAGAGGATTTGGAAATCTATCTCTTGGGTGGATTTTTGGGAATGGGACGGCAGGATTCCGGCATCGTAACGGTCACCTTCAACCTTTATTTTCTGGCAACGACAACAAAAGAGATGGGTGTGCTGCTTCTTCTTCGGCGATTCCATCAGTTTTCGAAGGCATTTTGGATGCTCTCTCTTTGATATCCGTTGAATCTATCCGGAAATTTGTTGTGCGCCAAAACACGCCCTCATCATCTTTCATCATCTCTCTTTCTGTAAGGACATTTGTAAATTGGAGGACTTCATTGGCTGTGTACGGTTTGGCGTTTTGGGATCAATAATAAATGATGGGTTATGAGTTCCATGAGTAGCATGATATCAAATCTGTGATTCAAGCTTTTGGGATTGATGCATCATTCTACTACTGATATAAGCCCTAAATTGAGAATTATCAGATTTTCCACAAGTGGGATTTGGGGTTTATAGGATAGTTTTAGAAAACAGTTTCAGATCCCATATCAGTGAGGTTTGTGAGTGAGATGCGGTCAGATTTGTTTTTTATTGGAGTGTTTTGGCAAAATCCGGCCCATCTAATTGGACGATATGGATTGATACTTGTATGTGTGCCACATGAATTGCTGGGGAAAGATGAAAATACAAGTGCTACCTTGCTGGCTTTTGTTATTCTCTTTCTCTTCCTCTATAATAAACTTTCTTTATAATCGCATGAAGCAGGCAGAGTTGGAAGAAGCTTGTCTTTGTTTTTTTTTTTTTTTTTTTAGGATTTGTATGGGATGAAAGGGGATGAAAAACATATAATTGGAGAGTTCCTTTCCACTGTATAGACAGTGGTGGGCACTTTAAAGTTGAATTTGTATATTTCCAAGTTAGAAAGTCTTCTAGTTATGAAACAAGGAATTTGTGGAGATAGAGAATTCAAAATTCCCAAGTAGGAATTCAGACCATGAATGAAACAAGGAATTTAGAATTCCTGAATTTAGCAGCATTTTAAACACCAGCATTTGAAATTCCCAGACAACCACCAGACATGAATTCTATGAATTCTAGTAAAGAAACGGGCCCTTAGTCTTTTGTTTGAGTCGTTCTGTTACTCTCTCCCAGTTTCATGGTGTGTGAGCGTGTGACTCATAAGTTTAATCCCATGATAATTAGTGTGACTTTGTATGTTTCCTTTGTTCTTGTATATAGGTAGTGCAATAATTAAATATTCATCCTACATTTGTGTTCTTCTTAATATCTTATTGAAGTGACATAAGCCCATCCAGTCTTTCCTAAGCATTTCCAAGCCTCTATCAGAATGGGCTTTGTCTTGTTGCCTTTCCAATCTTGATTTTTGCCAATTCTTTCTTTACTTTTGCTACCCTAATTCTGTGGTAGACGGTATGTATTGTTGACAGTATATCTTTTTTTGTTCCTAAGCCTCCTATAGAATCCTCATTTTAAAGTTAGTTAAAATATTCTCTCCACCTCTGATATCTCTGTTCTTCACTAAAACTTTTTGGCTGTCTCTCTTTATACTTGACATGATTTGAGTCCCTACTTTTCTTCATTCTTGCAAGGTTGAAAAATCTCTCCTTTTATTCCCAACTTATAATTTGGGCATCATATGCTTTGACCTTTCCATCACTTACTACTTTCTTAACTAGTAAGTGATAAAAAATCCAAAGCATATAATAAGTTAGGGACAAGAGAATGATTTGTAAAATATTAAATAATTATGCTTCGTCAGTTCCTTTTTCCTTTGTTCACTATTCAAAATAGGGTCTTGCTATGTTCATTGCTGAGTTGTTGTTATTATTGTTGTTATTGTTATGATTATGATTATAACAGTAAAATTCGAAGGAGTTCATCAATTTGTGGTAGAACCTGGTGGCTAGCTTGCAGCTTTGTTGTTTCTTGAGTAAGAAAGTTATTCGTGTTGTTGTTGCTGCTGTCATCATCATCATCAATTCATCATCGTCTTTTAATTTCAAAAGAAATGGTCCCTTTAACGAACCATGGAGTGTTGATGTAGGGTTGTAGATTGCTTATAAACTGTGTTTTATATCCAGTTCCAAGTATTTTGGATCCTCTTTGTGATCATCTGATGGGAAAACTATGTTATTACCACTATAGTCTTAATGTGTATTGGAAAAGAAGAAATTAGAGCAGAAATTCTGATGATTGGTTTCTATTTTGTCATTTCCACACTAATCTTCTTAAGGGTTGTTTACAGTCAACAATTTCCTGCTTGGCTTGGGATTTTCTGAAGTTTAGTTTTATTCTTTACAGTACAGGACGTGCATGGCATCATGTTAATACTATCTAATTTTCAGGCTCAAGTGTATAGATTTGGATGGAAATGGACTGCTTACACCTAATGAGATGCAGTTCTTCTATGAGGAACAATTGCATCGCATGGAATGCATGGCCCAGGAACCTGTGCTCTTTGAAGATATTTTATGCCAGATGGTTGACATGATTGGACCAGAGGTAAATTTTTCCCACTGTCCTTGTGCTCTAGCTAGAAATAGTTTGACTAAAAATGACCTCTGAAACTTGCTTGCAGAGAGAATGCTGTTTTTCTCTACGTGACTTAAAAAACTGCAAACTTTCGGGGAATGTTTTCAATATCCTTTTCAACCTGAATAAGTTCATGGCCTTTGAGACTCGTGATCCATTTCTTATTCGTCAGGTAACTGCAGTTATTCAGGCCATTATTCTTGAACCTTGGCTATCAACCTGATTGATGGGTTAGCTAGAACTAGGTTATTGATTACATTTTTATGCTTTTAATGCCCTGTTTCAGGAACGAGAAGATCCTACTTTGACAGAGTGGGACCGCTTTGCTCGTAGAGAATATATTAGGCTTTCCATGGAAGAAGATGGTGAAGATGCCTCCAATGGAAGTGCAGAAGTTTGGGATGAGTCACTGGAAGCACCCTTTTGAATTCTTTCCCATGTATGTTTTCTATGCTTGGTTCTTTGTCTTGGCCTGTTCCATTGCTTTTTTTATGCATTGTTGATTATTTATGCAGTTTTGAGTTTTATTTTTATTTATTTTATATTTTTATGGGTGCTGGTCCAAGAGCCCACTACTGAGGTGAATCCAGCATTAAATTGAGGGGAAGTGAATGCAAATCAATTGGTGGTAAAATTTTCATTATGTTCCATATGAAACTTGTGCACAACTTTGGGCCTGCATTATGTAGATAATTTGGAGAATTAATGTTGAGAGAATTCAAAAACCCCACTTCTGTCTCCTAAACCACTCTTCCTCGAATTCTCAAGCGAGCTTTCCAAATCCAGGGATTCAGAGAGTTTCAAAAGGTTAAGAAATCCATTTTATTGTAGCTCATAAATTTGCTTTTGGCATTTGCGCTTCAATCGTGGAATTCTATAAAATCTGCTTGGACTTTGGAATTTCCAAAGAGAGAAATCCCGTTAGAAGTTCCTTGTTTCAAACAGGCTCTTAATATTTCATAAGCTAATAAGATTATGCTTTTATATGTGAAGTCAAATCAAGGGTGGAAAATCCATTTGATTTGAAAGAAGTGAGTACTTAGGGTTTGAATTTGACAGTTTTTCTTTCTTAAAAGACTAGATTATAGTTCAGTTTATATTGTGTTCCCACGGGTGGCTTCAGGGGATACTGAGATGATTCGGTCATGTACATAGAAAACTGGAAACAACCCCCTGACAAAGAATCAAAGTGTTCCAAGTGCAAAGAAATAGGAGGGGCAGACCAATGAAAAATTTGGAATGAAGTAGCCCAGGAGTGACATGTTAGATTGTTGAGTTATGGGGAACATAGTTTTAAACAAGATTGCTTTGAAGATATATGATGTCTCACAAAGCGAACCCCAGACGTGAAAAGTCTCATGATGATGATAATGATGACGACCACAATGACAACAACAATTATGGGGTGTTCCTCTAAATATGAATGAGAAGTGCATTTTGGAATGAGAAGTCCCATGCGCATCGATATGTGTCTACATGTGTTGAGGTGGCACATGCATGAAGGGAAGCATTAGGTGGGGTCCACAAAGTTGGATCTCTTTAGAGTAAATGTATATATGCATCAAGTGATTTCCTCATGTGATAGGATGGTCATGCTGTAGACATTGATTGAGTCTCACAATAAAGGGTACCAATAGTAATTGGAAGAGGATTTCTAGGGCCATGTTCATACCAAACTGTGATGATGGTGATGGTGATATTTCATTATGCTACAGGTATCAAGAAACCATTAAATAATCTGGTATATGATTAGTATGATGTCATGTGAAACCACATGCATTCAATGGTTCTCTATGCTTTCTGTCAAATTTATGTGGAGTTTCAAAGGAAATTGTGGTAGGATTTTGTCATGACCTTGTATGGGTATCTGAATGGCATTGGTGTTAACAGTGGCCTCATTAGCAGTGTTGATAGTTCTCTCGTAACACATCTTTGCCAAATAATTTCTCCAACAGCAGAAGACATGGATCTATTTTTAGCCTCAGCAGAAGATTTAGATACAAGTGGTTTGCATTACATTTCCGTGATTTGAGAGGAACCAAGAAGCATGCACCAGCTAGTTGCTGACCTCCATTTGTTAATCATCCTACTTAATTTGCATTTGTGTAGGCTATAAAGGTCAAAACAGATGGGAGTAGACTATAATTAAAGCATCCTTGGAGACTTCCAATAAATGTTTTTAAGATAATTTTACATTCTCTTAAAAACATTAATTTTTTAAAGATAATTTTACATTTTAACCAAAAAAAGGAGAGATAATTTTACATTTGTTGGGCTGTGGCATGTGGTCTGAGATAAAGAGCAATATGCGAAATAACTGAACTTAATATCCAACTAATGATGTTTGGCATTGTTGTATTCCTTTGTTTTAGACTTTTAGCTCCGTAGGTTTGCTTTCAGTGCACTAACTGTTAAGGTTCTGTTGTTTGACACATTCTCTAAAAATCCCACCGGCAATGTCTGTCAGTGGAACGAACTCATGCATCTTTAGAAGTTGTCATTATAAATCAGCTCACCGTCAATGGAATGTAATCATTCCATAGAACTGATCCAAATGAGCCTTAGTATGAAAAACAAAAAGAGACCGACGAAGGGGACACCTGTGGTTGAGTATTCAAATCAAGAGCGTACTCAGACAGCAGCCACTGGAGGAAACAGAGTTTGCAGTCGACTGAACTGTCACAAGAATCCCATAGATCTGCTATCTAGAGGCAGTAGTGCGATCCATGTGGTTGGCTGAATATGAGTTTCAATTCCAAGAGTGTAGAGCAAAGCACCCCTTCCAGCAAGGATATTGTCGTAAATCACAAATAAAAATGCCGGAACTATGCTTGTAGAAGTATCAAACAGTCCAAAGGAAGCAACAAAGTAGCCAAAGTCAGTTCCACAAATCACCAGAAGCAGAAAACAAAATTCCAACCAGTTTCATACAGTCCAGAACCAAGATTAAGATCTAAAAATATTTTTATTTTCATAAAGACTATTTTTGGGGGTTCTATTAGGTTTTTAGATTTTTATTTTATTTTTTATTTTCTCGTCCAGGATCTCATTACTGGTTTTCATTTTATGTTTCCCTTTTCTGCAGCCTCAAGAGAACCTTGGTTCCATGCGCAAAGCCAGGCATTGAGAAGAACATGTTACTGCACATGAATACTCTTTGAAAGGCCGTCAGCAGCATCCAACATCATCGATGATATCTTCAGTTCTTTGCCATGAAATCCGTCACCAGCGCATCTCTTCTCGGGCAGGAAGTTTTTGGCCATTATGCAAGACGTTCTTCACTGAGAAAGGCCGGATACCTCGGCTAGGATGATTGCTTACCCCTGTTTAATTACCCACCAGAACCATTCAATCTAGTTTTAAAAAAAAAATATATTAGTCATTTTTTATCAAGAAAATCAGTTCGTGTTTGGCTGTCTCCCCGTGTCCTAGGGCGATTCTTGGAAGTATGGGCAGGTGTTGTTTATCATAAGCTTTTACCGGCATGTGTTTTCTGGGTCGGATGGTATGTTTAATCAAATTGTTGGTTTCGTATACAGTCTTTTTTTTTTTTCCTTTCTTGATGATTGGATTTTTTCTTGTCAGGGATGGGAAAGAGAATGTTCAATCATATGTTTTTACAGTTATTTCCTGGCAGTTGTTTCTTATAAAAACTGACAAGAAATTGCAGATGCCTGTGAATCACCAATTCAAAATTGACCATCCAGTATTGGATGAAAGCCTGCAAATCGCAACTTGTGTATATATATTATACATGTTTGACTACTGAAGGAACGATCGTATAGAAATGGCTGTATGTATCCTAACCAACTTCAAAGTTTGTTAGCTGATGTAAAGGACGTGACATTTCTGTATTATCCATTTGATGTGGTTGAATACATGGAAAACTTGTGTTCTAATGTTTTATAAAATTTGTTTCCCAACATTTATAGTTTGTGACTTTTAAATCCCAATGATGGACCGACGAGCTGAACCTGCTTTGCTATGAAATGTGACCCAAGTGAGCCAATTTCCCTATATACAGGATCTCAGTCACCGGATGGTAAATGAGGAACTCTATTTTCATTTAGTAACTAATCTTTTCATAAGGTTAGGTGTTTTAAAAATATTGTCAGTGTTAAATGGAAGAAACTTTTTGATGTGTTTGGGACTTTGGTAGAAGACATTTGGTATTTACAACAGCGGGGCATGCAGTCTTTTTACAATACCTTCTCATTATCTCAAGCGTAGTAGTTATTCGATGATCTTCTCGGCTTGAATTCACTGTAAGCAACCTGTCTTAAGTGTCCAGTGAACAAGACGTTACAATTATTAGGCTTATCACACTATCACCATTTGCCTGTTTGAATCAAGCTCCTCGATTTTTTTGTAGAGACAGCATGGAGTTGGGTTAAATGGGTTGTCCTGCGGGCCTGATCCTCACTCATTCGACCCACAGCTTCTGGAGATACGAGTTTGGTAGCAGGTTTGTCGGGTTCAGATTTGGACTGTCTTGGCTGCCTCCGCTATGATGTATCAGAGTGGCTGTGATCGAGAAGGGTGAGATGCTCAAGTGAAGGGCAATGCTTCTCCCCTATGGTGCCAAGGATCGACCCTCGCAATGGCCAACCACGACATGGGGAGTCTCGGTGGAGCACAGCCGAGCCGACGTAAGGATCGATTGGAAGGAACAATAGAATGAATATTCAGGGATACCATTTACTCCCATTCAAAAGCCATCGCTGACATGAGAATGTAAAAGCTTCTCTTGTGAATGGGCCTGGTAAAATAAGGTTGGGTCGTACGATATTTCATACTTTGGCATACTTGAGGCCTGTTTGTTTATCTAGAACATCTAGAAATTGAATACACAGAAATTTATGGTCAGGTCAGCTCCAAATGATTATTATTAAAGAGTTAAGGGGTGAAGGGTGGACGTGAGGAACAAAGGTAAGGTAGCTATTTAAATGGGATCTTGACTTTCTTAGGATTTGAATTACTAGGGTGGTATGACGGCTAGGTATATATGTATTTTCCATCTTTCTTTGACCAATTTCCATTAAAAGGGAGGTTATTTGATGGACATTTTCGGATATTGATCTTTGATCTTCATTTTAACCACTTGGGGGATGGATTCGAATGTATTCTATGCAAACAAACAGACATTAAATGCTAGTTATGTGATTATTCTTTCATATCGGTAAGGTGTAACGATATTTCACACAAGTACACTAACACCATTCCTTGATCAGGCTATATATGTCATATCAGCTGTAACATTGTTCCATCATCAAAGCAGCAAAAGCACGATTTGATTTTACAATCTACCTATCTCTGATGCTAAACCCTTTTCCAATTTCACCCTGCCAACTTTCCCTCTTAATTAGATGTAAATCAAATCACGTCTATTTTGTTAAAATATTGGCCAGAACAAGGATTCCAGTACAAGAAACCAGAACATAAGAAAAGGAAGAAGATTGAATCACCATCACCTACTGGACGCTGCGGGCAACGTCATTCCAAACAAAGCAGATGACGATTAGGTGTGATATTCAAATGTAAGAGAAACACAAATAAACAAAATTTGGAGTTAATACTTTAATGGGCTATTTAAATGGTAAAACAGCTTAGAGCCACTCCTAGGAAACTATGTTCCTCCCTGGTTTGACCCCTAAGACTCCACTCCATCCAACGCAATTTATAATGACTGATAAATCCATGTGGTCCCCATTCTCTGTGTGCAGTTTGATCACTGGGAGCAGGACAGTTGAGCTCTCTCTTAAAAAAACTATGAAAAATATCAATGTGAAATCACATTCAATGGAGGATTCTTCTCTTTTCTCAGCCTCTATAGTTATCTCTCCTATTCATATCCTGCTGAGGTTTCTTCAATACCAACTTCCAGATCTAACATGTAATGGTAGGATTGCAAGTATTACCGTATTCCGCTTCTATACATATTCATTCTCTAGCTATAGCTATAGCACTTGCTTACTTTCCAAGCATAAGATGATGTAAACTAGCAGCCAAATGCATTCTTTCCTGAATCCACTGAAGCAAGAGATGAGAAATGCAAAGATCGACCACCGCTTTTCCACTCTCGAATCCGCCATCCACCCTACTCAGCTCTCTTCCATTTCTTAAACTGGGGCTTCTTTATTTTTGTCAGTCAGATGGAACGGCTCTCTTCCGATTCTTATATTGGGGCTGCTTTATTTTTTGTGGTCAGATGCATCCAGATGAAAATTTTACGCTCTTTATTTTTTAGGAGGATTGCAAACAAACAAAATTTGGGGCTATTCTGTAGTTAGGTATTTAAATGGGAAAAGTCTTCAGTATGTTGCTATATATCTTGAAAGAATCGAACATAGATTATGAATATTATATTATATATAGCAAAAGATGAAACATCGACCAAACCCTTTCCAAAAAGGACTAACAAGAACAACAACATTAGAAACCTTGCATTTAAATATTAGCCATCTTTCAATCAAGGGCTGAAAAATGTTATTTGGCATTCCTCTTCTTTTCATTCCCTGCTGAAGTTTTCTGGAGTACCAACAACATGGCTGCGTGCATTTAAGGTATCAAACTTGATTTATGCGGGGATGTTTCCCACCTATAGAGGTAGTGAGACTGTATTTGGATACCTGTAACTTGCCAAAAAGAAAGAAAGAGTACGTGTTATGTACATAAATCAGCACCATAACTGGGTAATGGTTATGAAGCTTACCTGTAGAGTGTGGGAGCAGCCTTCTAATGGGCTCACACAGAGCCAGAATCAGTCAGATCTCCTTTAGACTTCATGGTTTCCATTTTCAAGGCATAGAAATTAAGCATCTCCTCTTCCACGGGATGGGTCTCACCTACAATTACAAGGCAATGCAGGGGTGCACCAAAATTGACTGCTTGTAATTCTTTCATTGAGCCAGCAACCACCTTCTGATCGACACTACCAAGACGGGCAATACCAACACAGATCGTTTCCGCACTGTATGCTGCAGAGTTATGAAATGGCAACAGAACCTGCAGTTATACCTCTTCCCCTAAAGGTCAAGTAGAAGAAACAAACAGACCCCAAACAACAAAGCATGTTGTCACATATTTAACAGTTTACATATCTAAAAGCACATGTATTATGAAAACACTACTGATTCTTGTTCAGCTTAAAACTGATCAGTTCCCTCCTCAAGTCATCAAGTGCTCTGATGCAATGATGGAATTGGCAATTATCACGAGGGAAGTTCAGAGAGAAAGCAGTTGTGGTTGACTCAAGAGATGCAGAACTTTCTCATACAAGTGTGCTATCTGAGAAATATCTATTGAACATATGAGATGATTCAGTCCCTGCTCCCAACAATTGGTTTGCCAAGCGCTTGGCCTTGTTTTGTCACACTTCATCCCCACATTCACGTGGAAGATACCATGGACTGTGCATCAAGGGGAGAAAGAATTACAGATTGCAATTGTGTTTAAGCATTCCAACATGAGTATTGCTTATAAGATGTGCATATTATGTGTGGTTCACAGAAAATGGCACAGACCAATTCCTGTTTCTGTAATGAAGGTTAGATTTCACGTACAAGGCAAAGCATTGAACATAAGAAATTAGTCATGTATGATGTATATGACAAGTTAAAAAGTTACTTGTACATGAGCATGTTGACGAGAATTGAGAAAGTTAAGACCTATTTAATGATAGCCGGTATACAATAGTTAACGAAATAAAGTATTTTAGTCAGGATCATTGCTTTAGTGCAATGGTAAAAGTCTGGGGTGCCATGCGTGATGACACAGGTTCAAGACCAGCGAGTAGCCACTTTGTGTAAAACTCCTAAAGGTTAGGTCTGTCTCCATAATGGACTCTCATAGGACCCTTCTTCGGCGGGATCATTGGGTAATGACATTTTTTTAGTCATTCATCTAATTTTATTAAAATACAAAGATAAACTTCCAAAGAAGGAAAGGATTGGATTAAGATTTCTTTGGCTTCGTAATACTTTGTAACACGTTTTCTTTATAATGGTTGAACAAAGAATAGACTTCTGTTTTTCATAGGAATTCTCTCTCATGACATTGTAGTCTCTTTTGGAGCGTACTACTTATTTTCTCCCACCTGAGCACCAACTAAAAATATTTACCACGACCTTTCATGTTTCTCATCTCCATGCATCCGACCAGTACCGAACATTGAGACATTTAAGACACTAGATTCCATTGGTAACTTCTAAGTATTGCTTGACAAAGTGCATTTATTAAGGTAAAAGTGAATAGTTGCTTCACCTTACCCAAAGAAAACTCAGACGAAGAGAAAGCAGAGGAAATGCAGTCACATCCCTTGTTGTCCCACTCATTAAACAGAGTGAACAACATTAATGGTGGATAGCAGAAAGCTTATACTGCACTACTATATCCCAGTATCAAGCATGCAACGCAAGGTTTTACAGAGGGGTATTAGAATTACCCCCTTATTTTTCTGCCAAAAAAATGTCATGTCATTGACTCATTGTGGAACTGGTAAGCACTGAGGCATCATATTCATTTCATTTGGGAAAAAGGGAGTACTTCCAAAGCATTCAAAAATTAATGGGCAGTAGTAGGCTCAATCAATCAAAAGTCAGTAACAACCGAACTGAGTAGAAAATTCATGTCTGCTTTAAAATGTCACTCAGATTCAGTCAGGTTTTAATGGAACAACTATAAATCTTAAATCCTGTTGGTTTGGATATTGCCCAACCACGCACACATGCGGACAGATGCACACTCGCACAAAAAAACAAGTTGCCCACCTGACTTACCTGATCAACGAGCTTAGTAATGATGATAAATAAAAACGGTCAGAAAAGCAGAAAAAAAGGGGTGCATCTAATGTGGTTTCCAGTATCCGTGTTGCCCTAAACACATGGCAGAACCCAAGTACGCAACCCACCTTTCTGCCAAAAGTATTCATACAGCTTATAATGCTAAGTAATCCATATTCCAAGCTCATATTTAGAAATTAGTTGTCATTTCAATATTCAGCATTAAGTTACATATAACTTTATTTTTACTGTTTATTTCCCCATCCATATTGCCAAACTTAAACGTCAATACAAATATAAAAAGTTAATCCATGATGCAAAACCAGAAACCCAACAAAAAGACAGCAAGGAGATGATAATTACCAGATTGTCCACGTGTTTGTTCAACCTCCAAGAGCTGTTCAATGGCAATGTTGATTGTCATATACTTCGGTGGTTCATAACATTTTCTTCCTCTGGGAATATTCAATAGGTAGGGACCAGGCAGTGAATAAGTCTAATCAGTTGCAGAACTATTAAAAATGAACAAAAGAAAGTGATGATTTACAATATGAGCCAGGAAGTAGCTCCATATACATGTGTTTTCAACGCAAACCATTCAACCAAATCCAAGTGTCATGATATTACCTGGGATATTAGGGGTACATTTATAGACTGGATTATCTATATCTGGGCGATATGATACACACATGGGTAAAAAATGGCAATATACAGCATGGATACAGCTGTAACCATTTTTGAAAATCCTAGTTTCTGGGAAAGTCATATCCATATTTATACAACTTAGCAGTCACTGGATCATAATATTTATTTATTAGTTATATGAATAAAACATTATAAAAATATATTGATGCAGAGTTTAATTGCATTAATATGAAATTAGCACATGAACTATGAATCGTATATAAAATAAAAATATTAAATAAAAAAACTATACAGTATATGAGCATATACTAAGAACTATTCATTGCTACACTGCCCCTGTTCTCTCTCTCTCTCTCTCCCATTTACACAAAGGTGCACACACCCAGGCCTCATTTGCACACTAGATAGTAGGCAGGACCTGTGTCATTTGTAGCCCAATACTAGAACTTGTCAAACCAAGCCAATTTGATCAGACAAGGCTAAAATGAGGATAATATATAATGGATCAGATATTCCTCCTTTTATCATATCACCATGAGACATTGTCTTCCACTGGCTCTACCTTCAAATTTCAATCTTCTAACATGACTTAAAACTAAAACTAAAACTAATTCAAATCAAGCAATTGTGACTAAAGTCAATTCTAGTGGTATAAAACTTAAATAAAACCATCGCCCGACCTTTTTAAGGAATCACAAGCTTTGAGCATTATAAGATTCAAACAATCAATGGTAAGATTCAATGAAAAAATAGATTACGGTGATAAGAATGGTTCCAACTTCCAACTAAATTGAGTTATTAGCATTTTTTACTGTCAGGTTTTACAATGGTATAAACAGCACCTGAGGTCATGTTTGAGGGACACCCATATCTGTAACCATAAGCCATTTTCTCATAAACAGTTGTCACTCAGGGACCTCCATATGCAAATTCACATATTGGTATCAAGATGGGTTATGGCACATAACTAAAAGCACCATTCGTATGTTATTCACACCATTTTACAATGGTACAAACAGCACCAGAGGTCATGTTTGAGGGACACCCATATCTGTAACCATAACCCATTTTCATAAACAGTTGAGTAACTTTGGGACCTCCATATGCAAATTCACATATTAGTATCAAGATAGATTATGGCACATAACTAAAAGCATCATTCATATGTTATTCACACCATAAGAAACAGCAAGAGAAACAGAGACCAAATCATTGCTTATGGAAATACCTGCACAAAGATTCTAAAGATGGCTCCTTGACACGTATATCTGTAGTTACAAATAGTTTTCAGTGAGATCCAGAGCAACAAAAAGAAAAAAAAATGAGAACCAGGAAAAGCAACAAAAAGAAAAAAAAAATGAAAACCAAGGAAAAGCACCTGGTTCTCACAAAGTAACCAAAAAATTATGGAGAAAGCAAAATTTAAAAGAAAAAAGAAAAAGAATGAGAGAGAGAACAGTTTAGAGTGTTGCAATGAGGTGAATAAGAAGGCTTGTTAAGGTGCAGCTCTGTGTCTCTGGACATTTCTCCAGAACACATTGATGAGATTTGCAATGACCCACGTGATTATGTGAATCGCACAAAGTCACATGAGGATACGGAACAAGAGATAGATCCCAGCAAGTTTTGGTTAGCAGTTGGGCCAGGACTACACATTCACTCAGCAGGTCAGCTACACGTGTACACTGAATGTCCATGCCATCCACATCTGCCCACCTGGTCAATAGAGTAGCCTAATGTGCTGCCAGGAACATAAATAACGGCAGGAACCTGATGGTTATGTTAGATATCACACACCTCTGCCACAACAGAATGTGTGATCATGCATGGGCTGAACCTACTATCTACACATGCATGGGCTTAGTGAAACTCGACTATGAATATATGGATGGTGCCTTAAATATTAAAATACTCTTTCATCATTTACAGAATCAATCATTATGGAACACTACTAAATGAAATAAATATGAAGCAAATGAAAACACTAAAAGAGATTCAGATCATCCAAACCAACACATAGTGCAATGGTCAGGCATATTCCCATTATGGTAGAGGTCTAGGGATCGAGTCCACAAGGGCCAATACTTCAATGGAATCCCCAACAAAACAAAACAAAAAAAAAAAAAAAAAAAAAAAAAAAAAAAAGAAGAAGAAGAAGGAAGAAGAAGAACTGGAGTCCTAAAAAAGAGTGAGAAAGTTACCTAACAAGCACCAAAGTTGTCATTTCTAATTTCTAAGAGATGAAGTTTCGAATAACTGGAGTCTTAACAAAGAATGAGAAATTTACCCAACAAGCACAGTGTATGCAACCCAAGCTGGCGATTTCTTTGAATCTTTTCATAGAAACTGTCAGGCCGCCATGTTTCTGTAAAGAATGGTATAGAAACTGTCTCACCATAGCGGTAAAGCTGCAGACCACAAACTCCAACTGCATTCATCACTGATGCATTGTGTATAACCTTAACTTCCAAGCCCAAACTTTTCGCACGAACAACCAAGTCACTGTGTGTTGTCGCTCTGCATTCATGAATTTAAGATGAGAATAAAAACAAACATGGAAGTGAAAACTGACCACACAAAAGCTTGCCCCGATCAATAAGAGTACTTTGAAAAAAAAATACCAACTAGGAATTTATAATGTTACACCAAATTCTTTCCAACAAGATAGTTGACATGAACAAGCGGACATCCTTTCCTAAAAACAATAATCATCATCATCATCATCTTCATCATCAAAGCCTTGTCCCAATTATGGTGGGGTCGGCTACACAAATTCTGTTTCTCCATTCCGATCTATCTTGAACCAAATTCTCTGATAAGTTACACTTCTTCATATCCATTTTTACTGCCTCTATCCACGTCCTCTTTGGCCTACCCCTTCCCCTTGGTGGGCCATCAACCTTCATGGCTAAACTTTTCCTTACCGGCGTCATTGCCGGCCTACGTTGGGCATGCCCAAACCATCTCAAACGGGTTTCTCTAATTTTATCCCTTATTGTTCTTACCCCTAAATGTTCTCGAAAGCACTCATTTCTAATTTTATCCTTCCTCGTTTTACCACACATCGACATCAACATTCTCATCTCTGTTACATCCATTTTGTACATATGTTGCTTCTTGATTGGCAAACAATCTGCTCCATAAGTCATAGCTGGTCCAATCGCTGTCCTATAAAATTTTTCCTTCAATCTTGTTGGCATTCGCTGGTCACAAAGCACTCCAAAAGCAAGTCCCCACCACAAGTATAATTTGACTAGAAGTATAATTACTTGATACCCTCACCACAAGTTAACAAAAAATGAGTATGCAACTCTTCTTACAAGTAACCAAAGACTTGTGTTGGTCAAAAATAGGTAAGGCACCTCTTTTAGTTTTGAAATAAAAAAAAAAAAAAAAAAAAAAAAAAAACTTCTTGTGGATAAGTATCTCAGATAAACTGGATTTACCAAATACAAGCTATGGAAAGTCCACTTTTCCTCTTACCCAAACAGTACCTATTGGCTACAAGCAATTAATGTATGTTCCTTTTGTTGTATCTAGCATGTTAAATGCTACACGAAATGTAAATGAATTGATTTGGACTTGCAAATGAAGCATAATGCCCAGCTATGGATTTGGATATGGAAAAGATAGATAGCAGTGACACAGTTTCAGTTTCCTAAAACCATTGGCAAACATATGGATGAGTATATTGCAGCCATGCATCTAATGATCATATTTATGGTTGAAGACCCACCTTAATCACCAAACAGAGTTGAAATTGTTAAAGTGGAACATTGTATGATATTGGACCCAACCCACATGTATAATATTAGGCCCAGCCCAACTGTAAATATGAGATCAAGTCAAAATATACACAGCTCGATAGAATTATTACCTTCCATGATTAGAGATCTAATTGATCTAAATTAGGAGTTGATTACTTGATTGTAGCCTGATCTTAGGCAGTGTAAACTCTATTTATAGAACAGTAATACAAATCGAAGGGGACGACTTTTCCAGAGAACTCTTTCTCTCTCATTTGGCATTTCTTTCAATAGCTCTGTGAATGACAGACTCTTTCTCTCTCGTTTGGTATTTCTGTCAATAGCTCTGTGATTGACATGGTATCAGAGCCTGGTTCCTAGGAGATCTTCTTCCTTCTTCATCCTGAGACATTTCTACAGTTTCGATTCTGCTCCTCTATGCCTGGGATGACCCTGATCAAAGTGGCCCACCTCTGATCAAAATCCTGGTAGCCAGAAATCTCCATGGTGATGATCGACTGCTCCTAAAAGAATTTTTGAAGATTTTTATGGATTTTTTCTTCATCAGATCAGGTGCCATTTACTCCTTCTTCATCTGACGACTTTTGGCCATTTTTCTTCAAAACGTTTTCATCTTCACCGTCCAATTTTCTGGATTCTTCTCCAAATCCGATCACACTTGGACTAGAGGACACACTTTCAGTATCTTCCAGGATGATGTCTTCTGATCTGTGATTGGATCAAGTTGTGGGGCCCACGTATCTCTTCATCAGAGCTGCTCAAGGTCGCCTGGGGTTTTTTTTCTGCTCCTGATTTGGGAATTTTTGCAACAGTTCTTCGTGATTGGGTTAGTTCACACATCTTCGTTCTTCTGATCCTCTGTGATTTATTTTCTACACGATTCTAGTTCCTCTCTTTACTATTCGGCACTCTCTTGTGTTGTTCTGTGTGCCTGCAACTTAATTTTTGCTCTGCTGGTCGTTGGATTGCTGTCTGTTTTTTTTTTGTGCTGAATATCTCTCTGCCTTATCATAATGGAGAAAGGTGATATCCATTTGATCAAGTTTAATGGTAAAAACTATACCACTTGGGCTTTTCAATTTCAAATCTACCTTAAGGGTAAAGAACTCTGGGGACATATTGATGATTCAGATCCCAAACCTACTGATGACAAGCTTTTAGTTAAATGGGAGGTTACAGATTGGCAGATCATGACCTGGATATTGGGGTCCGTCGATGCACAATTTATCATGAACCTTCGCCCATACAAGACTGCCAAAGAAATGTGGCATTATTTGAAGAAGATATATTTGCAAGAAAACTCTGCTCGCAGATTTCATTTAGAACATGAAATCTCGCAGTTTGTTCAAGGGACCTTGTCAATACAGGATTACTACTCTCAGTTTACAAGTCTGTGGACTGATTACGCTGAGCTTATTTATGCTGACCTTCCTGCTGCCTCCTTAGCCTCTATTCAAGAGATCCATCAGACAAGTCAGCGGGATCAGTTTCTGATGAAGTTACGGCCACAATTTGAAAATGTCCGGTCCAACTTAATGAGCAGGGTACCATCCCCTTCACTCGAATCATGTTTGGGCGAACTCCTTAGAGAGGAACAGCGCTTGGTGACTCAGACGGCACTTACACAGAATGCTCCTCAGGCTGCTCCTATCGATGTTGCTTATGCAGCCCGGGGTAAGCCTCAAGCCCGGGACATGACCAAGGTAAAATGTTTTTGCTGCCACAAACTAGGACATGTTTCCACTCAGTGCAACCAGAAGTTTTGTTCCTATTGCAAAACCAAAGGTCATGTTCTTCCGGAATGCCGGACGCGCCCTCAAAATCGGGCACCGCAACAGCGCGCCTACTCTGCCCATCTTCTTGAAGCCACTTCACCAGTCATGCCTGCACCACCTGCCGCATCTTCCTCTTCTACCCTCACTCCTGAAATGGTCCAGCAAATGATCATAAATGCTTTTTCTGCCCTTGGCCTATCAGGTAAACCAAAATCTTCAGTATCCACCTGGTATATTGATTCAGGGGCCTCCAATCACATGACACACTTTCCTGCCAATATGACTAATATTAAGGAGTATGGTGGAGACCTCTGCATCAATACTGCTGATGGTGGTAGTATTCCCATTTCTGTTGTTGGACAGGTTCCTCATTCCTTACCCTTGCATAATGTTTTTCTTTCCCCTCGCTTAACCACAAATTTGTTATCAGTTGGTCAACTTGTTGATAATAATTGCTCCATCTTGTTTTCTCGCTCTGGTTGTGTTGTGCAGGATCAAGTATCGGGGAAGGTGCTAGCGAAGGGCCCTAAGCAGGGACGACTGTTTCCCCTCCAAATTTCGTCACAAAAACCGCTTCCTTCGGAGTCTGCTTTGTTTTCCCATTTGAGTCATAATAAATGCCAGTTGTGGCATAATCGTTTAGGACATCCTAATTCCAAAACTTTCATGTTTTTATTGAATTCTGGTTTAATTAATGATAATAAAGTTTCTTTTACGGATGTTTCTTTTAATTGTGCTAGCTGCAAGATGGGGAAAGGGAAAACTCTTCCTTTTCCTCTTCATGATTCTTTAGCAATGAAATGTTTTGATATTGTTCATAGTGATGTGTGGGGTATTGCACCTGTTATCCCTCATTCTCATTATAAATATTTTGTTACATTCATTGATGATTATAGTCGTTTTACTTGGATTTATTTCTTGTATGCTAAGTCTGATGTTTTTTCGGTTTTTAAAGTTTTCTTATCTTATGTTGAGAATCAATTTTCCACTACCATTAAAATTCTTCGATCTGATTCAGGGGGGGAGTATGTTTCTAAGGAATTTCAAACATTTTTGCAATCCAAAGGCATCATCTCTCAGCGATCTTGTCCTTACACCCCCCAACAAAATGGTGTGGCTGAGCGAAAAAACCGACATCTCTTGGATATTGCTCGTTCACTTTTATTAGCATCTTCTGTTCCAACAAGGTTTTGGCCTGAAGCCCTCTCAACCGCTGTGCATGTCATAAATCGCCTACCTTCATCTAGATTAAACAACCAGACACCATTTTTTAGACTTTTTCACAAGAATCCACTCTACGATCATCTTCGTCCTTTTGGGTGTGTTTGTTTTGTTCTTCTTCCTCCCACTGAGCGCACTAAGTTAACAGCTCAATCCTCCATCTGTGCCTTTCTTGGTTATGCTCTTAATAAAAAAGGCTATCTATGTTATGATTCTAAAGCCAAAAGAATTCGAGTGTCTCGCAATGTCGTGTTTTTTGAGAATCAATATTTCTTTCCAAGGCATGGTGATTCGAATGACTCTATCTCGTTCTCTTTTTTACCATCATTTTCAGATACAATGCCTTCACCTGTTACTCGTTTTAAGCCGGATTTTATGTATAAACGACGGAATATTACAGGTGATCCTGCCTGTGGGTCTCTCGCTACGCCTACCTTGACTGCTCCTGATCCTGCACCTGATCCACCTCCGGCGCCTCCTGCTCCTGATCCTGCACCTAATCCACCTCCGGCGCCTCCTGCTCCGGATCCTCTTCCTCTTCGCCGATCCATTCGCCACATCAAGCCCCCTGATCGCTATGGCTTTACTCATGCGTCATTATTAACCACTTTGTCTTCTGTTTCTATCCCTACCTCGTACTCACAGGCTGTGCAGCATGATTGTTGGAAACAGGCTATGCAAGAAGAACTTACTGCTCTTCAAACAAATCATACATGGGACATTGTTACCTGTCCTTCATCTATCAAACCCATTGGATGCAAGTGGGTATACTCGGTGAAATTAAAGTCCGATGGATCCCTGGATCGCTACAAAGCCCGTCTAGTTGCACTTGGAAACCGGCAGGAGTATGGTATCGACTATGAGGAGACTTTTGCTCCAGTGGCCAAAATGACAACTGTACGTACAGTTCTTGCAATAGCTGCATCTCAGTCATGGCCTCTATATCAGATGGATGTGAAGAATGCTTTTCTTCACGGGGATCTTAAAGAGGAAGTCTACATGCGTCTCCCTCAAGGAATTCCTTCTTCTTCCAAGACCGATGTTGCTTGATTACGGCGCTCACTATATGACCTTAAACATGCACCCAGAGCCTGGTTTGACAAGTTCCGAACCACTCTCCTTCAGCTTTCTTTCATACAGAGCCTGTATGATCCTTCGATGTTCACACTTCCTTCATCCAGAGGATCCACAATTCTCCTTGTGTATGTTGATGAAATCATTATTACTGGCCCTCACAGTGATATGATCCGACAGATACAAGCCTCTCTGCTAGATAAGTTTCATATGAAAGATTTGGGACCTTTGAATTATTTTTTGGGTTTGGAAGTGCATCAATCAAAGAAAGGCTTGTTTCTTCATCAACACAAATATGCTACTGACCTCGTGGATCTTGCCGATCTCGGTAATTCTAGCCCAGTCGACACACCGTTGGAAGTAAATGCCAAGCTTCATCAACAAGACGGCGACCTTCTTCCCGATCCTACATTCTATCGTCGTTTGGTTGGTAGTATTGTCTACCTAACCATTACTCGACCAGATCTCTCTTATGTTGTTAATCTGGTCAGTCAGTTTATGACGGCACCACGGCATCATCATTTGGCAGCAGTAAAAAGGATTATTCGATATATCCTTGGCACCTCTACCCGCGGCTTATTCTTTCCAGTTGGCACCCCACTTACACTCACTGCTTATTCTGATGCGGATTGGGCTGGGTGTCCGGACACCCGTCGCTCTACCACAGGATGGTGTGTTTACTTGGGCGACGCCTTGGTTTCCTGGATATGTAAAACGCAAGATAGAGTCTCCAAATCTTCCACGGAATCCGAATACCGAGCCATGTCTTCCGCTTGTTCAGAGATCCTATGGCTTCGTGGGTTGCTCTCCGAGCTTGGTTTCTCCCAGACTCAACCAACTCCTCTTCATGCTGACAACACAAGTGCCATTCGAATCACTGAAAATCCTGTGTTTCATGAGCGGACCAAGCATATTGAAGTGGACTGTCACTTCATTCGGGATGAGTATGATCGTAAAATCATTACTCTTCCCCATATATCCACTGAGTTCCAGCTTGCGGATATCTTCACCAAGGGCCTTCCACGACCGCGGCATGAATTCCTGATTCGCAAATTGTTGCTGGTTGACTCCCCACATCAATTTGAGGGGGGGTGTTAAAGCGGAACATTGTATGATATTGGACCCAACCCACATGTATAATATTAGGCCCAGCCCAACTGTAAATATGAGATCAAGTCAAAATATACACAGCTCGATAGAATTATTACCTTCCATGATTAGAGATCTAATTGATCTAAATTAGGAGTTGATTACTTGATTGTAGCCTGATCTTAGGCAGTGTAAACTCTATTTATAGAACAGTAATACAAATCGAAGGGGACGACTTTTCCAGAGAACTCTTTCTCTCTCATTTGGCATTTCTTTCAATAGCTCTGTGAATGACAGACTCTTTCTCTCTCGTTTGGTATTTCTGTCAATAGCTCTGTGATTGACAGAAATGTCACAAATTTGATAACATAATGTAGCCAAGTGAGTTAACATCCAACGAGGCCAAGACCGACAATTCGAACCAGAATTCAGCAAATATTATCTAAATGCTAACGTGGTACAGGTTGGCAACCAAAAGTAAGAGGCAACCAAAGTTACAAAGCTCAATTTACATGTCAACTTGAAACAATTCTATTTGACTAGACTCAGCTAAGTCTAGCGTCAAGTCACCGATGAGTAACGTTAACAATAGTACTCCCAGGAATGGCTTTTCATTTCCCACTCTTACATACCCATTTGAATTGCTAAAATATGCATAAAGAAGAGAGTTGGAAACTGAAGACAAAAAGTAGTTCACATACACAAAGGCCACATATCATACCCAAATGGGTCTCCAACAACCAGGAAAGCTACATCAGATCTGTGAGCTTCTGACAGTACAACATCAGCCCTTTCCTCTACCATCTCTCTATCCGCAAGGGTGACTGGCCTCCCATAGAGTTCCTCCTACAATATCAAATAATAGCATCATCAAGTTTGATATCTTTTTAGTCTCTTAAATTTTCTACCAATGAAAGAGACCACGATCCATACAGGTCATCATCATGACCTCCCATCTATCTGAGTCAGCACCATAATCTATACATGTATGTCTTTTTTTCCGCTTCTTTTCCTTTTTGAGAAGTATGTTCAGCGTATGCCATTCAGCAATGTGGCAAGAAACAACGATAATCATGTTACGATATTATAAATATGAAAATGCAGATATAACCCATCCCAATGCATGGACACAAAACCTTAAAGAACGAAGTAACATTTAATGGTCTCAAGCCAACTTAAGGTGTGGGCTGATGTCCAGCCTTAATCATTGAATGCCTTATTCTTTGTTTCTTATGCTTCGAACCAGAATAAAATCAATAAGAAATTCTAGCACGTTGAAGCACAAAAACTCATCAGGATAAAAACACCCAATATTTTTGTAAATTAATATTTCTTTCTACATTTTTAAGTCCAATTAATTAATATTCCTTTCCAAATGGTAGGGTCAATTCAGTACAGGTATAAAGGACTCTTTGGCTGTAGGAAGACATAAATACTTATATACAGGTATATTTAAGAATTCTTCACACAACTCACTTCATTGAATTAAATCAATTATGTGTGCGTTTGGAAGGAAGTAAGAAGACCTAGTTGGAGAACATATTCTATTCCCGAATTTTGTATTTGAATCAATAGAAGTAGCAATCCTCTTTCCAGATATCAATGAAAGGACTAAAGAGACACCAACAGAATAAAATGTACAGAAACTACAAAGAGGGTTATTTCTGGGCCTTCTACTGCATCAGGTAGAATGAAGCCATGTTGAGGTCTTTGATTACATATATTTATATTATATTATCATCATTAAAGCCTTGTCCCAACCATGTTGGGATCAACTTCATGAATTCTGTGTCACCAAAAAATATAGGTATAGCAACACGTATAAAAACAAAACCCACTTAAATTCTGAAGCTTACGAATATTTAGTGAATAACACTTAAAAGTTAAACATCGGTTGATATATAAATTTCAACGTCAAACAGATCAACATGTTTACATTTGTGTAATGATTTGTTCAAGCATTCTGCCCAGGACCCCATCCAGATCACTCGAATCCAGTGCCAGAAGTAAACCTCACAGTGATTTTTGGTAAGGTTGTCAATGGGCTGGATTCCAGCTAGACTCACCTATGTCCAACCCTAAGTCACATCTACAATTAAGTTGTCTAAGCCCGGGTCCAGGTCTGACACGGGCCCTGGTTCTTAGAACCGAGTCCGGCCATTTAAAAATTTTGGAAACCCAAGTTCGCCCATTTAAAGCCCATTTGTACATCCAAACATAGATCTTGGATCAGGTCGAGCTTGAATTCATTAATTAAAAAAAAAATGAGAGATATTTCTAATACACCCTTTTTATACGTTGTTTGGGGTGTGTGCGTGCATGTAAGATAAAATATAAACAGGCCTAATACAAGTCCAACAGGCTTTAGAATCCGTGTCTGAATCAGGCATGTTAATAGTTTCAGACCTGAATCATATATCCGGGTCTGGCCCGTTCATACCTAAAGGAATGCCGAGGCCCACAACAGACCCAAGCCTGATTCAGGCTTCATGAGCAGAAGTTTCAACTGTAGATGTGATCTACTGGAGTTCCAAAGTTTAGAGACTCATTGCAGATAACTGAATTAAAGATAATTCTTGGTACATCCAGACAGTATTTAAGCTTCCAGCCAGAGAAAAAAAACAAGAACCAAATCTCGTTTAAAAGCTAATCAATGCCCTCGACACATAAATTATCAAGCCCATTTAAATGATGAAGCAGACACAAGGCTCAAAGTCATCTTAACATTAAACAAAAAACTGAAAAAAAAAAAAAATCCAAGACAGAGGATTCATAGAAGCTTACCAGTTTCGAAAGACCATCCGAAGATATACCAAAAGAAAGAAGAGAAGTATAGGCCTCAATGTACACTTTGTCACATCTCCTTACAGCTTCAAGACCTCTCAATGTTATATCTTTCTCATCTCCCAACCCAAGTCCAATAATATACAGCATCCTGCTCAGTTTACTAAGAAGACCCACCAAAAAAGAAAAGCAATGTACGATTAGTAAATACAATATTCATCTCAATTCAAATGGAAGGAAACAAACTGAATGAAATACTGGGATTTTTCAGGCTTTTCCATTGAAATACCCTCAAAATATTTCCAGGAAAAAAGGTTATTTCATTGGAACTCATGGAATTTAGAAAAAAGTACTTCTCAGCCAAACACCCAACTCAACAGAAGAAGAAAAAAAGCTTCAAGTTCTTGTATTTCAATCTATTTGGTCGATCCCAAACAGACCCAAGATTCCACCTTTTCGGTTATTTGAAGTAAAACCCAGATTTTAAATGGCTCCAAACACTTGAGAATGCAGATTTAAGAAAGTGTTTCGATTGCAGTAATAGCAGAAGCAATTAAAAGGGATGGGAAGAAAAAGAGATTGTATGCTTTAAAGGGGTCTTGTAGATAACTAAAGAGAGGGTATTTCGATTGATTGGAAAAGGGTGAGAAGGAAGAGAAGGGAATGGAAGATGTATTCGTACCTTAGAGGATCAAACACTGCAATTTCTCACTTCGAGCGAAGGAAGCACCAAGCAGAGAGAGAGAGAGACAGCGCAGGGAAAAGAGAGAATTGGCGGAAGATAAAATATAAAGTTCAGGAAGAGGACTTCTATTTTTTACTCGGGCCGAGGAAATGCCGCAACCAGGGGTGTACCTTTCACAACCCTAGAGTGCAACTTGGGTCGGGTTTGATTCGGGGTTTTTTCTTTTTTCTTTTTTTTTTACAGCAGAGGGTGTGCTGGCTCTTTCGGCAAGACTAATCCATATGTGACGAAAGAAAGTCGGATAAATCTCATGTAACTCCATGGTAGTAGCGTCGTTTCGAACCCTCGACTTCTGATTAAGGTTATCCAAGTACACTCCAATTTATAAATAACGGCCTAGTGCCCATAAGAGCCATAACCAATTAATACGATTTTTTCCTTTTCTTTTCTCTTTTTCGTTAAGTTGGACTACCCATCCAAAGTGATACTATACTATAAACATCAAGACCTGGGAATAGAGCCCTTGGCATATGTGTGATATTAATATACTAACGGCAATCAACCATGAAAGTGTTGTCCAATTGACTAATGATTGATTTATAATATCTGGTAACAAAAATAACCTGTAGTTGCACAGCCTCCTCCTCCTCCTCCTCTTCTTTCCCTTCTATTATTTTCCTATCTCAACTCTCAATGAACAAATGGGGCAAATGCACATTCTCCCAGGGTCACAGCCTCCCAGGGTCCCAGCCCCTTCGCTGGGTTACTAAAAAAAAATTCTTTCAATTTTATCTTATAAACTTTAGCACTTAGCCTGACACTAGTTTATGGTTTTGGAGGTGCTGATAAAAAAATATATAAAAAAATCTGAACTAGTTAGAGTAAATGCCCCATCGTGTATGTGCCTTGACCAAATTTCACTATTAATATTAGGGGTGTTTAAAGGACTTCCAACCCAAGCTCGCCATTGGCACAGCCTGGTTTGGGCTGGCCCCATGTCTAGATTTTTGGCTCGTTTAAGATACAGGATGGGCTTGGACTAATTGATGGAAAACCCTAAACCCTAGCCCGGTATGAATAATTAATACATGTAATTTAGTTACTATTTACCTACATGAGTAATTAGAAAGCCCAAACAAGTGATAGGAAAAGCCCAGCTTAGCTCGATTGACTAAATAGGCGGGCTTCGGCTAGGCACTAAAGGCCTGAGTTGGGCTATGCCAGATTTGGGCATGTGTTCTTAAAGACGGGCTGGGTGCGAATAAGCCTAGGCTTGGCCTGGCCCGACCCATGAATTTCCCTAATTGAGGACCTACAAATATGATGAATATCAGTTCTATGCGTAGGAATTTTTTGGGTGCTTTTCACAAATTTCTCATCATCTATGAAGATTTAAAATCTAACGTTAGATGTTTTAGCTAGGAATTAATTAGACCAATAAAGAAGATGATCGGCTCAAATTACAAATTTGAGGCTCACATAAGTGTCACATTTTCATGGTCCTCTTAAAGGAGTCCATTCTTTCTCTTGTTGGCCCTGTTTGGCGTCTCTTATCTATATGATACTGATCTGTATAAAATAGATTTGTTTCAAATGGCCTTGTTTGAAATAGATAGTGTAGAAATAATTTGTTTGGTTATATACAAAAAATGATTAAAATAGACATTTTAAAAACAATGGTTGAAAATTTTTCATAAATATCTCAAGATCCATGAGGATTCAATATTGAAATCTGACATCGTAGTTGTGTTTAGCCTTACAAAGAGAATTAATGGTTTGGATCTTGCATTTGGGGGCTATGGTTTTAAAAAAGGTAGATATAAATGTTTGTAGTTTTTTTGTAAATATCTCAAAATCTATGATGATCCAACGGCTAAAATTTGGACCCGTAGTCGTGCATGATTTTCTGAATATATTCAATGGTTTGGATCATGATTTTTGGTGGCTGAATTTACAAAAAAAAAAAGAAAAAAAAAAGAAAAACCACATTGCCTGTGTACAATTTTAGTGCCCAGTCAAAAATCATGATACATCAATGATAAAAAATATTTTTATAAATATCTCAAGATCTGCTTGGATTTAGAGGCTAATTTTTGGACCTTTGGCCGTTTTTGTCCATCCAAAGAGAATCAACTGATCAGATCATGATTATGGGCCGCACAATGTTCAGAATATTAGATCAAAGGGCTCAGCTTTTTTGTAAATATCTCGAGATTCGAGATAGATCAACGGCTGAAATTTTAACACGTGGCCGTGTTTGACCTTCTGAATATTTCTAACGGCTTGAATCATGATTGTGGATCCCATAAATTAAAAAAAAAAATGAAAAACCGGACTGTCCAAGGAGTACGTCCATATCACTGTTGCATGTTACATCTATCCGCTTCAGGCTATAACAGCTGATTGGATTCTGCAACCTTTTGGACTTCATGAAACAAACCTTTTTTTGTCTTATGCCAAACAAACTAAAACCGGATTTAATCAATTTTAAGCTAATAAGAGGGGAAAAATAGAGATGCCAAATTGAACCAAACAGTTGTTGAAAAAAGAGTGGAAATCACCATTTCCTTTCCCTTTTTCATCTCGCTCACATCTTGGCCTTGTCTTCGAATGTCTCCCTCTTCTACCAATAGGGTATGGATTTTCTTGATATGAGGGGCCTTCTTTTTAAGAACTTGATTTTTGATGATGCCATGGTGTAAAGCCGTAATGATACAGACTGCTAAAACAACTGGTGTTTCTTTCTTGGTTTATGCTGAACTGGGGCATTCTTGTACTTCATGGGAACATAACCTTCATACAAAGAATGAACGGAATTGTTTAAGCTGTTTCACTATTTATTTTCACACATACTTGTGAAGCTCTGGTGACCTGAACATTTGATCTGAGAGGGCGCGAAATTGACAATTGCCATCCTCAGAGACCTCTACTTTTTACAATCAATATACATTAAGCCTATGGAGTACTTTTGTATAGCTGACCTCTGATATTGGTGATGCTCACTATGACTTCGTTCATTGTTCAAGGGACTGAGTTACATAATAATAAGTTGTTGTCATGTGTGTTATCTGAGGAGAAATCTATATCAGTGCAATCTATACATAAACCGCAATCCATACAAAAACCTGTAGTCTGTATTGATCATGCTCACAAGGTTTTTGACAAAAAAAAAAACTTCCTTGAATTGTCTATTCATGTAATCCTATCGTTGGGGGTGTATGCAAAATCTGGTAATTTGCAAGATTCAGGCCATTTTTTTGTGAATATGAATGAGAAAAACTCAATCTTGTAGATTACCATGATTAGCACTTGTGCAATAAGTGAGCTCCAGGGATAAGCCCTCGATTTGTATTGTATATTGATCGAAGAGGAATTCAAGGAAACCCACTTGACTTTCGCCAAAGTTACGAGATCATGTGGTGATTTACTAGATCTAGAGCATGCGAGAAGATGTCATGTACGTTGTTGTTGTTGTTGAGATTGTTTTAATGGAAAAATGTATGTGGAGAATGATTTGGCCGATATGTGTGCAGGCTGTGAGATTATGGAGGAGGCACTGCGGATTTTGATGGATGTGTACTTTTCTCACCTGTGTATATGTTTCAAACAATGTGTACAATCACTTGATCTATACTGATATATGACTCATTGTATTATTGCTAGTATCAAGATAATCTAAGCAAAAGCTTTACTAGAATGTTTATCGCGTAAGTTTTGTCATTGATTTTTTCCTTGCTTGGATGGTTTGAGGGATCCAATCACTGAATTAAAATTGAAATAGAAAATCATAACCTTGGTGACACTGTTCATTATCGTTTTATGTATTTTAAATAATTGATACTTTATTTGAATCTCAATTCTAATTTATTACCAAAGGGGGAATCAAATGAAAAAATTTAGCAGTTTTTTAGCTAATAGTTAATTTAAATATTAATTTATTTCTTTCTTTTTTCTTTTTCTGGTTTGTGTTTTGTTTTTCCCTTTTTGTGTAAATATAATGGATGCAGATCTTTCTCTTCTTCTGATTCTTTCCTTTCTAGCAGCAAGAACTTGTATCGCCGCCCTCTTCAAGAAAACATGTCCTTCCAAGGCACCACCACCACTAAATACTCATCTATATTATGCATACTTTTAAGCCTTATTGTAAACTCGACAAGGTTTTACTATAAACCCGACACAAGGTCTTAGATTTTTTTTTTCTTTTGCAATTGTTCAAGCACTCTGATGTTATGAAATTAGAGGGGCCACTTAAGAATCGATCTAAATCATTAAACAATACGTGGGCTCTAATTAATATATTTTAAGTCTAGATTTTTCAAAAAGTAAGCTATACCAAGTACTTCATCTAGATAATTAGAAAATCAAAAGAGTAATTAATTGTTACGTATTTTTTTATTTCTATACCTTTTTGAGCTGATCTTCATTTAAATGACTTGCATAAATATTTATCTTATTTTTTATTATACTTTTTATTTGGAACTAAATTTAATAGTTATTATTTTACATTAGCGCAATCTAATTTAGTGATTCTATTTCATTGCATCAATGTCTTTGACTCTCACTAGATGTTTGAAATAATAAGGCAAAATCTTAAAGATTCATTCATTTCTTTATAAGTTTGCTTTTCATTGAGATTTATTTTCTTTCTGATAATATCCATCATCCGAATTTTAATATATTTTTATTTTTAGCCCTGGGCTTAGCACATGGCTTTGTTACTGGTTTTATGTTAAAGGGAAATGAAAGGTCTCCTTTCAAAGGAGATGTATGCTTGCAGAGGCAGAAATGTCGAATTTACAACTTTTTCTCCACTCTAAGGGCCTGTTTGGATGCACAAGAAAATAATATCTTATATAATATAATCTTTCATTTTCTAAAGAAAAAAATCCTGTGCGCTTGAGAATCCAAGAAAAAATTGAAGAAAAGATTATTTTCATTCAAAAAGCTCAATATTTCTTCCTATAGCTAGCTCCCCCTGTAAAAAATTTCTACAATATAATAATCTTTCAAAACAACGATTACAAAGTAGTAGAATGAAGTAAAGACTTTAATTCACTAAATCCATTATGATGTGTTTATTTATATATATGGTAAAATAAAGTAAAAGTAAATTTTATAGTACGGTAAAAGGTGGGATAAAATATATGGTGAAGTAAAGTGGAAAGAAATGGTTAAGTAGTTTTATTATTATTTTATTTTACTTTATCACATTTTATCGTAGTTTTATATGGCAAATAAAAAGTGGATTGTTTACAAGTGTGGTAAAGTAAAATAAAGATTGATGCTATATCGTAATAAAATGTGAGGTAAAATAAGGTGAGATGAAATATGTTGTAAAACAAAGTGGGAGAGAGAGTCATAAAATAATTGTTGTTTGTATTGACTTTACTTTACTATACTTTTTTATGGTTTTATGTTGTAAAATAAGTAACTTATGGTAAAAACATGACAGTTTAATTTACTACACTATTTTTTCATTCTGACGTGGTAAATCACATATAAATTAAAATATTTAATAAAAAATTATTCTAATAATATAATTTACTTTAAGCATTGTACCTTCCAAACAGACAAATTTAAAATTTATAATATTATTCAAAAATTTCAAATAGTAAAAATATTATAATATCACATTATTCTATTATGTATTATTTTATTCTCTAAACATCCAAACGGGCCCTAAGAGGTGGAAAGCCTGCTACAACCAGCAGTACCACCTCATACACAGGCATATATGTAGTATGTATGGCATTTGCAACATTTCTTTTGCTCCGGAGCAGGAAAACTTATATATACTAAATCCATAACTTCAAAATATTGGCCGTGGATCCGGATTGGCTATTTTATTTTATTTTTTCTTTGTTGGGCCAGTGGTCAGAGGAGTCTACCACTTCCGGAGATCGATCCGAGTTGGCTATTCGGACGCATTCGATCGTAATAAAATTGGAGATATCGTTCGTCCATGTATGTGTATAGAGGTCCTTAACAACCTCCGAGGAATCAAAAGCAGAGCGCCGATTCTTAAAATCTAAGCACTTCACATAAACAGACACGTTTCCCAATTTCTTCTCTTCTCTTCGAGCTTTTCTAAACCCTAAAAACCGAGATCGAAAGAGACCGAGAGAGCGACGGAGAGAGAGAGAGAGAGAGAGATATGAAGGTAGTGGGATTGGTAAGCGGAGGAAAAGACAGCTGCTATGCCATGATGAAATGCATCGAATACGGTCACGAGGTCCATTTCATTTCATCTAAATGCCATCGATAGTCTAGGGTTTTGTTTCTGTTTATTCATCTTCCTTCCTTCTTTTCTCCTGTGCTTGTGCAGATCGTTGCATTGGCGAACTTGATGCCCATGGACGATTCCATCGATGAATTGGATAGTTACATGTATCAGACGGTGATCAAATCAAATCCTTCCTTTTCTTTCTTCTCCCCAAAATAACATAACTCACTCACTGACTCACTTCACTTACATATATGTATTGATTTCATGGTTGTGTATTCGCACCGCCACAGTATGAGTTGTCTGGGATCAGCTGTATCAGTGACACAGGTGTGAATTGGGTAATCTAATTCTACATTGGTTTCTTGAAAAACCAATGCGCAGCAGCTGATATTAAAAAACCATGAGTTTCATCGACACTTTGTTTATGGTAAAACCACGTTAATATTGGACTGAAAAACTGTTGATAGAAAGAAGAAGGATTTGTTATTTTGTGGTGCTCTAACTTCATTATTATTGCTGTTACAAGATAGTTGATGCACCTCTTTGATTAATGTTTTAATTAAATTGTTCCATTCCCGGATTTTGCTGGGGCATGTTCCTTTTAATAGATATAGCCATTTAAGGCAATGCATTTTGACGTTTTGAGGCATGATAGTGTTGATTTTATCCTGTAGGTTGGCCACCAAATTGTGGTTAGCTATGCTGAGTGCATGGGATTCCCACTGTTTCGAAGGCGGATACGGGGTTCTGCTAGGCAAGTGATCTAATTGCTCTTATTATAGAAGAAGATAACATTCTCATTTTTGCATTACGTATTGCATATGCATATATTTTATACAATGTTAAATTATATGGATGAAAGTGGAAAGTTTGACCTCGTCATGGATTCACGTTTGGTTTTCAGCAGATCAGTGCAGACTTGTATGAGTAGTACTAGGCCTTCGACCCATGAAAGCCAAGTCTTCTCAAGTTAGGGATAGATGATCTAGACTATGGGTCAAAATGACCCTTGAGGTTTCTCATGTCAGGTCAAAATGTTTCAAGATGTGTGTGTAGACCCCATATTGATCCACCCTCAATCACATAAAAAAACCCAGCTGTTTGTGTATCAAGGTCATGGCTCAACTTGTTAGGTGTCGATTTTTGAAAACCATCCATGAAAGGTTTGTCCAAGGATACATTCTGAAGAATCCAACTTTATTACAGTGTGCAGTAAAATGTTATCATTGCGACACGGTGTAACTTTTTCACCTTAAAGGAAGGATACTAGTGCTCCATGTTTGTGAGAAGGCTGACGCTGAAAAAATTGGAAATGAGATGAACAATTCATAGCACTGTTAACTTTTCATAATATCACTATCATCAGCTGAGACTGGCAGCATGGAATTTATCCCTTTACATACATGAATTGGTTATAAGAAGCTGTATGCGATTTGATATAATAGTGAAGTCCTATATTATCTGAAATGATGCTCAATTGGTTTTTTTTGGGGCCTTAGAGCTTTGCATGAATTACTCTAGTTGGGAACAAAGAAAACCATAAAATCTCATGCAGAAGCCTTCGTCTCTTTTTTCTTTTTGATCGGTAGCCTTCATCTCCATTTGACTATCTGCCTCATACATATGTTCAGTTTACCACTAAGTTTCATATTTTATGATTCTCTGATTTAATTGTTTTTACCTGCTTATATCTGCTTGACTTTGCTGTTGCACAGGCATCATCATCTTAGCTACACAATGACTGCAGGCGATGAAGTTGAAGATATGTTTATTTTACTCAATGAAGTAAAACAAAAGATTCCTTCTATCACTGCCGTGTCAACTGGTGCTATTGCTTCTGAATATCAACGACTCCGGGTGGAGAGCATTTGCTCAAGGCTAGGGCTTGTTTCTTTGGCATATTTATGGAAACAAGATCAATCATCGCTCCTACATGAAATGGTAATTTCTTTTACTGTTTGTTTGTGTGACCGTTGCTGTTTTAGGTCTCTCTCTCTCTCTCTCTCTCTCTCTCTCTCTCTCTCGTTTGTTGGCATTGCATTTATTTTGATGTCATATAACTTTGTACTTGTGGGTCTTTACAGATAACAAACGGAATTGTAGCCATCACTGTAAAGGTAAATGTTATTATTTTATGAGATCTGTAATTTTTAATTGACTGCTGCTAGTATTCTCTTGATGTGCTGTGTATGTAGTTTGCATTTTGTTAAATTTTTTTAATTGTACAAATTTTATTTCACAAAAAATAAGAATGAAAACAAAAGAGCTGAAACACACAACGAAACCAAGAAAGGAGCGGCAGTAGAAAAAAAAGAAGCTATACTTCAAAAGAAACTAAAGAGCAAAAAACTCCTTCACCCGCAAGACCAACTGCCAAAACATTAGCCTCTCTTAGAATATGATGGAAAGAAGTATTCAACTATCTCAAAAGGGCCTGCGCCAAAACATTAGTCTCTCTTAACATTAGCTTTTTGTTAAGGTTTCTCGAACAATACTACATCTGCACATGAATAGTTGTTAAATAATAACCAATAAACTCGAGCAAAAGACACTAACAAAGAAAGCATCCTCAACAAATTTGCAAAATTTCACTTAGCCAAAATCGCCAGTTACACATTAAAAAAGGAAAAAAAATCAATCTTAGGTATTTTCCTTTCTGAAGTTAATTTCCACAAAAAAAATTTAGGATAATTACCTCTAGAGTATATTATATCTTAAACTTCTATTGATTGCGATGATATTTAAAAAGCAAAAGAAGAAAGGTGTGTACCTTTAATCTAGGTTGAGTGTGCATCTGCCGAACTTGGTCAATTCGGTGCATCAGGATGGAACATGGGTAGGATCCGTCACACGTGTTAACTGGTAGAATAATATATTGACCATTTCAGTTAACTTTTTTAATGTAAAAAATTGAAGCACATATATGTATGCACCAACATGCTATGGAGTATATACTGTGATTTGCTGTTTCAAATAGATACAAGGCGAAAAAACAGAAAAAGATAACTTGGTTTTTCTTGATTGTGACATCGACATATCTAATATAACATGTTTTATTTTCTGACATGTTGGTTTATTAAAAAAAAAATTCTACATCCACACTCCCGGTGGCCAGAAATGCATTGTTTACATGTGTCATATACACAGAAGACACCTTGCCTGGAATTGGCATGATTGTGGACTTTGGTTATATAATGCTGAAAATTGTGTTACATGTGGCATGTGGAGTGTGGACACAAGCTCCCTCATCTGAGTTTGGAAAGATTGTGGACTTTTTATATGTAAAATTGGATGCTTTTTGCATATCTTGTTGTGTAAAAGACTGATGATGTTGTTGAGACATGTTTAGGGTCTTACCTTTAATTTAGTAAAAATCCAGGGACTGTTTTTTAATTTTAGAAACGTCAGGGACTTTTGTAATTTGTGAAAAGAATTAAGATTTTGAAAGCATAGGTTTGGTTGCCTTACGCTAGGGCTGAAAACCAGCAACTTTTCTTTCTCCATAATTCTCTTCTTTCTTCTACCTTTACCTTTCTTCACTTTCAATACTTTTCACACACACGCACACACACATATTTTACATCTGAATGACTTTAAATGACAGCAAATGCCTTTTGCATGTCAGGTTGCAGCAATGGGGTTGAATCCTGGAAAACACTTGGGCAAAGAGCTTGCAGTCTTGCAACCTCAACTGCTTCAATTAAATGAGTATGTCGGACATACTGTCTACGCTGTCTAGTTGTGCATCTTTTTCATTTCTTATTTATTTCAGTTTCCTATTTGTTCCACCAAATTTCATTGAAGTCCATGAAACAATGAACTCTGCTTTCGACTAACGAGAATCTTAAGTTTGTTTTATCTTGATTGATTGATTGGGTTCTGTATTCTATAGACACACATATGCATATAGGATAAAAAAAAATAGCAACTGTACTTATATTTGCTTGTAAAGAATTCTGCATTCTGCGTTACGAATATGCCTCTCTCTCTCTCTCTCTCATTTATGGGCATTTCCCCCTATTTCTTTTGGCAGGCTGTATGGAATTAATGTCTGTGGTGAGGGAGGAGAATATGAAACATTAACCCTTGATTGTCCTCTCTTTATTGTAAGTTTACAATTTCTTGAGTCTTACAGATATCTTTCAATGTTCTCTCTCTTTACATTCCAAAAAGATATTTTCCTCTCTCCCTTTTTTATTCCTTTTTTCAAAATAAGTTTGTAGTGTGCTTTCCTAATTACTAAAAGTTGGATTTATTTCATTTTCTGTGTTTTTGTTATGATAGATTGCATTACTTTGCTGCATGGGCCTACTACTCTTCAATCTCAGTCAAGGGATTGTTAGGTTGTGGTTAGATGTCTCCCCTAATGTTAATGTTCACCCTCACTTCTTTTTTTTGCACGTGCGCGTGTGGGTACATCAGGGATTCGAACTCACGCACACTACTCACACACCCATGTCCCTAGCTTGCTGATCTACAGCTGAGGGACAATTTTCACCCTCACTTCAATAAATGAAAAACTGCATTATGCAGTTTCAAACTTTGCCAAAAACTGATTGGTTAGTTTTTGGTAGCGGATCTGGGAAATTTTCCTTGAGGACACCCGACCCCCTCCGCACTCCCTCCCTTTGGTTCTTTTGTTTTACATCTTAACTGATGGGTATTGGTTTTCAGTTATTTGTGGGAAAGAACACGGCGGACATGTATCACTATAGATACCTAATCTAGCCTTGTGTTGTAACTCATAGTTGTCAATTCCACTTTGATTGCCATTCTGATTTGGCCCTGTAATAGAACATTCTGGCATTCCAGCTATTCTTGAATTTCATTCCGAAAACTTAGGACGGAAAAAGGAAAAAAAAGGAAATATAAGAAAGGTAAAATAGTAGATTGGAATGGGGGAACAAAATTCATGTAGCCGACCCCAACATAGTTGGTTAGGACAAGGCTTTGATGATGATGATGATGAAAGGTTAAATAGAAGAAAAATAGAACAACTCCTAAAGAAGTATATTTATATCATGTTACAATAACTGAACTTGAAACAGCTACTTGCCTACTTCTAAATACCAAATATGTCAATGAAATGCATCTAAAGTCACAAATTAAATACAAAGATCAATTAACAAGTAATTAAGCACACGTACATGAATATAAAGTACATCTGTTTGTGTGTGTGTGTGTGTGTGTATCTTTTAAGCCCTCTTATTTGATTAGGAGGTGAATATGTGTTTTCTTGCCCTCAAAGGAGGGTAGAAAGGTGAAAAAGAATTGCAAAAACTTTTTTGGCTGAAAGGGAAGAAAAGCTGACAGGAATAGTCCAGAATTGTGGCTTGAATTTTCTGAGTGGGCGTTCCATTCCAGGTATTCATTCTGCATGGAACATTCCGGCTGTTCCAGCCAGAATAGAAGAGAATTGACAACTACGATGGAACAATGACTTGGCTTTCACAAAACTGTTTTGTATGTGAACTATAGAGAGCATTTTCTATCATAAATGTTGTATCAGGCACTTAAACATCTAGAGTTTCCAGAATGCACGCATTGTTCTTGATGATTATCAAGTTGTTCTTCACTCGATGGATTCCATAGTAGCCCCAGTCGGAATCCTCCACCCCTCTGCTTTCCATCTGGAATACAAAATGAGCAGCTGTAATACCATGACTGGTTCCGATTCAGTAAAAATGGCCAATGTATATGAAGTTGAAGGAGATTCTATACCAACATATGGAGTCAAGTCCCATTCCTTGGATTTGGTCTCAGATCTATATGCTGCTGCAGACCAGAAGATTCACTTGTCAAGTACCAAAAAGGATACATTTTCCATAGGTTGTTGGATCCAAGATACTTCAGGAACATCTGAAGGTATGCAGTTTTAATCTTGTTGGCGTTATTTGTGTTGTATATATATATATTTTTAACCCTGTTTGAGAAGAGCAGCATTTTTTGTTGGCCTGCAATCGCAGAAACATGCATGTTCAACCCAGCCTTTGCTAATCTAGGCCATTCATTTGTGGTCTGATTTTTGCAATGTATGATGCCATAATTTCTCTTTTGGTTAATCCAATTGGTGATGCAAAAGGACAATCACAGCCAGTGGTCCACATTTAACTCTGAAGAATCAGATGGTTGCAACCATCTGCAGTGATTTTGGGTGCATCACATGTCCACAGTGAGACCCCTAGTACGAACAGTTTAAATTGCCAGGAGGGCCCTGCATCTACATAAAATATGGAGAGCAGTATTTAAATCGAACAGCGTATTTCTTCAAATCTCTTTGCCATTCTGCAGTATTGTGATTTTGAATCTGCATTGGCAGGTCTGCAAAAAGATTTGACCGCTGTTCTCAAGAAAGTAGAGTTGCAACTTCACAAAGGTGGTTTTGATTGGGTGAATGTCTTGTACATTCATCTCTACATTGCCAACATGAATGATTTTGCTTTAGCAAATGAAACATATGTGAGCTTTATAACAGAAAGAAAGTGCAACTTGGGTGTTCCTTCTCGCAGTACAATTGAACTGCCTCTGATGCAAGTGGGTCTAGGAAAAGCATATGTTGAAATCTTAGTGGCGAACGACCAAACTAAAAAAGTCTTGCATGTACAAAGTATTTCGTGTTGGGCACCCAGTTGCATTGGACCATACAGTCAGGTAAATACCATCGCATCTTTCTCCATTCTTTTTTTCCCCTTCCAGTCTCTATTATCTGCCTATTATGCAGTTTTGTATCTTGAGATTTCCAAAATTCCTTTACTTGTGTTGTGTGTATGACTTGTATTCCTTTCTTATGAGGAGAAAGAATCCACAACCAGGTACTTGAAATTGGTTCCATATGTTAACATATATTCTGCGTGTCCATATGAAGCCTATCACACGGCACATGTATGACGTACATGTGTGGAGTGACTTCCACTTTTTGCTGAATAGGAATTTTATTCTTTGCCTGAAGTGATTTGCAAGATAAATTCTGGCATCACATAACACACAGACACACATGTGCATGCGTGCATGCTAACAAGGATGGTCCATACTGGGGCACCTTGGGCCATGCCAATTAGGAAAATGCAGGGTGGGGAATGGAAAGATTTCAATGAAACCTAGGGATGTACAAAATATCAACTCCATCAAATCATCCTAACCCCTTGATCTACGGCTGGTTTTGAAAGGCATCTTTTTTGGATTTTAATCCTATGGTGAGTAATTGCTGGATGAGTGCCAAATTTGGCTAGTAGCAGTTCATGGGAGGATTTTTTGTGTGCGTGTGCAGTTGCTTTTTTTTTTTTTGTGGGGGGGGGGGGGGGGGGGGGGGGGGGGGTGCGGCGCGGGGAAGGATATTTGATCAGCAGGTGGGTTAAGGAGCCCCAAAAATAAGGCAAACCACGCATTATCTGGATGCGATTTCAATCTGATGGCGAGTAATTGCTGGATGAGTGCCAAACTTGTCCTGTTAAGTAGCCCCAAAAATAAGGCAGACCACGCAGTGTCCGGATGCAGTTCTCACTTGAATTTGAATATGCATTGTGCATGCGTGCATGTGGCTTTGTTTACATAAGAATGCTTCTCACATTTCTATGTGAAAACCATTACCCACCTGGATGCATGTTAATGTTAATTACAGGGGGTAAGGCATTTCTATATGAGAACCATTGCTCACCTGGATGCGTGTCAGTTATAGGGGATAAGGGAGATGGAAAGGTCTATTCTTGGATTATGATGCCCGAAAAAACTACATGATTAAATCATTAAAGATATGGAATTTGAGGCTCTAAAGATCAATGGTGAAAACTTATGTGAAAAAAGGTGTTTCAACTCAAAGTTGAGTAGCAGTCGGGATGAGTGTCAAAAATTGTGAATGTCAATTCATGGTGGGGCTAGTGAATGTGAGGTGCTCTATTGATCAAAGGTTGATCTGCTGGGGTCGAGACACTTATTTTGGACAGACTTTATTTAAGGACAGTTCTCATAATTAAATTCCCCTCTTTGTTTATACAAAACACACACACTCACCAAAAGTTCCTAATGTAAAATTAAAACTGGTTATATATTAGACAGTTGTCTTACTATTATTAGCAATAAGTTTAGAATGCATTAGATATGGAATTGGTCTCTGAAAAAATAGAAATGTACAAGAATCTTATAAATAGTGTGTAAGAATAAATGTTATGCTGATGTATCCCACATGTCTGATGTGGAATTCTTTTAGTAAAACATGATTTCCTTTTTTGTAGCTAGGAAGGAATAAATTTTTACATTTTATTCTTGTCACTGCAGAAAAGGATCCAACCATATAAAATTTAAAGTAATATCTCATCATACATCTTTCTAACACAGGATTGTAGTTATTACCTAAACCTATGTTTGTTGGACTAAGACTACATTTTCATCATTACATAAGCATTCATTCACACTTATGTTTCGTGTGTTTCTCTCAGGCGACTTTGCATAAAGAAATACTTCATATGGCTGGGCAGTTGGGGCTTGATCCACCTACAATGATGCTTTGTCGAGGAGGTCCCATTGCAGAACTGAAACAGGCATTAGAAAACTGTCGAGCGGTGGCTAGTTCCTTCAACTGTTCTTTATACTCCTCTGCGATTAGTTTTGTCATTTATTGTTCAGCATCTGTCACATCCTCCCAAAGAAATGAAATTTGGTGCAAGATGGAGAGCTTCCTTGGGCAAAAAACATCTTCTAATTTACAGAATGGGAGTGTGACTGATGTTTTGCATCCGCTTTCCCTTTTTGTTCTTGCGCCTGATCTACCAAGGAGGTAACACTATCAAATTAACTTAGGGTTTCAGTTATGTGCCATACAGGGGTCTAGAGTCTCGACTCTTGAGGCATCTAAACAAAATGAATTGTAGTGTCCTGTCCTGATGCCATTTCCGTTACTCTGTACATTCCGTGCTTTGAGGATGGAAAGTTAATTCTTTTATAATATTTCTGTATACTTATTTACTTGTATACTTCTTAGATAATTAATAATGAGTTTTCTGTGCAACCTGAGACTGAGTTTGACTGAGTTGAATCAACCTGGTGAATTTTCAAGTGGAGTTTTTGAATTATGGTGTCGGTGATTTCATACACTTGAGCAAATAAATTGAAACTCGTTCATTATGTTCTATACTTTTTGTGCAACATTCCATCATTGTCAAACCATTAACATCTGCTAGGGTTTTGGGGTTTTGGTTTGTTATTCTTCTTCTCAGCTTGTCCCTTTATGGTTATATGCAACAGTAAAAATGACTCAAATAGACTCAGGCATGAACATTTTGGTAACTGATGTCTTGCAGGGCACTTGTGGAAGTAAAGCCTGTCCTTTATGTTCCAGCAGACAAGGAAACCGTGACAGAAGTTGAAGTGAGGAGTCCTATTTGTGCAAAGATACCAAATTATTGGGGCTTTGAATACTCAAAATGGCATTATTCATGCTGCCAGAAATATATTCTTCATGGAAAGATATGTTCGACGATCATATCTGTCACAAATGAATTTGCTGCAAAGATCTGTTCAGAAACTGATCAGAACCATGCAGACTGTCAATATTTTGGCGCAGAAAAACACATGAAAAGAATAGCGAGATTCTGCATTTATCTTCTCAATGAAGTTCTTTTGGAGGGCAATTTCTCTTGGGGAGATCTCACGGTCAGTTTTGTTCCTGAACTACCTCTTTTTTAGCATTGGTTTTTTCTCGATTTTACCATACCATGAGGAGGATTTTTAAGAACAATCCAGTGTAGTTTATGTATTGATTGGCATCTGACTTCCAAACATGGTGCATATCTCTTCTTAGCGCGATTTTGCAGATTTTTTATCCCAGCCCAAACATGTCATGACCAGCAAAACAGGGGAAATGTTCTTCTCCTACTTGCAATTGCAAGTGCAGTCCATCACTGCGGGCCCACTGTTCATCAGTGCAGCCCCCTTTGATAGTCTTTTTGAGGGTTTTTTCCCTGCCCTTTGATAGTCTTTTCATCCCATGATTTGGCATGAGTCCTTATTCTTCCTCAAGAACCGAATCAATATATTCAAAAAAAAAAAAAAAAAAAAAACCTCAATCGCTTGTCTCACCAAGATAAGGATGCAGACAAGGAAATAAGGAGAAAGTCTCGCTCATAAACTCGCTCGCTTGACCTCAAAATAAATGTAAACTCATGAACAACACTTGCACCGTTCGCTTTCTAGCTGACTTCCTTACTGCCAACTTGCTTGGGTTGTACCTATTTTACACTCACTGTTCACTCACTGTTGGATTGAATCTCAAGAAAATCTACAGTCAAGAGGCATTAAATTTTAAGGCTATTAACTCAAGGGCTGGGATATTCTGGTAGGGCTGATTTGTTGAATCCCATTTGTCCATGAGAATACCTTTCCATTTGGCTTCCCATTAAAAAATCTTGGATCTAAATGTGCCCCATAAGCTGGACTGCAAATAAGCTATATGCAGTCGGCTCGTAGGAGATCATTCTCTAGCAGAACAGAGCTTCGCTATTGTAGTTGTCTTTATTTTTGGTGGCATCAGATACACATACTTTTCATGTTCTGCTTCCCTTTTTTTGGGAACTACTATTCAACTTATTGTTCTATTCCTGATTTTTAAACAAAATTTTTTTTTATAACAAAAATTTTATATTTCAAGAAAATAAAACAACAAAAGACAGACATAGCAGAAACACTGCCAAGCCTAACCAGGAAAGAACAGATACAAAACAAACCAACAAAAAACTAAACATCAAAAGAACTGAGCTTCGAAAAACTTCTTTGCCAAACCATCTGCCATCTGGTTAGCCTCTTTGAAAATATGATGAAATGAAGCACCCAACTGACGACAAATATTCTGCACCTCCTCCACCCAATCCACTAATCTCCAAGGAAAAGAAGACTTCCCCGAACACCATTGAACAGCCGAGAAAGAATCCCCTTTGAGAATAAATTATAACCACCTAATTTGAGCAATTCACGACACCCTACCAAAAGGGCAAAAACTTCAGCTCCATTTGCATCTAAAGAATCCATGGGTCCAGAAAAACTCCTAATAACAATACCATCCCAATTTCTAATGACGCCTCCAATTCCTCCTTCGCCAATAGAGCGTAAAAAACTACTGTCAAAGTTTAACTTAAGGACCCCAAAAGGAGGGCTTATCCATTTAGTGCCACGGACAACTTTAGGATACCAACCCCTTTAAAGATTGCTTTCCAAGAGCTATTAATAACCTGCAAAGAGACACCTTCAAACTTCATTTTCATGCCTGCCCATTCTCACACTGTCCAAATGGAGTCAACAACCTCCACAACAGGCTTACTTTGATTTCGAAACACTATTGTTTCTCTCCAACACAGCTTCTAAATGGTTGCATACAACACATATTTCCATAAAATCTTGGCTCGAACAAACTTACAACCCAGCTGCCACTGAACAAAAAGATCTGCAACAGTACTTGGCATGACCCACTCCATATCAGACAAATTAATAACTGCAGTCCACAGTTTATAAGCATAATGACAATGGATTAACAAATGATGCCCCTGTTTCCTCATCATTCAAGCACATCGGACATCCATTCACTATAACAATGTTCAGTTTTATTAAGTTGTCCAGATTAAGAATTTTAGGATTCTTGCCACCCAATGAAAGGCCAAAACTCTCGGCAGAATTGAAAGACCCCAGAAACGGTTCCACCCTCCCACACTAACACCAGAGTCAATCAAAGCATTATAAAAATACTTCACTGAAAACTTCCCTTTTGCAACCGGCTTCCATAGTCTGATATCTGACTTACTAACCAATATATAAACCTGACCAAGCTTACCAACCATGCTGGCAAAATCAGAGACTTTGGTATCAGACAAATCCCTTTTGAAGGAGACATCCCAAACTACACCTCCCCCCCAAAAGCACAAATTATCTGAAATCAAAGTCCTCTGCCTACTATCCGGTGAGAACAAATTAGCAAACTGATCAAATAATGCTGACTGCCCACACCTTTCGTCATGCCAGAATTTTACCTGCTGACCATCATGAACTTTGAAACAAACCCATTGACTAAAGGCATCCTTAACTGAAAGAACAGATTTTCAAAAGCCCAAAGCTTTATAATCTTGGCCTGGAATAAACCAACCATCATTTTCCAACTTACTTGCGAATTAAAATCTTCCTCCGCAACCCTTGGCAAGGCTACCCACCCTCCTTAACCACTTCCCCAACAGAGCTTTATTCACCTTTTCAATGAAACGAATTCCCAACCCTTCTTGAGGTAAAGGAGTAACATTCCCACCTAATCAAGTGATACTTTCTTTTCTCATTTGAATTATTCCATAGAAAATCGCGCTGTAGTTTTTCAATCCTCCTCAAAACACTATAGGCAGATAAATAGTCAATCCGCTCCACCACCGAGACAAATACTATTTATCTGAAGCAAGATAAATAGTAAATCGAGATACTGGACAAAACTAACTTGATTAAGGTAATCCGTCCACCCATAGACAAATATCTTCCTTTCCACGAATCCAACCTCTTTTCTATCCGCTCCACCACTGGCTCCCATAAAATTTTCTTTGGCAACCCCAAACATAGAGGCAACCCTAAATACTTGGAAGGAAGCTTGCCAGCCTTCAACCAAAAAGTAGTGGCCAAAGAAGCTACATGACTTTCAGTCAAATGAATGTCAATCAACTCACACTTCCCATAATTTATTTTTAAACCTGAAAGCAGCTCAAACCAAACCATCTTAGAATAAGCTTCAACGTAGCAACCTGAGAAAGGGGAGCATCACTAAAGATAATACTATCATCCGCAAATTGTAGATGAGTTACCTCTTGGGCTCCAGAATCCACAGCCAAGCCTCTAAACTCATCTGATTTGCTTTCTCCGTTAAAGCATTTAAGGCTTCCGCCGCCACTATCACAAAAAGCAATGGGGAGAGGGGATCCCTACGTCAAAGACCTCTTGAACTCTTGAAATAGCCCTTTGGAGATCCATTCACCAAAACTGAAAAATGAGTCGAGGAAACACAACTGTGAATCCACTGACACCACTTCTCCCCAAACCCCATTATAGTCATCATATATTGCAAAAATCCCCAATCCACTATATCATAAGCCTTCTCAAAGTCCAACTTGCAAATTAATCTAGGATGCTTCTGTCTATATATGGAATCAATACATTCATGGGCTATGACCACACTATCAAGAATTTGATGGCCATCCACAAAAGCACCTTGAATATCATAAATAACCTCTGGAAGCACCTTTCTTAACCAATCAAGCTTATGGGTCTGTTGTCCTTAATTGAAATTGCTCCATCCTTCTTTGGAATTAAAGCAATGAAAGAGGCACCCAACTCTCCTGCTATAACACCATTTTCATGGAATTCATTAAGGAACACTGACGTATTATCCTCTATAAGATCCCAAAACTGTAGGAAAAAAAACTATAGGAAACCCATCTGGACCGGAGCATGCTCCCCCTCTACGCCAAGAACAGCTTGCGTAATCTATTCATGAAATCTCTCTTCCAAGGAAGAAGCACAAGAAACTGAAAGCTTCCTAAAAGAAATCCCGTCTGAGGCTTGGATTTATTATTACCTTTATATAAATGCTTAAAAAACGAACAATTTATCTTTCATTGATCATCCTGTCTAACCCAAGTTGATGAGATGAGATCTTGATTATAATCATGATGATGATTTTGTATCCATAAAACTGTTATTTGTAGTACCTGCCTGCCCTGTGGATAGTTGTTGCATTCATGAATGTGGAAGATAATGTTTTCATGTTTGCAATTCCATTAATATCCAAGTTATTCTTTAACCAGTTGTGGATACTCAGTTCTGTTATTCTTCATATTGCTTTTGCAGAACTTGAGGTTTTATTTCACAACAAAACTCTGTTTAGCCGCGGATGTATTGTCGCTTATATTGTTGGAGGCATTTAATGAATTCTCAAAGATCGATGATAGAGTTACGATTGGTGAGGAGCCTATCTTCAACCTCATCCCTGTCTTAGGCTCTGGTGGGTGTGCACTTGCTAATGATTTAATTACCTGTGAATTATTTGCTTCAAAACTTTGAAAGATGTGCGTCTGTGTTATGTTATCAGTTTTGTTTGCATTGTGTAATCCATGAACTGCATTGTTTTATCAGGGCTTTGTGGGCATTGGTTTTTGTTGTATTATAATAGCTTAAATATATACAATGAAAAAAAAGAAACTATGAAATACGTTGTTTTATTAGAATTTAATGAGCATTCTTGTTCAATTTGGTGGTCTCTCATTTGGAACTTTGGTAGATATTTTTTTTTTCTTTATGCAATCTTCAATATTTCTGCAGAAATGTCTCGTTTTTTCCTTCTAAATCAATGTAACTTCATCGGGATGAAGTAATGGTCCCCCACACTTTCTGGTCCGGAGTTGAGAAACCATAATTCCCCCCAAATCCTAGCAGCCTGATTTTTGGCTCTTGCAGGGTGGTTGAAATTAAAAGGGATCAGTGACCATTAAAAGAAATTTTCAGTAAGATAACTAGAACAACCCAGTTGGAATTTACTTACTGACGCAACCGTGAGGTTGTTCAAGTCCGGGACCCATAGTTGGCATTTCAATTAGTCTTTGGTCCATCAACTGTACAGCCATCAGTACTATAGAGGTGAGGCATGTGTCTAAACCAACATATGTTTGTTGGGACAGGCCCAAAACCTCTCATTTTGATAGTGAATGCCTTCTCTTTCTTGAAGAAGCTTCAATGACGAGGACATTGGAACCAGTTATAAGTGGAGTTCTCCTTCCTTTTGTCTGTCATTTGTTTCTTCTACCTGTTTGTCCCTCCTATAGGATTGTTGCGATAAGGGCTCCTGAGTGGTTCCAAACGTCAACTTTTGGCAAATGTGAGACGGAAATTAAGGAGGAAGAATGAACGGTCAAGACTCCACAGGACCAAATCTATGGGAGTTAAAAGGGATAACGGAAGGGAATACAAAGAAAATTGAGAGAAAATGGAATCAAACAATCAGAGAAGATTAATAGAATAACCCAGATCTCAATTGAACAGATTCTTACTGAAAAAAGGATCTTAATGATTTTCGGAGGATGAACACAAGTAACTGAGAATTAGCTTCATAATTTGGTTGGTCAGGGGTGGGGCTTAGGTTGTGGAGGAGTCAATGAAATGCATGGAATCATTCTAGCGTGATGGAAGGTTTGAATTTGTGTGGGTTTAGCGGGCGTCACTCAGGGGATTAATCCTGTTGGGTCAAAAAGACCTGATAAGAAGAAAAAGTTGAAGAAGAAGACGACGAAGAAGAAGAAACGCATGGAATTGTTCTAGCCTGATAAAAGGGTTGAATTTGTTGATTTTCAAAATAAAAGGTGCAATTCTTTATTTCAATTTTCTCTTAAGGAGATTGATTTGAGATAAAGGCTTGGAAATGGATTGATTTGAAATCACGGCTTGGAAATGGGTGGCCCCTCACGTTGCTATTTATCTTTAGAGCATTTTCACTATGCATGCTTTTAAATTTTTGGGCCACCGCGGCAATTGCACTGAAAAATAATGACCATAAAAAAAAATTCATGCCAATCCATTCTCAATTGGTGAGGAACCTTCCTTCCACATAAGCATCCTTCTCATTAGCATGGACGGTGAGAGACTTGGGTTAGTGGGTGCCTGTGCGAGTACTTACCTTTCCAAAAGAATAAAAAAAAAAAGAAGCATGCCTGAGGCATTTTGAAGAAAACATTTCAATAGCTAACGTGATCTCATAAAATAGCCTGAGGCATAGTTGTAAGGAATCCTATCTCGCTTGGCTTGCTAAAATGTAGCGTGAGGATCTCTCCTCTTTTCTAAGGACAGATTCATCTGATGGGCAATCAATTTGTATGACATCATTTAGATTTTAGTCTAGATCATTGGCTTTGCCTTTTAATTTGTACCAATCGTATTCGTTGGCTTCTAAATTCTAATTGGATGAGTTGAAAATTCCATCTTTTTGGCAATAGCCGAATTCAAGAAAGTGACTTCCCCAGATGTGTATTAAATTGAAGTATCAGAATCCTTGGTTCTAATGAAGGAATATTAAAGAGACTACCAAAAGCAATATCACTCGCGGGGTAAAGAATTCTACTCAATCTCAAGATATGGCAGCGCGGCAGAGAATATGGATGCATCCAGCCAAGTGAATAACAGGCTAATGATACTAATTAAAGTGTCAATTTGGGAAGATACGAAAAACAAGTCAGTTGGTTCAGGCCTGGCTGTGGCCAGTAGCGGAGCCACGTAGCAGTGTTCAGGAGGGGCATGTCTCATGGGTATTGTGATCTTATCCTTTTTGGGCCCTCCTCGATTTTGTTATTTCTCTTATTTGTGCCCCCCAACAATTCCTCATAGTAAATGATAGAACTTCCAAACGCATAAGGACAATTTCAACCATGCACTCTTGTCTAAAATACAACTCATCAAAGCTATCCACTTATCAATTCCATTTGAATTTTATGGTTTCAATTATTTCTGTCTCTTCTCTCTGTCTATTTACTTCTCACTAAAGCCTTAGATACAATAAGTGAATGGAACTAGGATTGCAAACGGGTATCTGATTATCCGATTAATGGGAAGTTTCGATCCACAAAAAAAGGGATTTGGAACCTATTTTAGGTTATGATTCATAAACGGGTCTTGGTTTGGAACCTGATTTAAATTTCGATTCATAAACGGGTCCGGTTTCAGGCCCATATAGGTTTTGACCCTTGGATTGGGACCCGGCATATGAGTCTTTGATATTGCAATTTATACTTTAAAACCAACTCTTTTTGGGCATTCTTATGTATAAAACTGTATGTTGTAGACTTCATGCACTGTTATAAGTTGAATGATATGCTCATTTTAACCTCCAGAGGTAGCTCAATTGGCTTAGGACCACGGTTTGCACCTTGAGATTGTGGGTTTGAAAATGCACTACCACACTGGGGCTACAGGGGAGTTTACCCGACTTCCCTCTGGGCCCGGAGGGATTAGTACAACCCAAAGGGTTGGGAACCCTCCGATAGCCAAAAATAAAAAATAAATAAAAATGACATGCTTATTTTAAGAAAAAATGAAGAATAAAGAGAAAATAAATCGACTTTGGAACTAGATTCGAGTCCTATAGGTGGATCCGGTTCTTGAACCGGATCCAGGCTTTCTTGTCAAAACTGAGTCTGGAATCAACAAAACAGGTTCCGATTCAAAACCGGATCCGGAATCGGTACCGTTATTTAAAAACGGGTCCAGGTTCACTATTGTTTCGATCTGGATCCGTCCCATTTGCAACCCTAAATGTAACCCATAGTACGACCCACTTAATGAAATCCGATCAATTCAAAATGGATTTCTTGCCCTACCAATGGGATTTTCTCTGATTTTAATTGATACAATCTTATACATTATAAAATCTACACTGATAATAATAATCTCACATGTATATGCATTTGATGATTAAAAGTAAATTACATATGAACAATGTGATTATCAAACCCATATTATGACATTTAAAAAGGATTTAGTTTTATTTTTTATATTTATAATAATGTGCTCACAGGTAAATTTGTTAAAATCATGGAATTGGCAATTCTTTTGTAGTCTAGTGGGCCCGTTACTGAATGTTGTTGGGCGTGAAAAGCAATACAAGTACATATTATTTTTTTTATCATTTCGAGGATAATTTTATAACTAGAATATGAGTTAAATTGGATTGAATACATATATGATTTAAAATTCTTCATATTAAGTTAACTAATTAATTTATGTTAAAATTTTATATCATCCTTTTGTTAGCAAAAAGACTAATCTTTTTACCATTTCTCGAAATTCTTGCTAAGGGAAATCTTTTGCCCCCTCTGAGAGAAAATACTGGCTGTGGCCACCCCACCTAAATTCGCCTATGAGCTATGGTTTAGGCCTGTGATCTATGATCAGGCTGTATACCTGGGCCAATAGTGCATGGCCCACTGGCCTCAATATGAGTATAGCCTGGGCTTCACTTTATATACCTATGGGCTTGAGTCAGGCCTGAAAATATGGTCGTAGAGTAAATGGGTTGTGCCTGGAGAAGGTTGGGCCGGTCTCCGCAATTAAATTAAAAGGGGTTTTGCCTTTGCCTCTGTGAATCTTTGCGGGCCCAACACAACGCAGCACATGAATGCACCGAGCGCGAGCCGTGCCCGTGCATGACCTCCAACTCCAAGCAATTGTAATTATACACACGAAGAAGCATTTATAGTCTCGAATACAGTCTAAGTGAAGCCTAGATGTATCTCTCATCAGGTACATTTGGTAATAAAAAGAAATTTATTAACATTTGGTAATAATGCCTGGTTTTACCATACATTCAAAAAATATAAACACTTAATCCTCCAAATCTATCAATGGAATTACATTTTCTCTCTCATAACTGCATGAAAGACGAATTTCGAATTTCCATTTAGCTGAATGGTTGGTGATTGGGTTCCTTTTTTTCCATATTTTCTGTCCTTATCAATATCATGATCTCGGGCTGAACCAACATATCAGCATCACGATCTCGAGTTTGCAAATGTAGGGCTGCATGAGAAGATCCATCAATAAGAGGGGCGATTTGGATCGAGCAAATCAGTGCTTCCAAAAGCCCAGTCTATGAAAGATTCATATGGTTTTTGGTATGAAATTTGAAGAGATCGTAGGATGAGATGTATGAAAAAGGAAACGTTGTTTAATCTCTTTCAGAAATTCAAACTCAAAAGACGGTTCCGATTTAAAAATCTATACTCTAGCATCCATCCTCCGCTCCCTCAGCCCTTACCTCTCCCATGATGATTTAATTTTCACAAATTCTCCATGAATCTAGACTCATTAGAATTTCATCCGATAAAACATCTTCTTCGCTGCAATTTTTCTACAAAGCACAACAAACTCCATACATCCAATTGCATTAAAAATAATCTTAAAATCCACTCGTCTTAGACCCGGGCTGTTCATAAAGGATGATGAAAAAGTAATTCTACAACATATATGAATATCATGACTGTAAATCTCCACTATATTCCTTCAATTCTGTGTGGACTTAATTGTCTTCAAGAAGATCAAACACCCTCTAAATCCAGTTGTTTTCCGAGCCTGATTCTGGATTCCTTTCCCCTTTTGTGGATTTTTATATTTTCATAACCCTAATATGCCCACCTCGGCTAAGCTACTGGCTCTCCACACAGCCCCCAACATTCCATGAGAAATGTAACTTCACTAACCAGCCTTCCCCTTCGACCAGGACTGAAAGGACTTCATTTCAAATGAGCCAGGAGCGTGTTTGAACTAGAAACAAAGTAGCACAGCAAAAAACGACATACAAAACAGATTGTGTTGAGGCTTTTAGAAATTGCTTTCACTGGGAGATCATCAACAAAGACATGTAAAGCAATTACCCCGAAACTCTAATGTACCACATATTTCTCATCCTAGTAAGAAAGGGACCACGGATTTTGTTTTGGAATTTGTGCACCTTTATATAATAAACTAAATTAAAAAACAAGCATCGAGTGCCATTGGCAACATTATGGAAATGTTTTATTCTGAAAATGAAGAAAAACATATTTGGCAGACATTTTGTGTGAGATAGAAGAGGGAGATTCAGAGAGAGAGAGAGAGAGAAAGAGAGAGAGAGAGAACATATTCTTCTATTTCTCATTCAATAAAAATGAGAAATGTTTTAAAGAAATGATACCAAACTGGGCCTAAATCACAAACATGCCCAGGATCAATCTTGGGTCTTCAAGTTTAAAAAGTATAACTCCTATCAATCGTCTCAACTTGGCAAAATTAATAAGAAATAAAAAGCAACCACAGTAGTAACAACCCTGCTAATGCAAATTTCCAAATTCAGTGCCTTCTCTGTTCTACCAATGCCAATCCCAAGGTAAAAGAGGGGAGTACCATTTATAGCACAACATATCAACTAAGGATGTGCACTTGGACTGTGTAGTTAACTACTCGACCTTACCTGACAATTATGATGTAGAGCACTCACGTAATTTGGTCTCAAACCACAAAGGGGCAAAAATCCCAACCACAACTTCCTACTAGTAAGCACAACTCCAAATACATCAATTTTCAGTTATAATGTATTTTTTTCAGAGGTTGTAGCAACATAGAAATCAAAGTGAAGAATCATAACGAAAAATTATGCATGATGAATCGGAATTCGATTTCTGCATATTTGTTCTCAACTGTTGATCTCAACAAGACTAACAATTCTCGACTACTCTCAATCAAAATTTAGTTTATAAAAAGCACAAAGAAATATAGGTACTCAAAACACAAGATTGGAAACAATCGAAAACAATTCTGATTTCAAGATAGAATAAAAAAACTTCAAAAAAAAGATAGATTCTATCAAGATGTGGCAGCCTGCTTTTTCAGTTTGGCAAGCTCCTGCCTGATTGTGCCAGCCCTCTGCATACAAAAACAATGAAATTATTATAGGACGGGGAACTGATTTTTGTAGTTGAATTTATAAATTCAAACCAAAATTTAAGCCAAATATTAGGTCAAGTTATAGCATTTAAATGACATAATCAGACTTTCAAAAATCTGTAACCGTGACAAAAGACAGCAAGTGGAAAAAAATTATGATCCATACAAGGATGGAATAGATGCCCAATCAAAGTTAAACGACGAAATTTAGTGATGAAAAGAAACAAAAAGACATAAAAATGGATAAATGAAGCCATTAGCACATTCAGTTTATCTGTGTCATCAAACTCAATCAGCCTACACGAAAATGCTCATCTTGCCTACTATATACAGAGAGAAGCTGCGTGTTGTCTACACTTCATTTCTCAAAAATGTTTGTGACAAACTGACTACATTAGCCAGTTAAATCTTAATCCTGACCCAATTTAATTTCCGATCTGAATCAGCCCTCTACTGACCCAAAGAAAAACCTCCATTTTTCAGTGTTACTGCGACTATACACATTCATTTCACACCCAATGCACACATCCCACTTTGGAGGAAAATCTACAACCCTGCTCACCTACTCACTGTATGGTTTGGCCCTGCACATCCCTATGCATTCAACAGTGCCTAGAACAATAAGCCCTCAAACAATTCCTCCACAAAGACCAAAAGTATAGTGCAAATGAAACATAGTTTCTAGCCATATGTGGGGGATGCAGTGAAGGAACGGCAAGGCTTGTGGAGCCTAACTCCTACCTCCCATGCTATACCAGCACAAATTTCACTCATCCAAACTCCATGGAAGTATTTGACCAACTTCAACGCCCTCAAAACTTTGATGCCCTTGATCAGATGTGGAACAAACCCAACCCCACACCCAAAATAATAATAATACCACCACCGCCACCTCTCATTCTTTTTTATAGCACAAAGGCAGGAGTGCAGCAGGACTTGATGATGACTTTTCAAGCCCCCATTCCAACACTCGAAATGCTCCCAAGTGGGCCCCAACGCCTATGCCATACCAAGCTTAGGGACAACTAATGGCTCAGCATAATAAAAGACAAACTATTCTTCATACTTTTTTCTTCATTTATTTTTTTTCATTTTGAATGGTGCTATTCTTCATTCTTTAAGGTGGTCAAGAGTCAACTTTCTCCTATGTGGACCACACTTTCATATGCAATCCAACATCAACTTTCCACCACATACCTTGGGGCCATTACCTCTCCATAAAGCCTCTCTTGCAACACCATTTGGTAGTAATTATGATTTTACCATCCATTTTGAAGTAGAAAATTAATTCTCCAAATTTATCAAACAAAATTTATTCTCCAAATTTTGCCACAGCAGTAGGAATTTAAAAAGAAAAAGGGAAAGATGATTAATGAGAAGCTTGAAAAAGAAGAATACATGAGAAATATAATGACCAAATCAGATATGTGATGAAGCAACAAAAGAAAATGCAAGGGACCCATACATGCAATCTGCAAAGAATCAATGCAGACACTTAAAGATGACCGGTAAAGAAACCAAAACCTCATTTTTCCTCTTTGAAGTGCATAACATAGAGAATGGCATAAGAAATGTTGAAAGTTTGGTAAGCGGTTTGTCAACAAAAAAATAGCGGCAACAACCGACCAGTTTCCTTACACATTGATATAGCTACAGCCACATTGGCAATGCAAGATTTGGATAACCAAAAAATACCCACTTCTTGGTACATGTAGCACTTATAGTACCCTCTCCGTATATATATATATATATATGTATGTGTGTAGCCACTAGAGTAAAGGATAAGGGATTCCCAACATAAATGAGACATTACTGTTGTGCACCAAGGTTTTAAATGATAAAGGGTTAAGTCATTGAAAAGTCCAAGACGGATGGATCAGGCAAAGATGACAATGATCACCATACAATCTTTAACAATATTTTTCTTTCTTTTACAGCTGAAACAAACAAGTTTTTTCATCTCACATGCCATTCTAGAGGAAATCCCCCATTATACTTTATCATTTCTCAAGTTTTTTTTGCCACAGCGGTAGGAATTTAAAAAGAAAAAGGGAAAGATGATTAATGAGAAGCTTGAAAAAGAAGAATATTAGATATGTGATAAAGCAACAAAAGAAAATGCAAGGGACCCATACATGCAATCTGCAAAGAATCAATGCAGACACTTAAAGATGACCGGTAAAGAAACCAAAATCTCATTTTTCCTCTTTGAAGTGCATAACATAGAGAATGGCATAAGAAATGTTGAAAGTTTGGTAAGCGGTTTGTCAACAAAAAAATAGCGGCAACAACCGACCAGTTTCCTTACACATTGATATAGCTACAGCCACATTGGCAATGCAAGATTTGGATAACCAAAAAATACCCACTTCTTGGTACATGTAGCACTTATAGTACCCTCTCTGTATATATATGTATGTGTGTAGCCACTAGAGTAAAGGATAAGGGATTCCCAACATAAATGAGACATTACTGTTGTGCACCAAGGTTTTGAATGATAAAGGATTAAGTCATTGAAAAGCCCAAGACGGATGGATCAGGCAAGGATGACAATGATCACCATACAATCTTTAACAATATTTTTCTTTCTTTTACAGCTGAAACAAACAAGTTTTTTATATTTTCTTTTGCAGTAGCTTCACCGTACCACACATCTGCCACAAAAACTATCTTCCATGATTTTTTATATTTTCTTTCACAGTAGCTTCACCGTACTGTGCATCTGCCACAAAAACTACCTTTCATGATTCCCTAACCACCCCCCCCCACCATAAACACACACACACACGCGCGCGTTGAGAGTGACCATCGCTCTTTCCTCTATTAAGATTCTATCATTTCTCTCCATCCACAGTGACACCAAAATTGGGAAAGATGTAACTTCAAAAGTAAATGGGCCCTTTCCTGGAAAGGATATCACCAACACCTAATGATATCGCACAATGACAAATAAAAATATTGGTCGATGTTAGAATTGATGCAGTAATACCACCACCAAATAAGATAAGATTAGAAAGACAGAAGTACATGTAGACACCCATAGACGCAATCTCCAAAAGATTAATAGAGATTGCCTGGAAGATGACTGGAAAAGTGAGAACCTCAGGTCCCATTTTTCCTCCATGTGCGAGAAGGTTTTCCTGAAAGGGCAAAACCAAAGCCATTCCTCTTTCTCCCCTTCTCATATGTTTTGTGCATCTCATAGAAAATGATACGAGAAATGTCAGAAGCTTGGTAAGCGGGTTGTCTAGAAAACAATAGCAACAACCGACCAGTTTTCTTCTGAGATGATCCAATGATATGGCTACAGCCACATTGGCAATGCAAGACATGGGTAACAAAAAAAAGCCCATTTCTTGGTACATGTAGCCTTCAAAAGAGGGAAAAAGGAGGGGAGAGTGCGTGTGTGTTTGGGGGGTGGGGGTGGGGATCCGTCATCCTAAACACTGAGGAGAATCACCAACATGCACATGCAAGAATATGCAGCACTCAAAGGATGCTTGATCAAGAATATATTTAAATGCAGTAACTTTATTAGCACCCAACTTTTTTAAGTACTGGGGACCAGATTTTTTTTTAAATTAACTTTTTATTGGCCAAGTGTTCTAGCACCTTTGACTTTACCCACATATAACTATGCAATCCCTTTAAGAGCATCCTTTTTATTGAGTTAAAATAGGAGCAGTTAACATGGTTAGTTTTGACTTCTGAGTCTGTGCTCTATCTTCAAAGTGGTCATCCAGGCAAAGGCTTTAACTCTAAGTGGAGCAAAAGAGCCTCCAAACTACTTTAAAAGGTACATGCAGACTTTATAGAGAAGAAAAAGAAACACCATTCAAAAACAAAAACATAAAAAGAACAAAAAAAAGAGAAAACCCCACCCATTTCCTTACCAACATGTGCAAGATTATCAACACAAACATACTTGATCAAGAATTATTTTTTTTTGTTAAGTAAAACAAAAATTTTAGTACTCAACTTTCTTATGGTTAGACCAACTTTTCCAATATGTTTTTACTGGCCATGTTTTCTACTACTAAAAAAAGGTATTTTCCGTGTTAATATAACAATATTATTATCCTTGATTGAGATGAGATGAGAGCAAATGAAACGGTGAATTCTGGTTATAGTGCCAGGTCCTTCCTTTTTAAGGTTATCAAAAGCGAGGACTTAAATTCAAAGTGGCTATACACACAAAGGCATTAACACCAATGGAGTAAAATACCTCCAAATTGTGCTAGAAGGAACATGGATAAAAACCTGAGGGGAAAACAGGATCCAAACTCAGACTACGACCAGCAATCAGAGATGCCACCAATGCCAATGATTCAATGTCACACAAGTCCCTTCTTGAAGAGACTTTCCAACGGCATTGGGGTGTATAACATAAATAAGAAAAATTTAGAAATATGCATGAAAAGGTTAGAGAGAGGAAAGAGTGGCTAAATGGAGTAAAGAGGTTTGGCTATTGGGGGGAAACCTAATTGAGACTAACTGATCTTGCGGGTCAAGGATGAAAATAGGGTAAGTTTTGGGGAGTTGTGTTAGCACGCTGCTTCTTATCTCCCAACATTCCGAAAAAGATAATCATGTTGTACTTTCCCAAGCTTTTTTGCCACAATGAAATATAATAAATAAGAAGACAGAAGAAAGTAGGTTTAATGAGAGATACGGATACCAAAGAAGATAAGGAAGAAACAATGTAGTGTAGGCACCCATAGATGCAATCTGCAATGATGAAGCACATTGCCTTGTAAGATGACTGGAAAAAATACGAACCTAAGATCCCCACTTTTCCTCTATGTGTGAGAAGGTTCTCTTAAAAGGGCAAAACCAAAGCCACTTCTCTTTCTCCCCTTCTCATTTATTTTGTGCATACAACAAAAAGAACGATGTAAGAAATGTCAGAAGTTTGGTAAGCGGTTCATCGACAGAAAAAATGCGGAAACAACCGACCAGTTTCCTTCTGAGATGACACAATGATATTGCTACAGCCACAATGGCAATGCAAGGTATGGGAAACAGGAAAAACACCCATACCTTGGTACATATAGCCTCATAGGAAATTTTAAAAAAGAAAAGAAACATTCAAACATATGAGAATAAATCTCATGTCGTTGCCAAAAAGCACATGAAAGATAAACTGCACTATGTGTGCTTGATAAACAATCTTAAATACAAACACAATTTTGAGCATTCAACTTTTCAGCACTTGAACCAAAATTTTGAAAATTTTCTACTAGTCCAAGTATTCTAGACACTTGAGCCACATACTTCCCAAGTGTTGTAGAACTTTGGGATGAATCGCTTGGTTGTGATGAGATGAGTTAACATGGTACATTTTGAGTAAAATGGGACCAAAACTTAAACTACATATAACATGGGAAAAAGCATAGGGTTGTAACACACCTTGATCTTTGCCAGCATGACCTTGAACCTATCAAAATCATTGAGAGAAGCTCTTCTTCTCTGCACAATCAGCTTTCTTCCCCATGAACTGTTCTCCCACTTGTTCTTCACATCTGCCATCCCACAGCTTCTTATTAGTAAATACACAAGAAAGGAAAAGCCAAAGTACAAAACTGAAATAGTTTCATAGTGACAAGAACAACAACTTTTGCACACACTTGTGGTTGGTACATGAACTATTAGTGTTACCTGCAGCTTCCATTGCAGCAACCAGAGACTTCTTTTTTGGCACTCTGGGAATGTCAATCTTGATGTCTGTTAATGAAAGCCTCTTGAAGTTCATCTGGCCTCTCACCATATCAGGGGCATCAACTAGAGCCTAGCAAGTTAAGATGAGAATTATATCCAATGTGTATTAGCCACAAAGATTTCTCATTCTCTTTTCATTGGTTAAGTAAAATCAGATAGAAGATTTTGCCAAAAAAAAAACAAAAGAGAATGGAAGAAGTTTGGATAGAGGGTTATGTCTAACACCTTTCACTGGTTTGATTGATACTAGGTAGTCCCACAAGAAACTACAATCATTTTCTCTCTCAGGAACCTCTCCTTCCAAGTGAAAGGTTTTAGACATACCCCCTCTATCCAAAATTCTTCCATTTCCAGATTCTACATTTGAACTTTGAACTGTAAAGACCTAGTATACTTTAGAAATGAAAGAAGATCTGATCTATCCATACACTGATTGTTCAATATATCTAACAATCCATACTAAAAAAAAAAGAGATACAAGAGAGAAATCAAGAACCAAAAGAAGCAGATAGTGCTTACTCGGTTCTGATCGATCACATCAACGATAACGACGAGCTTCCCATATTCCTTTCCATAGTTCACGAGAGCCACTCTCCCAATCTCCACATATCGCTTGAAGGGCTTCAAATCAAACAAAGAAGAAAAGGTAAAAAATCAAAACCCTAGTCATAGAAATGGGTGGTTCAAATCCATTGAGAAAACGAGATCTGAATCGAAAGAAGAAGAAGAAGTGCTGAGAATGTGATGAAAGAGAGAACTGAGAAGAGGTTTCTCTTACCATGGTTGGAGATTGGAGGCGGACGAGATGATAAACGATTAGGGGTTTAGGGTTTTTCTTCTTCCCGTCCAAGGGCGGGTTACGTTTGGTTTGTTCGTTTTAAAGGGCCTGCTCTGTGATGGATGGTTGGTTTTGACCGTCCGATCTAGGGTTTAGAGGTTTACCGCTATACCAACAAATGAATTTGAGCCTTCAAAGTTCTAAGTAAATGCCCTTGTGCTCAAGAGAAATGTTCTGCTCCTGGAAACACTAAATGCAGTCCAGCTATTGGCGTACACTTTTGATTAGTGTAGATTCTTTCGCACCTTTGTCCCCTCATGATCTAATACGGGCCCAATCTCATTCTCGTTCTCATCGAATCTTTATCCACCATAGAATTGAATGTCAAAAAAATTTATAGATCAAAGCTCACTAAACTTTATCATTATTAAATCAAAGATACACGTGAGATCCATCATTCAAGGATCCCTGACCATTCCGGTTTTCCCACAGTAGATTTCCACCGTTGGGCAAAAAAGCAATATCAGCCTATTAAGAAGAGAACATCTCCTTATTCGAGTGGTAAGATGTAGCTGTCGTCATCTGGTTATCCAGGGTTTGAACTCTTGGTATGTCATCTCTTCGTACGCATGTGAGAAAAGAAGCATGGTCAAAGCACTAATAAATAATAACTCATTAATAAAATTATTATCTTCATGCAAAGCGTAAAACATTTTGGGGATGGGGATGGTCATTTAGACATTCACCTTCCTCCCCTATGACTGTGAAATCTCATCAATTTTAGTGTTTTTAATCCTTGATTTACTTTTATTTGTTGACCCATGCAATGGATGGAGTTTACCATAAGTTCTTAAGCAATCAATCCGATAAACTGTTAATATCACAAAGAGCATGGCTGAAATTCAACCAAATTAGAAGATCCTATAATGTCATGTCGATTAACCTGTTCAAAGCAAAATCACTATAAATGTTACTAATAAAGGGTTAGTTTGTTTGCATAGAATTGAGCTCTTGGAAATTCTTGATAAAATGGGTTCTAAGGGATGAATGATAACGGTGAAGGGGGTATATGGGACTTGATTTTCAAATGATTTCTTTTATTAAGGTGATAACTGTGTATTCATTTTCCATCTCTCTTTGACTCATTTTCCATTAAAGAGGAGAGTATTTGATGGCTATGGATCTTCCATTTGTTTTTTTTTTTCCTTTAATACATTTTTTTTAAATGTGGAAGAATTCAATTTGACGCAAACAAACGGGCCCTAAAAGGAAATGTCAAAACTTGTTTTGGACCACTTTTACATGGTTGCGTCAAAGTTGACACGAGTTACATGCTACTTTTAAACAAATTATGATTTTGTAAATATGCGGCTTATGACTGCTTTTTTCCATCTGACTTATATCTTGTTAGATCTTTCACTTCTATTTGTATGCATTTATGTGAATTTGGTAGGCTATTATTATATTTTATAGTGCTAGGATTTGATTTTGCAATTGGAGCTCAATTTTGTGATCGATTGCAAAATTGGATTCTAATTTCATAACTAGCAAAAAGACCCGTGCTTAGCACGGGTAACGTAATTCATAATATTAAAGTTTAAAAATAAATAACTTATTAAGGAAAAGAAATTAAATATACCATGATATTTATAATTCAAAGGTCAACATAAGTAATCTATAGTGTATCTCCATTCAAAAAATAAATGAGTCATTTGTTAACTTTACATTTTGGAAAATAAAAATCAAGTCGTATCCACCTAAAAAAAATATATAGCACATGTGAGAAAAGAAATGAAAAAAATAAAAATAGAAGAACATAAAAAAAGAAGAAGAAAAAATAAAATACACAATTGTCTTCGTTGTCAATGTCACTTGTGGTAGTAAAAATCAAGTTTACAATGCAATATATTTAAAATTACAGATCTTCACATGTAGCAGTAAAAATACAAAGACAAGGGAGTAAAGAAACCTTTTGTTATTCCTTCAACACAATTCAAGGTTGCTACATGCATTACATGTATTAACTCTTCCTAAAGAAACATCAAGCTTACCTCTTCCTAAAGAAACATCAAGCTTCACCTTTGATTCCTATCCCTCGGCTTCCAACAGTGTCTCCCATTGATTGCTTTGAGAAATATTCATTTGAGTTTGATCACCCAAATCTCCTTCAATGATAGAGTAGTAGCACCAATCTAAAGAGAAAAAGGTCACAAGGGCTCTTAAATTAAATGGGGCCCATAAATTAAATGGCAATTAGGTTGGATTTTTAAAAAAAAGCTTGCAATGCAACTTTTGAAAAGAAAAAAAAAAAAAAAGAGTTCACAATGGTCTTAGAATTTAGGTGTGTTGTACTTGTGGCATGGAAATTTATTCCCAACTGTGCGTACTTCATTTACCCACCGAGCATTCTTACAAACTTTTTGGATAATTTCTTGCTTGTTCATCCGACACAAATGAGTTTTCTACCATACTTGTATGCCTCCATATCAATGTTTTTGTAAATTTATGCAAAATATTAGTTCCGACATTACTATTGCCTATGGCTACATTCAACAATATAATATAAAACAAATATATTAAGTTTAGTAACTTCCTATACAGCAAGCAATGTTTTGTGGCCTATAAATCTATGATGGCAATGAGACTGTGTATCAAAGTCATCAGAACTCAACATTCAACAGATTAGGATCAAACAATGTTAACCATATGTATAATTTGGTGACCTAAGTAAATGAAGTAAGAAGCATTATAAATAAAAATTATTCAGTTCTTATACTTGTAGGAAAATGTGCATGGGCATTTTTCATATTGAAGATTATAGAATTAAATATCACTTGAAACAATATACAATACATATTGGTCAGTGGTTTACATGTATTACTATTTTATTGGCTGATAAGGCAACCGATAATGACATTTAAACCTTGCCAGAAACAGTTTGTTGAAGCAAGAGTGTAATTTATTTACTCTTAACAAATTGGGGAATGAAGCCAGATAACAACATATAAAAATTTGGCTTTTAGAGAAGGCATAACTGGCATCAAGGTATGGGATAAGGTTGCAATTATATAATATGAAGTTTGAAAACTATGAGCAACATTGTTGTATATCAATTTCTAACTATTGGAGAAGAAACATATGCTACAATGTCATCTTTGTCTTCTAGACTTTTTCGCATAGTTATATTGTGTTTCATGGTCCATGATGAATTCTATCTTTACTATATATATAAACTCTTAGAATTTTACAGATTGTTTCTTTGTAATACAGTAAGTATTGTATATGCTTAAAGGCAAGATATTTGAGGTTTTACATACATGTTTCCTTCCAAATAAGAAATGGTTTTTGAAAGTCCTCTTATCCGATATTGAGTATGTAAATAAAATATGTAGACATATATGCAATCTACAGCATTGATATTTGAAGAGTGGAGAGTTAAGCAAAGCAAGACAGAGTTGTGGGTGCAGGTGTGCAGCTTCATCATATGTAGGGTCCTAATGTGAAAACGAAATTGGTATACATAAATCAAAGAAAATCATATATATTAAACCAGAATCATGCATAAATCAAGTAAGAAAAAACTAATATCAATCTAAGATGCACAAATCAAACTAAATCATTTAATTACGAATAAATTATCAAATGAAACTCCATTATTCAAATCAAGAACTCTGGAAAAACAAATACCCTGAGAAGATGAATTGATGGAAGCAGGTTGTCAGGAAGCATTGTTAACTATATTTATAGAGGCTCTGAACAGGTAGAGAAATGAAGGAAAGATGTAAAACCAAAATTTGGATCCAATATAAATTCATATTCAGGTTTGGGTCTAAGATATTAGTTTATGTAATTGCATTGTAAATCAAAGGTATGAAGCATACATCATACCCAGAGTGACGCAAAGGATTTGACAGTTTGTGCAATCCACATCACCATATTCTCAGCTACGTATAAATGATTCAATTTTATGATATATGAAAGACACCAGTTCCCAAACAAACACAAATTAGAGAACATAGAATTCCACAAATAAAAAAATGCAGGAGGCTTTGCTTAGTCCTCTTGAGTCTAATAAGGTCCTCAGATAACTATGGGAAGTTTGCTTGATATCATCCTCATATCGATTGCTTATAATAAAAAAAAAATTCTTCATATATCCTTATCAAAATTGAAAGGGTAACCAAACCCTTGTGCAATACAAGATCTTAAGAAAATAGAAATAGAAAAATCAAATTAGGAGCCCACAATAAGTACCCCTAAAAGAAGTTTTTAAAGAAAATCTTAGTTGCATTCTCAAAAGCCAGAAAACTCAAGTGACACTAGAAAAACCAATGAAGAAAAAAACATTTCAACAATATACAGAACAATTTATATATACCGTAATATAAATTAACCAAACTGTAGTATAATATAACAATTCCGTAGGGAGAGACAACTCTCCCTACAGAAAAACGCATGCATGAAAGCCATGTACACACTATTCAACATACATTAGGAATTGAGAAATTAACTAAATCCTCCTATATACTTACAAAGGCAAGAGAAACTAAAATACTTAACAAAATTTCAATGAAATTAATTACCATTTACAAAACTTTGTATCCATATCATTTTCAAGATGGCCATACCAAGAAGACGGTCACTGATCATGACAATTCCCTGTCATACCTACAAATGAAGGAAAGCACATACCTGGGCTGCAATCCACATCAAACTATAAATTAACCGAAATAAAAATGGAAACAAAGAGAGCAAAACATATCCCGTCTAGAAATGAAGAAAAGCACGTAGCTAAAATGGATGAATAGGGAGTTGCTGACCTATCAATTAAAAAAAAGACTGAAGGACAGGGAGCAACATAGAAAGAAGAGGAATGATGAAATGAATCATCACATGGTGTGAGAAATCCGAACGAAAGGTTGTTCTTCAGTTTTGAAGATTTGCATAAAGAGAGTGAAACGTGAAGGAGAGGCATTTAATAGGAATAAAAAGGAAATTAAGATGAATGGAGGTTTTACACATTTAATATAATAAAAAGGAATAAAAGTTAGTGATATAACAGAAAATCTTAGGCTTAAATAAGAGTTAAAGACATGGTTCCCCTTCATGATCCGACCCTAAGTTTAAAAGGATTTAATGGCAAAACGTTTCAAGGGATTTAACTGAGTCAAATTGATTCACAGTCAAAATCAATGGCAATTGGCAATTGGACTCTATTCCCTTCATATATAATAACTAGCAAAATGCCCCCCGTGCTAAGCACGGGCATTAGAAATTATATAAAAATATCATTTAATTATATGACATAAATAGAAATTTTAATTTTTAACTCATATGTTTAGATTTTATAAAATCTAAAATAGAAGTATGTCTTACACATAAAAAATTTATAGGCTTTCTTAAAAATCACACGATTGAGAATTTAAATTAATAATAAACATAAGAAATTAAAGATTTTAGTAGAAACATGAAATATTAAATATTGACATGGAAAAAAATTATAAGAAATTTAAAACATGAGATTTTTCAATTAGAGGTAGGTTTGGTAGTGAGTTAGTTGGGTTTTGGGCAGGTATAGAGGTTTTTAGATTTTGATCCAAGCTGAGCTTAGGACAGGCACAGATTTTGGTTTCTTTGACTTTCCTTCCCATTGATAAAATTATTGTCACTTACCTTTTTCTAAAACTCATAACATGACAATAAAGAAAGGAAAAAAAAAAAGGATGAGGGAGGTCAAGCTTGGATAAGAAGCAAATAAGAGAGAGATAGAGAGGTGTTCCTAGGGGATGGGGCCAGAGAGCCGGGCGGAGAGAGAGAGAGAGATTTCAGTGCCATTAAAAAGGAAAGAACCGTTTGGAAAGAGGAAGAGGTGGAGAGTGAGTAATAAATGATATTTTATTGAGTTGAATTAGTTTAAATAATATTAAAAGAGAATTCAAAATTGTGGGGGATGGTCAAAACCAATTAGAGTTTATTTCAATTTGAGAAATATTAGCCCGGGCAAGAAATAATAATAATAATATAATAAAGATTAGGGTTTTCTTTGAAAATTATTGATATAAGACAAATTAAATTAAATAATTTAGCAAAAAAGTCTGGGATACACTTGGGCCCAAAACTAAGCTAATTTATTTATAAAACTTAGATTGAAACAATTAGCATATCTAGCTTTGAAACTGGTATAGAAGAATTATATAAAGAGAGAATGATGATGATGATTATTTAAATTCTTGTTTAAATAAATTTAAAAAATAATATTTGTAAAGATTCGTAAGTTGGAATGAATGCGTAGTTTGAGTGTACTATAAACCTCAACAAGTAAAAAGAAAACACCCCCAACTACCTACTTGTGGTAATTGTTGGTGCAACCCTGGACCAGCTCTATAACATTTTAAATCCAATAAATGAGAAAGCAACAATCCACCCTTAAATCATAACATCATAACAGAATGAAAAGTATCATTTAGTATCTTTAGGGCTCCAATTTGCAACCTTGTAACCCTCAAATATTTGAATAATAATGATGTTGATGATGATGATGACGGCGATGGTGGTAATGATGATATTGATGATGATTAATGGGACACTATTAATATTGTAAAAACAAACATAATAAAGAAGTAGTAAATAGAATGGCAGCACTCTTCCTACAAGAGAATGATGATGGTGATGATGTTGATAATGATTAAGAGGACACTATTAATATTGTAAAACAAACATAAATAAAAAAAGTAGTAAATAGAATGGTAGCACCCTTTCTACAAGAGCATGTATCTCCAAAATCATCATCATCATCATCATCATCATCATCATCATCAAACTATCAAAATTATATACTCTAATTAGAGCAAATATAACTCTAGACTGATGTCTGGGAAATAAATGTTAAATAAGAATGATAGCTTGAAATTTATAATTGTGGCACACACTGAGAACCCAATATGAATAATTTGGATTAAACACATCTTAGGGGCACAAAGTTTAGGTATGATGATGGCTGCTATCAAACACTGTAATAATGGAAGACGTATATTCCTAAAGATTCAATACTATATTTTCATAAAAATCCAACATGTTTATTTATGAGAAAGTTAGGCCTTGAGTGTGTCTAGCATATGATATACTATTTGAAAATGATAAATCTCCAAATACATATGCTACTAAGCAGTGGAATTAGGCTATGTAAGCTCATTAATTTTCAGCATTACATGCATCACAATCATGGAGGTAGGAAGATGAAAAGGTACGAATCTTCCTCACCTTTAGATTAGCCGATCTACAACATCAAGTTGTATATATATGTGTGTGTGTTTTCTACATAGTCCAGAAATGAGTCAAGTATTCCCACATAGTCCGGCCACGCTACAATTCTAAAATGATAGAAAAGATAAAAAGGAAGCTATGGAAGAGAGGAGGTGTACACAAACTCGTAAATAGACAGATAAAAGAAAAGCCTCAAAGCCTCCAAGCGACTGACCGTTGGAGAGACAACCCTCATCGAAGCTGCTACAGGCGCTATATAGGGTTTACTCCTATCAATAAAATCTATCAGCATCCATATGTCTCTGTCTTTCTTTTGTGTGGAAGAGGAGATGAAACCTGAGAAAGAAAAAAAGAGAGATTTTTGGAGTTGAGGCAAAGAAAAATTATTGGATTTGTTCACTATGTGATTCTGATTTGTGAAGAACCGTTGCATGTTCTAAAGAATTGAGAGGTGTTGAGCATGGATGGTGGAGATCTAAGTTATTGTATTAAACAAGATTTAATGAGATTGTTGGATTTATGCATCGTGCAATGTCTTGGTATTTTTGAGTATGAAAAAGCGTTTTCATGTTTGTAAGGGATTGAGAGATGTTGAGGGATGGATCCAAGAAGAATTTAATTATTATATTCAATGAGATTTAAGATTTTTTTAGCTCAGAAGTTAAAAGGTCAACTTGGAAGAGTCAAAACAAATTGATCCATAGTCAAAATCAATTGAACTGATTTCTCAATTGAAATCAGCGGCTTTCATATATAATAATTGATTGAGAAATTAGATCTCAAATCAATTTCGATTTCAATTTTTTTGAGAGAGATTCGAAGCGTAGTAGCAACAAAAACAAAGAGCTGGCTTTTTTGAGCTTGTACACTTTGAGCGCCCTTTATTAGAGTCTTTGATTTGAATTATGAAGTTATTTTTGGTCAGTGAATGTAATGCTGTGGTCTTTTGAAGCTGAAAGTGTTGAGAGGCCCATCTTGCTTATAACGAGATTTAATTTAGAATATTGCAAAGACTAAAGGACTGTTTGCCTGCATATTATACATGAGAATTTATAGTCAAATGAGCTTTAGTGAAGTACCAATAGAGAGGTGAGCAATCAAGGACAAAAGGTAGAAAGTAGATGGGGATTAGAATTACCAGGGAGGATTAATGGTTTCCCATCTTCCCTTTATTCAAATTGATGGCCATTTTTTGATTCACCTTATTCTTCAATTTAACAACTTCTAGAGAAATACAAAGTCTTAGTAGCTCAATTACACAAAACAATCAAGCCCATTATAATCTTCGCGAATGTCCTCAACTGATGCTCAAATTTTGGAAGCAACAATGGTCAGACCGATATCTTGTTATTTTTCACTTGAAAGTGGAGAATACACATTTATTATATACTACCATAGTAGTGTTTTACACCGCCTGTTTGTTTCAAGTAGTCACATTTTTAGGAATTATGAGACTTTGCATTTCTATAAGTGGTTAAAAATGAAGAAGCAAAGGTGTATATCCAAAAACAACAATTGAATAACTTTCCCTTCAATGAAAATAAATTAAAGGAAGATGAGAAATGGATATTCATTCATCGCCCTAGTTATTCAAATCACATCTACATATCTACCTCGTAGTTCTTTCACGTCATATCCTTCACCCTTTTAATAATCCTTAAGTAGAGCTCATTTGATCATAAATTTTCATATATTATGTACAAACAAATTGGCCCATAGTAACCAAAAAGTCCCCTGATCCAATCAATGATGAGCTACACCAAACATGCAGATGAAATGACGCAATGTGCTTCTTCACAATATGAATGACATAAAATAAAATCTCATAAAACAAATCATAAAAGGGGCGTGGAAGAATTACACAAATAAAGCAATGTAGAAAATAGAATATCTCTGAGCACATTGTCTGATTACCTTGCTCAGGTCTCATATATGTGTATATGTAAAAGGCAATAACCTTTTCCTGCTTTATTCAATAATAAATACTCTACTCTTAAAACAATGCCTATTTTAAATTGGAAACTTCTGCTTTATTCTACTACAACGTTAGCTGTCTGAGTACAATTACTTGCGCCAGCACAAACACACAATGCGGCATGGGGAATTTTTGCCTTACGTGGTTTTGAACCCGATACGCTCCTAAAACCAACTGGTGATAAGAAATTACAAAATAAACTACTTAACAAGTTCTAGCATAAAACAATATTAATTTCAAATGCCTATTTCATTATGGGCCATTTGTTTATAAACAATATCTTACTATCTTTCTTCACTTGAAAACTATCTTGATGAACTTAATTTGGTTGTAAATAGTTTTTGTAAAGTCCTACATTGCTCATGTGAGTGTCCGGAGACTGATTAGGCTATATGCGTGGACTCCTCCTTATTTAGTATAACGCGTTTTAGCTACCCCAATGGGGGGCAAGAAATAAAGCCGTGCGGGTACCCCTACGAGGGCGCAAAGCAGAGAAAAGACTGAAGAGGTACTTGGTAACTTGCTCCATGATATTTATAAGAGATTGGAAATCTTGTGTTAATTGTTCTTAAAATGAAATTCAGAAGAGAATGAGATTAATATTCAGCTGAATCTAAAGTGATTTATTCATTTTAGGGAAACAGGGTATTTATCTTGCATTCTACAATAATTATATATATTTAACAGGGTGCAGGTCAATTTCTCAAACATGTTTTATCTAGTTAGTAAATGATCTTCGAACTGCTTGGATGCTTTCTATTGCCACCATGCATTGAAATTGGTAACAATCTTTTATCTTCCTTCTTGGTTCATGTACACAAAACTAAGCTTATACACGAGATATTAGGAAAGAGTTTGATCTTTAAACTTTGAATTTGAAATGGGCAATTTGAATTTTAAACATATTCTCTTGACAAAATGCAAGGGAGAACTCTATGCAATATAACCTTTTGAGAAATTTTACATGGTATTAGAGTTATGGAGCATCCGTGATACTGCTCCTTTCACTTGCACGTACACTATTTTTTTTCCTCTAAAATAAAAATCAGACATCCGTCCATGCAATCATCAAAGCCTTGCGATCCAATAATTCAAGAAGAGATATGTTCTTGTGGGCTTTAGGCACCGACAAACTCAACAAGTGCAAAATGCGACAGTGATGGACTAGATATCACTAGTGAAGCATAAAGGGCATTTCAGCATGCCAGTAGTTTGATATGACCACTGTTGGGTTTTTTGGGTGTTTCAAAAATTCATAAGGTGTTTTTTGGAAGTTTTTGAAAAGGTGTTTTGTCCTTTGTGCTTTTACTTTTTGTGGGTAGTATATACTACTAGAATTCTTAGCATCCCACATTGCTAAAACTCAACTCTTGAGATGCCTTTATATGTGGTTTCACTTCCATATGCCTTAAAGAGTTTTGGAACATTTTGTCATGGGCCCTATGCGAGCACGCAAGTCGGGCTTGACCTGGGGTGGCCGGTCCGGAAAACGTTTAACCGGGCGTGCGTCTGCGACGCGCATCCTACGTGTATATCGCGCGAGGGGGGGTGCAAATCCAGGCCACCTGGCCTAGAGGGACCCATATTCTGATATAGAAATGGCTCACTTTTGCAAAAATTTCTTATATTTGTTTTACTAAAAAACGTGTTTTATTATGTTTTAATTCTAATTATTAACGTTTTAATTATCAACGTTCAAACACTTAACGTTTGTAGAAATTTCAATTTTAAAACAGTTTCAAAATTGAAATTCAAAACTGCGTTTTAATTATTTTTATTAATGCATTAATGTTGTGATTAATCGCTGATCTTAAAGCCCAACGACAGTATTTTTTGATATAAAATAGCTTGTTCGGGAACAGAAAAAAAAAGAGAAAAAAAAAAAACTACTCTGTTCTTCTTCCTTTCTCTCCTGAGCATTCTGTGGTTTTTGGAGCTTGATCTGGACTTGGTGTGCGACCAGGCTTTATCATCATCTGTGAAGGCCGTTGTATCCTGGGGGCAATTCTTGCAAAGATCCTCTTCGCATCTGGGTTCATCCCGGAAGGGCGGAACTCGTCCTAAAGAAAGCGTCGCCAGACGTGCCTCGTCCCCAATCTCGATCGATTTCCGCCTATACAACGCTCTTCACAATCTGCAAACTGGTACCATTGTTTTAATTACAGCTTTTCTTTTCAGTACTTTAGCCCTATTTCCAACAACCACATCATCTTTGAATAAATTGAGAAGTTTCTCTTAATAAGATGTCAGAGGTGAGTTCTATGAAAATAAGCAGCATTTTAGAATTTTTATAGCTTCATCCCATAATCTGATGTGAGATTCAGCCAATACAGCCACTAGAAATATAGTTTAGGCAAGATGAAATCCAAATGCATCCAATGAACAGCTTCAACCAAATATCAATTTTGGGATTGATTTGGCTGAATCATAGAATGGGGTTCAAAATGGATTGTTCAATATGCACCTTGTGAACATCTCCAACCATATAAAAGGAAAAAATAAACACCTCAAGAGTGTTGCATTTGTGCTATTGTAGAGGATGATGTACTGGCCTTTCTTTTGACCAACTGGGCCAAGAAAAGGTTTGTGAGTCCGCGTATGGCCAGGGAGTCTCCAAACGACGCCACTTTTGTTTTATAAATCAAGTCACTTCCTTCCACAACTCAATTCATAACCACTTCAGCCCAAAATCTAGCTCAAGAACCAGCCCCATATAGCCCACTAAAGAGATAATTAGTTATGCTAAAGCAAAGCCAATATACTCTAGAAGTGGTAAAGCCCACAAGGCCTGTCAGGCCCAATAAGCCATTCCTACATGTGATCATACATGGTTAAGAGACACTCTGTAAATACCATATTAGGAGATTTTTTATTCTTTGTAATCCATTATTATAGCAAGTAACTAGGTAAGTTTGTATTATTAATACACAATCGGTTCCTCAATAGAAAACACAACAATTCTCTCCAAACTCTCGACTCCTCTGCTCTTCTTATATCATCTGAAGGTATCAGAGACAGAGGTCTTGAGTTCAAAACCACGCAAGGCAAAAATGCCCCATGCCGCGCTGTGTGTATGTGTGGGCGTAAGTGCGCAAGGCAAGAAGGCCCATGTCACGCTATAGTTTTGTGCAGCAATGTGCTTTGGATCTAGACGGTATCCCGTCAGAGGGGGGGTGTTACGTAGTTGTTTGTGTAGTTTGTTATCACCGATTGGTTTTGGAATTACTGGCTAGCAACTCTGTCATATATATTGTCATTAACATATATTCTACCAAATAGCACATCGTGCATGTGTGTTGGGCTGCAAACGAATAATGATATAGGGCTGCATCGGAGGCCTAACCTAGGACAGTTTTTTGAGATGTCGGGCCTATTATCGTTGAGTTATGGCTTCTGTCTAGGAGTGAGAAGTTGCTACTTCTGATTTTCATTTGGGATTAAAATAAGTTTGTAATTGGATTACGTTTGATTCGTGTCTCCACTGCTCATAATTGTGTTTATGTTGGAAATTTAGTGAATAGAACATAAGGTTAGTTCCCAGCATTTGACTCACATTTTTACAACACTTGATAGTTGATATGTTATTTTTATGTGGCATCTGAGATGCTATTTGGAGTTCAAACTACGGAGATACTAACTACAATGAAATTTGTGAGTTTCTCAATTAAGATCATGCTACACTGTCTTACTGGATGCCCGCCCTAGGATATGAGGGTTTTCTTCTGTGTCTCAGTCAGACAAGCGTGTGTTTGTACACTTATTTCCATCTATATCCTTTCTAATCCAAACACAATAGTGTAAGTCCTCTACTTTCAATCTGGGACATTTTCCTCAAAAAAGATAATCAAAGCCAGCATTTGGTTCGCTAGAATGGTTTTAAGCAGGAATGGAAAGGAGAGTGGAATGCGTATGCAATGGAATGAAGTAGGAATGGTCATTTCCATTCCAACGTTTGGTCAGACTGAAGAATTAATCTAGTAATGGAATTCTTATTCATGTTCTTGCGTTTGGTACAAGTGAATGATGATTGGAATGGAACAAAATTTACATAAGACGAACCAAAATACCCTCCTCCTTCAAGCTTTGAGAAGGAGAGGAATTCATCGTCAAGCTCTGAATTCTGATTTTGAAAAGTAGAAACAAAGCAAGCATCCATGGCCGGCTTGGTAGCCTTGATTCTTCCACAGATTCAAGAGAAAGAAGCAGTCCCATTTCAAGGTACCAACACCCCCAAACCCATCAATTGCTTCTTCTTCTTCTACTTCGATACAAACAATTACAAACCCATCAATCTCTTCTTCTTGGGGGCTTTTTTTTTTTTTTTTTAAGAAAAACCCGAGGAACCCATTTAGACGATGGTGATTCTATTCCTTATAATCTAGTCCAATTTCTTCTTTTGGTAAATGGGTTCATCTGATTCTCCATCTTGGGTCAAGGATTAAATTTGAGTGTTTGGTATTTTTTCAAAACAAACACAAGAAACCCTCTTGGGGACGGGTGATATTGTTATGGGCTCTTGTATAAAAGAACCTTCTACCGGTAGATCTTCTTCTTCTTCTTCTCTGTGATTTGGGTTTCTTCCATTATTCACTTTTAACCTTCTGTTACAAATCAAACCAAAGAAAGTATACTTTTAGATGAGAAGCAGAAGCCCTCTGTAAAGTATACTTTCAGATGAGAAGCAAAAGCCCTCTGTTTCAGAGAGAATCTACGCATAGAACAATCTATTATGAGATTACACACCTGAAAGCTCTCTAAAAATGCCATTTTGCCTGTGAGGGGGAGAGACATGATAGAGAGGGGAGGAGGAGGAAGAAGAAGAAAAGAGAAAAAGGAAGGTGGAGGAGAGAGGAAGAGGGCAGGTAGGGGCTGCCGCCGGGGCCTTTTGGCTGGTATCCTTCCCAACTGGCGATTGGGAGGAGGGTGGTGGGGGGAGGGTGGAGGGCATTTTGGTCTCAATAAAAATTTATAAATGAGTGGAATCACCATTCCTCTACCTCCCCAGTGTAATGGTCATTCCTCTACATAAAGGAATGGTGATTCCGGAAGTAATGGTCATTCCTCCACTTTTTTACGAACCAAACGCTATAATGATCATTCCATTGGAATGATCACTCCATTCTGACCTTCATTATAGCGAACCAAAAGCTACCTAAGAAAACCAATCACAATCCCTTGGTAGCTCAGTGGTGAGGCACCTCCCTAAAAAGAACTAAGAATCCAGTTGTAGCCCTGGTGATAAGGGACTTAGGTTAGTGTGTGTATATGGGTGAGTGTTGAAAAAAATAATAATAAAAATCCCATAAGAATGGATTTGTCCTTCTATGGTTAAAAAAATCAATGTTCTTTTGTTCATTGGGTTTTGGGAAGAAGGAATGTTGGATTTTGTTCCTATGAAGCTCATGTTCGATCTAGTTCCTGTAAAACCCGATCAATTTTGTTTCTCTATAGGTTTTTGTTTAAGGGCTCACTAATCCACATGTAATTTGGAATGCATTCAAATATACATGGGCTCCCCTCCGCTGAGCACAGTACTCTCGATTAGGTGAGCACCATATCTTTTAGGCCCCACATGGGGACCCACTTGGCAATCTCGTCCACCCCACCAAGCTATGTATTGTGATGAAGGCTAAAATCATTATCCTAACCACTTGATCAATGGTCGATAAGTTTTCACCGTTCAAAACGAGTACGTAGTCTATCCAACAACTTAGTCCATTTGGATGAGTGTCAAACCCCTTGTCGATGACTATCACATGGGGTTCCTATTTTATCGTCCACTCAAATGGATCATGAGGTGGGCTCCATCAGATACTTAGCTCCTGTTTGGCATCTCTATTTCTAGCCTCTACTTGTCTAAATGTCTAAATCGGACAGAGGTTAGGAAAATAAGAGTGTTTGGCACAGATTTCTATCATCTGCCCATTTTAGAGAAATAGAGGCTTTACCTCTTAAAATGAAGTGGCCCAATTCTGGGCATGTGAAAATAAGAGGATCTGGCTCTACAAAAAGAAGAGGTGGAGGTTATTTTTGAGACAAAACTACCTTCAGACGATGATCTATTGCCAACGAAAATCCTCTCCAACAAAACCAAAAACCCTTGTTCGCTAGTAAGAGATCCCAGATCGATGAGAAGAAAGATGAGAGGGAAGAAAACTCTTTGAAGACCCTGAAATGATGAAGGACTACTACAGGGGACGGTGAAGAACATCTTGGATTAGGAGACCCTGAAATGGGTTTTTGTGGGAGGGAAAGGAGGTGTTGTGAAGACGCTGACGTTGAGCTCCACAGACATGGATCGGATGGTGGTGAGCTGAGGATTCGAAGAAGATCCCATCTGATTTTTCTCTTTGCAGAGAGATTCTAAGCGGTCAATCCTTCGAGTGGTGGCGACAATGTTGCAGCTGGCCTTGGCGAGGGCCAAGCAGATGTCGTAGCCGATGCCAGAAGAGATGCCGGTCACCATCACGACCTTTCCGTCCAGGCATTGCCATGGAAGCTGCAGGGATTTCTCTGCAACTCCATCTACCATTGGATTTGTGCAGCTCTCAAATGAGAGAGATAGATGGGTTTCTTCTGTTTTTTTTCTTGTTTGGGTTTTTCTTTGTTTATTGTTTTTCGTTTGGTTTTGACAATTACTCTTGGAAATTGGGTCTTTTGATGTTGATCAGGCGAAGACAGAGAAGTTTGCAGAATCGATATCTTCGCTGGCGATGGAAAGGGAAGCCAAATCAAAGGAAAGGGAGACCGAGAAGTTTGCATAATCAATTTTCTTTTTTGTCCTTTCTTATAGTTTTCAGGATTGAAACCATACAGGGCTTGGTTCTTCATGGCAGAGATTTCACTTTTTCCTTGACATTCTCTATAGATATTATCTATTTATTCGTCAGTAATTCAAATGATTCATATGGTGGGTCTCAATGTGGATGGTGGCTGCAATGCGATCTCCAACTGGATGATCTTTATTCTTCAGTAATTCAGATGATTCATATGGTGGGTCTCAACGTGGATGGTGGCTGCAATGCGATCTCCAATTGGATGATCCTCGCAATCCAATTTTTGACTTGTGGATCACCTGCCAATCAAATATAGTTCATAGTCTGTATGAAATAGGGTAGTTTCTATCTGATTGGATGTCTAGGATTGTTTGAAGGGTGAAATCTTTGCTTTGTCACCTATATTAGGTGAGACTCATTATGTGAACAATTTTGATCTTAAAAGGATGGGCTTGATGCCAGAACTTAAACCAAGCATTGACTATAGGCCATCAAATTGTTACCGTTCTGTTGGGTTCTCTAGGCAACAAGGCGATTCGGAAACCTTGTATCACCTCACTATAGGCTATTGTATCTCTAATTTATAAAGAAAATTTGGAAAATATGCATAAGTTCATTTTTTACATAATGACAGAAAATATCCCTCTAAAAAGAGGCAAATAGAGGGCATACCAAACAATATATTTGAAGTAGACTCATTCATCACCAAACACATTTTTTCCTTTCAGTTTCTTTTTTTTTATAGCTCTTTTTTTAATGGCTCTATTTTGAATGATCTTTTAAAAATAAACTAGTGGTTCTAAACATGCCCTTAGGCTTGCAATGCTCACTTTGTGGTGGGCACTAGTGCTTGATGGAGGTTTCTCATATACAACCCCCTACCCCCGAATCGGGATCCTCTGGGGGCTTACCCACGGTGACCGTGGTTTGTCCACCACGTCATCGTAGGGTTGCGCTGCCTTGACCCACAAGGGCGGCCTGCCTCATGATGACATGGCAGATCCTGGTTGGTCCACTCATGGCCACCATAGGATAAAACCCCACCCCATCTAGACTCCTCAGTCCTCACCCCCACCCCAATCAGTTCAGTTGATTGATGTGGTTTCTTTAAAAGAAAATTTAGTATGGTTATCTTTTTATGATTTCTTGTTGGAATCTCACCCTACTTTGTCCAGTTTAGTTTTACATCATGGACTAATTTGTTTACCCCAGCAGACATATTTGCAGTCTCTTAAAAGGAATACTTTTGAAGATTTTACTTCTAATCATGGGCAATGGAGACATACAAGTGAAGGTCCTTTTCTTAATATCCTTTTCCCCTTCCATCAGATCTATTCAAGTTCTTCTTTCATTTGTCTCATGTTGCAAAGTTGCAAACTGCATATATATATATATATATATATTTATATATATATTTTTATGGGGCTATAGTCTCATTTTGCTCGTGATCAAAGAGAGTTCTGGGTGTTGTTAGAGATTGGGATTGAAGCGATTCATATTATTATTATGATTTGGGCTAAATTTCCCCTATGGGGCAGATGGTGACGTCCTGTAGGAGAAAATTACCTCATAATTTAATTTTAGGCAGAGCATAAGACTTTATTAAAACACAAAAAAAAAAAAAAAAAAACACAAAAACCTAAAAAGGACAAACCAAGTTAAACAATAATTGGAAAGTTTCTAACACATTCACAATTAACATCAGTACAAAAAAAATTGAACTTGGCTAAACTATGAGCGAACTCATTACCTTCCTAAAAGAGTTAATGTCAAAAAAACCCAAAGTTGCTTCAACAATGTCCAAAAGAACAGAATTGATATTCTAGTCCTCTCCGCTTTACTAGCTCTCAATAACTTCAGAAGTATCCAGTAAGATGAGAATTTTGGAAAAGCCTTTTTCCTTGGCTGTCATCAATGCAATCAAGATTGCTCTCACTCTTGCCTCTTCAAGAGAGAAAGGATTCAGGCCTTTGAAAGCTCCCACACCAAGCTTTGCTCCATTAAATAATATAGTAAATCTAAAGGCACCCACAAAAATGATCACCACATCTTTAAAATTCATTCCACCAAAGAAAGGATAATCCTTACCAGTACGAGTACTTTCTTTCAAAAAAGGACAGGAGGTAATCATCATTCTATCAGCACATAAACTAATATTATCAATACTCACTTTTTGCCTTTGGACATAAGCATTCTTAGCCATCCAAATGGCCCATTATAGGGCGGAGAGCCCTGCTTTTAAAACGATGATTATCTAGTGGTACAGTAGACTGATTTGATCCAAGACATTACTTCCACCAATCCACAATATCATTTTCTAGGATGCTACGAGACAATAATCTAAATTGTGGTTTAAACCAAACCACTTTGGCAAATTACACTGAAGGAGAGCATGATCAGTTGACTCCACCTCATACTCACAACTAGTGTATAAATCATGGATGCCACTTATTTTAGAATTAAAGTTTGATCCTACCAGCACTGACTTCTTAAGGCGTTTCCATAAAATAAAAAAATCCCTTTTGAGGGAGGAAAGGCTTCCAAAGAGATTTCCAACTCCTATGATTTGATACTAGCCATTTGTTTTCCGGGACTTTGCTTTGATCACTTGGGGTTACTTGTGTGGAAATTTATTGTTTCTACGAGAGTTTCAAGTTCCTCTACTTGGTTTGTACTTGTCAGACTCATAAGCTTACTTTATTGCTCCACTGATCACAGATGTTGTGATTAATATTATAAAGTTGTGGTTTCCATACACCAAGAGGTGGCACTTGTAGGGCCCATATATAATCTCAATCGAATCTCCTCTAACTCAATCCAATAAATTGAAATGCATCCCAATGCAACAATAATCTGAATTATACTCATCATTTAATTTAATTTAAAAAAAAAAACGTAGTAAAGTGGTCGTCAAACTTTAAAGTACTTAAATCAATGATTGTAATGATTTCACAGAATTTATCACTTACACGGAATCATATCCATAATGATGAGATCTTTTATTCACTGTATCCTTTATTTTTGTAATGCATTCTAGTAGGTCCCCATGGCTTAGTTGAGAGGAGAGGAACAACATCCTAAGTTAAAAAAGGATTATGCAAACAAGCCAAGTTGTTGATCCACTAGTAGGTCGTTGGCTGGTAGCTCACTTACCCTGTGTTTGGGAGGGGGGAGGGGAGGGGCAATTTGAGGGGGAAGGAGAATGGAGGGGAGGGAAGGTAAAATTAATTTTCCATCCTCTTGTTTGGATAGTAAAAAAGGAGGGGAAAGAAAAGTGAAAAAGTAGGATTTTGTTTGTTTGTGAGTTAGAGAGAAAATTACCAATTTACCCTTACTTTGTGAAAAAGTAAAAAAGTAATAAAGGCATTTTAGTAAAATTTCCTCTCCTTTCCTCTTTCCCTCACACTTTCCCCCCACTTTCACCCTATTTTTTAGGGAAAAATTTTAAGGTGGGCCCCACAAGCATTTTACCCCCATTTCACCCCTCCCCCCCCCCCCACTTTCCCTCCCTCCTTCCCAAACACTATCAACTTTCACTTTCCCTCCATTTGCCCCCTTTTGCCCCCCCCCCCGCCCCCACACACAAAAACATAGGTTTAGTGAGGCATAAAAAGGGTTATGGTCTGATTTAGTTCATAACTTTTGTCCTGCTGTGGCATGACCTAGCTGATAAATGCAAATCCAAACCACGTGCCATTATCCGAAACTCACACACCTGTCCATAGCATCAATCAGTACCTATACATCGAGGGGCATCACTAAGCTGGAATCTGAATGGTGCCACAAGTCACAACAATACAACGCTGACATGCTTTTCATCATCATCTCGTGCTTAGTGACACAGACCATGCTTTGCGTCAAGTGCTCGCTGACAAAACCAGTACCAAGCCTGCTGCTCCCTAGTCCCTACCAGTACCAACATCTCTGCCAACGCCCGATTCAGATGTTCCGGATCTCTTGCAGTGTGGGCTCTACTCATAGGGCACGTTCCTCGAGGAATTCTGGCCTTTTTATGTGAGTCAGAGGAAATTATTTTTCAGATCAGACACCCCCCACCCCCCGGTGTCGGACGCAGAGAATGCGCTCATGGGCGGAAACGCGGAGCTACAGTATTTACTATTTACACAGTTTTATCGGGCGATAATGTGGTTTTATAGGTTTTTGTCTTAAAAGTATACCTTCGGATCACACAATTGAGATCTAAATAATTAATAAAGTTTAAACAATCTAAAATGGTTATCTCCCTAAATTTTAAGCGTTGATTCCTCTTAGATCTTAAAATATTTGCAAAAAAGTCCGAACCCCATTGGATGTAATCTTTTAGATTTTATAGGGAAAAAAAAAGGGATTAAATCTAGTCAGCTCTTTCCAATTTTTTAGTTCCTGTGGGCTCCAAGATCATGATTTGAACCAGTAATTATTTTTGTAAGGTCAAACACGGCTATTTGACCAAATGTCTTGAGGTATTTGCAAAAAAGTTTGTAAATTAAAATATTATTTTTTATTCCTGTGGGGCCCCTTTGCACGATTTGAACCATTCAATTTCTCTAGATGACCATAAATAATTTTTAGGTGAAAGTTGAGGTCTTGACTTTTCATGGATTTTGATAAATTTTTTTTTTTATAAAAATGCTTATAACCATTGAATCATACATTCTACAAATTGTAGGAATCATTCATCTATCAAATCCTACCTTAGGAGGTGTTAGTTCTTTAGAGATGGAGAGAAACCTCTAAACAGAGGATTCTTCTACATTTACCAAACGTGCCCTTATATGTCTTTTTAAGTGTGTAAGTTTCAGTAGCAAATCTAATGACATGCTTGAATGGATATTCTTTAGGGACGTTTGAGTAATTCACTTGTAAGGTATATTCTCCAGTGAATGGTTATTTTAAGGGATTAGAAAAAAGAGAAAGTTCATAATAAGTATAAATTTTTAAAATTCACCTCGCTTTATAATAATAAAAAATTAAAAGGCCAATCTCTCATTTCAGTAAACGACAAAAGACCTCTTTTTTATTCAAAACCAGTGGAGCCTTGTACGTGCAATGAACACACTCTTTCAGTATGATAATTTGAAAAAAATAAAGTCCTTGAAAAACTTAATATTTACGATCCCAATGGAGGATGACCCGTTTACATATAGCTAATTTTTTTGAGCAAATTAAGCAATTTACAATCACTCATTATTCTTATGAAATTTAGTAGAAGCTTCAATAAAAAAAAAAAGTAAGAAGAAGATGGAATAACAATATATATGGAAGGAAACTAACTGAAAGAAAGTTGAAAACCAACATTTTCTGGCCATACATGATTAGGCAAAACACTAACCAATTTCAATATAGATCAATCGTTTGGCCTATTTTCCATTAAAATTTGATTAAAACCTAGCACCAAATACATACCAAATTCTTGTTGAGAAGCATCGAATAACAGTAATACCAATACAAAGAAATTTGAATATCATGGAAAGAAACAAGATTGATATGTCAAGATGAGGGCCAAAGCAATAACTTAAAAAGCTTTCTTGAATTAAGATGACACCACTACCAAATTTTGAACCATGTAAATTTGTGGCACTCTTGTTAGTTTTTATATATTATAAATCAGTTATGTTATATTCTAATTTTGTAGTAAGTGAATATTTGAAACAAATATCATAATTTAAAGCAAGACAACCAACTACAAAGAGATCTACCAAAATTTGAACCATGTAAATTTGTGACACTTTTATTAGCTTTTTATGTATTATAAATCAGTTTTGTTACATTCTAATTTTATAGTAAGTGGCTCTTTGAAACAAATATCATAATTTAAAGCAAGACAACCAACTACTAAGATATCTTTAGCCATGCACTCTCAGGGTGGGCATAACTATTTCCTTCAAACTTCCTAAGAAAATTTAATGAAAAATTCATTATCCTATCATTATACTAATGTGGTTGCAGTGTTCAACATGAATCAAGTCCAAGAGTAATACTGGTTCGGCCTGAGATGATGCCTAGGATGAAGCATGCATAATCATAAAGAAAGACAGTTAGCACCCTCAAACAAAGTTTAGCACATAGAATGATAATGAAGGAATGCATGTTGCCAAAATGGCCTAAAACAAAAAAAACAGAGGCCCTAAAGCAATCACTTCAAAGAGTGGATCTAAAAACATGAGTTGGCATATCAAAATGATGGGTTCCATTGCATCATATTCATAAAAACTTGAAAGGAAAAATAAAATACCTAATCATAATTCAAGAAGTAATAAGACAAGCCATTATTAACTTGCATTGGATGTTGGTTTGATATATAGCAATAAATTTTAAAAGAAAACCAACTTCCATTGAAAAAAGAAATAAAAAAAAGGCTTATATGACAAAAATCTGTATACGCTTGCGTATTCACAAAAAACTTTCATGACACCGAGATTATCTGGCTACTAAGAAAATGAAGCATCTAAACAGATTTTAAGCATCTCCACAGCTTCTCCGTATCTTTGGCTAGTGCACCCACACATCAATGAAATATCTTCCTCATTTCAACCCACTAATCTCACCCAAGTCCTCATCACTAAGCATGAAAACACCATACTTTCTTAGTAAAGGGGATATATATATGTTTCAGTATTTCTTTTTCTGATCTGACACAAGCATACTATCTAACCACATAAAATATTTTTCTATATTTTTTAGAGTGACTAGTTGGTTAGATCTACTTGTGCATAGTGTTTTGTATCGATTGCGGATTTCTACTTTTTGCTAGTATACATAGAAATTCATAGTGAACTAAGTTTTGCTAGAAGATTATTAAAGAAGTGAGGGGTGAGAAGTACAAGGTTATGGATGCAAAAGGGTCCTTGACTATTGTGGGATTTGAGTTCCAGGGTGATTGATGACCATTCATCTCTCATTTTTCCTCAAAAATCGATTTTCATTAAAAGAGAGGTTATTTGTTGGCAGTTTTTAATATTCATGTATGATTTTACATTTTTAACCACTAATGGAAATATGAAGCCCTATAACTCTTAGGAACTAAAGGAACGTCATTTCTCAGAAAGTTTGATGTACTAAAATATGTAAAATGTTACAATTATTTTTTCTTTTTCCTTTTTTTTTTCTAGAAAGACAGGAACGCATTAAAATATGAAAAAACAATCATAAATGGGCCAAACCTTCTGCCAAAACCATTAATGTCAAAGATGACACACAAGATAACCAATCCACCAAGCTAACTAATACAAAACAAAAAAAAACAAGCCCAATTGGTCACTACCTCCCCTGAATGTTAAAATTCTATTTCATTTCTAGTATTGTTAGTCATTTTTTAATATTCAACTTTTCTTCACTTTTAACCGCTTATAAAAATTTAAAGTAAATTTTACTATTTCAGTAACATAAAAAAAGGCCCAACATTAAAAAGAGCTTTTCTATTGTCACAAAGTTCACTTTGTCGAATGTTGTTGGAGCACTAAATGTTTAAAATGTCACAATTCTATTTCACATATTTCATATCTAGCATTGCAAATTCAATGAAACAAAATATCAACCAACTAGAACAGTACCAAACTCATTGCTTTAAACGGATCAACAACAAATCACAAGGATTCCAAGCAATCTAAGGCATTCTCATCTCTTCCTCTGACAAACAAATCGTGTCTTTACAGGCATTGGGGTCAAAGTTGAAATTTTCTAAACATGAAAATGTCAATTGAAATTTCTCATTTGAGTTCTTACAGCGAATGTACAAATTCTTCAAACACAACCCTTTTCATGAACATTTGAGCTAAGCATTTCATCAAAATATAATAATACTAAGTGAGGCCCACAGATGTGTAGATGTAGAGAAAAAGCATGAAAATTCTTCTACTAAGTGGGGCCCACAGATGTGTAGTTCTCTTTTTTTATTATATATATAATATAATAATACTAAGTGGGCCCCATAGATGTGTAAATGTAGAGAAAAAGCATGAAAAGTTCCTCTACTAAGTGGGGCCCACATGTGTAGTTCTCTGTTATTTTACATATATATAATATAATAATTCTAAATAGGGCCTACAAATATGTAGAGAAAAAGCATGACAAGTTCTTCTCTTTTACTAAGGCCCACGGATGTGTAGTTCTCATTTATATTACATATATATAATATAATAATATTAAGTGAGGCCCACATATGTGCAGAGAAAAAGTATGACACTTTCGTATCTTTTATATAAGGGTAAATAAATATAAAATATAATATTAAGTGAGGCTCACATATGTGTAGTGAAAAAACATGACACTTTCTTCTCTTTTATATAAGGGTATATATAATATAATATAATATAATATAATAGTAGATTTATGATTTTAATAAGGGTGGGCCCCACAAAGATGTAGTGAAAAAGTTGTGCAAATTCTTCTCTTTTATAATAGTAGATAGAAACTTAAAAAAGTTACTTCAAATGTCACAAAATGACAAATGGTCAAGAGAAAAAGTCAAGAATGTGGATTTTGAACTTTTGTATTTTTTTTATAAAACCCATTGAAAGTGATTACAAGTAAATTAGCCCAACAAGTCAAAGTTTATTTCTTTATTAGAATCTCAGTAATTTATGGCCAAAAAATATCCAATTCTCCAAAAGTTGTTTGCTTGAGGTGGAATTTCAAATTCCTCCTCTTGGTGAAACATTTTAAATCTGAAAAAAAAGAATAAAGAAATTAGAATTTTAGGGATTCCAAAAGATCATTTGAGGCCTTTTAGGTCTGGAATTTGAAATTTTGTAAAAAGAATATTTCAAATGTCACAAGACAAGCCATAACATCATATATAAAAAATCCCAACAAGGTCAAATATAACTCTAGTTTTATTGCATTGAATTGGCATATAAATATATATATATATATATATATATATGTCTCCCTGAATGTTGTAAAAATCCTGGATGTTTTTTTTTATTTTTATGGGGTTGATATTTATCCTCCCTCAGCTCTTATTTGGACAGTCCTATTCTAAAGGGCAAACCCCAAAAATATTTAGAAAACTTCAAAAGTTTTAGAAAAATTATTTTTTATATATGGTTCTCCTAATATATATATATATATATATATATTTTGCATGATGCAACTCCTCTCCCCTTAAAAAAGTTTCCTTGTCCCATCACTAGAATGTAGAAAAATCACCGTATGCCAGTATGCCACTATGCATCAATCGCCAGATTAATTAACCTTTAAAGAGGCTAGCTTTTGATTGATTTGAACTGCTAAATGCAAATAGCCCCATCTTGATAAGGGCTGACTCAAATTTCACTTTCATTTCATGTCGGCACGTCCTTGATCTAATCACATTTATCTCTTAGTTCTTGTTGAAGTGAAATTTAGGCTAAGTTCTTCTGGATATTGTAATTGACTTAATTAGAGGTGGGTTTCACATATCAACATAGATAAAATAGGTGGTAATCTGTCATTAATGCCAATATTAAGATCATTTCTTGTAAGAGACGTTCTGAGTTTGACTAAAAGAATTAGGGCCATTTGTTTACATTGCATAGGAATTGAATACATAAGAATTTATGTTTAAATGATCTCGATCCATATAGGATTATCAAAGAGGAGAGGGGTGAAGGATATGAGTTGAGGGGTAAAAGATATAAGCTCATGATATAGATGCAACCCTCACTTGTCAAGAATTTATATTATCGGGGTGTTGGCTGAATATTTATTTCTCATCCTCCATTGATTTAATTTTCATTAAAGGGGAAGTTATTTGATTGACATTTTTGTATGTACACCTTTGGTCTTCATTTGTAACTACCTATTATATGAATTCCTATATATTTAGTTCCTATGTATTCAAACACGCTCTTAGTATATCAACCATTCTACATTTGAACTTATAATTAGCATTTGAAGTTTGGTCATGTAGACAATTGACTTGAAGTTCTTTTCATGTTTATTAAGAAACTTCGGGCCTGTATCTTTACAAGCATTTCTGATAGGAATTCAAGCTGCTTGTGGATTTAAGAATTCTAGTCAGAAATTCAGTGTTCTTTTAATGGGATTCCCAATATTCAAGACAACCATAATTCTCAAATGCCAAAAAGGTAGAATTCCAAAATGCTAGCCACTCCAAAAGCATTTCAAAATTTTGGAACTCCAAGAAGTTTGTTTGGAACTCCGGCATCCAACTGTGAACCCTCCTACAAACAATAAAGTGGGCCCCATATTCACAATTATAAAAATTGTGCCCATGCAATTCCTATCAAGATGAGTCCATGTTCAAATTTCTAAAATTGGGTCTCACACTTTCGTTTCTAAAAGATGGACCCATGTACCATATACCTGAGGTGGGTCCATATTATAATTCTTATAGTTAGGTCCCAGGTTCACAACCATAAAAGGTGGATCTCATGTACTACAATGCATAAAATGTGTAATTCCAGTCTAGAATTTATGTAGCAATGAAAAATGAGTTTTATGAAATTTAGAAATTCTCAGGCAAAAATTCAGATGAAAACTAAACGTAGAATTCAGAAATAACAGAATTCAATAGCATTTTAAAATTCCAGCATTTAGAATTCCCAGACAACTTCCAGACATGAATTCTATAAATTCTAGTAAAGAAATAGGTCCGAAGTCTTAAAGAGACGATGCTTGAAAAAGATACGGTATCATTAAAAAAACCAGCTCAATCATATGTGCAATTCGGTCAACAATTATTAGGGAAGAAATCATGTGGCATGCTCTCTCATCTCACATTGTTTTGAAAGGTCTAGTTTGAATGGCATTCGCTATTAGTGTTGCTCATATAATCTCTAAACGTCCGACTTTGATGGAAGCCAAACCCACTTGGCTCAATTCAAGCTTCAATTATAGTTACATCGGGAAGAACAGGGCTACATTGTCCTCTGTCCAAAAGGTCCCCAATCAAATTTGAGCTCGAGTTGGATCTTTAACCGACCATATGCTGAAGAGGATCTGGATTGTCAAAACCCAATCCAACTTAATCAAGTTCCTTGACCAAAAAAAAATAAATCAAGTTGTGCATCTAGAAATGGAAATAGGTTGGATAAAACAGGTGATCCATCTCGGCCTCGCCCTATTAGTGGTAGGTTTTGGTAGTGGTATTGATAAGTTAGGAGGGATATTATACTTAGAAATTTGACTCAAGTCGAGTTTGGAGTATATTCAAATAGACCAATTATATATTAATTAACAGAAGTAGAATTACATTTCCTTTAAATGTTAATCACCATTCTTATCATGAGAGCTTTATTCCATCACTCTGAAGATGACCAAATATCCAAACCAACCCAACTCACTACCATCATCACATGGCAGGTTTAGTGTCTCACATCTAAAACCTATCACAAGTGGGTGCAAGGTGAGGCAGTTGTGGATTTGTGCATGATGAGTACCGACCCCACCAAACTAGTATGGTGCCATTCCTACTTGCACCCAAAATAAACTGGCATCATTATGGCATTGGAAATCAGTACAGGCGCTAATGTAAACATGGGTGTTCATATCCTATGAGGCTTTTTTGACTCAGTGAACTCCTACTTCAAAGGAATTGATCTCTATTTTGCAGCCACCTATTGAAAATTCAAGTCGCTCAAAATAAACATCATTCCAATATATTTTAGATATCCTTAAATTTTACTCTAATAGATATCAATCCCAGTCTTAGATTCACTTGTTGATAAAAAAAAAAAATATCATTACCACAACCTTATGCATATTCATTAATTACTATATTTTATAAAATGCTAATTCTTACGGGGTAGTAACTCCTATTGAAATAAAATTTGATGACACCCGTTGCACTAATAGAGCATTTATTTTGAACATCTCAAATTTTGAATAGAGAGGCCCCATTGGGGAGTTTTACTCCTTTAACCCATACTTCTTTTAGTTAAAGCCTCAGAGGATCCAGACTAAAAACATGGGGCATAAATATCATTATACCTAATGCTAGTGCTGCTTCTTCAACATCATAATCATCAACTTTTGGCCAGAAGCTTGAAACTCTTGTGGGTGTGGGCATGTGAGCAGAAACATTCCTCATTGGAAGCTTCTTTCACCACAATAATACAATAACTAGATTCCAAAACAGCGGCAGAGGCCAAAGCAAAACCTAAAACAGTGCATAATGCCAATGGGATTTTGGTTTTCTTAATTTTGGCAAATTCAAGTAAGTGCCAATCTATTTGAACATTTGGCGTAGGAAAAATAAAATGCAAAAGAGAATTCATGTAGCTGATTGGGAGACAATGACTTTACAATTGGGTGCTTGCTTGGCCGTAAACGAGTGTCCAAGACATCAATGTAAAATTTATAGTCACTATCAGTTTATAAATTTTATAGTCACTATCAGTTTCTTTTTACAGTCCGTTATGCCTCTTATACATCAAATTTCTCTATTTCATTGAAATAAGTAATTCAACTAATGATGGCAAATTTTGACAAAAGCGTTTCCCATAAGTTTTCAATCTTATATTGATTCTCATAAATCCATGATTAAGTTTTTAGTACTTTTTATTATTTTTTAAGGTTTTCCCTTTTTTCTTATTTTTGATTCCCTTTCATTATTTTTTTTGAAGAATATACAATTTTTGTTATCCCCACTAATCCTTCCTCCATTAGAAGATAAAAATGCGTGTCTAAAGGTACATTCCTTTCTTCTATTGAGAGGGTGAAGTTGGCCATCTTGCATGGTGGGTGGTGGAATCTCATGCAGCAAACAGAGAATCTTAGCCATATCCACCTTATCTTGTGTTTATTTGCTATATCCTTAAAATGCATATATTCCCTCGAAATCTCAAACACCCCCTTTAAAAGCTAGATGTGCCGCCTCTCTTCTTTCCATAGCCTGTCTATACTCTTCAGAGGGGAAAAAAAAGAGAGAAGGAAACCAACATGGGAGGACAACAAGGAGAAGAGAGAGATGAAACGGGAATGGATATAAGTCTTAAAGACCTCTCAAGGAAGCTTGAGGAGTTTGCCAAGGCAAGAGACTGGGAAAAATACCACAGCCCAAGGAATCTTCTTCTTGCTATGGTACATCCCACACTATCCAATCATGAAACTAGCCTAGTTTTCACTAATACGCACCATTATCAGTTATTTATTTAGTTAATCAAGATGATACATATGTTATTCCCAAGCTTTATATTCTCCATCATTGTCAAGAATGCCACCAATGTGAAAATACAGGGTTATGAACAGATTATGAAGAATTAAACCCATGGCTTACTTGGATCATGCTTTATATGGCAAATTCACAATCCTCTCTTGTTATGGGCTCTGTCCTAGCTTAGCTACTAAAAGAAATTTACACTGTATTTTTCTGCAAATGATAAAAAAAATATTAAAGTAGTGAAATGGATCATTGGTATATTATTTTAGTTGGTACTGATGAAAATTTCTATTCATACCTAACCTTTGATCATTCAACACTAGATGCCACAAACTATGTTTCTTTTTTATTTCCTTACTACTTTCCTCCTCTTTGATGAATAGGTGGGTGAAGTTGGTGAGCTCTCAGAGATATTCCAGTGGAAGGGAGAGGTGGCAAGAGGCTTGCCAAACTGGGAGGAGTCTGATAAAGAGCATTTGGGAGAGGAGCTGTCTGATGTGTTGCTATACCTCATAAGATTGGCCGATATATGTGGGATTGATCTTGGGGATGCTGCCGCTAAAAAGATTGTCAAAAATGCCAGCAAATATCCAGCGAAGCTGTTTTAGATCACAATGACTGTCATATTAGTTTTAAGGTGGATCTCAGTTTTGTATGGTTTGGTAGAGAGAGAGAGGTGCTGTTGGAAGACCATAATAATAAAGTTTTAGTCGGGTTAACTGATGTAGGTTATCTTAATGGTGTGAGAGTTAGTGTAATATTTCAGAGTGAGATCCACTTCCATCTCTTTCCTTGAACTTGGTTAAATTCAAGATATCATCTTCCTTTATTCTCTGTTGCTCTCTGCATCTATATGCATCTGGACCCTACCGAATTATAGCTGACATCACACTATTGGTGTCAATAAAGACTATATAACCAAACAAGTCTTTGTTGGTGGGGTTGTTGCTGTCGTGGGTCCCCTTACGTTACAAAGAGAGGCACGTAGGCATATGCTGAAAATCAGCCCCATTAATTTTTCTACCCGGCCCATCCAGTACTCCAATTAAAGGTGGTGACTGCGATAATTTTCTCTTGATGATCATGATAGCATAGAAGAATGACAACACTTTCTTCGAATGCTAGGCGTTTTATCCATCATCTATTAAATGCCTTGTCGGGAAGAGGCCTGCCACGCTGCTGCTTTCTGCGGTCGCTCTTAAAAACAAGCAGAGGGGGTGGTTGTTGGGAAAAGGCAGAGGCAGAGCCTACCAGGCAGTTCATTGGGGCCACTTGAAAGGGTGGACCTGGGTCTGATTGGGCTCAGTTGGGTGAAAGTTGTTCAACCCCAGCACGTTTAGTTAGCCCAGACCCACGACCACGGCCCTGAAAATCAGGCACATGTCACATGACCTGACCATTCACAAAGCCAAAAATCCATTTGTGTTAAAATTATCAGGTTCAATGGGGTCTACAGTTGTGGATCCAAACGCTCAGAAAATGTGCACATGCCCAATTCTTGACCATAAAAGCATACATGGTGCCCGTATAGGGCTCACACGTAATCCAAATTAAGACCTTTCGAGCCTCCTCCAAATGGGACTGGCATAATCTCTGGCTGGCCCATAGATTGGGCCAACTTTGAAGTTGCGGCCCAATCACACTCCGCAGCTGAACATTCCTCTTTCCTGTTGGCTGCTATAACTGTTAGAGGGACACGGAAATGGGTCCGTGGGTGTCGTTCTATTTTTGGCCTCGACATTGTCATTCTGGCAAACCGAAGCATACTGCAAGCTTGGTAAAAGGAAATAGAACGGTCAAATTCACCTCAGCCCAAATCCAATGAAATTAAATCTGAAGTGTCCAATGGGCCCAACAGGTCTGTTTCAGATCCAAGTTTAGAGGGTCTGTACTTCTTATCAGGATAGACCCAGGTGCAAAGGTCTGGGCTTATTGGACCTGAGAATTGATTGGATGTAGATTTTAATCCATTATCAGGCGGATTGAGCCTGCCAATAACTCTGATATGTGGGCTCTGGTGCAGATTATAAGTAAAGATTATTTGTGGTAGTGATCGGGAGCATGCTGTGAGGTTGGTGAACCCGAACATCATCTGCTGACTGTGTCATTCACATAAATGCACTCCAATTTGGACAACAAAAATCATCGGGTTGGGCTCCAATTTCCCTCTTCAGATGATCTCTTCTTCTAATTGATCAATTGGGGATGGAAATGGGTTGGTCTAGTACGGTTTCAGCTGAATCTGAACTTGCCCAACCCACGACTGTCAAGCCCAGTAGCTAACCTCCCTGGCATGTTCTCTCTCTCTCTGACTACTGGTCGGAGAGTGATACTTCCACTTGAAGACTCGGGGATCAACCATTGGGCATGTACGTGAGACCAAGTTGCCAATATCACTGAACCATGAGTGTGTATGTAGCGTTAAGCAGTTTCAACAACTCCCTATAAGGAACTGATTGTGCAAAACAGGGGATTCTTGAAAGCGTGAATAACCTCCTTGGTTTTGACATAAATCTCATGTAAATGATCTTATTATTTAATTGACTTTGGTCTATAAGAGTTCTAGGGGTTATCAGAATGGATACTAGTTTTAATTCAGCAATCAATGCAGTGGATGTAATCAATCAAATAAGATAGAACTGGCAAATAAATCTACCAAGCACACTCCACAAAAAGGCATACATAATATTTAACGTGAAAACTCTTTTGAGAAAGAAAGACCACGATCCAGAAATCAAGAACTCACAAACAGTTACAAGATATACTCACAGCTCCTTTACATCAGTTAGTATCTTGACCTAAGGATTATAGTTGTTCTTATACAATTTCCACTGACACGACTTCTACCGTGCACTGTTCTCCTTACTTGATCTCGTTGCACCTTGTCAGCCAAGATGAACTATCTTCTACAAGAGAGTAGAAGCAATAAAACCTTTTAGAGCAACCATTCAGAACAATCTTTTAATGGCTCTAGAGAATAATTCTCTCTCTAAGATATCTCTTACTCAAATTAATGAGAGAGGTGGTGTGTATATTTGGCTTGAGAGAATCACTCAATTTATAGCCCCAAATCTATATGGTAGACTACTTGTATCAATACACTAAGAATAACAATCATACACAAACTCCACAATAGAGTCCAGATCGGATTGGGTTTCCCGTCCATGCTCCGAGCCATCATTTTGCCTTGGCTCTAACAGTCATCTGTCACCCTTACCGTCTAGATTAAATAAAAAGAAGTGGTTCCGATGTGAATAGAATTGGATCAATGCGTCATAAAAAGTTTTGTGGATTGCAAGTCCAAGCCCATGCAAGCCCTTATTGTATCACATTTGGTTGAGGACCACCAACAAATTGTTCTAGTGTCAAAGTAGTATCACACACAAACCTTGGGATGGATTCCCCAGTCTTCAGGTTTAAATTTAAGAATCACTCTTGGGTCCTACCCAATAGTCCAACTTAGGGGGAAAATACTACTTAACAATGCAGATAATCACATTCTAGCTTTTCTCGTAAAAGGTGAAATCTGATCGCAATTAAGGGCATGTTGTGTGGTTATTTTTACATAGAAAATATGTGGAAAGTGGAAATGTTTTTCTCCGTGAAAAGTTTCATGTTCCAATAGAGACTTGGACTTGATTTTTCATAAAATACTAAAATGCTTATATGCAAAATTGATTTTATGCAACGCCGCATAAAGATACCCTAGCGATTTATTTCTTTAGTAGAATTTCTGATGAAAGTTCATCATGCGGGGAATTCTTTCATATAGTATTCTATGTATTCAACCTAACCATATGAATTGAATGACGGCTCTCAAATGGACCTCCTAACATCTAACACCCAAAATTTACAATGTTCGAAAGGGCCCTTTTAAAACTAAGGTGGGCCCCTCATCCGAATGAACAGCCATTACAAATTTACAATTATCCCATCTTCCCGGTCCATGTGGGCCCCAACCTCAAGTATCGGTTGGGACTTGGGACACCCTGCCGTTAATTGCGGTCCACATCCTATACGCGCATGCAAGGTGGGACCCACAAGACAGACCGCGTATACAAAACGCATGCAAAATCGTGGCGCTTTTTCAATTTTCACTGCAAGAATCGGATTCTCCGCATCTCATCGATCCGATATATATATATATATATATATATATATAACATTTCCCATATCATTCATCGGAGTCGATTCGATCTCCCCAAAATCGAACGCTATTACGGTATGTTTAGTATCTATAGATCTCAATCAGCTCCTGTGTTTTTTTGCTCTTCATTTCGAATTCTAGACAGATTTTAGGGTTTTTGTTTTGTATTGTTTGTCTGTTTGGAGGTTTCTCCCCCTTTTACTTTATGTAAGATCTCGTTCACCTCTTTCTGGGGGAACAGAGATTTTAGATCTCAAATTCAAAAGGCCTTTCATTCCCAATCCCTTTGTCTTGAAGATATGATGCCTTTGTTTTACATTGGTTATTTGATTGCTGTGCTATCTCCTTCAGATCCATGTCATGTGGAGTATGTTAATATATCTCTGATGGATTTTGGTTTTCTGTTCACTGTTAATGAACTGTGGATTTGCCAACGAATGCATATTTATGTTGATGAACACTGGAGCAAGTAGCTTTTTACAGGACTTACTGTCTTTTGCTTTTGTTTTGACTCACTTTATCCAGTGAAGGGAGTGTTTGGCAGTGGAGAAATGAGGGGAAAATTGATTGAGTGAATGCGATCCAATTCGTAACTTGCCCTGAATATTGATCTTGAGGATTTTGCACCCTGAAAAGTATTTAGAGTTCTGGGAATTGTGCATTGTGATGGAATCAGCTTAATTACTTGCACATCCAAACACCCCTAAATTTCGCAGCTGAAAAGCTGCACTTTGGATGCTATTTGAATTCTGAGAGCTGTGAGTATTGAAGGAATCACCATGAGTTATTTGCCAATGAAGCACTAACAAGAGAGCAAATTGTATCTGCTTGATGTGCACAGATAGCTATTGCATTTACTTATCTCCTTTCTCATAAACCAAACACCCCCCAAAATCTTGATTTTGAGATTCTGTATTCTGAAAACCTGTTTGAATTATGGGAATTGTGAATTATGGAGGACTCTGCAAAGACTGATCCTTTGTGTTTACTTTGAAAGAAAAACTCTTCAAATCCTTGTCATAATGTGGTAAAGTTGATTTCCGATGGTTGATATTCAATATGTTTGTTTTGACAGAAACATCTGAGTGTAGAAAATGGAGGGGACTGTGTTCACCCCTTGTTTGGAAGGAATGAAGTGTGTGAAGTCTGATGAAGGGGAAATGCTAACCAAAGCTTTCTTGGATGTCTGCAAGCTTGTGCTGCCTGTTATAGGTACCATCTTTATTTCTATAATTGAATAATATGCCTATTTATTACCATTAAAAAAATAATTAATATGCCTATTTATTGACTTTTAAAAAAAATAATTCTTACATGTTAGATCCAAAATCGTCAAGAAAGTCTTTCCTCCTTTTAAATTGATTCATTGATTTTTGCCGCTTCTTTTTTTCATTGGTAAGAAAATTTATTGGAAAAAGAACACAAATACAATATTACAATGCACTAACTGACAAGGTGACTGCGAGTTGTTAATGAGTGACACCTTGTATGGTCATCTTCTTTGATACTAGCACCACCTTGAATCAAATAAAATACAAAGTTGCGACTTTAATAGAATTCTCAGATTTGCTCCATCCAAAAGTAACTCCACAAATCATCACTGCGGCCTTATGCTATGTAGTTGGGTCGTCTTTGTGAGTTAACTTCTTTACGGATTCCTTCTTTGGACCAATTTGTCTGTCACCTCATAACTTAGCATGTTGCTTCTAAATACTTCCTAATAATTCTTTATAGGCCTTCCCCTTCCCCTTCCCCTTCCCCTAGTTGTGACATCTTTGTGGAAACTAATGGATATTCCACTTTATTAGAAGCCCATTTTTACTGCATCACTCAAATGCATTTTCACAGTAAGGGGAATGACATGACCATAATGGCTATTAGGATTCCTTGCAATTGCCTGGATCTCCAACGTTAACAATTCTGCTGCAACAATTGCACTAGCAGAGAACTTTCCAATCATCATTCTGTTGGTTTTCTGGGTTATTTCTGCATATTTTTGGGCGTTGGAGACATTTTTAGCAATATTCAATAATCTTAAATGTGAAAATCCATCAGACAATTATCATGTAAAATTCATTGAAAAAAACTGAGAAGAGAACCCCAGTAGCAGTCAGTATCCCTCTATTTCTGTCAGAGGTCCATTTGAATCTGATCTTCACAGCACTGCCTCTTCTAGATTGTTTTTTTCCTTCTTTTGAAGAAGTTCTGAATGGATTAACTCATTCATTCAATGTTTTCCTCTCATTTCCTCTTCAAACTGTTTTATTCTTAGTTTTGGTATTGATTTAATGTCCTTGTGACTTGCTCTGCCAGATAATTTTGGTACTGCCATGGCACTTGTAAAATCAGATATTGGGGGCAATATATCAGTAAGTTTTTGTGTAATTTTTGTGGCTCGGTGATTTATGTTTTCTAGCATCTTGTGAAATAAGTCTCTTTCTATATTTAGTTGAACTTTATCTTAAATATTAACTTTCAGCTTGCTAAAAGTTAATTTGGAATGGACCTTATTTTGCCTTTCTAAAATACTTCTGATATGCACTGTGTTTTATAAATATTGTTTCTGGCATTGATGACTTGACAAGGCTGTTTCCTACTGCTTGATTGGTTGAAATGATGGTGTTTGGCTTTATTGTTCATAAAGACCTTTGGTTCTTTAGTAAAATTGTCTTGTTGAGATGTGTTCATACTATCATGCTGAAATTTTTTTTTCTTGTTGTAGAATATATTATTAGTTCACATTTGAATGGTGAAATCTATTTTTAGATAGCAAAGTGAAAAAGGGTGACAACTGTATATCGATGTATAGAACATATTGATCTAATTACAATTATAAACAGCACTAAGAAAACAGGTAATTGTACTTCTAGATGTTTTGTTCCCAGCATGTCATTAAGGATGTCAATGGGTATCGGATTATCTGAAGCCAATCTCTGAAAAAAGGGCATGGAAACTGTTTCTCAGTTCACTAGAAACTTGAGTTCAGATTCATGTGCATAGGATTCAGAAGCTAGGATGCAAAGATACGGTATGGATACGGCAAGGACATGCCATGGACACGGAAAGGACACGGATTTTAAAAATAAAAATTGAAGTATTGGATACGATATGACACGATACATTGCCCATTTTGAAGTTTCTTTGCATCATAATTCAGAAGCTTTTGGATCCGGATTCAGATTCTTGCGTTTTCTGGCCTGAGCATCTGAATCCAGAACCTCTCAGTGTATTAAAAAAGAAAGAGATGTTTTTAAGAGTCTACGCAGCTTGGATCATATTGCAATCTATATACAAAGCTTCAATCACATTGCCATTTCGAGAGCCCTAGTTGTGTACTTAACATTATTTGAGGCCTGTTGATCCAAGTATATTAATATGAGCTCTGGTTCTCGTAAAAACCCATTCTTAAAAGCAGGTCCTTGGTCTTATTTATTGATGCCAGATCTGGATCCAACAACAGATAGGGTTCATGTCAGATCCAGATCTAGATATGGGCCCATCCTATAAAAGATGCATCTGGATATACCTTGGTTCCTCCCCAGACCAAATCTATTTATATCCCTCCATATCATACATTTCCTGCATGCTTGTCTGACATAACATTTCCTAAATATGGAGTGTTCTTGTTGAAGATGCATTGACTCCTCTTTTCTGAATTTTCTCTTGCAGAGACTGGAGTCTAAATATGCTTCCAATCCTTCAGAATTTAATCATTTGTATAATATGGTACGGGTTGAGATTGAAGCTAAAACTGCGAAGGGTTCTTCAAGCTGTACTAATGGTCTTCTGTGGCTAACAAGGTAATGAATATTTTCAGTAAGCATTAATCCGAACTTAGGATTGCCCATATATGCTCTTTTTTTTTCTCAAAAATAAATATCAATAATATGCTTGTGCATTGCATGTACATGCACTTCTTTCCCATGTTTTTTTTTTAATCATTATTATATTACCTTTGCTTGTTTGAAAATTCATGCGAATTTTTATTCCTTCAGGGCCATGGACTTCTTGGTGGAACTGTTCCGTAACTTGCTGGCTCATCCAGATTGGACCATGTCACAAGTCTGCACTGATTCCTACAGCAAGACCTTGAAGAAATGGCATGGCTGGCTCGCCAGTTCTAGTTTCTCTGTAATGTCTCTTATCCCCATAGAAATTTATTTTATGTCATTCAGAAGAAATTATTTGAGTAGTGTGTCAATGGACTAGGTTTGACCATTGGCATTGCATTTCATTTGTTGGACACTATAACTTTCTTAATCAGGCCTAAAATTCAACCTATGACTGAAACCTTAGTTCTAAAGGGGCCTGGCCTCTGGCTAGGGCCAAGGGTCTCTTTGCATGAAATATAAAGCAATCATGCCAGTCAGTCATTTTTCCAGGAAAACGAGACGGAAAACAACTTTCTAGGAAAAATTAAAATTTCCATGGAAGTTTTTCCATTCAGCCAAACTGCCCCGTCATGGTAGTTCTGCGAGTATCTTCAGGACAAGGTTTGACCTGCTGACTGAAAAATCAAACCCAAGCCTGGTCTGTGCGGACATAATGTGCCTGTTTTTTATGAGTTGCTATTTTACCATTGTGGTTTTTTCTATTGCAATCAACTATGGTATTTAGCTGTAACCAACATAATCATCAGAAGAATGGGAATGTATCATAACCATAGACGATGATTGGGTTTGGGTCTATCATACCAGTGTAATGCACCATTCCCATAATAACTCTTGCAGAAGTGTGCTTGGGTGTAAGTAGTGCATAAGATGGATGACTTCCTGGGAAGTCCTTGCACTGCACACCTCTCTCTCTCATAAAGATAAAAAGTTGGTGTTTAATTTTAAGAATGATTGGATTCTCAAAAATTTGACACTTAAATTTTTTATGTCCCTTTTACACCAATTTCCAAAATTTTTGCAATTCGATTGAATTCTGCCTAACTTGCTGTTCCTCGGTTAAGGAAATTTTTATTAGAAAACAATACAAAGTTACAACAACAGCAAAGACTAAAGAACTTAAAGCTTTACATGAGATGTGCCTTGTTCGTCTAGTCTGTCTGCCCTGCCCTAGAGGGAATGAGAAAATAAATGTTGCTAATTTTAATGATGTCCCACAGTTGCTCCATTCGAAAGGTCATCACCTTCCAAATAAATCTTGAGCACTAATGTCCCCAGAAAATACAATTAACATCTTCATGCAATCCCATCTAGCTTATCTGCATTTGCCTCATGAGCATGTCCCCAGGAAAGACCAGAGAAAGGCTACTGTAAGTGGTTGAGATTTTTTCTCCATGCTGACTGCTACTGTGAGAGTTCCTGATTGTGAGTGACTATTGACCAAGCTTCAAGGAGAACAACAAAATTAGTGGGTGAAGATAGAGGGTCTATATCCTCCTAGGAAAGGAGCAAGATAAGAAACAATAATGCAGAGACTCCCTCATTCTCGTGAATACTATCACCTATTATTGAATTTTTAACTTTATTTTATGGATGATCGAGTCTAACCGCACCATTAAAAAAAAAAAAGACGACTTCTTTAACTGCCACTCACAAAATGCCAAAAACAGGGCAAGACTTGAAGTCAAGGAACAAGAAATTGAGAGGACTTCTCTCATGCACCATCCTTCGAGGAAAAAAGATCTTAATAGTCTCCTACAGCTCTCTAACCCAATTTTCTTTCCTCTTCAGAGTAATGTACACTCGCTCCAAAGAGGCAGTCAGCTCCTCAAACCTGTAATTTATCCATAAAACAAGAAAGGGGTCTGCACCTTCCTGCAGTCCTAGAGAAGCGCTGCTGGAGTAGCACATCCTCTGCAGTCAGTATTCTGTAAATGTTTACAAATTAAACCAAGAGATGGCAGGCACAGAACCCAATTATCCTTTCCATTTTGTTTACATAGATAAGATACAAAACAATACGAGAACGAATTACCTTATTTTCTTGTTTCCCTTTTCATTTTTCTTCTTGTGTGGAGAATAGGGACTGCTTTTAAGGGTTTTATTATCAAATGTTTTTTGAAAAGCTTGGTTGTGGAGTAATAGTGTAGAACTCTTTTATCCAAAAGGGTACTGCTTATATGGGTTTTGTTATCAAGTGCCATCTGAAAAGCTTGGTTGGAGTTATAGTGTAGAACTCTTTTATCCAACCCCGTTTGAAGGGTAAGGCTTTGCTGATAATGACGATGGCCTGTTATGAAGAACTCTCTGAAGATAGCATGAACATTTCAAGAAATACTCTGATGCACATGCACCCCAGATTTTGTAATTATGAATAAAGACTAGAAAGCTATTATATCATGTATCACTTGTATCATTCTTCTTGAACAGTACTGATGTTCTCTTGAAATATATTGTTCTTTTCTCCTACTTATATTAAATTAGTATTGGAATTGCAGATTGCTATGAAACTTGCTCCAGACAGGAAAAAATTCATGGAGGTGATAGGGGGTACAGGTGACATCAATGCAGACATGGAGAAATTTTGTACCGCATTCCCTCCTCTGCTTGAAGAAAACCACAAGTTTTTGGTAAGGTTCCTATTCCATTGCTCAGGATATAAGTTCTACACAACTCAAATTCATCAGCAATCAGTGATGTGAAAACACATTAATTTTAGTTCAGAATGAGCATCTAGCTAGCAGAACATGAGGGGTCACAAGAAAGTAAGATAAAAAGTAAAATGATCTGACTGTATACAGATGCAGGATGTATCCTCCTCGAACTTAGTGAATTTTTGATATGCGGAGACTACTCGTCATGTAGGCAAGCTGTTCGATCTTAACCTCACCACTGATGAGCAATAGATTCCAATATCACATAAATGGGAGTTGTGATAGTAGGGCAGCTCCACATCTAAATAGAGGCCGAGACCCAACGGTTTGCTTCTATGGAAGGCGGATCCCACAGTCCATATTTAATAGAGAGGATGTATCTGGATATACTATTGTTTCTTTTAGATGGCTGGCAGGAATGTGATGTTTTAAGTAACTGCCTGTAATGAGGCTTCAGAGTATCACAAGTATGAGAATCCTCTGGTCTTCATGGAAAACCCTTGCAACCTCTGAGTGTGGATCCATCATGACATCAGCTGGTAGTAAATTTTTTGCTCAGGCGCTCTTTGAAGCAATGCGACAACTGACAAATATTGCCAACATTTTGATTTATCATGATAATTGTTGTAAAATTTTCTTGAAAATATCTTACAATGGTAATACTATGATAAATTCAACCTATCATCTGATTCCAATCCCAATACACTATTGTGTTGGTGCCCGCAGTCCAATGTCACTCTATCAATTTACCTTAAATCTAATTTCTGGTACTAATTTATATGTTTTATTTTAATATGGTACCAGTGTCCATACCATCCTGATTATTAGGGTCTTCCATTGTATATATCCATCAGCACCTGGCCATGGACGTAGACTGATTGGAAATAGGTAGTCAGTGATGCTTTCACTGCTACTGATATTCAACAACAATTGTCCCCTGCAGATTATGTGTGGCTAGTTGTTGAAGCTGTGGAAGTCTCATGCTTTCGTATATCCACACACAGCTTAATCACAAAATATTCAAATTAGATAATGGAAGAAATGATTTTGTGTCATATGACATTTATGCTATTTTCCTTTCCCATGCAGGCTAGTGTTGGCCTGGATGAACTGAAAGCTTCTTGATTTGAGCACTCTCCTTGAAGTCGGAGCTCTTTCCCCGTGTTTATTTCTTGTGACAATTTTTTAGTGGGACTCCAACATTCATTAGATAATCAGTTAAAAGAACAAATCAAACATCTGAAGTGTTTCAAATTTCAAGTTTGTAGTGAAGTGTTGGATATTTATACTTTAAAAGTGCCTTACATGACCACTCTTCTGATTTTATTCGTATCTTTCAGATGTCATTCCTTTTTGTTGCCGTCGTGTTTTGCAGAATGTAATGTTGTTGAGTCCAGGGAAGAGTTTCTTGGTGTGAAGCCTTTAGATTGGGTAGACCATTTGGGATGAAGGTCCCCCTTGATCTATTGAATTCACCTCAGCACCTTGATTGTAAAATTGTATGACTTCTCATTTATCAAGCTGCCATAAAATGGATAAAACCTACCTAATTTATTGTAACCGTATATATAGCAGGCTTGTGATGGAGATTTAGGGTATATGACCAGGTTAATGGGTTATCCAATCGGTAGTTGCACATTGCAGGATGAAATGGGTACTCAATGTACTGTTTGTGAAGAACAGTCTAATTGTCGATTAATCCTTCAAGGATGATTATAATGACATTTTGTTTTTTTAGCATGGGACATCTAAAAATGGACCACTATTTAGATGATATTGTGATGAGCAGTTGTTCAATGATCACACCTTTAATTCATCTATTTGGAGTCGGCTTTGTGGATTTTTTTTTTGGTTCCCCAGCCAAGGGTGCTGGGACCCAAGAGAGCCTGAATATACATGAGAAGGTAGCCCACTCAAGTGAAAAGGAGGCCATCACAAGCGGGAAGAGGTGATGTACCTGGGGTTCAAACCCCGGGCAATCTGGTAAAAACCGACGCTCTGTTCTTAGTTGAAGTTGTGAGTTGTAGTTTTTCATTTATCCTATTTTCCTCCATGTTACCCTATTGATGTTTGATTTTGCGAATGAGTACTAGTGGAAAAAAAAGCAATTGAACTAAACCAATGAGAGGAGCAGGCCCCAACTCCTGGCATGACTAAACCAATGTCTGATTCTAGATGAAGTGTAGAGATTCTGTTGCTGTGCTATCAGAACTGTTTTTGGGTATATAACTATGTTTTTCTGATAATATCTTGATATTTTTGAGAATATTGTCAAAGTCGAAAAATCATGAGCACATCGAAATAAAAATAGAAAAACTGGGAAAATCTATAGGAACAGACTTTAATAGTACTATGTATGCACAACTTATTTATTAGTTTCAACTATCAAAAACTAATTTACTTTCTATGACAATTTTTCAATAGTACGCATGAGAGAGAGAGATCCCAAACTTGAAAATAGAGACAATGGTTTCAGGCCCAAATGGTAATTGTGTTTTTTATTCTTGGTATTCCATCTTAAGGGGCTAGTCCCTGATGACAGACTTGCACATGCAAGATAATAGGAACTCGCACATATAAGAGGATGACAACTCCTGCATATTAGGTAATAGGAACTCACACACACAAGGAGGACAAACTCACACATGCAAGGGAGGGGATCGCCAAGTTCATACTGGTCACCTTACATGCAATTCTCGGGTCCTTTATTGAAACCAAGAAAATTGCCTTAAATGGCCTATATGACTGGGTAAGGCATTCAATTTTAATACTTGGACTGAATCAATCCAGTAGAAACCCTGTCTTCTTACAAGGGTTGTTCATGGGCAGGACAGCCGGGGCCTGCCCTTGTGCCAGCCCACAATTGCCTTTGAATGCGTCAAAGGCCCAACTGTAGGCATAGCCTCGCTTGACATTAAAAACACAAACCGTTTAGACGAGTGCATGAAAGATGCAGCGAGTGATCTTCTATTTTCCTTTTTCTCTTTCAAATGCCCAGATCAGTGAGAACAAAAATAAGAAGGAAGATGCTCATGGTTTGTGAAGCTGGTGGTGAAGAGGAGGAGCAAGGGGAAGAGTGGTGTTGTGAGGTAGAGATAGTGGGCATTGGTAGCATTTGTCAAAGACACCAATCCACCTCATAAATGAAGTTGGTCACACCCACCCACCCACCCAACAATAAAAACACACACCACAGCAAACAAGTCGATCGTGTATACGTCCATGCCCATTTCCCCACAAATGATGGTGGTCTCTCCACCGCATTCTACAAGAAGCAAGAGTACTGTTGGTACTAGTCGCATTTGCAAGATTTCCTCCCGTCTGAAAGGAGGAAATCATGCATTTGCAGCTATGCTGCTAATCCAAAAGGCGGTAAGGTCTTGTTTGCCGTCTGCATAGAGAAAAACTTGCATTGCAGCATTTAAGGCGGTATACCTCCAAAATTATCATTTTTCCCCTTTTTCGACATATTGGTTTGGTTAGAGGTTGGAGCTTTGGTCCACAAAATGATGGATGGAGGTATGTATGATTGACGTTTGAATGCAATAATATCAAATCACAATAAAAACATAGTGGATGACTTGTTTGGTAAATTTGTTTTACCGGTGAAGTTAAGTGAATAGTTAATGCAAGAGAGAACGAAAGTAAATGTTGGGTCAAATTGTGTGGAGCTTTTTTTTTTAATTTATTTGGTAGAAACATATGGTTGATGGAAAAAAAAAAAAAAAAAGCCCTCTATATTTCCAAACTATATCTCCAAAAAAAAAGGGATTGTGTGGAGCTTAACTTGCCTTGCAATGGATTTGCTACTGACTATCATTATTTTAATTAACATTCTTTTACAAAAAAGCCCCTATATTTTCAAACAACCTCAGATGACCCCCCCCCCCCCCCCCCCCTATTTGTATTTTTACTAAAATCTCCCTCTTTTGATGATGAAACAAATACCTGTAAATTCTCATTGATAATAAAATCAACAAATCTCGCTAACTCAATCAACTTAGATAGGTCTCACTTGGATGCATGAAGGAATAGGAAGGCAAGGTGATCAAAAGGCTTGGATGTAGATTAGGAATATGTAATGTTTAGCCTTGATCAGTTTAATGGCTATATTGTGTATAAAACTCCTTATGATATAATCCAATGGTAAATAATGTCTAGCATAAAACGAGATCAATTCCAATCAAAGGTCCCTATGTGTAGGTAGATTGGATCTACAAAAGGTGGAGCCCCAACATGAATGCTCAAAAAAGTGCCTTTGTAAAAAGGTGCACTTTGCAAATTCACCATTTGAGCTTTTCTTAGCAGTACATCATACGTCAATAGAGACTATAACTACACTTTATATGTCTTGGCTATTTGTCAAGTGGATGATTAAGTAAAAACATAAAATATAGAGAGTTTTTACGAGCTGGTGCATGTGGGGGGCTTTTGCAAAACTCTCGATTAATTTACAACCGTTTCTTCCCTCTCTTTTAGCAAAAGACTCGTTAAAACTACCAAATATTTCCCCGGCTGTAAATTCGAATTCCCTTCCCTTTATTCGCTTGACCCTCCCTTTCTCAACCAAAACCCCAAAGAAATCTACCCCAAAGCCTCCTCTCTTCTTTTACTAAGCAATCACAACGCACAAAAACCATTGCCTTTGGAAGCTTGACTTTAAGCAATTTTCTTTCTTCTTCTCATTACCTGTTGATTGATGATAGAGGAGATTCTGAGATTTCAATATTTCTTTCTTTTTCTATCTTTCTAGTCTCTCAAAGGAGGAATATGTTAGAAATTGACACCACGTTTGGTGAGTCAAATCATGTGGATTGCGAAATGATCAAGCTGATGATTCATACAATACTCAAGCCATCAATGTAGATTAGAGATTGTCCTCAAAGAGATTAGGAGAGTAATGTGGGAGTATTTGACGATAAAAGGATCATCAACCTTAAACTAAGATGATTATCTTTTGGCTGAAAAGTCAGAGACTGTTTTTTATCAATCTGATGTAAAAAGACCCTGATCTTTCATAACTCGTATTTTGGAGGTAACCATTTTTTTCTTATCGAGATAGCATCCTTCTAATATCAATTTATCACCTCTTTTCCCCATGCTTTTTTTTTTTTTTTTTTTTTCTATCGGATCGATGGTTATGCGATTGATTTTGGGACCATCAGATAAAATATGATTTTTGGCCAGTGATCCACCAAATGAACAAGTTATGAACGTAGATCATCAAGTCAGATGACCTTCTGGTTTATTTATTGGTCTTGATTGTGTCCATTTCAATGTCAAATTGCTAATCTAAATAGTGTTGGATTATCTAATTTTCCAGATTTTCCATTTAGTTTCTAAGCATCAATAATTTGGGACTTTTTTTCCCTTTTTATTGTTGGCTCTATATTTAATGCCATTAAACATGCAGGTTATGATTTACATGATAAATATGTATAAAGCAACATACAATAATATGACCCCTTCACACCATAAGACATTTCTAATTTTCTTGAGAAAAAAGAGGAAAAGTTGCACAATGCCCTCACTAATATGATTATTCTCTCAGTTGGTGAAGATTATATCTATAGCCAGTATATTAGTTGTTTTCATTTTTTTAAAATGTGATCATAGTTATTATTGTTATATATCTATTGGATAACTAAAACTTTGAATTCTCTAATCCCATTTCCTATTGAATTTTTGACATCTAGAATTGCAAAAGCATCAACAACAAAAATTCTGCACAGGCTCACTTGCACCAGAAATGAAGGGCATTTTAAAAGGCCTGAGAAATATTTCGCAAATGTTTGGTATGTGAAATTTTCAATTGTTCTTTTGTGAGGCATGAAAGGATCAATGCTATGACAAATAAATAAAACACTTTTTTCATATTTTATTTTTTAAATTCTAATTTCACAATGAGAAGGAAAGAACATCTTAAGATCTTTAAAATGCATGATCCATCCCTCTTCCTATGAGTTTGGAGTCTAATAAATTCTTCTTGAAAGGCAAGACAATGTGTAGAGAGTAGGGTGATTGGGCTTTTGGGTATTATTGACTAATTATTCAGATAGGAGTTAAGCAAATCATTTCTACTATTTAGAAAAAAAAAAAAACTCATTTAATATTGTGGCAGAACCGAATTGTAAGGAGCCAGAGATGCAGATTGGATTCCCTACAGATGTAAAACATGTGGCCCACATAGGATGGGATGGCCCATCTACAACTGCACCAAGCTGGGTATGCCTTTTTCTAATTTATTATTTTTTCTGTATGGAAAAATTCTGATAGGGATGAAAACGGGTTGGATTCCTGACCTGCCAAGTTGAAGACCTACCGGGCTCAGCCGAGTCCGGAAGAGAAAAGGTCAGTGAATTGATCAATCTCAGCGGCTCCCATTGTTAGATTGATCATTAGTTTTACATTCCATTTCCCTAGGAAATAGTAAAAATAAATGACGTTAGACACATCTAACTCATGTGATCAATCTAATGGTGAGCCCATAATTTAATATAGGTAAAATTTCATCCTTGCCTATATAAAGGTGGGACAGGTCTTTTCGACGGTTTGGATTTTGGTGGTATGATGATGTGTTTTTTGTGATTACATAAGCAGATGAACGATTTTAAGTCGACGCCTGATTTTTCAACTGCGTCCTCAAACAACAGTGGAGAAAGCAAAGAGCTACATTCCTCTCCAACAAAACCCTCATCCCCTCAAGGTCTCTTTCTTTTTCGTTTTACTTTTTATATATAAATTCTCAAAACCTTCCCCTGCTCTCGTAGTAGTGTGAAAGTTACTCTCATAAGAGCATTTCCCATAGAAAGAAATGCTGCTACTACTATGTGAGTAACTCTCACACCCCTGTGAGAGAGACTCTTATATTTAGACTGTTGGCATTCGATATGGATCCAATGGATCCCCCTTATTCTCATATTAGTGTTGAAAGTTATTCTCAAAAGAGCATTTTCAATATATATATATATATATATATATGTATATGCGAGATTTTTGGGGCACATACGCTTTTATGCATGTGAAAATTAAAAATACTGCAATGTCATTTGTACGGAATCTCGTAGGAGGAAATTTTGCTAAGCTTACCTAGGTCATGTTCGTTAATGCTAATGAAATCTTCTCACACTTCAGCACGGGGCTTTCTAAAATGTAAAGAGAAAAACTTTGAACTAATTTTCCCACTCATGTTACACCAATGAATGTGAAGCAACACTCAACGTTATATAAAACATGACGTTTTCGATATTCAGGTGGACTCCAAGAATCAAAGAGTCGAGACGTGCCGGAGTTGCCAAAGCCATCAAAGCGCAACCAAGACTCATCTAATCCATCATCCAAACAAGGCAGGCGACATAAGAAATCGAGCAGCGGCGCAGAGTCACCCACGAAAGACTCCTGTGGTGCCCAAAAGGAATCACGCAGGAAGAAAATGAGGGACTCATCGCATGGCGGATCAACAAGATCATCATCAAGATCCAAAGCACAGGATGCTTCTTGCTCTGATCAAGATATGAAGAGTGAGGATCAATTCCCAGAATTATTCTGAGAGGTGTGATGATATTTCTTAAGAATTTGACATCACATAGAAGATCAGAAAGATTGAATTCAAAGTGGAGGATAAAAAAGTTTTTTCAGTAATTCCTTTTGTCATATGTCATGCTTGCTTTGGCATGTGTTGGTGCAAGCCCAAAAGAAAATGAGGAGGATTGGCTTCAGACTTAGTACTCAGTCTTGGAAATTCGTCAAACTTCATGGACATTGACTTAATTTTGTATTTTGTATGTAAGTAGCATTCGATTTACCCCACATTTTTCCAGAGAAGGTTATTCCATATGAAGATGAGATCCTTATATACTACATATTTGTATGGCTAGATTGCTCAAAGGTCAACACAAAACATTCTTCTTTCTTTTTTTTACTTTTTTGTCTGACCATTCAAAACGATAGTGTTTGTCGTGGTTGTAAATTGATGACAAGCTTGTAGGTTCTATGGCCTGATTTAATAAAAAAATTGTTGGTCTCTTGTTATGTTATCGTGTCCATGTAATATACAAGTATATTATTAAGATTGCTCGGGAGTTAGTATCATTTTCATGCTCCCATTTTTATTTTTGGAAAAATGAATAGGCAATACGACGGATGTGGATGTGGATGTGGATGTGGAGACTCTGACATGTAGCCTTTACGGAGATTGGAAAGCTCTAGATCTCTATGCATTTGTCTTATCTATGGAAATGGAGAGTATCCAATCCAAAGGCTTCCTCGTCATGATATGGACAAGTATCTGGAGCCAATAAACCCACATATATGTTCAGGGAGATGACATGAGTTGGCAGTGGATGTGGTGATCTAACAGATGGAGATGTAACTTGAGACCCGTCATGTGTGGGCCACACGATTTCCTAGACAATCACAAGCTAATTTGGCACTAATCTTACTTATGTCCACTGTTGGATTAAATTTGAAAGTTAAAATGCATAGTCAAACTAATTGAACTAATTGGAACTTAAACATGGGTTTGGATATGGGAGAGCGGACTACAATTGCGAGCTTCAAAAGCTGTTAGCTTGAACACTTTTTGTTGGATAAAGTTTAACAAGAAATAGACTTATGCACTTGGTAAAGAGCTGACATCAATTATAACATGACTCAATCAATGTGAGGCTCAGCTTTGTCATCTGTAGATTGAAAATTAATACAAATTATACTATATTATAGCCAAGGGATTTGGCTTGAATTTTGACCATGTCTTGTGATTTTGAGGGATGGTTATCCCACTATCTAGTTACACTACACCTCTATTCCCATGTTATATGTATTTGGTTGTCCCTTATAACTATTACTCAATTATGAATTCTCATCGACTCCACTTCCAACATCACTTTCTCTGAACTCTCGTAACACATTTCTCCCATTCCCCTTTTTCTATGCTTCCTTTTCATTAAAAAAAAAAAAACAAAACAAAAAGGTACTTTCATATTCTTTTCTTCTTTTATTTTTTCTATAATTTTTCTCTAAAATTCAATTTTTAAGTTTTTGTCGGATTGAATGGGAATTTCACGAGTAAATGTTCATAGATTAAAACTCTCCAAATTTATAAATATTAAATTTGTAATAATCAGTTGTTAAATTTTCATATATCTTTTTCTACTGTATATATATTAATTTGCGATGTATGAATATTTAGATTTTAAATACATATAGACATTGAATTAGAAATGTAACGGTGCTCAGCATGGGTTATTGTGCTAGTATTAATGTGTTTTAGTTGATACCAAACTTTGTGGAAAAAGTCATTTCCTCATGTCCACTAAGTATTTTAGTCTGATTGGGCATCGTTATTAAAGTTATGACTCTTCTTCATCAATTGTGGCGTGATGAACAGAGCTGTGGCTTTATTGAAGTTATGACTGTTCTTCATCAATTATGGCGTGGCGAACAGAACTGTGGCAATGTCAAAGTTACGACTGTTCTTCATCAATTGTGGCGTGGTGATAATCCAACGGCTGAAATCTGATGTCATGGCCGTGTTTGATCCTGTGACCATTTCCAACGATTTGGATCTTGATTTACACTCTTAGATTTTGAGACGACGACGACCAAAAAAAAAAAAAAAGGGGGGGGACTTGGGCGTAAATGGGCAAAAATACTGTTCACCCCCCTCTTTTTTTTTACTCAACTTTTTACATGCTATCAATGGTAGGCTATGGAAAATAGATACATTGCCTTTACTTTTCTTTAAAATGGTATCCTATATAGAGATTTAACAAATAAAAGAAAAAATTAGCAATGCCAAACAGGGACTTAGTTAGCTGATGCATGACGACATTGTAGAAGCGGAATCCACTCCGAGTGACCCAACTCCGAAGTGGCTTACTTCCCCATTATCCAAATAAGCAAAAGTGGCTTACTTCCACAGAATGCTCGTTTCATGCGGTTAGGAGTTACATAAAATATTGTGAATGTTTAATGAAAGAAAACTTTTAGATGTGTTTTGGGAATTTGCAGTGTCTTTCATTTTGGCTCCCTGACATCTGAGATGGCTTATCAGGTGAAGTCCAATGATCCTCGGGGGAAAATTCCTTCACAATATCTCCTATCAATGTTTGTAGGTGGGTCGATCAACTGTTGATCTCCTTGTAAGCCACCCTCTTTCAGGGAAAGTTCTGATGAAAACGCTAGCCAGGGAGCAAATGGCATGAGAAGCTTGCCAGGGCTAGCCATTTGGTAGATTAAGGGACCGGGGACAACGTTTGGTATTTAGAACTGAGGTGCCTGCAATCTCTGTACATCGCCATTTCAAGCATTGTCGTCATTCAGTGGATCTCCTTGGCTTGAAGTCGTTGAAACCAGCGATTGTTTTTTTTTTAATAACCCGGGGTATCTCCCTCCCCACCCCGCCCAACCCAGAAGTCTATTGCCTTGAGCCCGAGGGACACTCATTCTAGACAGGGAAGAACTAATCCCTCTAAAGGGGCGTGCAAGCCCCCTATTAGGCACTAAACCTACTAAAGCGGGGTCAAGGTTTTACAGAGCCTACATCCCATGCAATTATAGTTGACCCCACATCCTGATTAAATTTGTTTGAAAATTATAAGTGGTACTGGTAGCTATGAATAGGATAACCAATACTGAAAAAAGAGGAAATCCTGTATAAGGAAAGTGAAAACGGCTGAAATGGTCTCACATAGATTCTCATATGCACAAATATACGAAGATGATTTGGCAATTTAAATTTTTGATTTTTGAAAAAATTCAAATGGATGTGTTGAAATAAGATTGTTTATAGATTTGATTCCTTGGGGGATTGGGTGGGTTGTCTAACCACATGACATGGGTGTGTCATGTGCTACATGTCAATGCGAAATGTCAAAAAGGGGGAATGCCATGTCACCTTTATTACTTAAGTAAGGGGTTATTTGCTTTTAACACATGTGATATGAAAATGGGTTTATACATGTGTAAATGTAACATATGTAAATATTATACTTAAAACACATAATCATTTTTTGCAAAATCACCATTTTCTTAAATGTAACTGACTACATCCAACAATTTCAGATGTATAGTTTGGATTATGAATATGGAATGCACATGAATCAGAAAAAATAAAGGTGGTCAATGGGTCTATGAGAGTGCAATCATGTGAATCACTTCCACGGGAATTGTAGTTGGTTCTTTTTGTGAAGAGGGGCATGAATTACTTTCACACATTCACGTGTGAAAATTGTAGTGAGTAGATGACCTTATTTGTACTTCATTTTTACACCCTATTTACATCTCACATGCATAAATAAATGCAGATAAATATGCCAATGTATAAGCATTATCCATGTGCATCATTTACATATGTAACTAAGTGCGAACGAACAACACCTAAAGAATGTTGGTTTTTCCCCAATGACAACTTGCCTATTTGTGTGGAACCCTTGTGGATTATGCTAGCGCTATTACATATTACAACCTATTCCATGTTGGAAAAATTGCATAAGAGGGGATGTTGTCAAATAGAATTTAAATAAAATAGTAGTACCCAATTGTTGAAGGCTGCAACTGTGATTTGTTGGCGGAAGACGAAGAGCAGCAACGGCAGTAGATTTGTGGCCAAGGCACGTCCGATGACGATCTCTTTAGGACGAGATCTGCCCCTTGGGATGAAACCTAGGTGCGAAGGTTCTCCGCAGAATCGCCCTAGGATACAACGGCCTTCTAGTTCAGGTCCGGTCGCACTTGCAGCCTGAATGCTAGACTCGTTTTCGGAATGCCCACAGAGAAAGAAGAAGAACATAGAAGAAGAGCAAGGGAGAAATTTGTTTTCTGTGTGTTCTAAAACGATGACTGAGATGGCCCTAATACATTGAGATTAGTGTCTGTTGGGCCATTAATACTCAACGTTTGAAATCATTAAGCCCATTAATTCCACAACGTTAAAACAAATAAATCACAACCTTAAAACGTTTTAATCCACATTAAATTCAAAGTTTAAAATTGATTTATAAAAATAGATTAAAATAATGATTTTATTTATTGGAATATATAAATAAAATAATGGCAAAAGGTTGGCATTTCTAACCTCCCTTGCGCGCGATATACATGCAGGATGCACGTCGTGGACGCACGCTTGGTTAAACGTCTTCCTACCCAACACCTCGGGTCAAGCCTGACTTGCGTGCACGCATAGGGCTCATGGCAAAAGTCTTCAAAAGTTCTTAAAGGATTTAGGAATGGAAATACATGTAAAGCTTTCTCAAAAGATGAACTTTAGCAATGTGGGATGCCTTGTTTTTAAATAGCCTACACTACCCACATAAAGCAAAAGAACAAAAAGGAGAAAACATCTTTTCAGAAAACACCTTTTGAATTTTTGAAATAACCAAAAACCCAACATTCCATTTGTAGATAAAGATTACATCAACTTGTATCAAAGTAAATGACCCTCGGCTTAATCAAGTACTTCCCCTCAACGTCGTTTCATTCCCTATTAAACCCCAAGATCCCATCACCAAGTCCAACAACAACCACCAACCAAACTCTAATCGACACCCAAACTTTACCATCGACTTTGATGAACAGTAGGGGTGTTCATGGGTTGGGCTAAGGCATCTCCAGGCCTGGCCTGACTTTAAAAACACTGGCCGAGGCCCACACGAACCATAAAAGTTAGACCCGAGCCTGCCCATTTAATCAATCGAGCCCGGCTGAACCGGGCTTTTCATCACTTTTGTGGCTATCAAAGTACTAGTTAAATTAAATTACATGCATTTCTTATACAAAGCCAGGCCATGCTGGGCTATGGGCTCTCTATCACTTAATCGAAGCACAGCCCAAAACGGGCTAGGCCCAGATTGGGCTCTAGCTGGCCCGGCCCATAAGCGCCCCTAATGAGCATCTCAACTAACCAAGCCTAATCAAAATGCTAAACTCATCTTCAAACTCAAACTTAATCCCAGCTACAGACCCCTATTATGAAAAATCCCAACTTTGGATCAACCCCATACCCAAGTCCCCAAGATTCCAAATTTGGAAAAATAAAAGTTTGGAGCCCAAAATAGTTTTTTTTTTTCCTTTTGGGTAGAAACATCTTGTTGATGTTAGCCCAAAATAGTTAAACGAAATAAAAGTCGGTGCCAATTTTGACATCATGATCCATTTGAGGTAGATCCTCTACTGTTTCTTAAATTTCCTTATAGCTAACCATTCCTACCAAAGCCTTGAGGCATTAGTAGATGAAGCACAGATACTTTGAATCTGGATCCTCTATTCCGTAGAAACAGAGTGATATTGTTTCATTTAATCTAGAATCGCCAATTGCATAAGATTTTATGCTAGCTAATGCACCATCTCAATTGCGTTTTTGGAATTAAAAAATCAAGAAAGAGATTTTACCCAATTGGTGATTCTATATTGGATGAAACAAAATCTCCCTGTTTAACTCAAAAACTTTTCAATACTCCCATCGGGTGGAGCACACTTCTCAATAATGGTAATGGCCTCATTTACCCATCACTGTTGCGTCATATATATATGTCACACGCATAAATAAGCGCAAATATGCCTCATTTACATGGGTAAACGTTACGAGTGCGAACAAACCACCTCCTAACCAGATTCTACTTAAGGACACTGAACCGACAACTAGGTTCTCAAAATCTTTCAAAATTTCTCATTAGAAGAAACACTATAGGCACGATTGTGAAAAGTCTACCCTTCATTGAAAATTACAAGACTAGAACCTAACCATGTTTAAGATGTTTTTTTGGTTTTTGTAATCTGAACTTCCAACTCGACTCACCTTCCTCAAGCAGTGATCAATGTAGGCTCAGTGTTTAGACCAGGAACCGGACGCTAGGAGCCATTATAGACAAGGGCAGAGTGGTAGGCCCAGGTACATCTATGCGGGGTTGATTGTGTTAGTAAAAAACAATAATCATATAGATCTATAAACTTTAATCATCTAAGATCGCTTGATCATATAGATCTATAAACTTTAATCATCTAAGATCCTCCACGTCAAATCATTGAGAGATGTAATGCGGAAACATACCTTGATCCATGACGTGATCTTCTTCGCAGGTTATTGATCTTCCAATCCAATATGGCTATCCAGAGAAAACCCTCTTGATTCTTTCTGATGATGGGATGTCAGAGAGAATAGGAATTCACCATATGAATTGGGGACCATAACCCTAATATATAATAATAAGAATATCATAAGTTTGCTATTTCTAATTTGGCCCCTCATCAAATTAGATATAGCATTCTGGTATCTACACATTAATCCCATGACAATTATACCCTTAAGCCTTAGAACTTTAAGTCTTAATTAGATCACTTTAATTTAGGCTTAACCAAAGATAGCATAGCACATTTAATATTTACATGTGTGGCCCCACATGATGGAATTTTCCAACAGATTGCACTTCAAGAGACCATTGAACCTCGATCTGCGTCTAACATCATAATGAAAATCTTGGTTTGCATTCAAAAATTCACATAAAAAATCTGCATCCACCCCCCAAAACCCACATAAAGATGCTGGGTTTGTCCCCAAAATCTAATTGCCTATTTGGATCCGCACCCCTCGAAAGAAATTCATGGTCCACTACTTATTATAGACAGAGTGCCTCCACTCTTTCTGATTAACGGTAAGTCCATTATCTCATCATTAGATATATTATCACAAAATATTAGTCCCAATTAATAATGGTTAGGTCATTTATCCACCATTAGATTTATTGTCAAGCCGTTATCCATCATCAGATCTATTCACTGAAATCTATGCACACCTTTGTTAGAAATAGATGAACAACTCTATTTTTATCATGGTAAAGCAAGCCATTGTCCATCCCTAGATTAACGAGACAGTCCATCATTTTATTATGAATTTAAATTAAATATGATACTCGGCCACAGGGGAATTTTACCCTGCTTTCTTTCTTAGGCCAGTAGGGATTCTTCCGTCCCAAAGGGCTAGGAACTCTGTATTATCAAAAATGACTAAATAAATAAATATGATAAAAAAAAAAAACTGCATTCATTTTATAATGGATATTTTTAGAAATCTGTTTCCTGTTCAGTGTCTTGGATCTCATTCATCTCGTGAGTGGGTGTCTGGGGCTAATGTTTTTGGGTATTAATCTTAATTCATTATCTAATTTGCTTGACCGGTCATTGTCTTTATGCTACAAGGATTAAAGTTCGGCTCTTTCCATACGATTCAACAATCGACAAGATCACTACAGTTGTCCCAAAAAAGTATGACTGATAAAGTTTAGTTCATGTACAGTATTTACAAATACCCATTAAGAAATCCTACGTAAAACCAATCTAAAGTAAAATAAAATAAAAACTTCGAACCTAGCGCGTAACAAAAAAAATCTAAAAAATGACATAATCAAAACAATATTTCCTCGAAACCTACCATCTGATCATCTACATTCCAATGGTTTCACATGGCTGGAGAGAGAGAGAGAGAGAGATTCTCTCCTCTCTTTTGAAAAAGAGAACAAATAAACTTGGCTCGCCGAGTGAACTCATTTAACTGAGTCTGCAAATCAAGTGCTCAACTCAATACCCATCCGAAGCACTTGCTCACCAAGTCAAATGACTTGACCCGAGGCGCACCAAATGAAACGAGTTTGACCGAGTCTTCAACTCAAGTGCTAAACCCAATGTCCTTCCAAAGCACTTGGGCGAGTTGAGTTGTGGAATCCTCAAATCATAGCCATCCAACTTGAATTTCTAAACACTGGCTACATTCAGGGGCTGTTCCTTCACTAGAACTTTTAGAATTCTTGTTTGGAGTTCGGCTGAATATTTCAAATGCTGAAGTTTTAAAATGCTGCTGCATTCATGTGAGAAATGCTTTTAAAGGATCGGGCCCAAAGTACAAACACACCCAACAGAGTACAGTGAACCGACTCAGTAGCTATAAATTTGGCTTTTATTTATGGAAAATAATCAGGTGAGAAGTGTTCTCACATATCAAACCCTTAGAACTATAGGGTGGGGCCACCTATCACCAAATCCAAACCTTGCAATGGACATAGACCTCTTTGATAATCACATGTCTCATATTTTAGCACCGATGCGAATAAACGAGATCGTTGGATCGACTATATACCCATACAAATGGATTTGGCTTGTTGGCCATGGATGAAAGGGTTAGAAGCATGGAATTGGAGCCAAACTTGATATTCGTGGGGGTCCATATAAATCTTTCAATACCCACCGGTCTTGCTAACGGATCCCCTGTTTGGACCAATCATGGGGTGACACATGGGGAGAATATTTTTTTTTTTATTGGAAGAGAAAGATGTCAGGTGATTTGACTTCTCCTCCTCCATGTGTCACCCCCCGATTGGACCAAATAGGGGATCCGGTTCCACCGGTCTCATTCCAAAATGAAACCAAAAGTAGACCCACAAAAAAATTCTCACGCACACCATGCGATAACAGTTCCCACCGAACCACATCCTTTATTTATTTTGGTGAAAGAGCAGCCATCTTCCCTCAAAAGCTACGGCGGTCCGGGAATTGGGTATACCGATATTGCTGCTAGTCTACTGATCAATACTTGGCTTAATAGCCAGAGATGATGATTAGCCTTTGGCATTCAGATGGAGTAAATGAGATGACAGCTTTTCAGGCTCTGAGTAAGACATATCATAGGACATAGGGTTGTCAAAAAGTGGGTCAGGCGCGCTTGGCATTTTGGGAGTGGTCATGGGCTGGGATAAATCATTTTCAAGCCTGGCCTGTTCAGCTATTGGAATGGAGTATGTCCTGCATTGAGCCCACATGTTTAGAAATTAGGACTAGGCCAGACCAGATTCCAGATTGTGTGAGATACAAAGCGTAGCAGTGCAGGCGTTGAAAGTCCTAGGTCTTGTATCCCAACTATAAAACAATGCGCTGCATAGGTCTTGTATCCCAACTATAAAACAATGAGCTGCATGAAACTAACGTTACAGTTTATCATTGGCCAAATCCTCTAATAGGTTAATTTTTTATTTGTACCTGTCCTTTCCACTTCGATCATCAAACCTTGTATCCTTTTTGTCCCCGGCTCCTTCATCCATTCACTGAACAGGCCCCACTATTGGGTTCCAAAAAACTAAACGCCCAACCAGGTTTCTTTCAATAGAACTCTAAGGACCCATATTTTGGTGTTCCAAATCCTTTGATCTAATGGGCCCAATTGGTAAAACTCAAATTGGATGATTCTAACCAATGTATGGCCAGTGCTGTGTCCTGTTCCAATAAATGAATGGATGATCCGGCAAGCCCATCAAATCTCCTCTGGCAAGATCACAATCACAGCCGTTGGAGAGGTCAGCCAGTTGTCCAAATTTCAGAGAAACTGAAAAAACCCCACAATTACTTTAAGCAATAGAATCCAATATAGCCAAAAAAAACATATATATTTCATATTTTGGTATTTCCATTTTCAAAAAAAAAAAAACCAACCTATCCATCCTTTCCTCAAGTAAACCCTCACTTCTTTTTACAAATATACCCCTCAAAAAACCCCCAAAACCCAATTCCTACCCTTGCCTCTAAAGCTGGAAAAAGAGGATCAAAACCCCAAAAGCATGAAAAAAAGAAGCATGTAAAAGACACCCACCAGAGAAAATAACCACAGCATCAGGCCTAGCAGCTTTCCTGCAAGCCCTCAAATCCCCAAAATACCCCTCCATCTTTTCAGAAATCACACAAAGCCCCGAATTCCCTCCAAGCTTCACCTTCCTCGCAGTGAAATTAGCAGAGAACACAATCTCACCACTCAAGCGATTGTTCTCCAGATTCAACTCCTTCACATTCTCCAACTGCCCAAGCTCCACAGGCACTTCCCCTTCAAGCATGTTGTTATCCAAACCCAGATAGCACAACTTCTCCAAAAACACCCCCATAGACTTGGGTATATTCCCAACCAGCCCCACCCCAGAAAGTCCAATCCCCAAAACACCCCCCATCTTCCCCCATATTTCCGGAATCCTCCCTCCTAGAGGATTCCCACTCAAGTACACCTCTTTCAGCCTCGGCATCTCTGCTAACACCACCGGGACGCCAGTATTGAAAAATCTGTTGTAGCTCAGATCGAGAAACTCGATTTTTTGCAACCCCACCAATCGGTCTGGGATTCCACCAGCGATTTGATTGAACCCCAGATCGAGTTTAACGAGATTTGTGATTTCTCCGATTCCTGGAGGGAGATTCCCCTCCAGAAAGTTGTAGCTGAGATCGAGGATTTTCAGCTTCTGAAGCTTCTCCCACGACTCAGGGAGTTTCCCGCTCAAACGGCTTCTTGTAATCAACAGCTGCTCCAGCTCCTGTAATTCCCCAATCGAAGCTGGGACATTTCCGGAAATTCCAGTCCCGGATATGACCAGCCTCCGAAGATTGGTGAAATTACCGATTCTGCCATCGATGGACCCCACCAGAGATGGGTTCTCGACGAAGACGAGCTCCTCGAGGGAGGAGGTGAGGTTCCAGAAATACCCCGGGAGGGGGGTCGGGTCGTTGATGAAGCATTTGTAGAAGAGGAGCTTGCGGAGAAAAGGGAAGGAGGAGATGCGAGGGGTAAAAGCGGGATTTCTCCCGCAGGGTGGGTTGGGCGAGTAGTCGGAGACGTAGCCAAAGTTTAGCTCGGCGATGTGGGCCGTGGTGGAGTTCTCGTCAGCCAAGTAATCGCAGACGATGCCATGGGGAGGGGAGAGGCAGAGGTCGTCGGGGAAGAGGGATCGCCAATCGATCGCCGAGCTGATGGACTCGAGGACGAGGTAGGCCGATTCCTGCTCGTCGGGTGGGAGGAGAGGATCCGACGAGGAAATGGCCAGGAGGGAAAGGAGTAGAAGGAGACGAATCGGAGAAGAAGAAGACGACGCCATGTTATTACGAGAATGCCACTGTCTTCTCTACATGGGAAAGGGACGAGGAAATGAGGGTGAGACGTTGTGTGCGAGTTTTTAAGAGCGGAGAGATGGATGTAAATTACGAAAACGCCACGAATTTTTTTGGAATGCCGAAAGTACCGTTCTTTTCAACTTCTTCTAGAATGTGGCCATATTGGATTGATCGGTGATCCTGGCCGTTGATTTTAGGGGTTCAAAAGATGCTTTTGGTTTTTAGTATGCATAGCTGTCTCATCTAGCGGAAGCGGTCTGTGTAAAAGATAAGACAAGAGCGTCGATTTATGTGGGAGGGGACCGAATGGTACGGATTGGATTGTCTTGAAGTGGACCCCACTTAAATGCATGGTTTGGAACCCTCATGTGGAACACCCCAAAACGATTTGATATTATACGCGGGGCATGTAGGTGGGGCCTGCTGAGTTCATTTTGACAGCCACTGCATCAAAGATAATGATTCTCTGTGGGCCATCTATTGGAGTTTGGTGTGATGGAATGGGAGCTGAGAAACTGGATGGAGGCGCATTTTTTCCACTTTTCAAGGAACGGTCTCTCTTTTCAAAAGTTGAGGCACATATGGCGAATATAGCTAATACGGATTTCTCATCATGAATTTGTAGTCCCTGGAAAATGTTTGTGGAGTGTGGATTGTTCCTCAAAAATGATTGTGGAAACAAATTATTTCTAAATAATTAAATATAATTTGTATAAAATTATTTAAAGAATTTCTTTCCAAAATTACAAATAATAAACAAAAAACAAGTATTTTTAAATCCTTAAAAAATAAAAAAACAAATATCAATTCAAAGAGTAGCGATGGCCCAGGAGCCTCCTTTTTCTCCAAAGAAGAGGAAATATTCTGCATTAACTGCATAGTACAACTGGTAGTTTCCTCAACAAGTATAACCTGTGAGCAGTTAACCAACTGCATTAGTTGCTAATAATAGATATTCCCAATTACAAAACCGCCCTCAAATAGTCAAGACTTCAATTCCAAGACCCGACCAGACGATCCTACGATGAGTAAAAGATACTTATTAGACGACCCAAAACTTCAACAGCGAGCTCATGAAAAGAAAGGGCATTTTCGACATTTGATTGCAAGGCCGTTTTGCATGGAGGACTTCTGCCTGCCCTGCTTTTCCTTCCTCTTCTTTTTGTGGCATGGACCTGTGGGGACCCCGACAAATGATCAGCTCGGCAGAGGGGACAGAGAATACGGCTACTTAAAGGGCAAGCAACTCTCTGCAGTAGGACTTATTTTTCTTTTGGAGGAAGGACAGTGGCGTCTTTGGAGATGGACGGCTGTGATTTAGAAATGGCCCACAGGGAGTCGGGATTTGTATTTTCATGGGCGACGGTTTCCTTTTGAGTGTGTTGTTTTGGAGGCGCTGATGTGGCAAGATGGGGAGGCCGGCGGGCGCAGAAGAGAGAGAACCTGCTCTGCATGGAGCCGCCAGCGCGTGGTGCAATGTAAGAATATAAAGGACAGTTGCCAGTGTGGTTTTCTCGCTGGGTTCCGACACGAACCTGGAGGCTCTGATCTGTGGGGCCGCTGCAGCAAAGTCCAGGTTTTGTGGCTGCAGTCCGGCTCTTGGGCCTCACCTAGATGAAGGTTGGGCAGGTGGAGAGAAGGATGTGAGCTCATCTTAGCCGTTGGTTTTATGGATCTTAAAGTTGGTTTGGTAGTCTTTAAATCACATATTTTTTTGAGGTTTCATTCAATAGTAGGTAAAATTGGGCCAGATCATGTAGAAGTGAGCGAGTGAAAGTGTGTTTTGATCAAAAATTATGGCCTGAGTGGGGCCTTTGTTACTTGTATAAAAATGATATCTCTTGAAGATACAGGGATGTTGATTAATACATCAGCCATTTTTTTATGTCATCTTAATAAGATTGTATGAACTTCTAATTATGTCCAGAAATATTCACGGTACTGACTCTGGGATGAATCTCGAATTTGCATGTAAATTAGCTTAGCAAGACAATGATTAAGCTCCAATTTAATTACCAATTAGTCATGCTATGGGGATCAATACTTTTTTCATGAAAAATTAAAATATTTGAAGACAAATTTACCAAATAAAACCTAGTTTTTGATCTTGAGAGAGATTAATTAGACTGAAATCCTAATTCAAATCAAGGAGAGGAGGACTATATAGAAGATAATTTACAAGAAAGATTTACAACTCCAACGGCTGGTGATTGGGAATGACAATATAACATTTAGTTGTGATGACTTTAGATCAAATTTAGATAGAGGTTGCAGGTGAACTCAGTTGACTGATGGATACATCTATTTAATTCAGTGAATGGACAGAGGAAAGTCTTGATAGCGTTTATTGTCAAACGTGTCCAGACATCGATAGTTCATTTCGATTGTCAGCTCTGCTGGATACAGAGCGAAGGAGGAATAATGATAAAAGGCCAGCCTCGATAGGCCTGTAATTAATGCAGGCATAAATAAATCCAGTGTGGATTGGCATTTATATGAAATGTATGAATATAGAACGTAGACATGAAAGGATCTGCTGGAACGTAGCCTACTCTTTATCTGCATGTGTTTGGATAGTAATATCCCCTCCCTCGAATATATCCTCTTTGACTTCAAGAATAAAAAATGGTGATCTTTGTTTGGATGCCCCTTAATAAATCAGATTGGGTCCCAATTCCTTGCGTCCATCTCAGGGCAATTAATTGTGAGAAATTTTAGAATGGTTATAATTTTGGGCTTTGAAATGTCCGAAACATTCGAGGATGGTCATCTCCTTGTATCTTTGGAAACTTTGGGACTTTGAAATGTCCGAAACATTCTAGGATGGTCATCTCCTTGTATCTTTGGAAACTTTGGGATGACTACATGTTTCACTCTAATAAGTGGCAGGCTTACTAGCAAATACTCTCTCTCTCTCTCCCTATTTTCTCCTTATTGTATTTGCGCAAGAACTTTCAATTGATTTATGAACAAAATGTGGCTTGACATCACCAGCACACTCGTGGCTGAGAGCTGTTAACACCTTAGCATCACATACAAATGGATTGTTTCTCAGGTCTTTAATTTCAAAGTATCACTTATAATCCTACTTAGAAAAAAGAGAAGAAAAAAACGTGGCTAGCATCTATCATCTATACTATGACAATCATATTTGTAGGTCTTCCAATGGATACTTGGGAAGTGTTGCCAAGCAACATCCATTATGGTGTCTAATTCAATCTTTTAACACGCTCGACCGTTATTAGTAGGATTATAAATGCATACCTATAGATCCTACCCTTAGCCCATCAAACCTTGCTAAAGGCAAGGGTTTATTTTATTGTTCGAAAGCTAAAGGGTGGGGCCAAATTTTGAAAAGCCTACCACTTAAGAGACAAGATAGGGCTCCACAAAGCTTTGCCTAACCCTTCTCCAATAATATATGTATAATGTGATATTATTAAACATATGTGTGTGCTTTATCACACACATGCAGATAAATGTGATCTTATGAACCACTGCTTATGCAGTATACCTCCTTGGAGCCCAATTCGGCCCAACTTTAATTAGTGTAGCCCCCTTTCACACTCTCATCTCCCCCATGATCTTCTACCAGACCTAATTTTACAATCATCAGACTTTTTTCCACCATTAGATTGAATTCTAAAGAAAGCTATGCTTAGAAAGACCACCGCTAAATATTAAGGCCTTTAAATCAGGGGCTAGAATTATCTTGTTCTTCTTCTTTTTTTTTTTTTTTTTTTTATCTCTTATCCTTATGTAGACCCATGTACCTCACCCTACTAATAAGAAGGCATCTTAAGTGCCCCCCATGAGTAGGATTGCATCTTAATTATATGGAGTCTGCTTGTAGGAAAACATTATCCACCCGCACATGCGGAAAGGGGGCACTCACACGTGCGGGAGGATAGCTACACACATGAATAACTGTTAGCTGTACAAGTGAGTGTGTGAGTGAGTGCAAATAAACAACCTATTGGAACATGCAGATGCAGGACGATGGGTCTAAAATACAATGGCAAATAGTCCAATTCAAAAGGAAACCAAGGTGGTCAGGACAGGACGACTTGATTAGAGCTATTTTCTGATGTCATATATGTTGTGATTCATTCAAACGGTGGATAACGATAAGATGATTATCAAATTAGGTTTAGCGTCGACTTGTTTATTGACGATTTGGATGGGAGGTATTGCCACTTTAACTTCACCGCTGGTCTGATTCACCCATTTTCAATTGCCACCATAATTTCACATTATTTGATGGATGTCACTAGTTTTTCAAAGTACTTTTTATATATATATATATATTTAATCTTGCGAATAGGTTGAGACTTTGAGACTCATAACACAACTCACACATGTGAGGTGATAGGCAATAGGAGTGGACCCAGAAATTTTGCATTGGGGGGGCCACTATGTAGGAAAAGTATTTTGGGAGTGCCACATATAAAAAATAAATGTAGTTTTTTAAATATATAGGGGTTTTTTTTTTTTTTTTTGGGGGTGGGTGGTGGGGGTGGGTGCATATGTAAAATTTTCTTAAAATCTTGTAAAGAGAAGGGTTTTTTATTTTTATTTTGGGGGGGCCATGGCCCCTGCCAGCCCCCCGTTTGGTTCCGCCGATGATGAGTACTCACAGGAGAGATAGACACTACTCCCACAAGCGAAGTGATGGAAACTCACACATGTTATTTATTTAGAATGGATATAATAGCAACGAGGACTTATCCACTACACAAGTTTCCACGCACACTTCACTGTGGGGCTTACTTGGGGATAGAACCGAGAAGATCTCTTCATCTTGTTGGAGCCCACCCATGTACAAAATATGAGTACCATCTATTCATCATAACATTTTCATAAAAAAGCCAACTAGTCTGGCTTTTTAAAAAATTGACCTGTTGATCAAACGATGTAGTTCATTCAAATGGATGTAAAACAAGGGACCAGTGTATTGAGGGATCCCATGAGGGTGGTCCATTCTGATGGATCATCAAGTGGGCCCCCACTACGAGAGGTGCATATTGTGCATTAGGCATGCATGAAATAGTTTCCGATAAAGTTATATTCTCAAAACTATCAACAAAATTAAGAATCCTTTTGAGAATGTGATATGAAGGTTTGTAAAAAAGTTCATATCTCCAAGAAGTTTCCATTTTCGCTGCTGTTCTTATTTTTAAATATTTTACTTCAAAAGCTACTTTTTTTAACGACAGTTTTCCATTTCTATCCCAACAACAAGCTCTCAATTTTTTTACAAAAATGCCAGCATTTTCTAAAAACTAAAATTTCCAAATTGGAAGTATGCCATGACTTCAGCATTAGGATGGTACCGCCGATTTTTTAATCTCGATGGCAAAGTTTGAGTGGCTTACTGTCTTAAAACACTTGGAACTAACTATCCATACAAAATTAGGTACATAATTATGGTCTTGACTATAAAATAGTCTTAGAACTTTTCATAAAAGAAGAAGAGAAAATCATTTAATTGAGAACTCCCAGATACACAACAATCAAGGGAGACAGGGCACGAAAAAAAAAAAAATGGACCCATATAAAGAAGATGTGAAACATAAGGCGGATTAAATGATGCTGGTTTTTAGTAATAAATCCCCATCAAGGTCTGAAATAATCTAAATAAGGTAAACTTGGCTTCATTCTTAAACCAAAGGGCATGGATAGAACAGATTAAAGATGCTCTCCGAATAAAAAAATAATAAAAACGAACATTTTAAATAGAGATTTTTATCAAATAATTAAGCTTATATTATAATTAATCCATTATATGAAGAATAACATCAAAATCTCCATTTAGTTGTTCGTATTATTTTTTTTGACAAAATTACCATAGTTGACGATATCGCCAACTAAGTTGGCGATATCGTCAACTTCCGGTATTTAAACTTACGAATTTTTTTCATCTTCTTTCTCAAACACTCCTCTCTCTTTCTCCCATTCATCCGTTTCATGGGTTCCTTACTACCATTTCTCATAGATCTTTCTTAAATCTAGTTTATGAAATTAATCATCAACAATAGGTATATTCATTTTTCTTATTTTTCTTATTTTTTTGTGCTTTCCCTCATTCTTATTAGATAAAGGAGGGATTTTTAAGCAACAAGGTGAGTTTGTTCTACTTCATGTATTCTTCCAAAACATTACTAGTGCATTGTTATTGACGTGCACTAGAACGTTGGCATAATGCCATGTTAATTCAATGCAAATGGTAGCCTTGATGAGTCAAATTATTGGGCAATTGGGATTCTTGTACATTAGTGCACTTATCATGATTTATTCATTTAGTAAGTGATCTTAGATGGAGAAGGCCAGAGGAGAATTGGAGTTGTGAGTTTATGAAATAGTGCTTCATTGTAGTTATTTACCAATTCTCAATTTCCTTAGAAAACAAATGCCAATTGCCACATATGTGGCAATTAGCATTTGTTTTCTAAGGAAAATGAGACCTAGTAATTAACTACAATGAAGCATGTACATTTACAAAAATAAAAAATAAAAAAAAATTATGCATAGCAGCACCATTTCATAAAGTCCCAACTCCAAGTCTCCTTTAGCCTTCTCCATCAAAGATCACTTGCTAAATGAATAGATCATGATAAGTGCACTAATGTACAAGAATCCCAAGTGAAGCTCACAATCCTTAATAGTGCAACTCATTAGTTGGTTGCTTATGTGATACATATGCACACAATGACACTTGTATGTTTTGTTCATATGGTCATATGGATTAGTTGTCCATGTGGGAATATATTGGCTCTTTGCTATGGAATTAGAAATGCATTTTGTTATTCAATTAATAGGTTATAGACTGCTATAGTTCGGGATTTTTTTTTAAAGATAGTTCAAGATTTATGGGTTGTATGATTGGATTTTTGAAATATATGGAGTATTGATTCTTGATTGGACTTGTTTTCCTCTAAAGCTTCCAACATTCAACTTCTGTATCATCAATTTAACCAAACTCATTAATAATTAGTATCAATTCTCTCAATGTTTTAACAGTCTATCAAGTAAAAATCCAGGCCCTTAACCAAAAAGTTGCTTGACTTGGGTTTAGCCCGCCTTCAAGCATTGGACATGTCAATTGAAAAACAATTTCAATTAGAAATTACAAGACAATTGTACAGAGAACCGTGAGCACTAACAAGCGAATAAAAAGTCTAAGACTAACCCCATCTATAGCATATGTCACTATTCATAGATGCCTATTGTAGCATGGAACATGTGGTGGTTTGTGGCAACACAAAACTTAGAAAATTCATGGAAACAAGCTGTGACAACTATTCACACTTCCCAAATATGGTGCATTCCAAATTCACAATAAGCCCATTAGCATGAGTAATGATATCATCCAAACTGCTGACTAAAGATACATTATCAGGCAAAATTAGCAACAAAAGGGGATTCTAGTCATTCTTTCCTACACAACCATTTTAGAGGCCTAAAAAGTGCAGAAATACTTAAAAAAAAAAAAACTTGGCAAAGCTAGAGATAGAAATGAAAAGAGCCAATATATGGCAATTAGCATTTGTTTTTTAAGGAAAACGAGAATTGGTAAATAACTACAATGAAACACCATTTCATAAACTAACACATAGTAACACCATTTCATAAACTTACAACTCCAAGTCTCCTCTAGCCTTCTCCATCTAAAATCATTTGCTAAATGAATAGATCATGATAAGTGCACTAATGTACAAGAATCCCAAGTGCTCAATAATTTGACTCATCAACAAAGGCTACCATTTGCATTGAATTAACATGGCACTATGCCAACGTTCTAGTGCACGTCAATAACAATGCATTAGTAATATTTTAGAAGAATAAATGAAGTAGAACGAACTCATCTTGTTGCCTAAGAATCCCTCATTTATCTAGTAAGAATGAGGGAAAGCACAAAAAAATAAGAAAAATAAGAAAATGAACATACATGTTGTTGAAGATTAGTTTCATAAACTAGATTTAAGAAAGATCTATGAGAAATGGTAGCAAGGAACCTATGGAACGGATGAATGGGAGAAAGAGAGAGGAGTATTTGAGAAAGAAGATAAAAAAATTTGTGGGTTTAAATACAGGAAGTTGACTTGGCGATATCGTCAACTGCGGTAATTTCGTCAAAAAAAATAATACAAACAACTAAATAGATATTTTGATGTTATTCTTCATAGAATGGATTAATTATAATATAAGCTTAATTATTTGGTAAAAATCCCTTTTAAATATTTGATATTGAAATCAAAATTTTTATATTCCGCAGTTGGCTAAGATCATTGCTTAAAAACCTGAAATCGTAGTTTCAAACTTGCGCTCTTTTGCTGGTGCCACTTTCCTTTCCGTGTGTCGGAGATAATTTATTTTAAAAGAGATTGTAGGCGGTAAAAACGACACCTACTTAGATTGATATGAGATCGAGGTAAACTTCTTGAGACAGGGAATACTGAACGCCAAGAACCTGAAAAGGAAGGAAAAAGGCTAGAGTCAGAGCCCCTGGTTGCCGTGAGCCGAAGGCGCTCCGATGCCTGAGTTAGTTCTGAGAAAACTAAACAGGAGGAGGAAGAAGGGAATGAGACGATGTGGAGGGTATTGTGAGTTGTGTATCACGTACCTTCATGGGGCTGATCCCTTGTGTATATATGTGGGCATTCCTCGTTCATTCTCTCTGTGAGTGGGGGTAGGTGGGGGTGAGGTCCCATCGGTCCTTACCCTGACAGGTAGCGGTAGGTGAAAAAGGCAACATCCCATCCTTACTTTCCATGCCTTCAGTCAGTTGATGTAAAGGGCTGATAAAGCTAACTTCTTATCGCCATAAATGAGCGATCCTATCGCCATAAATGAATGCTCATATCTGTCAGGGCGTGCCGCATTTCCCGAAGGAAGGTGGCGACCCACTCTGCCTTCAACATTTTGGTCCGAGACTAAGAATGGCTTGGCCGTGCTGTGCTTTTATACTGGGTTAGCATTTACGCTGAGCTGCCGAACCGTGCCGCAGCGCTGGTACTCTTGACCGAGCTACCGAGCTGACGGGCTATGACCACAGAGGCCGAGGTGATCAGCGAGTCCCGCCGTAATCTTTGCTTAATTTCGTCATTACGGTGTTTTACCCACACAATTGCCCCCTAGCTTTTGACTTCTGAGAGCCTTCCAGCTCGAGGAGGTCAGAAGCTTGATGACTATATAGCTGGTTTCGCTACCGAGCTCGAGTGAGGGTTACCGTCATATGAGGGAGATACCGGGACGGGGGAGCTTCGGATCAGGAGGGTCCCCCCTAGGCCTGGTGGCTATCGCTAACGTACGGTCCCCTTCGAGATGTCTCTTCGCCTGTCCAGGATATTTAATAGCCCTTGGATATCGCGCCGATGGTGGCACGCGCCGATGGTGGCACGTGTCGCCTCTTTCGGCTGCCACGCAATTACTTCGAGGAGACGTTAGGGCTGCCAGACGGGACGTTAGGGCTAGTTGAGGGGATGCCTCTTAAAGGCTCTTCTCGAAAGTCGAAACGATGTCTCTGGTCCTTATAAATCAGGGCGTCTCCTTCGTCTTCGCTTTCTTCTACTATTCTCCAAATTTTTACTGCGCCCTGCGAGAGAACCTCTCCGTCGTCTGCGAACTTCCGACGATCCTGCTTGTGCAGTTTCCTTTTGTAGGACTTCTTTCCGTTTTCCTCGTCTTTTCTTTTTAGGTAGACCCTCGTCTGAGTTGAGAATGGGGGTCTATAGACATCTGTTAGGAGACCCAGGTTCCATAGATTATTTTAGGGATGCATACAAGATCCCCGCCAATGTGGAGGTCCGACTAGATGGCCCTGATGACGGCCTCGCCTATCGTAATGGCTGGATGCTGATCTGGCTTGTTTCTGTAGTGGAAGGAGGGGTCCGCTTCCCCCTGCACCCACTGGTCCGGGACTGCCTCCTGGAGTGGAGGTTGTGCCCATGCCAACTACTTTCCAATGGATACAAAATCATAATAAGAGTGGTGCGGCTCAACCAGATTCTGAGAATCGGCCTCGGTGTCCCGGACATCGAGGACACGTATGACCTCTGCAAATCCGCAGAAGGGGACACTTATTACCTCCGGCTGAGGGTCCGCCGAACTGGGTTTGTGACCGCGCTGGAGGACTCCAACAAGTACCGGGCGAAGACCGAGTACTCGTCAGAGGAGGATTGGAGTTTGGTGAAGCGGAGCCTGCCACCACGGTCCGGGTTCCTCGAAAAATAGGAACTCCTCCAAGTAAAGACCGAAGTCCTTTCGGTTTGCAGTTCTCTCCTTTCTTTCTACGTCTGGCTCCTGACACAGTTTTGTCTATGCAGATTTCCGCGAAAAGAGGGAGCTTGTGAGGAAGAACCACTGGAGGGTGAACAGCGCGTGGCACGAGAAGGTGAGAAACTACCGCGGCCACAACTGTCGTGCTGCGTGGTCTCTCCTAGGGTACGTGCCCCACTACAGGTCCTTCAACACCTCCAGAAGGGTGTCGGGAATAGACTCCGTGCTGAGCGGAGAAGGCATCAGCTAAGGACCAGCGACAACCACGGTACTCGGCTCGGCGGCAATAACCGTTGCGATTCCTTCCGAACGTTCGATTGAGTCTGGAGACCGTGCTCCAGCAATCTCCGTCACGGAGCTTGTCAGGACCTCGGGAGCCGAGCCCCAGCCTTCTAGAAGGAGGAGGCTAGTAGCTTCCAGCTCCGAGGAAGAGGAAGAAGAGGAAGGAATGCTACGCCAGCGCGGGCGGCGTTACGCCGCAGAAGATCTGTCTGTGGCGGCCTTCGGGGACATTGGAGGCGAGGTCCGGGATCCCCCACAGGCAGTGGTTGCGACGACTCCGGCATTTGTGGGTGGAACTCCTGCCCCAGATGCTGAGACAGTCCGTACAGCCGCGACCGAGGCTGCTCGGCCTGACGTGGCAGAGATCGCCTCAGCTCTGCCTCCGGCCATCGTCGTGGATGACCCACCCTCTGATCATGCTGTGGGGGCTGGAGGTCGGGCTCGCTCCACTGAGGTCGCTGAGGGCGGGCGACCCGAGAAGAGAGCAAGGGTTGAGGCCTCGCCTGGCCCCTCCTCACCTCCGCCTGCTAGCGGGACGATCTTGCCTCCTCCTCTGGCTCCGTGGAGGCTGGCCATCGAGGAGGTTCTGGGGAGGCAGCTGGTCGAGACAGACCGCGCAACCGATCCCCAAGTGGTCGCAGCGCTGGGACGAGCCTGCGCCCTTCCTCAAGACATGGCGAGGTGGGCTGGGATGGACAACGAGTCACTCCTGCTCTCCTCGATGCGCTCTCTGGTATCGGTAAGTGCAATATTCCTCCCCCATAGCTTTTAGTCCGGTGTCATTTTATTGACTTCGGGTTCTCATCTTGCAGCTGTTGCAGAAATGCCAAATGGGCATTGAGAGGCTCGACGCAGCCGAGGCGCGGGAGGCGGAGTGGGTGGTCGAGAGGGACGAGGTGCGGGCATCCTTGGCGGCTAAGGACGCGATGCTAGCAGAAGAGGTGGCCAGAAATGTTGGCATCGTCTTCGATTTCGAGGAGTCCAAGGTCGAGGTCGAGCGCCTCAAGGACGAGCTGGCGGACGAGAAGACCCAGAACCTCCACCTTGCCTCTGAGCTTGACGATCTCCGGATTGTAGTAAGGTGACTAGAAGACGACCTGCAAAGTGCGAAGGGGACAAACAGGAGGCTCCTCTCTCAGCGGAACCAGGCGCAAGGTTCCCTGGAGATGGCGCTGAGGGGGAAGGCGGCCGAGATTGAGTCTGCTTTGGCAAAACAAGAGGCTAGGCTCAAGGAGGAGTTCCTCGCTGAGCATAACTCCATCATGGGGGAGGAGGTCGGCAGGCTGTCCGCCGACTACAAGGCTCAGCTGCCAGGGATCCGGGACCGAGCCTGGGAGCTTGGGTGGAAAGCAGCCTTGAACAAGGCTGGGGTCCCCGAAGATAGCCCTCTCTTTCTAAATCCCCCAAAATCCCCTTGCTCGGACTCGGAACTCGTAGCCGCATCTCGGGCTTCCTCTTGCCTTCCTCCGCAAGCCTGTCCGGAGGCGAGCGCCGCCCCCGGGGCGCCCCCAGAGGCTCCAGCTGCCAGCGCCGATCCTGAGGGCTCCCAAGCGCCCGCGGTCGTCGAGGCCCTTTTGAAGCCGTCGCTCCCGAGGCTAACGTTCCTGAAGTGAGCGCGATCGTCTCTGAAGCTACCCTGACCGCTCCCGAGGCCAGCGCAGTCGTGGCCGAGGTCCCTCCTGAGGTTCCTCCAGAGATTGACTGCAATGTGGAAGCTGCAGCCCTCTGAGGCTTTTTGTAATTTTTCTTCTATTGTATCTCCATTTATCTTGTAATCAGGATCTTCGATTAATAAAAACTTTCTTCGCATTTTGGCTTTCTTTCTCCTTGTCTCTAATGAAATGGGTGTGGTCGACTTCATGTCGCAATGCTTTGTTTAAGTTGTTGGTCTGGATAACCGAACTCCTGGCCATTCTCAAAATTGGACATGCACCCATGACCGAGACTTGGTGTATGAACCGTGGTCTCAGTCGGCTGTGCACCCACACAATCTCCCCCTAGCTTTTGACTTGAGGGCTCATTCGAGTAGGTCGGAAGCTGAGTAGCTTTGTCAGGCCGGCACTGCCACTGATCTTAAGAGTACCCGGAGTGTGAAGCATTGCCGAGATGGTGGAGTCTCGGTTCAGGGAGGGTTCCTCCTTATCACCTTTTGCTGACGTGGAGCGACTCATCGAGGTGTCTCTTCGCCAGTCGAGGCATTTGTCCTTTCGTCTGTCGAGGCATTTATCCTCTCGTCTGTCGAGGCGTTTATCCTATCGTCTGTCGAGGCATTTAATAGTCCTCAGGAAATGCGGCGCCGGTGCCACGTGTCGCTTCTCCGAAGGGCACGCAATCATATCTGTAGGACGCCTGGGCTGCCCGAGATGGCGTTAGGGCTGTTCGAGGTAATGCCTCATTAAAGGCTTCTCTTGAAATCTGAAACGGCGCCCCCAACCCTTATAAATTAGGGCACCTTTTCCGTATTCATTCTTTTCGATCTTCCAGAGCTTCTGTTGCATTCTGTTGAAGAACAATACTGCTTGTGAGCGTTTCTGTTTGCACGGCCTTCCATCGTAGGACTTCTTCCTTCCATTTTCTCCCTTTCTAGTAGGTAGTTCTTCGTTTAGGGTAGAGAATGGGCATTTACAGGCACTGGCTGGGGGACCCACTATCCATAGGCTTGTTCAGGGAGGCATACAAGATCCCTGCTAACGTAGAAGTTAGGCCAGACGGCCTTGATGACAGCATCTCATATAGCGACGGCTGGATGCCATGTTGGCTAGTGTCCGTCGTGGAGGGAGGAATCCGGTTCCCTCTTCACCCACTCGTTAGGGATTGTCTCCGGGAGTGGGAGTTAAGCCCTTGCCAGCTACTTCCCAACGGGTATAAAATCATCATGGGAGCAGTGCGGCTGAATGAGATTCTTGCAATCAACCTCGGTGTCCCGGACATCGAGGAGGCATATGACCTCTGCAAAATCCGCAGAAGGGAGTACCTATTACCTCCGGCTGAGGGTTCGCCGAACTGCCTTTGTGACCGCGCTGGAAGACTCCAATAAATATGCAGGAGAGGACCGAGTCTTTGTCAGAGGGGCATCGCATTCCATGGTCGTGGGAGCTCCTTCCCCTCCATGTCTTCAAGTCGGTAGGCAGATCTCCCAGCTGTTGAAGTTATTATGAACGGTCCCTGCCAGTTGGGCGCCAGCTTGCCTTCGTTTGGATCTCGGTCGCGGGGAAGTGTTTTCTTTAAGACTAGCTCTCCCATCCCGAATTTTTTCTCCTTGACTTTCGGGTTGTATCCCCTGGCCAACTGTTGTTGATAGGCGGCCAGGCGGATAGCTGCCGCCTCTCTTCGTTCTTCAGCCAAGTCAAGCTCTCGCGCCACGCTCAGATCATTGAGGCCCTGGTCACAGAGTTCCAACCTCAAGGTCGGGAGGCCGACCTCAAGGGGAATGACTGCTTCAATGCCGTAGGCAAGGGAGAACGGGGTAGCCGAGGTGGAGCGCCTTGGAGTAGTTCGGTAGGCCCATAGAACACTTGACAGCTCCTTTGCCCATCGACCTTTGGCTCGGTCGAGTCTCTTTTTAATTCCGTCGAGGAGCACTTTGTTCGAGATCTCGGCCTGACCATTGCTTTGAGGATACGCCGGGGTGGAGTAGACATTTCGAATGCCGTACTCTTGGCAGAAGCTCTTGAAGAAGTTGGAATCGAATTGCGTTCCGTTGTCGGAAACGAGAGTTCGGGGAATTCCAAATCTCGTGATGATGTTCTTCCACACAAAGTTCTTTGTGTCTAATTCGGTGATGGAGGACAGGGGTTCAGCTTCGACCCATTTTGTGAAGTAGTCTGTGGCCACTATCAACCATCTTTTGTTCCCTGGAGTTCGGTGGAGTGGTCCAACGATGTCCAGGCCCCACTGGGCGAAAGGCCATGGACTGGAGAAAGGGCTCAGGTCCTGGGCTGGCTGGTGGAGAGAGTGAGAGAACTTCTGGCACTTTTCGCATTTTCTGGCGTAGAGCTGGGCGTCTTTCTGTATGTACGGCCGCCAGTAACCTTGGCTGATAGCTCGGTACGCAAGAGACCGACCTCCTATATGACTGCCGCAGATTCCTTCGTGAATCTCGTAGAGGAAATCGTCGACTTTGCTGGGGTAAACGCACTGGAGGTAGGGCCCCGTAAATGACTTCCTATAGAGCCTACCGTCTGGGGAGAGCCAGAACCGGGTCGCCTTTAACCTAACTTTACGAGCTTCAGTCCTGTCCTTGGGTAGCTGGTCGTCCTTTAGGTATGCAACGATGGGGTCCATCCAGCTCGGGCCGAGATCAAGGCACATGAGCTGCCGAGGTTGCTAGAGGTCGATGCTGGGCTCTCGAAGCGTTTCTATTTCAATAGTTCTTTTATTACCGGCTTCAACAGCCGAGACGAGGCTGGCAAGGGCGTCTGCATGAGAGTTGGATTCTCTGCCGATCTGCCGAACCTCGGCCCTTTCAAACTGGGAAAGAAGTCTCCTGGCGTGGGCGAGGTAGGCCGCCATCCTGTCGTCCCGAGCTTGGTAGTCTCCGTTGAGCTGGCTTGCCACCAGTTGAGAATCGCTGAAAACCACTATGGATCGAGCTTCCAAGATTTTGGCACTGTTAAGTCCGGCAATGAGCGCTTCATACTCAGCCTCGTTATTGGATGCCTTGAAACCGAGTGTCAGAGCTTGTTCGATGACGAGGCCTTCTGGGGACTGGAGGACTATGCCAGCGCCAGCTCTTTTGGATGTTGAGGATCTGTCGACAAAGACTTTCCAGGATGAGTCCAGAAGCTCTCTCCAGGACTGTTCTTGCTCGGTCTCGGTGACAACCTTTGCACCCCTATCGCCCCCTAGTTCGGTGTCGAGCGAGGTCGGTGCCGAACTCTGAGGAGTAAATTCCACGATAAAGTCCGCTAGGACTTGAGCTTTGATGGTTGTTCTGGGCTGATAGCTGATGTCATATTGCCCCAGTTCGACAGCCCATTTGGAGATCCGTCCGGAGAAGTCTGCCTTCCGGAGGAGAGCCTTCAGTGGGTATTCTGTTACGACCACTATTGTGAAGGTTTGGAAGTAGTGGGAGAGCTTTCGCGAGGCGCCAACGAGCGCCAAGGCGAGCTTTTCGAGCTGCAAGTACCGGGTCTCGGCGTCCAGCAAGATTTTGCTCGTGTAATAAATAGGCTTTTGTTGGCCGTTGTCCTCTCTGATGAGCACCGAGCTCACTGCATGGTCCGAGACCGACAGGTACAAGTACAGTACCTCGCCAATAGTCGGGGTTGACAACAGCGGTGGAGAAGGAAGGTAGTGTTTAAGCTGTTGCAACGCCTGAGAACAATCCGACATCCATTGGAACTTGGAGCCCTTTTACAAGAGTTGGAAGAAAGGTCTGCATTTGTCCAAAGCTCGGCTGATAAATCGGTTCAGGGCGGCAGCCATTCCGGTCAGCCGCTGAGCTTGTTTTGCCGAGGTCGGACACTGGAGCTCCTGGATTACGGTGATCTGGTCAGGGTTCACTTCGATCCCCCTTCTTGTGACCAAGCTCCCTAAGAACTTGCCGAAACCGACACCAAAGGCACACTTGGATGCATTCAGCTTCAACTGGAATTGGCGAAGGATGTCAAAAATCTGGCGGAGGTCGGTCAAGTGGTCCTGCGACCTTTTGGATTTGAAGACCATATCATCGATGTAGACCTCCACCGTCTTGCTGAGCTGGGCTTGGAACATCTTTGTCACTAACCGCTGGTATGTCGCTCCCGCATTCTTTAACCCGAAGGGTATCACCTTATAACAATAGGTGCCCCTGGGAGTGATGAAAGCTATCTTGTCCTGGTCTGCCGCATACAGGGGGATCTGATGGTACCCCCGGTAGGCATCCAGGAAACTCATTCGGTCGTGTCCGGCAGTGGCGTCGATGAGCTGGTCTATCTTTGGAAGATGGAAGTTGTCTTTGGGACAAGCCTTATTGAGGTCGGTGAAGTCCACGCAGACCCTCCATTTTCCCGTCTTCTTTTTTACCACCACGGTGTTGGCCAGCCACTACGGATAGTGGACCTCCTTTATTGCGCCTTCCTCGAGGAGCTTCTGAACTTCCTCAATCACGGCCTCGGTCTGCGGGACCCTAGTCCGGCGCAGTTTTTAAAGCATGGGCTTATGGTTGGGATCCACCTTTAATTTATGGCACATGACTGTCGGGTCAATGCCGGGCATCTCATAGGGTGTCCAGGCAAAGACCGCTTTATTCTCCACGAGGAGGTCAAGCAGTTCTGTCTTCTCAGACTCGGGGAGCTGGCTTCCAATGAGGAAGAATCTGTTTGGGTCGGCGGGATCAATGTTGACCTTGGTGAGGTCCTCGATGCTTTTCTGCGCTGGAACCCTGCCGACGTTCTCGAGCTCGGCCTCTCTGTCCAGTTCGACCACATTGACTTGGGATGGCTCGGCCTCGCCAGGCAGCACGGCCAGCAAGCATTGCCTCGCCATGTGCTGGTCACCTCTGATGGTGATCACATCCGTTCAGCCAGACCGGTTTTCCAAAGGGAATTTGAGTTTCTGATGGCTGGTGGAGGGCACCGCCTCCATGCTATGTAGCCACGTCCTCCCCATTATAACATTATATGGGGAGGGGACGTCGACTACTAGAAAGTCAACTTGCCTGCAGGCGCCATCCACTTGGACTCTGAGGGAGATCTTACCCTTGGGATAAACAGGCTTGGAGCTGAAGACGACCAGAGGGGTACGGGCAGCCTGGAGGTCTTCGTCCTTAAGTTTTAACTTCTTGAAGCAATCATAGTACAGGACTTCGGACGAACTGCCAGGGTCGACAAGGGCTCTCTGAACCAAGAAGTTCTGCAGCTTCAAGGTGAGCACTAGAGCGTCGTTATGTGGGAGCTCGACGTCTTCCAAGTCCTTGTCAGAAAACCATACTCTGACCCCCTCCGTTTTGGCTTTCTTCGCGGCCGGCTCTGGTGCCGCAGTCAGCACCTGCTTCTGATGGGAGGTGCGCCTAGCATCGACGCGAGCCTGAGAGCTCCTCTTGGGTGGGGCGGCGAGGTGAATGACATTGATGATGCCTTCTGGCTCGCTGTCCTGATTGTCAGCGTCTCGCCGTGGAGGTCGGTCATCACCTCGGCCTTCCTCCTTGATGTAATCCCTGAGGTGCCTCTCCTTGACGAGGTTCTCCAGGTGGGATTTGTAGCTCCTGCACTCGTCGGTTCTGTGCCCGTTTTGCTTGTGGTATGCACAGGACTTTGGTCCCGGGAGGAGGGGTCAGTTGTCATCGGCCGCAGCCACTTGAAGAAAGGCTGCGCTTTTATTTTATTGAGGAGCCTATAGATTGGCTCCTTAAAGATGGTATTTACTGCCACGTAGGAGGCCACCTCGTGGCTTGACCTTCTGCCGTTCCCCGATGTCGCTGCCGAAGTAGAGGGGGTTCAGCGCTGATCCGAGGACCGGGCCTTGCGCCAATCCGGGGACGGATCTCTGCGACGATCCTCCCTCCTGGAGGACCTGCTATCTCTCTTGGCTGGTTGGTTTTTCTTGGCGAGGCCGAAGTTTTCGCGACCTCACACCTCGTCTTCTTCTGCCAGTATGAACCGATTCGCTCGGGTCATCAGCTCTTTCATAGTGGTCACGGGATACATGACCAACTGTGCCCGAAGCTGGATGCCCGGCCGCAGAGCCAGCTGGAAGGACTTCACTGCTAACTCTTCAGAAGCGCACTCGGTCTGGCTGTAGACAGTCCAGAACCGACGAGCGAACCGGGTGACACTCTCGTCTTCCTGCATCCGGAGGGCCATTAGGTCAGCATCGGTCTTCGGAACGAGGCGATGAGCCTGGAATTTTTCCAGGAAGGAGGTCCGGAGCTGCCGCCAACTGGAGATGGAGCATTCAGGAAGCGAGCAGAACCACCGCAGGAGGAGATCCGCCAAACTGGAGGAGAAAACTCGACAGTTTAGGGAGTCGTCGTCCCCCCAGACCGACATCCTCTGGACGTAATGTCGGAGGTGAGCTGCAGGGTCCGAGGTTCCGTCATACAGGGCGAACCTCGGGACTATGAACTTCTCGGGGAGTGAGTATTTTCTTATCTCCCTAGAGAAAAGAGACGCGCCAGTGTCCTTAGCTTCAAAGGCGCTATACTGGTCTCGGACGATACCAGCAGTCTCCATATTCTAGCGGATCGTCTGCTTCACCCGCTAGTCGATCAATTGCTTCAGCTCTTCATCTTCCGAAACCTGGCGTTGCTTCTTCGGCCCTTCATGCACGTAACTGCTGCTGGAGCCTTTTTCTCCGTGGTCTCGGTCGCGCCTCTTATTATTGAGGACGTGCCTTAGGTCTCGTCCGCAGTCCAGGCGCCTGGGTGGTGGACTCGAACCCCTTTTGTCCTCGAGCTGTAGCTTGAGCTGCCGGATAAGCTCATGCTGCTCCTGAATGAGGCGGTTCTGAGACCTGATGTCATTCAGGCGGGGGTCTTCGTTTTGATCGAGGCTGGCTTGATGGTGTGAGTGGGATCCAGCCCGCGCTGACTTCTCGCGTGGCTTGGTGACTGACTTGTCGCCTTGCCTGGCCTGCTCGTGGCTATGGCAAGGCTGTTCCGGAGGTGGGACGTCGCGAAGGGAAGGCATGGTCACTCCCCTAGACCGTGACTGTGTCTAGATCGTGGGAGACCTCCCCCCTGACCTCCTTTGTTGAGGGGGTGGAGGTGGAAGATTCTGCGCCAGCGTAGGCTGTATGGACAGAGCCTTGCCTTTGGAAGGTCCTTTGCCATTTCTGGTTTTTGGAGGTATGGTGTTTACAAGCTTTTAGTTCAGCTTCCCACAGACGGCGCCAAACTGTAGACGGTAAAAACGACACCTACTTAGATTGAGATGAGATCGAGGTAAACTTCTTGAGACAGGGAATACTGAACGCCAAGAACCTAAAAAGGAAGGAAAAAGGCTAGAGTCAGAGCCCCTGGCTGTCGTAAGCCGAAGGCGCTCCGATGCCTGAGTTAGTTCTGAGAAAACTAAACAGGACGAGGAAGAAGGGAATGAGACGATGTGGAGGGTATTGTGAGTTGTGTATCGCGTACCTTCATGGGGCTGATCCCATGTGTATATATGTGGGCATTCCTCGTTCATTTTCTCTGTGAGTGGAGGTAGGTGGGGTGAGGTCCCATCGATCCTTACCCTGACAGGTAGCGGTAGGTGAAAAAGGCAACATCCCATCCTTACTTTCCATGCCTTCAGTCAGTTGATGTAAAGGGCTGATAAAACTAACTTTTTATCGCCATAAATCAGTGATCCTATCGCAATAAATGAATGCTCATATCTGTCAGGGCGCACCGCATTTCCCGGAGGAAGGTGGCAACCCACTCTGCCTTCAACATTTTGGTCCGAGACCAAGAATGGCTTGACCGTGCTGTGCTTTTATACTGGGCTAGCATTTACGCCGAGCTGCCAAACCGTGCCGCTGCGCGGTACTCTTGACCGAGCTGCCGAGCTGACGGGCTATGACCACAGAGGCCGAGGTGATCAGCGAGTCCCGCCGTAATCTTTGCTTAATTTCGTCATTACGGTATTTTACCCACACAGAGATAAACACCCTCATCAACAACAACAACAACAATAATACTAACAACTTTTTTTGCCATGTGGAAAAATATTTGCAAGATTTTGTAAACTATATTTTGTAGGGCATTAGAATTCGAATGAACCGACGTTGAATCGAGAATTTGCCCCCCAACTAAACTACGGTCCCGTCGTGAGTTTCTAACCGACTGCTTTCAAAAAGGTCACTTTCCCGGCATATATTCCAAAGTCCAAGCCCTAGTCAAGCTGCAGTACCTTCTGCTCCTTTTCTACATTTCCACAGTACCTTCTGCTCCTTTTCTACATTTCCACAGAAAACATAAGACCACCACGCAAACAAGAATAAGCGAAAAAACTGCAAATCAAGGAAGAAAGAAGGGGAGAGAGAGAGAGAGAGAGAGAAATGGCATTGGCAGGTCTCTACAGGCGAATTCTTCCATCTCCTCCTGCAATCGAGTTTTCTTCTTCGGAAGGAAAGGTGTTTTCTCATTTTCCTCGATTTCCCAATCTCTTTACCTTTCTCAATTCTGGTGGGCTTTCAATCTTAATTTCATGGATTCTCCATTCAGTCCCATTTTGCCTTTTAATTGATTCAGGGTTTTAGAATGCTGCATTGATTTGTTATTTCAATTTTTTTTTTTTTTTACAACTGCTGTTCAACTGCATTGAATTTCCCCCATTTCTGCTGGAGATATTTTAAGTTACCATAGGTTTTTTTTCAAAGTTGTTAGATCTTAGATTTGACTGGAGTTTTTATGTACACAATCTGTATTATCACTTATTCTGTGTTAGATCTTAGATCTTGATTATGGAACTTAATTATCACCTATTGCAGGTAGTTTCAAAGGTCTGGACTAATTTTATGTACACAATCTGTTTGAATAAATGTGAAAAAGAGAACATATGGTACATAAGTATGGTGTAGCCTTTGCACCTCATGTGTGAGGCATAAGCCTCCTTGCTGCATTATAGCCGTTTGCAGCGTACAACTCGGCCATATTAACGCGTGCATCCCAGCTTTAAGTCTCAGTTATAATATTCTTTTAAGACTTTGAGGTGAAATTGAAAGAGTCTTTCCATGGGGCAGGATGTATGCCACAGGCATCAATGTTTAAGCGTTCTACACATGTATGGGAGAAATGAATGGATCTAGAAAAAAAGAATGACTTGTCCATATCCGGGCACATATATGGCTTACCTGATGATCTGGTAACTTTTTGCGAGGACAGGTTCAAATCGAGCTTGTGGTGCATGGATTCTTTGAAATGAGCATGTGCCTGTAATAGGGATACGTTAGATAGGGCACTATGACAATTTAGACATTGTTTTGTAATTGAAAAATATTGATGAGCCTTTTCCTCTTTTGGTAGTTAAATATGAGATTGAAATGTTTATTACTTGATTGTTTTATAGTTATCAATTCCATTCTGGCCTTCTTTATGCTTTGACACTATAGGGGATCCTTTTGGCGTTCTAGTCAATTCCGGTGTTCTGATCCAAAAACGGCACGACTGGAAATTGAAACATATATAAAAGAATACCTAAAATTGATCCTAGTTGTCCTACAGTTGTTGGAATATTGTATAATCTCTATCAGTATCATTGAAGAGTGCGTCCCAAGTCCCAACCCCCCAATAAAGACGCCTTATTTATGTTCGCTAAAAATCAAAAGCAAAATCATGTATACCTTGAGCATCAGCGTAAAAAAAAGAAGACTCCCTCCATGCATATTGGCAAGATGCAGCACATGCAATGTTATGGACTTGTGGCGCATTCATGGCCTTGTTATTAAAGACTGGATGGGTTTTTGTGGTGCTGATCTTAAGCGCGAGGTTGCAACACAGGCACATTCTTGTCTTATCTATAATTCTGGCAATTAATTATAATTGGGAATGCCGACATTCGCCATGTAGTACATGCACTTGCTCAAGTTCATGCATGCTTCTTGTATAAATTCACTTTTTTTTTTTTTTTTTGGGTCACTTGTTTGCATGTAATATCTTGTAATCTTAACTAAAATTGAATAGAATACAGTAATCCAACCCCAAAATGATGTAATAAGGCTGAGATGATGATGTGATTTGTTGTTAGTTGTCACATTTTCATGACATTTGTTTCTTTATCTTGGTTATTTTATCTGTTTTGCGGCTTACCTATGTTTCTGCACTCTGATCTCTGGATCCTTTTTATAAAATAGTTTACAGCTGACTTGAGACGAAAAGGGCCGAACTTGATATTTCTGCTTTAAAAGACTAACTATAGCAGTGGTGTGACTCTCACGCTATGTTTGGGGAGGGGGGAGGGGGGAGGAGCGGGGAGGGGAGGGAAAATTAATTTTACCTCCTCTTGTTTGGATAGTCAAAAAGTAGGGGAAAGAAAAGTGAAAAAGCGTAATTTTGTTTGTTTGTGAGGTAGAGAGACAATTACCATTTTATCCTTACTTTTGCAAAAAGATAAGAAACAAAAAGCAGTTTAGTAATTTGACAAAAAATCCCCTCTTTGCCTCATATACAACACACCCCACCCACCCCACCCCACCCCACCCCCCCCCCCCCCCCCCCCCCCCCCCCCCCCCCCCCCCCCCCCCCCCCCCCGGGTTTTGAAGGGAAAATTTTGGAGTGGGCACCACAGTAGTTTTACCCTCAAATCCCCCTCCCCCATTTTTCCCTCCCCACTTCCCAAACACCCTCAATTTCAACATTCCTTCCATTTTCCCCTCTTTTTTTTTCCTTCCACTCATTTTACCTCCTTCCCCTCATTTCAACGATACCTCAAAGTGAGAATATTTTTAGTTTAGTTTAATTTGTTAGACTTGCCATCAAGTAAAAATGATGGCATCTATCTATTTCCCTCATTTTATTCTTTTGGTTTTGACTTTATTGATCGACTAGTTCTAATTGTGAGAGACAATGGTGAAGTCTTAAGTTCAAGTATGTAGCTACCATTTCATTGAGGAAGATGAAAGATACTCGCTCAACTTATAATATTAGTAGAGATTCCTTTTAGGTAGTTGTTTGGATTGCAAGAACCAGATTATTAAAAGACTACTGATTGCAGGATGGTTATGCTGGTGTCTATTTTCTGTCTTCTTCCTGTATGGATTTTATGCTCAATGTTACAACCACGCGGTTGCGGGTTCGAGTCATGTTACCATTCAAACAAAAGATAAAAACATGCTCTGTGATTCCTTCTTCCTTTACGTGTAGATGTATGTCTTTACACTGTTGCATTTGTTCAGTCTTTCTTTTGTTTTTCTCTTTTGAAATTTCGCAGCAACTCTTTTCTGAAGCCCTTCAAAGTGGAACCATGGAAGGCTTTTTCAAGTTAATTTCGTACTTCCAAACACAATCTGAGCCTGCATACTGTGGATTAGCCAGCCTTTCTGTTGTCTTGAATGCCCTTGCCATTGATCCAGGAAGAAAATGGAAGGGTAATTCTTTGATCTTCAAACTGTTTTTAATTTACTTTCCTTCTTTTTTCTTTTGTGCCATTGATAACTGTTAATCTGATTGCATCTCTTTTGATATAGTAATGCATTGTAATGATTTCATTTCTAATTCTTCATCAACAATTACCGTATGATTAACATTATTTCTGGTGCAGGTCCTTGGAGATGGTTTGATGAATCTATGTTGGATTGTTGTGAACCTTTGGAAAATGTTAAAGCTAAAGGCATTACATTTGCGAAAGTTGCATGTCTGGCACAATGTGCTGGAGCTCAAGTTGAATCTTTTAGATCAAATCAAAGCACCATTGATGATTTTCGTAGACACATCATAAATTGCACAGCTTCCGAAGATTGTCATATCATCACATCATACCATAGAGCACCTTTTAAGCAGGTTGTTTTCATATACCTTTTTCTATAGTGTTTTTCCTTGGTTCATTATGGGATTTAGTTGCATACTTGCATGTACTGGGGTTTAGTTGCATACTTGCATGTACTCTCTCTGTGTGTGAGCGAGCGAGCATGCATGTCGGAGCTCTTTTAGAAGGCTTGTCACGAATCCATTTCCAAAATGGGGGCCACTTTATTTTAATTTATGTTTTAAATTGTTGCATTTAGCAATTGCATGGGGGAAACTAGAAGGAGATGATCAAGCACATTTTTTAAGGTAAAGTTTTTTGACTGCTTTCTGTAGTGGGGACAATAAAGTTGTGGGCAGTCCAGTAGGGACTACCGGCAAATATTAGTTCATCTGCATTTCTTTTCTTTAATCTTTAAACGGAGCGGAGCTCCGTGATCTAAAACTCCACCATTACAGAGATCTTAATCATAGACCGAGTATTGTGTTACAATCCAAAATAAAAGGGGAAGATAAACAGGGAAAATTTGGTTTTGTTGAGAGAACCCTACGCCTCCAAGGTAATTTATTGATGAAATTTCTAAATGCCTTATACAATCTCTATAGCCTTTCTATCTACTGTCTACATTTCCAAAATGGGAAGCGAGAAATTCGGATCTGCTAAAGTTTGTTTAGAGATTTTAGGGATAGAGGGGAGATTGAAATTTGAACATAAATTTTGAATTTTGAATCTGAGTTCAAAGAGAGGATCGTTTCATATTACTTAAACCTGGCCAATGGTAGCTTAATATTGACAGAAGATCTCTCATAAAATTTAGGCCACTGGTGTGTCATGGATTTGTGAAAAATGATGAAGGGGAATAAGTGTGGCTTTTTCTCGGACCAATTTGTTTTGGGGAGCTTGACAGAGAAGGTTTTTTTTTTTTTTTTTTTAACAGTAAAATCTTGATAATTCGGTAAAACTATTTATGATTTCATATTTGGGATTTGGTATGCACCAAGCAACCTAGAAATAAGTTACTTAATATGCACACAATTTAAACTCGCAAGCACAGAAGATCACTATGTAATATAATGATTGTAAGTATGAGATCGATCCCACGAAGACGTGATAAAATAATGTCAAAAGCAACTAAAAATCAGAATATTAAAAGAAACGATTGAATGATGAAAGGTTGAATTAAACTATCAAAAGCTAAATGTAAAGTAACCTAAAGCACACAACTAGTACTAGAATTGAAAAACAGTAATAATGAATGAACTAGGGTTTCATCTATTTCCCGAACCGATCCTATGCATGTCCCGTATTTTTCTTTAGTAAAAAATCAGAATTTATTATTGACATCTATCAACCTAGACCTTGGCATATATATCTAGATTACTATTCTCCAAACCTAATTCATGAGCGGCATACTACATGAATTGCTCATCATGTTGTAAAAACTAAGCATGGCATATGTCCTAGTCAAAACGTACATAATGCATAAAAATAATGGGAATGATAAATGCATGAGTCTAAGCATGGCATATACTTAGATTATTCATGGTTCTAAACCTTAGATGCTTAATTATCAATATCAATCAAACATAAATTAGCTACTCTTAAATTCAATTGAACATAACATGGTTGGCATGGCATATACACAACTTATCAATTAAAAACATGGTTTAGAATCTCAACTAATAAAACTGAAGATGCTGAAAAGAGACTACATAGAACTATAGGCTAGGGTTTCAACTTCCCCTAGCCCTAAAAAAAATTAGCTACTCATGTTTGGAATTGAAAATAACGTAGGAAATAAGGTCATAAGAAAAAAACTAGAAGATGATGCAGATGAAGTGGTTGGCCAGCAGCTTGCTTGATTTTTCCTCCTCCAAAAGCTCTCCAAGATGCTCCAAAGAACGCTCCTAATATGGCTTGTACGGCTGCTATCTTGTGTGATGGTGGTGGCTGGTATGACGGATGATCATGGTGCTGGATGTCCACCCCTTGTATGCCTTTTATAATTATTGCAACAGCCCTCTTTAGTAAATAGTTCCCTTGTACGTTTAGGTTTCCATCTTGCTTTACAATTAAGCTTCCTAATTGGAATGAAATAGGAGTCTTCTTTCTTGCTTAGCAAGACTTTCAAATTCTGGTCCCACTTGTTTCTTCTAGAAAATTCTTCACATGGTCCCACAAATTTAAGAATTAATTGTAAGAGATTAAATCTGAACCTTTTATAACAAAGGTGGGCCCATATGATGCATGTACAATGAGTGTGGGACCCCTTTTTGTTGACTTCTAACTTGGCTTGAACTCTTGCTCTAAACTTTCCTTATTTTTCTCCTTTTTCTTCTCCATTCTTGGGCTCCACTTGAACTTGAATTGGACTTTCTAATTTCTGAATTTCAGCTTTTGCAATGACTATGGGGCCCCCTTTGGGCGTGTAAAACATGCTTGGGATTCTTCTTTTCCTTCTTTGTTTCATCTTCCTTATTTGATTATGCTTTCTTGTTCTCCAATTCTTTCCTTCTAGTTTGAATTGTAAGTTGTCCAAAGAATTAGAAAGTAGTCTTCAAATTTGAAACAGCTTGTTTGGGACCCACCATGGCCCTTCTTAGTGATTCACGCCTAGCACTCTTCATGAATTCTTCTCTTTTTAACTCCTTTTGACCTTTACATAAAAATTAACAAAAACTATGTAAAATCAAATAAAATAACCATGACTAGCACAAGATAAATCAAATACTATGGGTCTAATTGCAAACAATTAAGTACTTATCAGGATCCTCATTAAAACTTTAAGGTCGTTTCAAGATAAATTTGCATTTTGCAAGGAAATTTTGAAAGAGATTGATTTTTTTCTGCGGTGATTTTTTTTATCTTAATATATTTGGAAGAGATAGATTTTTTCTGTGGTAATTTTTTCATCTTAATATTTCCAAGAGAATGGAATGAAGGAGCTGGTTCTTTGGCAAAGGCAGGGTTGTCTAAACTGAGATGGTGATGGAAATTTGATAGAATATAAGAAGAGATAATATAGGATTAGAGATTAGGAAGGGAATCTCAACTTGCTGTCCATTCCTTTGTAGATTCAAGTGGGGCCACACTCTTTTGATGATTATCATGATTGATGATGGGGCTTGGACACTAGCTTTGTGATTAGGTAGGGTATGACCTAATTGGAGTGAGTTGTCCTAACCTGGTCAACTCGGTGGGTTAACTAGGAACTCATTTTACTCAGTCTGGTTGAAATGAGTTGTCTGAGTCGTACTTAGCTAAATCTTAAGTGAAAAATTCAAAAAAGAAAAAGAAAAAACCCACCTATATCTTGTTGTTTGCAGCAAAGCTAAGCCTTATGCATCAGGGGTCAGAAGTATTTGAGTCTAATGGTTTTTCTTCTAGTGACTTGGAGAATATGATATAGTTTTGAAAGCAGGTTTGTCCATACATTTGGGTTGGGTTGTGGATTTTCGTCCAAAAACTGGTTGTTGGAAATTAAATGTGGATGGAAGTGCTTTGGCAGACTTGGTCTATCGAGAATCAGAAGAACAGTTTGGTGAGGGAGGAGATTGTTAGTCTTTGGGAACATAGGGAAGGGGCAACTTCGACCAGACAGAATTTTTGGCCAATAGAGAAAAATTAATACAGCTAATGAGGTCTATCACGTCCTTCAATTATTGAGGTTGATTTGCCAAATGAACTGTCATGGGCAAATGGAAAATCAAGTGTCTCTTGGTGTGTAGCTTATGTTGGCAGTTGATGATATAAGGATAATGCTGGCATGAACGGCGACAAACTGACATTATTCAACATGTGCCGCGAGAGCTCAATCAGGTGGTGGATGCTGTTGCTAATGTGGGAGTGTCATTTGTCTTGTTGAGAACTGCAAACCATTTTCCTTTATATTGTAAACAGGTCCACAATCTTTATTTACTATCACTGTTATCTCAATTTAGTTTTGTTCTCATTTTTTATCATTCATTTTTTATGTGGTATTTTTCATTTCTAAATTCTTTGTTTTTAAACTTAAAGAATACCCTTCCTACCACAGTAGTAAGTACTTCATTTTAGGTAATGGGCTTCAAAATTTTTTTTTCAGTGGTGTACTAATTGACACAGCTATGTAGAAAGTTAGCCACCATCTGGAATTGTCTGTCTGTAGGTACCTGATGACTTTATAGAAGTTTCTAATGATAATTATAAGAAATGAATTCATCAATGTGGAATTTTATTCTTCTTTAGTAATCATGATATGAATTGAATTTGAACAAATTGTATTTTGAGCCTTTTTATTTGTTTGTAATCTATTCTTTTTTTGCATTGGGCATCAATTGATAGACATCTATTTAAGAAATATTGAAATTTATTCTGCCTTAATATCAATAAAATGATACTTTAATTTGTGTTACAAATGCAATCGAATTTATGATATATTTTTTTACTGGCTAATTCATATATCATCTCATATCAGTGTATGTAAAAACACTAGCAATATCAGCCAGATTCGATCTAGCATGTCACTACTAACTTGTCCAAATTTTGATGAATGATGAGAAGATTTTATCTATCTTGCTGCAGACAGGAACTGGCCATTTTTCACCTATTGGCGGGTATCATGCTGGAAGAGATATGGCACTCATCTTGGATGTCGCCCGCTTTAAATACCCTCCTCATTGGGTTCCACTTTCACTTCTCTGGGAAGCCATGCATTCCATTGATGAGGCAACTGGACATCATCGAGGGTATAAATTTTCACTATGCTCTTGTTTACATGAATTGAATATTTTACCAAAATATTGAAAGTAACTTAGTACCTCAGTGTGATAAATTTTAATGCACAGCGACAATTATAGAACAAAAAAGAGAATTTGAGTTAGATATGACAGGCAGGATTAATCCTAGTTAGGCAAAGTGGAGACAAGCTACGAAGTTCTATGACCAGTTCAATTTCAATTAAAGGGCTTTTTGAGAAGACAATAGTTATGCCTTGTTGTATGGAGCTGATTGTTGGGTAAGGAGGAAATTAGAGGCTAAGATGGATTGTGGCATTTTATAAGAAAGATATAATTAGAAATGAGTATATAAAAGGAAATGTACTGGCCATTTCAAAAGAAAAATAAGTTTATGAGTGTCATTTGAGATGGTTTGTGGGTGTACACTAGAAGTCAAAACTAAAAAATAAACCATGTACGACATGTTGAAGGGTTACACAGTCGAGGAACTGAGAGAAAGGGGAGAACAATAAAGATCTAAGGTGAAGTACTGATGAAAGACATGTTAAGCTATGGAGTAATAAAGAGAATGGTTTCAAATAGGGTCAAATAGGAAACAGATCTGGCAATGGAAAGCTTAAGTAGATGGGATAAGGTTATGATGACAAGTGATGTTTTTTTGTCTTTCGATTAAGATTAGTCTGAGGGTAGCATTACCAATGCTTAATAGATATATAAAGACTTGTTAGAGAGGTTACATCATATCTTGATATGCTTTTCTATATTAGTTGGAGGGGTACCCCATAGCTTGATGTGCTTTGCAGGCTATTTGCATTGTTGTTTCGTTGTAATTCCTTATAGAGTGTTACCTTGGTGTCGCTTAGAAGTTCTATGATTTTCTTTCAATATAATAACTAATCTCATTATGCCACTCATTGATCAGATCACTAGCTGTATCAGACATCCTTTTCTTCAGGTTGTAAACATGTAATGGAAAAACATTTGTTTTCTGCAACACTGAAAAGCTAATACATTTTTCAGGTTCATGCTTATCTCAAGGCGTCAGAGGGCACCATCTCTGCTTTATACCCTGGTAATGGTTTTAAGTGGCTGCATTTTTTTTTTTTTTTTATTCTTAAAACCTTTTGGTGGGTGCATATTTGATGGATGTCCTACCCATAGCTATTGCCTATTGGTTTATGCAGATGAATATAATCTAGTGAGTTCTTCTGTTTGACTGAAATAAAACTTTTCATTGTATGTTCTAGAAATGTGATGGATAACTGTCTGTTGCATGGAATTGCAATGGAATCTTTCCGGTAGTCATTGCCTCTTTTATATAAGAATTGTGGTCTGTTGCCATTGGGTTTTGATTGGATTGTAAAGGGGAAACAAAACTGTAACTAGCTAGGTCACTTATCACAAACCCTTTTTACGTGTAAGCTGAACTACCTAGTTTATGAAGATCCAAAAGGGCCCTTGGGGTGGAATATACTGAAACAGTAGTGATTTGGTAATCTAACCATCCCCGCTGTTCCAAGTTTTGCTCGTTGAATCTAGACTATTTCTCATTTGCTTGTTCGGTTTATTTTCTTGTCTATGCCAAGGCCATAATAGTAGTAGCATACACATCACCTACTTCAAAATGCAACCCCTTTCTACGTGTCCTAGTAGATGGTCTCATTTCTTTGAAGGTGTCCTACATCTTAAGGTATGGTACTCTAAGAACCAGTGGCGGACCCAGGATTTTCATTTGAGTGGGGCGGACATGGTTTGAAAAAGCCAAAATCAAAGAGATTCAAAAAACATAAGGCTAAAAATGACAAAGAAATCAAAGGAGCCTAAAAAAAGAAGGCTAAAAACAAAATTTTCAAAGGACTTTAACAGATCCTGGTTTAAAAAATTCTCCTTTGAACAAATCTAGGTTCAAATCTGACAAGTTAGAAATGAGTAATAAATACAGAAAGTAAATAAAAGCAAAGTGATTTGAAAGTAAATATCATAGTGAGGATATCTGGTTTGTTTTACGGAAAAGATCCCATACTTAAATCAGCAAAAATCTAGGAAGGATTGGAAGAATCTCCAAACCTCACCCTTGAATCTCTGACAACTAAAAATAATAATGAGTTTCTGGATGGTTTCAACTGGGACTATTGTTTTGATATAGGTGGGGACATGGGCAGAGGCGCTATATGACTCTATGTAGTTTCTGTATTTGATCTGGGGCGACCGCCCCAGGTCATCATAATGTGGGTCTGCCCCTGCTAAGAACCATGCAGAACTAGGTGTCTAGCTAGGTCACTTAACACAACCTACTTTTACATGTAAACCGAACTACCTAGTTTATGAAGATCCAAAAGGGCCCTTGGGGTGGAATGTAATGAAAAAAGTAGTGATTTGGTAATCTAACCATCCTCACAGTGCAACTTTTGTTCATTGAATCTAGACCATTTCTCATTTGCTTGTTCAGTTTATTTTTCCTTGTCTATGTCAAGGCCATAAATAGTAGTAGTGTACGCTTCACCAACTTCGAAATGGAACCCCTTTATATGTGTCCTAATGGATAGTCTAATTTCTTTGAAGGTGTCCTCCATCATAAGGTATGGTACTCTAAGAACCATGCAAAACTAGGTGTCTAACCAGTTTTCACAGCCAAGACCAGGAAAAGGATATTAAAGAAGCATTTATATTTTTGTCTTTAATATTTTTACACTGACTCTTGGTTACACTACTCAACCAACACCTATCCACTACCCTTCAGAATGGACTTAGATTTTGAGTTTCTCCAACACTGAGTAAATTTGATATTTACTAATTTTAAGGTTTTCTTGCATAATCAGTTATTGAAATAATGACATCTCTATTTATCAGATCAATGCCTTCGCTTGGCAGTCCTTGTTACTAATCTAGGTAGTTTATGGAAATATAAATTCCTTGACAGCTATAATAAACTACTTGAAGTTTTCGTTTTTGTTTTATAAATTTGTGCTTGATAATCAACTACTTGTCATCACCACATGAGAATCTGATGGTCATGGTTCTTGGAGCTAAACTATTGCATTTAAATTTTCTGTAGAGCTGTAGACATGAAAGTTGGGTCAGGACCGCGAAGTACTTGATTGAAGATGTTCCCGTCCTCTTGAAGTCGGATGATATAAAAAGTGTTCAAGATATCCTTACTGTTTTGTTTACATCTCTACCCACCAATATTGGAGAGTTCGTCAAATGGGTTGCAGAAGTTCGGAGACAAGAGGAAGGGGGATCTAAATTAAGTGAAGAGGAGAAAGCAAGGCTTGCTGTTAAGGTGTTTTCCAGCTCCTACCTGATCTCCCCTTTATTCACTTTTTGGGTCCTTGTTTTTTGCCTTCTAGTACATCAAAAGTATTCTGGCCCTCATGGATTTGAGCCTGGAACACTCACATGCAAGGGCATATGCCTTGCCAATGCACTGCATGCTGGTTCAGCTTTACAGTCCATTTGGATGTACCAAGTTGTGAGTGATTTGAATGAACTTGTGGGCAGAACCAATGGCCACCTGCTCGGCTATGCATCTGGGCTGGCACAGTTTCAAAACTGAATATTGTGGGATACTGTTTTTCTACTTCTACATCTTCAATTGTTTCGAGTTAAATTAGTGATGTTAGTTGAGGATATAGAAGTTGGAAAAACAGTGCCCTGCCCATGGGCCTGGTAAAACCTGAATCTCGAATGGTCTTGGCCCGATCAATTTAAGTCTGTGTTCCCAACCAGGCAGCCCAGGTGTCTAATCTTACTAGACACTCAGCAGAATAGATAATGATTCTGCCTTAAACTTATATTTCTTATTTCTAAATTTCATCTTGATTTTCTGGGTTTCAGGAGGAGGTATTGAAGGAGGTACATGAAACTGAACTATATAAATGTGTGACAGAATGGCTGTCTTCTCCAAGCTCATGTTGCAGAAAAGTCTCATCTTTGCATGACAAAGACAGTTTACCTGAAATTGCTGCCAGTGTTTGTTGCCAAGGTGCAGAGCTGTTGACAGGGATGCATGGAACGGCTAGAGGATTTTGCTGTAGGGCAACATGTGTGAAATGCTTAAAGGGTGATGGTGACCTGCCAAAGACAGTTGTCTCCGGGATGGTGACGAGTGGTGGTGGGGAGCAAGGGTTTGATATGCTGGTTCCCATGTCTCAGACAAAGCTTGGGAGTGACTGTGGTTGTGGTCCAAGTTGCATTGGGATGCATCCGGCGAGCAATGATATCCTAACGGCTTTGTTGCTGGCCTTGCCTCCACAAACATGGTCTAGTATCAAAGAAGAGATGTTGTTGGCAAAAATCCAAGGTCTTGTGTCCACTGAAAGTCTTCCACCTATTCTACAAGAGGAGGCAAGTCCTTTTCTTTCTTAGTTTCCTCCTCTCTTTTTTTTTTTTTTTAATTTTTTATTTCTTTCATTTCTTTCCATGTCATTCTTGTTGGAGATCAGCTTTTAAAGATGAGAGTCCCATTAATTGGAAAAATATCCAGTCTGCACAACTTTTATCTGATTGCAACCTCCGTTTGGGATATTGTGTCTATAATTACTATAAAAACCGTGCTTAAGTGACCACCCCAGTCACAATGGTGATTATGACTGAGCTTGGGTCAATGACATGTGGCATGCTGATGGATCCATTAACCACACATACTGAAGGAGGTGGGGGTGGGTTGGCCATTGACCAAAACTTGGCTGCATTCGATATTCTGAGCTGTCATACCCCAAGGGTTTGATATAGATGATTAAATAAAAATCACTGGATGCCTCAATCATTGCTTTCAATGGGACAACTAACAATGTCATATGGTGCTGGTTTTGGTAGGTGGCCAATCTACAACCCCTCTTTGGCTGTGGTCAGTGGATCCATCAACATGCTGCATGTCACCACTTTGACCTTGGTCAAAATAACTGCTGTGACGGGGTGGTCACTTTTCAATTCTAATTTCTTTCGTCGACAAAGAAATGTCATCTTATATTTTACTAGGAGACTGACCTGTAAAGTTGAGCAACATTTGGTGTGTGCTGCTGCTGTCATGAATATCACTGGTATTTTGAAACCACGGCAGTAATAACACAAGATTGTTTTTGGGAGTTGACTAGTGAATTTAGTGAGGTATTGAAATTTGAAAACACTAGCTTATCACAATATTTCCTAAACCTTTGCATTTTATGTAAACATCATAGCATTTAAAACCATATTTTGACATATTTTAATTATTTTATTTTCCACAATATTTCTCACTAATCCGTGAATATTTTTTTTTTTTTTTGAAACTCTCCCAATACCCACTTAATGTAGTATACTCTTGATTCCTACTGCATCTTCTAATGTTTGCATGTAACATGAAAAACTTAGGGCTAATTTGGAGAGAAAAGGTGTAATTTAATATGAGGATACCTTATGAGGATGATAAACAAAGCAATGTCTATGACTGTCCACCTCTAACCTAACTAGTGTGTTGGTTACTAATAGGCCTTCCTTGGAAGATCTAAAGAACCCAATTTGACAATTCCTCTGCATGGCCATGGCAGGTGCTGCAATTGCGATGGCAGCTCAATTTCCTCAAGAGATGCCAAGATAACAAGGTCGATGATGATGTCTACTGATGTTCTTCCGTGATCAACTTCTCTCTATATGCATTATGGCTTATTCCTGATCATTTGGAGTTGTAACATATTTATGAGACCTGAGCCTAAGAACAATATCTTTATCGTCCCTTGGTTGTTGCTCAGCTGATTGGGGACATAGATAGTTTCCATGGGTGTATGAGTTTTGAGTTTCTTGTTAAAAAAAGAAAAAGAAATAAAGAACTTATTCAACAAGAGTTGAATAAAGATATCAAGCAAACAAGAAGGGCTTCTATAAGAGGCCATGGCATCAACATGCTCCATTGTGCAGGTTTGCATTGGGCTTTCTACAGTGTCTGGCTTTGTTCCTAGTCCACCAAAGTGGTGTCTTTTTTTTTTTTTTCCTCGCTACATGTTCAAATAAAGATACATCCAGTGGTGAAGAAATTGATTGGTAAATATGAAGGTTATGGCAATGTAACCTCCTGCCTGTTGCCTTTAGGTAAGTGTGCCGCTGCTGCTACAGCGTCATGGAGAGGATGATGGGTAATGCTTCTGACTTGATCATTTTGAGAACAGATCAAGAGTCCAATGGTGCAGTTAAAAGGTCATTGCCATTAACTTAAGAGTGTTGACACATATTTTTAACCACCATCTCTTTCTATATAATCTGTGACTGGATTTGGATCAACTTTAACACAGCCACTTTTATGTGTACTCCAAATCATTCAGGTTTCATTTCTATTCTTCTAGCAACAATGTCATCCAAGGGTAGCGCGGATTTGGTTTAAATTCTTATGTAGAAATCGGGCATGGGTGAAGATGATTTTGATTGGAAATGACAAATGAAGGTTGGGGATACGGGTATCTGAGTAGAAACTGATATTTGGATCTGGATCTAGATTCATGCTTGTGTGATCCAGGACATTTGGATCCGGAGCGGATCCGATTCCTGTATGTTCTGACTTGAGGATTTCTGTGATGCTAAGTGGAGTTTTTGAATGTTGAATCCCCATGAATAGGATCAAACCTTATTCCATGGTAATTCCATGAGATTCATCTTTATTCTTAAGAAAGCCCCCGAGAGGGCTTAGTTGATCCGTGATTTATGTTTCGTCTTTCTTTTCCTTTTGGTTTGTTTTGAGAAAGATTTCGATCCATTCCAATTCTTTCCTTTTCTATTGATTTTTTTCCGATCGAGATGTATGGATCCATGGATATATGTGTCTATATAGATCTTGTTCATGGATTAATGAAAACATGCAAAAGCTCTACTTGCCTCTGCCATTCTATGAGTGTCTTCCTTTTTGTGTATGGCATCGCCACTCCCTTTGGCAGCATCCACTAATTAGGAAAATGGTTAGATTTGTTAAAGCTGAATGCACTATGGAGTACAATGTCCACGAGAAACTGGTGTGAAATAGTGGAACATAAGTGGGCAATGAATTCTGATGGGGCTAACAGGACCGATTTGATAGGGCTTAGATGGATGGTTTGGGTGAATTTGATGTGGATAGATTAAAAGTGAAAAACTCAGTTACCTGAAAGTTCCACTAAAAAAAAAATCAAAGGGAAAAGGCATTATCCATTTTGCCTCTATTCTTGCAGTTCAGATCCTGAAACTGAATTGGAAAATTTCTGAGTGGAAGGAGTGTATACATCTCCGACTGCATGTCGGAGTCTCACACATCCAGATCTATCATTGTCCTACAATCACGGCGCTGAGGCCAAAATAACTCCAACATAATATAATAATAAAAAGACTGTCACCTCCTGAACTACTATGCACTAAAATGTCACTCTAGTTTCCATCCATCACCCTGCAATATGAAGCATCAAAGAAGAATGAGCTCGACAACTCAGTAAGTAACTAGTTATAATCATTGAGTTTCACATTCAGTTAAAACATAAATCATCTAAATCAAATCATTTGATCTCATATAATGTCAAAAATACTAAAGAATTATATAAAAAGGAAGCATCTTTCCGACCTAATTCTAAATATTAGAGTTCATGAAATGGCATTTAGAACAACCTCACAATGAAATATAGAACTTAGAAATACAAGGCACTAATAAGTTTCATACAGAACATAACAAAATTCTCTCCCAGAATACAGTTAGAGAAACTGCCCTAACTGATGAGATTAACTAATCATGCATATGTATAACATATAACTAATGATGAAGACAATAAAAATAACTGGATACAGTAGATGCCCAGGCTAACATGTTCCTATATGAGCACCTGGAATGGTATACATCCAAAAGAAATTTGATAGTTTGTATTTGAAATTAGCCTCTTTCTTTTATAGCTCCTTTTTTTTTTTTTTTTTTTTATAGCTCTATTCTGGATGGCTCTGTTGGAATAAGAGTAGAGCTACCAAACAGGGCCTTACCTCTCCCTCCCTAAGCAGTCATGAAGGACTGCTCCTCACTCAATAGCAAATTATTCAATAACATTGGCCACCTTCTGAGATATTTCCTGATTTGCCTAGAAGAATATGAGGGTGTCATCGGCGAATTTAAAACATTGATCAGGTCACCCCTAGGGGTTAAGGTTGAAAAAGACCAAGGGTTTTGCCCCGCAAGCAAGGCCATAGATTGGGCCAGAACTTCAGCACGCAGGATGTATGGATATTGCAATAGCGGATCCCCCTGCTGAAGGCCTCTCATAGGGCCAATGGTTCAGAAAGGGTAACCTTTGGAGTAGAGTTTTCCTTTTAGCAGCAACATATGTTTGATAAAGGCCCATGTATACCTCCGGTTCCACCTCATTCCAAAATTTGCATTCCTGGTATGTTTGGGTATGGTATTCTGGGTTACAAGAAAAAGGTGTTGATTAGGAATATGTTTGGTTTTGGATAAGGGTACCCCAACCTATCACGGCCCCAAACCTGAACTCAAATAACGTCTCCAAATTTCAAGGTGCAACGGGTGTGGAATCTACAAGCCATGAAAAATCTACCCCACACTGGTGTTCTCACAGGATATCACAAGTAAGAATGTACATAGTTCCATTACATTCATAGCACATTTCATAATTCATTTTAAAGGAAGCAATATCAAGCATAGCATCAAGTATATATCATAACCATCCAATAAGAAATAGGATTTCAGAGCATAACCAGTCCATCAAAGAAGTTAAGTGCAGAAGTGTATATGTTCAGCCATTATTACATATGTTCATCAAAATACAAGTCTCACAACTAACATCAACTGCCACTAGCACTCAAGAACACAATCTCCAAGACTGCAATGTATCGCCCTCACGCAAATGGATGTCTAGACAACATCATCCAGGGTCCGCTACGCTAGCTCAACCGCTGAATCCTCTGGAGTCTCAACCTCTCGGATAACAGCGACCGTAAAGTCCCCTACAACACCAAGGGTAACAAGTAATAGGAAGTAAACAAATATAATAACAAGATGTGGTGCATCAAATAGGATTGAAGACAAAGATTATAAAGATGGCAAGAAATAGGATAAATAGGCATGATAGGTCAACATCAATGAATCATGTGAGACATCAGACATCTAACAAGTACAAACTAGCAAAATGACAATCAACATGAGCTTATTCTTCCTACTACATGATATAAGCAAGATGTCCGTGGTAGGAGCTAGATTGTATAACCAAAGGCCTCTCAGTGTGGAAAGAATACAGTAAGATGGAGAACTTTGAGTCCAATGTAGAAACAGGCATTTCTATATATATATATTTTGTTGGTTGGGGTGGGGGGGGGGGGGGGGGGGGGGCGCGGTGGTGTGGGTTGTTTATGTTAGGGAAGAGCCACTTAAATTGGATTTTCCTAAGTTGAATAGGGTTATGATTGAAAAAAGGTTGGTTTGTTAATTGGTGTCTTTCAGTTTTTGGGAGGAAACCGGCATGGAGTCTAATTCTTAAGGTCCTTGTCTGAATCAATGTCGGTTTAGTATGAGTCCTTTACGTTTGTTTTTCTCTCTTTCTCTCAATTACACATGTTTGAAATTTTAATTTATGGTTCAATTTTTAGCATTAAGAGTATTTTAGGATTTTTAATTTTTTAGAAATTCCTGTTTCTAACGTCTTATTTTTTTTATGAATTATACACGTATATATTATTTTCAATAACAAAAGAATGATCAAGTACCAGCTAACTCAACCCAACAGATATCAAGTTTTCCATTTTTTCACCAAAATTTCTGCCAAAGATGTCAAACATGTTGAAAATAACAAGCTTCCAGTTTCATGAGCTGAAAGTAGCTCAAGGTCATTCATTTCATTACAACTCTAGTGATACCTAATATCTGTGAATTGTGGACTACACCAAGAACTATCCATGGAAATCATGTATTTTCTGTTTCTAAAGTTTGTGGAGAACAGTGACTTGAACCTGTAACCACGCAGTTGCAACAATTTTATTTTATTTTATTTTGTTTGATTAGCAACATGATTTGAACCAGTAACCTCATGTTGCAACAATGAGTACCTTTCAACAGTGCTACGGGTTCAAACAATTATTTTATATGTACATCAACATGGGCAAGTCCAAAAAGAGTAGAGTGTATAACTATACTTGGGGGTGGCAACAAGTCAGAGTAAACCTAAACCCACCCCAGATAAGACCTACCTCAACCCATAACTGACCCAACCTGTCATGGGTTGATGGTATGTGGCACCAATGACCAAACCCACCCCGTGAGGTACAGGTCGTGTCAGGTCAGCTACCTTTAACTAGTCATTCATTTTTAATTTATTAAAATATAAAAGTATTAAATATATTTACATTTATCACCTGCACTGGGAGAGCTTAAACCTTCAATGTTAACACTCCCACTTCTATAAATATCCAATACCGAGCTAGGAGGGCTGCATATTGTTTTTCTATATGAAAATTGGTCATAAACAAGTTGCGGAGGGGTAGCCAAAACTTGAACCCTGCCCAAACCACACCCCAGTCAAAATTTATAGACCCATGTTTTCCTCGAAACACGGGAAAATCACAATCAAACCTGTCCTTAATGAGGGTGGGTCAGGGACGATCACCAGTTTAACCCAACCCACTACCATCCCTAACTACACTTTAGCAGGTTATGTCTCCAGGTGTCATTTACAACTATATGTAACACGAGCAAATAGAAAATAATACTTGCTAAAAAAATGAAGTGGCCAGATTCAATTGTGCTTTCCTGAAGTACATAATGATTCTTAAATTGCAAGTATAGAATCTATGATTTACTTAAATGAAGATGATAAAAAGGACAAAAACAAGGATCTTCAACACTTCGATGCCAACATATGGCAGGGACACACCATGGGTATAATAGAGACATCGATTTTACACATTAAAGTGAAGAATCAGATGCGATATGACATGATACGTTGCCTATTTAGAAGTATCTGTGCATCATAGCTTCTACATTGATATGTGCAATGATAATAACAGAAATGAACAATCTCCAAATTACAGAAAGTGGTTTTCATTAGGCAGCATTACTGTACAGTGTAGCGGATGATACAATCATATTTTATTTATAATGATAACACAATGCACATGTGAAGAGAAAATACTTGATGCAAAGAAAACCAAGATAGTTCGTGTGCAAGTTTGCCATTTCTTCAAGTATATATACAAATAGACAATTGAAAGATTAAGTATATGGATGGATTCTACAATTATAGAAGCTCCAAGGAAGTTTAAATGTACCCCACATCTAAACCAGTCAGCAAACATTGATGCTGACTTGGGAGTTTGGACACTAAAGGCGAAAACCATCTACTTCACCACACTATTCAAACTGCTTGTGACTTGGGGTACATCAAAACCAGAGGGAAACTCGACTATGAACTGACTGCAAATTAATAGCCATTTCATAGCCGAATTTTCCTCATCAACCCTGATAAGTTAAAACTGCATCTGGAAGTTAATCTATTTCACTCTTCATTACCTTTTTTGATTTTTTTTCAGGAAGAACAAGAAGATGAAGTACTGAACCCATCACAATCTTGTAATCTACCAAAGGACCCCCATGAAGCTCCTTTCCACAGAAAAGTAGCAGTTGTTTGTCTGTAGGTATCCCAATCCTCTCATAGACCATTTCTTTGACATCATTGATGGTACTTGATATAGCCACAACAAGTGTGATGACATCTTTATTCGGTGCTCTGACATATATAAGTCTCTTTGAGGTTGATGCCGACATGACCAACTGGATAGTGGATTCCTTCTGGATGTTGTAGTTGACCAGAGACAGATGATTCTCGAGTCGTCTTCCAGAGAAAATGAGATGCTGATGACAGATAGACGATCCCAACTTCTTCTCAATCTTGGCCATGACATGACTGACAGTATCAGAGCTCTGGACTTCAACTGTTATGGTTTTTCCCTCCCATGTCTTGACAAATATTTGCATCACAATAGGAGTCAGATGAAGAGTGGATCCTTGACCGATGTTGTAATCAATCAGAGTGCAACTGTCTATGAGAGTTTTTTCAGCATGGATGAGTTGTAGTGCATTTAGCGGGACACCCAAGATGCTCTCAATCATGACCTTGACATCTTCAATTGTATACCATATCTTTACATCAAGCATGATGTTTTTACCCTCTGGTGTATTGATGAATATTTGTAATTTATCCGTGGGACAAATGACCAAGTGAAGCGTTGAGGCTGCAAGGATGTCGTAAGCGGCCAGAGTCTGGCTGTCCTCAAGTGTCCTTCCAGCATAGATGAGTCTTTGCTGTTCAGGTGCGACCTTCTCCTTGTCGTGAATGATGGCCTTGATGTTCTGGATGGTATCCCAGGGCTTGACATCCAGTGTAACTGATTTATTGGTTGATGGTATCTTGATGAAAATTTGCATTCCGACCTTACTTTGGACAAACATATGGAGGGTGGAGTGCTTCTGGATGTTGCAATCAGCCAATGTTTGATTGTTGTTAAGATGATTGCCTGCAAAAAACATCTCCTGAAGAGTTTCGGGAATGCCTTCCTCATCCTGAAATCTGGCTTTGATGTTTCTGATTGTGTCGGTCTTCTTTATTTTTAAGGCAATGGTCTTCAGAACCTTCACAAAAATTTTCATCTACAACAAAAAAGAAAAGGCACTGGTAAATTGCCATCATAGAGATAGAGTCCAAAGAAGTAAAACGAGAAAAACTAGAGTGCACTTCTTCTTTTTTTTTTTTGGCTTTCCCTTGGCAGCAAATTAATCTTGCTAGTTGGTACTTGCAGCACATTGACAAGGATTAGAACTGATCATCTTATGGGACTGCATAAGGACTGCAATGATGCCCGTTTGAACAACCATAAACCTTCATATGGAATTTTTTTTTTCAGGGAAAAAATGAATGGCCTATGGTTCTGTTGACTTTTCATTAACCACTTTTCCACAACCATCCATTCAATTTCCCCAATAGGTAAAAAAAAAATAGAAAAGGGAGGGGTGGGGGGGTTTCAGTTTGGGCAATCTATTGGGTGAGAATAGAAAGATAATTAATTTACAAGGGACTATTTGACTAAATTGGGACAAAGAACTTTTTTCTTCCTGAAATCCCATGGCAAAATGTTGGAGAATGGCATTATGTCCAGGCATTTTTAACTGAAATTGCAAATAGCAACTTCTGGAAAACTCTAGATTTTCTACTTCCAAAAGTTACTAACTTGCAGGAAGAAACTAGCACAATGTACAATAGGACCACCAGCACCTCTATACTCTGTCCACAACCTAGATGGTATTGAATCCTAGGTGAAAGCATATGAGACATCCTGATGAAACCCTTTCTTAGGATCCATTAAAACAATGGCATCCCAAACAACATGTGAGACCTATATGTCCCTCTTTGTAGATAAAACTCAAAATTCAGCAAAAGTTAAAGCTCTTGTCCATCTATCTTCATCAACCTCTTGCCGCTTCCATCTTTCTCCAAGGGCCCATTTGTTTCATGGAATTAAATTCCTACGAGTTCTAAGAAATGTATTTCCAAAAGTGGATAAAGTAAAAAAAATAAGAGAAAACTACCAAAGAGAGGACCCTAGATGACCACTAACCGAAAAACAGACAACTAGTCAATATTGCACGAAAGTGGTTTCCTGTGACCACTTCCGGTTTTTTTTTTTTAATTAAAGATTTAAACATGTGACGACGTTGTCGCTTAATACCCCATTTAAACGTGTGATGACGTCCTCACTTAATCGCCTGAAACCTCATTTTCGCCATTTTCCCCTTCTTCCTCCCTTCGTTTTCCCCCTTTCTCTTGGCAGTTTCCTTTCCCCCTTTCCCCCTTTCTTAGACTAGTGCTTTCTCTCAAACCCATGGCCTTAGTCATTGAATGGGATATTAGAGTTGGATTGGTTCTCAATTTGCAGAAGCTGGGTGGGTTGTGGTGTTTGCGTGTGTTGGGGAATATGAACACAGAGTGGGGGTAAGGAGGGGCGCCTTATCATAGGGGGATCATGTGGATGCCACATGCATATAATTTCTCTTATGACATATTCTTGATAAGAATAAAAAGAACAAGAGAACAAAAGGCAGCTAGTTTTTGCCTGCTTTTCTTTTAGATTATCATTCATCAATAATAATCCCTTCTCCCACTTCATATTCATTGCATCTGCTTTTGCACTTCCTCATTCATTGATGGACATTTAAGACATTTGAATGTGACTCACTGTTTTATTTCTTCCCTTTTATTAGTCTAAGAAAGGGGGAAAGGGGGAAAGGAAACCGCAAGAGGAAGGGGGAAAACGATGGGAGGAAGAAGGGGAAAATGTGGTTTCAAGCGATTAAGTGATGACGTCATCACACGTTTAAATGGGATATTAAGCGACGACGTCGTCACACGTTTAAATTTTTAATAAATAAAAAACGGAAGTGGTCACAGGGAACAACTTCCATGCAATATTGACTAGTGGCCTGTTTTTCGGTTAGTGGCCATCTAGGGTCCTTTTTTTGGTAGTTTTCTCAAGAAATGAAGATAAATTTCTAGAAATGGCTATCAAATAATCTCTTTTTTTCATGGAAAATGAATTAATGGGAGATTGAAAAAGAATGCCCATCATCATACAAGCAAATCATTTTTCCACGTCCCCTTAATTTATTTTCCATTAGAGGGGAGATATTTGATAGCCATTCAAGGCCGGTTCATTTCATGTGAATAGACTCTTAGGAATCTTAAGACTTGTATTTCTAAAAGTGATTAAAATTGAAGAAAGAAGGGTGAATATCCAAAAATAAAAACTGGAATAATCTCTCCTTCAATGGAAAATGAACCAAGGGAGATCCAAACAACGAAATTATTAGTCAGCCATCACCCAAGCAATTCAATTTCTAGAAAAGTCAAGTTCCTATCCACATCTCCGCCTTGAAACCTTCACCTCTCACGGTCTTACCTTTTCCATAATCCTTGGTTTGAGTCCATGTGACCATTAATTCCTATTCACATTAATTCCTATTAATAAAGTTGCATGAAAACAAACTGACCCTTATGGATATAAACCACTTTTGGAAAACGATCTCCCAGAAATTCCAAGAATCCAATTCCATGAAACAATAAATAATAAAAAATGGCTGTAAAATGGTCCCACCCATTATCAATCCATGCCCTCCAACACACAACACACACCATGGATTGAATCATCATTAAATGAAGCTTATTCAAGGGATATTCAACCAAATACCCATCTCATCTCCCTTACTTCTTACTTCTGTGGCTGCCATGCACCCACAGGTGGCACCCATTCAAAACATGGGGTGCTTGTAGAAAGAACCCAATTGCAGCATAACCCATGTACAAGGCCCTCGTCAACATATGCATGGTGCATTTGCAGAGAAAACAAAACAAAGGGTGAAGTCTAAGAAAAGCAACAAGTCGATCAAAAGACAAAAAAAAAAAAGAAAGAGAGGAAGATTTCATGCATACCTCGCCTTGATCGCTGGACTGCGACCCGTTATCGGCATCTTCAATGGCGCCTGGAGTTGATGCAGCGATTGAAGGAGAAAAAGGCCTTCCGTCGTTCTCCGCCATCTCTGAATCTATTGAATCGAGAGAGAAAAAGGGTTTATAAGGCTTCTATTCTAGAATCCAGAGGGAATGAAAGGTGGTGTTGCGTTTCAAGTTTCAAAAGCTTTGTATTGAATGATTCATATTCTTAAGGACGGTTCTAACCAGAAGAAAGTGGATTCCGGTAGTTACTCTCTTGGTAAATGAATCTTTTTTATTTCCCAATGGCAGATCCCGTTCCAGCTGGACAAATATACAAGTTTTGGAAAGTTTCAAATGAGGCATTACTTCTTTGCCTCATTTAAAAAAAAGTATAATACTTTCAAAACTTTTTAAATTAGTCTCTAATTTTTTTCAGTACAGTTTCAATTAACGACAACTAGCCATTTAAAGATACTTTCTGGCGACCTTTTTTCTTAAATTACCCTTCATTTAAAGATATGACATGATTCTAATAGCCACTACGTGCAGCCGATCACCATGGGATGCTGATTGTCATTAATTATCCTGAGCGCACCGATGAAGGAAATTGGAAGAATATAGAGGAAGTGAAAGAAGATTTTGAGGAAAAAAGTTGTCGAAAAATAGCTTTAAATGAATGGATGTCCTTAATTGAACTTTCCGAAAAACTTAGGAACTAATTTGAAAAGTTTTTAAACTTGTGTCCTTTTTTGAAATAAGACAGTTTTAAGGCCTTATTTGAAAATTTTTCATTTTTTTCATTTTATGGCACAGGTATCCCTAAAGTCCTTAATACAACTAGGCTAAGAGTTATAATCATGTGATTAGATTGATGTCTCATATTCTCATCATTTACGTCCAAACTTTGCCATTCTATAACCTTCACAGAGAGGCCATGCACATCCAGGTTGGCTCCACTGAGAGAGGCATTTTCTTGTGTGCTCCGTATAGATAATATATAGCGCTGATCCATTGCGACGAAAAATATAGTGTGATGAATGGGATGCATTTTTAAAACCACGCAATGCTCCTTTTCCCAGTCTCTCCACGTAACAAGGGAAAGATCTTTATTGCTGGCTAGGAAATAGGTAGTGTGTGAGACATGTGCGAGTTCGGGGCTTTTGTAAGGTAAAAATACAAAAGAATGAGATATTAATTCAAACACAGTTGAATACGATGTCAAGCAAACCAGGATTCATGATATTTCCAGCTCTGCGTGTTACACAAGTATGGCTCAGCATCCTGTAGAAGAATAAGGAGTTACACTTCTGACTTGTTCATTTTTTAGAATAGATCAAGAGGCTAATGTTGTATTTTAGAAGGTCATTCGATTTAACTTGTAATTGCATTGTCCCACTACACTCAAAATGTAGCACATACCTAACCATCTCTTCTTACTATGTAATTTGTAATTGGATTTGGATCAGCTATAACACATCCACTTTTATTATGCATATTCCAAATCAATTCAAGTTGATAATGACTGATTCTCTTATCTTCACTTCTCCTTGTTCTCTTTTTTGTATATATTTCTTTTTCTTTCATGGATGGAGGGGTAAAATGCATGGAGTAGATTTGCTAAGATAGGGGGATGGTTCAAGTGAAATAAATAAATAAATAATAGGTTAAGATGAAATTCTTTGGTAGAAATTAAGCATGGATGGGGATGAGATTGACTGGAGATGACAACTGAAGATTGGGCGTGCTCAATGAATTTCATTGTGTGTGACGCCGAGTGGAGTTTTGGGTGTAGAAGGGTTAGATTTGTTGAAGCTGAGAACACTACTCGAGTACAATATTCACAAGAAATTGGAGTTTGACTGGTTAACCCTAAGTGAAAAATGAATTGTATGGAGCTAATAGGGCCCATCTGATGGGGACTACATGGTTAGCTTGGGTGCATGTGAGGTTGATTGATTGCAAGCCCAAAACCTCAGTTACTTAGAGGTTTCCAATCGAAAAATCACAGAGGGAAGAAGCTATATACCATTTTGCCTCCATTAAGGAGTCCAATACTCTCGAAAATTTCTGATTTGGTGCGGCACCTCTCTTCTACAGAATCCGACAATCCCTCGCTCTAGGGTTGATGGTAGAGACTTGAGTGAGTGTGTGAATAGTTACATTTCAAAAAATAAAAATAAAAATAAAAAATCCTGAGTTCAGTTTGTGTTCAGTTGGAATTCCACAAGGAGGCCCACCTATTGAAAATCTAAGCCATTCAAAATCAATGCCCTCACTGTGTATGAATTCTTTAAATTTTACTCCAATAGGCGTTGGCCCCACCACCATAAGATTGATCATATATAATGAATAAGTGCATTAGATCGTATAAATCGCATCAATCATCATATAGGGCAAGGGCATTTACATTGAGTGGCTCAATTTTCCAATATGTGGGCCCCACTGTAGGTTCCTCCTTATCAACTCGGAAGTTTTCTCAGAAGAGCTCTCAGACTATCCGTACTCATTATTTTGCAAACTAATGAAGCATATTGGGACAGTTAAAAGCCATACAGATGGTATATATTTCCATGCAGAACTAAGGTAATAACTAATATTCATCAAGCATACAGATGGTATATATTTCCATGCAGAACTAAGGTAATAATATTCATCCAGCCCAGCAAAGAGAGGCACAGGAAACCATGTGTGAGGAATCAAAAAAATCAAAAGCTAACCTTTGATGAGTAGCTTCTACTAAATGCAATAAAAAGTTTAGAAAATAGAAGACCTGGAATTCTATCATGAACGGAAAAAGAAAAACCCAACCTTGTGCACTTTCAGAGTACCCAACTTTTATTAACCAAAACTTCTATATCAAACTCTGCCAAAGCATAAACATTTTTTTCCCATCCCCATGCTTCAGATTCACTTATCTACATAACCTTTCAAAGAAAAGGTGCATATATGCAAGTTCTCAAGAAAGGGTTTCCAGGAGGGTCACGTTCCAAACAGGCTAAAAGGCCATCATATTGGAACAGGGAACACATACTTCAACAAACCATTGTCAATTGCAAGGAGTTTTTTTTTTTTTTTGTGGGGGGGGTGTTGTGGGTGGGGGGGGGGGCGCCGGGGGCGTAAACTTATCAATTTGCAAGGAGTCAATAGAACTTAATCCATGTGAGATTTTCCCCATGAGGTGATGTCAACATTGCTGGGGAGCCCTCATAAACTCGAAACCCCCTAAATTAAAGGCACCCACATGCACAAACATTTTGGAGGAGAAAATTCCACCATTGCATATTACTATAGGTATAAAAGTTCTATACTGTAACTGTCAAACTGGCCTTTACAGAAACAACTGGCAGAATGTTTCCTGTTTCCTGTTCAATCAATCTATAGACTTTGAAAGTAACTATTACAAAGTGATTCACCTAAACAAGTGAGATTTTAGTATGCGGCTGAAACTCCCAGCAGCTAAGTGATGATATCTGGGGAGAGAGAGAGAGTCAGTCAGTCAGTCCGTCCGAAAAGACAACAATAGCTCAAAATAATGACCACGAAATATGGCTAAAAAGATGACAAAAAATTATGATAGTTCTATAAACACTGCATGACATGTGCAATTACCAAATACCTGGTCAGGAAATTTGAGATTTTCTTCTAACAGATTATTATGTCAGCAAACCACACAAAATATTGAAAAAAAAAAATCTACATATATTTTTCAAGGTAAGAAACAATTTATCGCTTTAAAGGGAGCGAAAGCCATAAAATACAAATAAAAACAGCTACAAGGAGGGAAGGCAATTGCCCGGCAGTGTTTTGAAAACATACCAATGCAGTGACTGTTGCTTAAGCATTTGGCACCACAGCTGGAGAATGGAGGCAGCAAGATGGTACTCAAATAGAGAAGCAAAAGAGTGGACAATGAGCTGATAAACTGGTCCAAGGTAAACAGAGACCTTCACAAGTGAAAGCAGATGAAAGGGCTACAGAGGAGAAGAGAGAGACCTCTCTCTTCAGAAGAGGAAAGGGGAAAAAAAGAAAAAAAGAAAAGAAGAAAGGGGAAAAGAGAAGGGGAGGGAGGGAGGGGGCGGCATTCATGGCTGTGGAGACAAAAGTTGTGAGAACTATGCAATGACATCCAGATATGTTAAGATCTATCATAGAAGGATGCCCAACTGGGTGCAACAAGCCAAAACCAAGTGTGCGAGGCCCACCAACACAGACAAAGAAGAAACTGCCTTGTAGGTCTCAGCCAGATTGTAGGGTCCTCAGATCGTATAAATGATAAATGGGGCCCACAGCCTCAAATGTGTCCCCAAGTGAACCAATGCAGTTTTGGTATTTTTAGAATTAGTTTTTATTTATTTTTTGCAATGTCAAGTGTAATTAGTGAACTGTCTGGACAATTAGAAGGCTTAAAGCTAATAGAATGAAGTTGGTTTATTTTAATTAGGAATCAAATCAGCCGCTGAAGGTATCAAAGACATCAGGCTCATCAATCTAATCAGTACCATACTTTCCATGTACCAGATTCTAGCTAAAGTGTGGGCGGGACAACTTCAAAGGTGTTTTCATCCATTAGTCCCCCTGCCCAAGGAGATTTCACACATGGAAGATTGATTTTAAATGGGGTCCTCATCGCCAATGAGTGACTTGGTTTATTCTGCAAGCTCAACCTCGAAAGGGCCTTCAATAGAGTTGACTGGGGCTTTCTTCAGCATATGTTACTGGTGGAGATCTTCTTTTTTTGGCACTTATATGGGTCATTTGGAAAGAAAGAAACATGCGACATTTTGAAGGAGAATTCTCTGATGTAGAGATGTTAGTGAGGCAACTCACAGGTATCCTCCGCCATCCTCCACCACCAAACTTATTACCTTCCTCCATTCCCTCAATTGAGGAGACACCTCACAAATATCCTCTTCAAATTCGCAAATATGTTGATCGTTATGACTTTATTGCTTCTCACCATTTTTCTCTAGCCTACAAATAGTTCCTTGCAGCCCTACACTCTTATATTGAGCCTCAGTCATACAAAGAAGGCCCCCACCTCTTCACACTAGCAAGCTGTTATGACGAAAGAACTTGAAGCTTTGCACAAGACTCATAGATGGGGTCTTGTACCTCTCCCTGATGGCAGATGTGCTATTGGTTGCAAATGGATATATAAAATCAAGAACCAATCTGATGGCAACAACCAACGCTTCAAGGCCCGCCTGGTTGCCAAGGGCTACAAGCAAGAATATGACATTGATTGTGAAGAGACCTTTGCTCTATTTGTCAAAATGACCATTTTTCGCACTCTAATCTCTTTGGTTGCCGCTTGTCATTGGCCCTTATTTCAAATGGATGTCAAGAATGCCTTCTTAAATGACCTTCTCATAGAAGAAATTTACAGGACTCTGCCGCTGAAGACTTCTTCTTCCATCACATTATGTATGAGATTGCGCCGAGCTTTGAATGGACTCTAACAAGCCCCTTGGCTTGGTTTGACCGATTCTGCAATGCCTTCCTCAGTATTGGTTATTCCCATAGCTTCCATAATTTCACATCGTTCTTCTTCTCTACCACCAGCAGTTACATGCTTCTTCTTCTCAATGTTGATGATATATTTATCATAGATGATGATCAAGAAGGAATCCTATCTCTCAAGACCTTTCTCAACTCACAGTTTGACATGAAAGATGTTGGTCCTCTGTGCTGCTTCTTGGGCATAGAAGTTGCCTACTCACCATAAGTTTATCTTATTAAACAAATGAAGTATCTTGGAGATACTCTTGAGTGAGCAAGTCTAACTTATTCCAAAACAGTTAGCACTCAACATGAGCTTAACCAAAAGTGCTCTGGCTTTAATGGCACTACTTTCTCTGATTCCACTTGCAATCAGCAGCTTGTAGGCCATTGTCTACTTAACTATCTCTCGACCTGACAATACTTAGCCAATCTGAATGGTAAGTCAGTTTGTCTTTGCTCCTAATTCTATTCATTGAGTTGTTGTTTTTAACTTGGCTTAGCTCCTATTTTTATTCATTGGGTGGTTTTTTTATTTTATTTTGCTCTATCTTCAAGGGACAATGAATCAAGTCGTCCTTTCTAATGATAGCTCTCTCCAACTCACTGCCAACTTTAACTCTAATTGAGCCTGATGTGTTGATAGTTGTCACTTTAGTATGGGCTCCTACATCTTCCTTGGCCCTTTTCTGATTTCCTAGAAGAGAAAGAAACAATCAGTTGTTTCCCATTCTTCCGCTGAAGCCAAATATTGTGCTTAGCTCATACTACTGCTAAGATTATTTGGCTTTGTGGGCTACTTGCTGATATGGGTGTTTTCCTACATACTCCAACTCCTCCATATTGTTGACCATGCAAGTGTTCTCGGATTGTTCACAATGACGTCTTCCCTGACTACACCAAACATATAGAGATCGATTGACACTTTGTTCGACATCATCTTCCCAAGCACACCATCCTTCTTCATGCCATCTCCATTAGCCTTTTGATCTCTTCACTGAGCCTCACCCCAGTCTTAGTGTTCAGCAGTTAATGTCCATATGGTCCTCATGTACCACCATAACCTCCAGAGGATCACCACTATTTGATAGTCTCTCATGTACCATACATTTTCCCAGATTCAAATAGTTAGCCAAAGTTCATTATATTTGTGTAGATAAGCTCATCATTACCAATATTGTACACGAGACTCCATCATAAATAGAGTCGTTGGGAACATTGACACACCACAACTTCTTCAATCCCTAGGCTTCTTGAGTTGTTTTAGAGGAAGCCAAAACTCAAACCCAGCCTGAACTGCTCCCCTGTCAAAATTTATAGACCCATATCTGCCTTAAACCTAAGAAAACCATTATTAAACCTGCCCATTGTAGGGGTGGGTTGGAGAGGGTCACCATTTTAACCCAATCAACTACCATCCCTAAGTACACTTTAGCAGATTATCCCTCCATGTATCATTTACAACTATACGTAACACAAGTGAAGAAAAAGAATACTTGCTAAAAAAATGAACTGGCCGGTGGCCAAATTCAATTGTGTTTCCAGAAGTCTATATAGATACTTAAATTGCATGTGTAGAACTTATGATGTGTTTAAATGATGAAGATAGAAAGAAAAAGGAGAAAAGCAAGGATCTCCTACATTATAATGTACAATAATAATAATTAACAGACAGAACAATATCCAAATTACAAAAAGAGGCTTTCATTAGACAATGTCACCGTACAGTGTAGAGTAATACAACCATATTATATTCATAATGATAACACAATGCACATGTGAAGAGAAAATACTTGATACAAAGAAAACCAAGACGGTTCATGTGCACGTTGGTCAATTCTCCAAGTATATAGACGATTGAATGATCAAGTATATGGACAAATTCTACAATGTCCATGTACAATTATAGGAGATCTGATGAAGCTTAAATGTACCCCAGATCTTAAAACAGTATGCAAACAATGATGTTGACTTGGGAGTTGGAAAACTAAAAGGGTGGCCCACTCAAAAAATTTCCTGATTTAATGTCGGTGTAAACAGAGTAGAAAACCTTCCACTTCACCACAATGTTTAAACTGCTTGTCGCTTGGGGTTCATCAAAATCAGAGGAAATTTCACTACGAACTGGCTGCAATTTTATAGCCATTTCATAGCCGAATTTTACTCATCAAAACCAACCCTGATAAGTTAAAACTGAATCTGGAGGTCAATCTATTTTACACTTCATTACCTTTTGACGTCTGATTTGTTGTAGAGGAAACAGCAAGGCAAAGTGTTGATCCCATCCCAATATTGCATTGTTCCAAAGAACGCTTACCACAAACCTCATCTCCAGAGTAATATAGGATTTGTTGGTTGGTAGGAATCGTGGTCCTCTCACAGACCATTTCTTTAACATCATTGATGGTACTTGAAAGGTTTGCATCAAGTTTAAGAACACCATAATTCGATGTCTTGACATATATGTGTTTCACCAAGCTTGATACTGACATGACTAACTGGAGGGTGGATTCCTTCTGGATGTTGTAGTCGGCCAGAGACAGGTGATTCTTGAGCTGTCTTCCAGAGAAAACAAGATGCTGATGACAGGGAAATGTTCCCAACTTCTTCGCAATCTTGGCCATGACATGATTGATAGTGTCGGAGATGTGGACTTCAAGTGTTATAATTTTCCCCTCCCATGTCTTGACAAATATCTGCACAAGAGACATCAGATGAAGAGTGGATCCTTGACTGATGTTGTAATTAATCAGAGTGCAGCTGTCTGTGAGAGTTGTTTCAGCATGGATGAGTTGTTGTGCATTTAGCGGGACACCCAAGATGCTCTCAATCATGACCTTGACATCTTCAACTGTATACCATATCTTTACATCAAGCATGATGTTTTTCCTCTCGGGTGTATTGATGAATATTTGTAATTTATCCGTGGGACAAATGACCAAGTGAAGCGTTGAGGCTGCAAGGATGTTGTAAGCGGCCAGAGTCTGGCTGTCCTCAAGTGTCCTTCCAGCATAGATGAGTCTTTGCTGTTCGGGTGCGACCCTCTCCTTGTCGTGAATGATGGCCTTGATGTTCTGGATGGTATCCCAGGGCTTGACATGCAGTGTAACTGATTTACCAGTTGATGGTATCTTAACAAAAATTTGCATTCCGGCTGTACTATGGACAAACATATGGAGGGTGGAGTACTTCTGAACGTTACAACCATCCAGTGTTTGATTGTTGTTAAGGTGTTTGCCTGCAAAAAATATCTCCTGAAGATTTTCGGGAATGCCTTCCTCATCCCGAAATCTGGCTTTGACATCTCTGATTGTGTCAGACCTCTTTATCTCCAAGGCTATGGTTTTTGTAACCTTCACAAAGAGTTTCATCTACACCAAAGAAGAAAAGAAGGCATTGATAAATTGCTATCATAGAGATAGAATCAAAACATAAAAAAAAAAAAAAACAACAACAAGAGAAAATTTAGAGTGCACATGGAAGCAACTTTAGCTTGGAACATGCAGCACATTGACAAGGATTAGAACTGATCATCTTATGGGACTACACCAACAATGCCTGGTTCAACAATCATAAATCTTCATGTGGAGAAATTTTTTCAGGAAAAAATGAATAGTCAATGAACTAACAGATGGAAAAATAATACACTCCATCACCCTCGTAAATCATTTTCCATATAGCCATTTAAGGCATGTTTGTCCTTCCAATTGAATTCTTAGGACTATTAAGACTTGTATTTCTAAAAGTGGTTAAAATTGAAGAAACAATGATGAATATCCAAAAATGAGCATGAAATAATTCCCCCCCCCCCCCTTCAACGTTAAATGAATCAAGGGGAGATGTGAAATCAATACTCTGCCACCACCCTACTAATTCAAATCCTAGAAGGCTCCGAACACCTTATATCCTTCACCCCTCACCTATTCAATAATCCTTTTTTTTTTAGCTCATCTGACCATGAATTCCTATGAATCCAGTTTCACAAAAACATGTGCGCCCTTGTAGATATTACCCACTATTAGAAAACCATTTCTTAGAAATCCAAGGAATCCAATTCCATGAAACAAATGAATATTAGGAATAACTAACCAATTTGACACTAACCCAACAATTATCCACTTCCAGAATGAGTCATGATCAAATGAAACTTAATCTAGGATGAGGATGATCTGTACAAACCCATGTTCGACCAACCCCTAATTCACACAACACCCATGTCATCTCCCTTCGTCAAAATATGCAAAATCTAGCGGTTCAACAACCCAAAAACTGTGTGAAGTCGATCCAAAGACAGTATAAGAGAAAGAGGCGAGGGAGATGGCATGCATACCTCGTCTTGATCGTTGGACTGCGACCCATCTGTGGCATTTTCAATAGAGATTGGAGGTGGTGTTGAAGGAGAAAGAGGCCTTTCATTGTTCTCTGTCATCTCCTCTTCTGTACCCGAATTTTGATCTATTGATTTGAGGATTAGTGTTTAAGATTGCAGAGGAGATGCGTGGGGTTTTTATCTTCCAAAAAGTAACCCTTGATATTGTCTAAAGGCCTCTGATTCTCTGAAGATAGCAATGTATAAAGTGCATATGTATCAGCTTTATTCTAACTCGACTGCCGCTTCGATTGGAAGAAATCAAATTCCAAGGTTTGTGACCTTAAAATATTCTTCAATTTGTGCAATTCTAATTCCTCTATTCCCTGTGCATCTCAGCGTCTAAAAATTTCAGCAAAAAGTGGAGAAGTAGGTGATAAAATTTTTAGAAAATCTCCAAGGCAAAGAGTGCCCGATTGTTTGAAAGAACTGCGAAAATTCTTATAAAAAATTTTTAGAATTTTAAATGCTGCCCCAGTATTTGGAATGTCAGAATTATGAAAATTCATATTAAACTGCCTCCTTCACGCGGCATAGAATTCTAAATTCTTGCATCAAACATATTATTTGGAATGTAAGAGATAAAATATCACGTCATGTCATAGATTTCTGACAAACCAAATTCATTTTCAAAAATACCCTTAACCAAACATGCCAAAAAAGAATGGACTTTTGCAAATCTGATGACATGCGCTCCGTCATGTATGTTAAAAAAAGAAAAAAAAAAACAATATACCAAATTCTGGTGAAGAACATGAACTTGCAATGTAATATACTTATATGGGAGATTTCTTAAAAGAAAAACACCCTTTTTATACCCCTCATTTTTATAGCATGGCCCATGTTCACGTGTACAATCCCTGTGAATTGGCATAAGCCTAAGTTTTATGTTGTTTCAAATATTATTCTCCATTGAATTTCATTAACAGAAAAATAAAATTATAGTGTATAATTATTGAACTTGAAACTATGATTTTTTTTTCGGGTAAAAAAAAAAAAAAAAGAAAACTAAGAGTTAGAATCGTGTAATTAGGCTAATATCTCTTATTATTATATATGAAAGTTGTTGATGATTTCTAAAACTTCTTTACTACGTCATGGACTAAAAATCATTAAATACTTTCTCTTTCCAATATAAAATAACTCAATCAACTATCAATTAATGTTGAATCATTGTAGAAGTTTTTGATTTGTTTGGTTCTTTATTTCTTAAAGGCTTTCATTCCATATCCCTAGTGCCTATCCGGTTTCAATCAGTGCCAACAATGGATTTAAAATAAACCCAAGAACAATGTATTTAAAAATAAATCCAAGGAATCTAAAAACCTTCCACTAATCAGTGATTGTCCAACCATTTTGTGATGTGCCATGGTTATTTGCCTTTCATGCATGAGATATAATTATTATATATGTAAATGTTACGCATGCGAAACATAGTAATATGTTTGTCAAAGTCACCAGTTTTGGATGTGTAAATAAGTACATCCAATGGTCTTAGGTACGTTATGATGTCTTGGACATTTTTCACAAATTTTTTAAAATTTATGAAGATTTAAGATTGGAAACTAAAACATCTTGATGATAATTGTTAATACCAAAATATTAAAAGGTGAGCACATAAAAAATGCAAAAAATTAAAAATACATGTTGAGACTTTATTAATAAATTACTAACAAATATGTAAAGATTTAAGATAACTAGCTTTAAGATGATGGGATTTATCAATCCAATAAATAAATTGGCACGGTTTGAATTACATATAAGGGCCCACTAAATGAAAAAATTAAAGGTGATTGATGGGCCCACACAAATGCAGTCATTGTGTTGGAGACTGTATTGCACCTTCTTACAATATTTTTAGAACTATTTAGTTGTGAAAATCTTTGTGCATAAATGGCCTAGTCTACTCACTATTTTTATATTTCACTTATGCATCACTTACGTAAATAAGAGTAAATAAATATAATCATACTCAACCATTACACATGTGAATCATTTACGCATGTAATTGACCACAAACAAACAAACTCTAACTCAAAAAGAATTATGAGATATTTATTTTCATTAGATGTGAACACAATCCAAGTTGTTGACAAACTCATTTCCACAAAATAAGTTGCATCTGATGCTTATACCGGTCTAGAATGTTGGTTGTTGTATAGACTGGCCCCAAAAAAATATCAGTATTTATCACGGTTCGGGGTCCGTCACAGTTGTCGCAACGTGATTTTTTTTAATCTCAGAAAATTAAAAAAAAAAACCAAAATTTTAAGAATATTGTGTCATAGTGAAAAATAATATTTTTTTTATTAGTAACAACTATAATTCAAAACATTGGTCCCCATAAATAATATCTTGTATCGCAATCTTATATGAAACTATCTAAAATATTTTAAAGATAAAATAGAGTTAAATATACATATTAAAAGAAGTAAAATAAAATAAATTGATACATAATTTAATCTTTTAACTATTTTCTCACATATTTTGTAAGTGTAGTGTGGTAATGGGCCAACTCTCGTGGTAATAAAAATTTATGAGGATACTCTAAGCTCTATAGAAGGAAACATTTTTAGTGGTTTTAGAGTTTTCTTAAATGATAATCCGTAATTGGTACAATAAAAGGTCTCATTACCATCATCAATAAGATTTTGCACAAACCCTTATTTTCTCTAATCTCTAAGTGGAAACTGTAGTTTTATCTAAATAGCTCCAAAAATCACAAATACGTAGGTGCCACAGTGTGGCTTACTAATTGACAATCTAAGCCATTGAAAGAAAAATCCTTCTAATTTTACTATTATTGGGATGGACCCATTGTCAAATTTATTAATAGCAATAGATAAATTAGAAATCCAGTGAATCCGACAATGGCCCCATTTGCAGATAGTGTGAAGTTTTACAAGGGCTCATGTAACAAAGGGGCCCATTCATTTAAACGGCTTTGATTATTTACACGTGGGTCCTTACCATGGAGTCTCTCAAAGGGGAAAAGGGCATCCGGAAAAAATGCAGAGGAAGGAGGAGGAGAAGAAGATGATGATTATTCGGTAGCAAGCGAGTGAAGGAGAAACAATCTTCAAGTCCTGGTACGCTCCGTTTGGTTGTTATTCTCCCTGAAGAAGACTCGGATGCTCAGCTGCAACCAATCTTTAATGATATGGAGAAACCAAAAGCAGATGTGGGAAGCTTAGAATCGTCACTGTTGCAAATCGTTGAAGAGCATAACCAAAGTTACATCCGTATTCGAGATCAATCTGGTTGGTTCTACTCTCTCTTCCTCTCATCTAAACTGCCACCACCCCATAAAATTACCAAAAGGCATATCAGAATCCCTTTCTCTAATTTTAATGTCCAAATACTCCATCTAGTACACCTCCTATTTGTTTGGGTCTTTCTTGTTCCTTGTTTTTTTCAATCCCATATCAGCATCTGTTGCATTTCATGATATTACATGATAAAATGATTTTAAGACTATACTTTTCCACTGTAAGGGGGAGAAGCTACAAAACATTAGATGCCCCCACAATATGTTTGGTAAATCCCAGATGGAAAGTTGAGATTGAGATGAGTGGCAATGTTTCCCATTCAAAAGCTAGAGAAATCTGCATTCAGATCCATTGCTTGGTCCGGTGACCATCACTTTTGTTGTACCTATTTATATTTGTTGAGGGGTGGTATCCACCCAAGGTGGGATATTAAAAAGTATTTCATCTGCCTCTACTAACCTTTACGTTTAGGTAGGAATTGCTAGCTAAAGAAATTTAATGGGGCATGTGAGCCAACCGGTCCCTAGTTGGAATTAAAAAAATTGCCTGTCGCCAAAAGAAAAACGTGTGTCGGCAAAAGTGCGCCAACTGTATATCACCTTATATCACCTGAGGGGGAGTGTTGAGGAGTGGGCTTCCCCAAAAGGAGAATATTAAAATGTATTTTTGCTGCCTCTACTCACGTCTCGAGGTTTTGGTACGATTGGTCAGCTAAAGAAATTTAAGAATATTGCCTTGTATTTCTTGCAGAAAATGCGAAGAAGGATGCATTGAGAACTGCTGTGCGTGTTTCTGATCTGTTGGTTGATACTGTTAACAGTGGAGTTGAAGAATCCTTTATAAACGAGAAGCGAATTGAACTTGAGATTCGCACTTTAGCTAGTATTATCATGCGCTACACGAAGCAAACAAATCAATGGCTTGCTGCTTCACATTCTTTGAACTCTGCTTTAAAGGTTTGTTTCTTTTCTTTTATTTTCTCTTAAAATAGATATTGAGAAGCAATACATTTTATTTATTGAATGAAACAAAGTACCCATGTATTAAAATGCTAGACCATCAAATTGATCTAAGCATTTGAGTAAAAGACTCTGATAACATGCACACCACACATTTGAAGCTTCCCTCAATGATGTCTGATTTAGATAGAGATCTGGCTTCTTCATTGGCTTCCTCTAATTCATGATGGGACTGGTTGCTCCAAAACTAGTGACTTCATATCATTTACAACATGGTAATATCTCTAAGTTTCCGTTTTTCCTTTTTATTTTTTTCCCCTGTTTGGTCCATGGGAGGGCATTTTTAGAGTCCCATTCCACAAATTTTATTGATTGTAAGAATCTGAATACACTTACCAATGCTGAACCACTAAATTGAGGGAGGCATTAGAATAGATGACACTATGGTAAGAAGCACCCCACATATAAACTTTCCCTTGATACATTGATTTAGCTAGGGAATCTACTTCTTTGTTGGCCTCCTTCATATATGAGCTGTACTCAACTGCCCCATGGGACTTGTGACTTGGTTTTTTTTTTTTTTTTTTTTAAATCCAACTGCCACATTTATAGTCCTCTCCTGCAACGAACACAAAGAATGTGATTTGAAGTGCCCAAAGAATGTAACTCCAATTCCAAATGGGCTTAGAGTTCCCAAGAGCTATTTTCTAGATTGAGCTTTTCATAACTTTGTGAATGGGGAGATTTTTTAGTTTTTCACTCCAACATTGCCCCATCAGTACCAGCGGACAAATCCTTGCCCAAATCAAAGAATAACACACCCTGAAATTCTTTATCCTTGATTTCCCTGCTCGTTAGGGTACTTTGGTTTTCTTGGCCACTGCTACTGGTGGAGCCGTGGAGGTTACCTTTTGTCTTGTATATTTCAATTCTTGTCCTGTAATATGCTACCATAGACTAGCCACACAATCATTCTCTAGAGAATTTGGCATCTTGGGTGAAAGGAGGGCACATGAAGTTCCAGGGCACACAAGTTGTTGTCGAAGTATGAAGAGATGATATAAGATATCGTGGTGTGTTGGGTATGAATCATATATCCAAAGGAGGAAATGAATCATGTATTCAGAGGAGGTACAGATTGTCGCACAAAACGATAGCATGCAATTGGTTGGTTATTGAGGCTGTTGATCTAATGGGCTCAACTCCGTGGGCGGGAGTGCCCTGTTAAGTATCTCAGATTGGAAAATCCCTCTCCCTTTGGTCTTATTCCTCACTGCAGATCAATGACAGTAAAAGTTTTCCATACTCAAATATCCAGGACAAGCAATGTCTGATCTTCTGATTGCGGTGCTTGTCCGCGTGACTAGGTGGGTCATCCACCTTGGGCTACACAAGCACTTGTCAGTCCTTCTAATTATATTAATTTGTCATGAGAATTATTTGTCATTGATGCTCAAATTCTTTTACAAAATGTAAATGTTTGTGCTGCAATTCTTGGTATTTGTAACATATAGTTAATGTGCTGGATAAGTTCATTGTTATCATGCAAGTCAGAACCTTTTTATATTCACTAGCACTGTGATGCAGGAGATTGGTGACTTTGAGAACTGGATGAAAACTATGGAATATGACTGTAAAAGCATAAATGCTGCTCTCCGCAACATTCACCAGTGATGATGACTGACTCAAGGATATTTGAGGATGTACGCATTTGAGTGTATATATGCAGTGTCTACTTGCATTTTTTCTTGAAGATGCGCTGTTACAATTAATGTTACGGATTTGGGGAAACCCTGTTGTTGTAATTGATGGACACTCTTACAAAAGAAAGGGCTGGAAGAATTTAAGAACAAGACAATGATATTCTCAATTCTTTTAAAAGAGCCTTGTCTTCCACATCTATTATATCCACAGCTAGCTGGCTGTGGAGTCACTGGAGTGTCATGCCAGTGATTTCCATTCTCATCTCCTTAACTTATTTTCTGGACAAGAATGCTCCTCTTGCAAAGCCTGAATGTTGAAACTAGAACTCTACTACTATGCAAGAACCTCTTATTTGAGCTGCAAATATCCATAAAAACTAGAATTTTGTTTCTTTTTAGAACATTCTGATACAAAAAGATGCATGGCAGAAGGTTTTTTTTTTCCCTTTTTGGAATTAAAATTTGTCATGAGCTTTTTTTTTTTTTAGTTGGAGAAGAATCAACTTTTAAATTGTCGGATGGGTGAGAGGAGATGGTTGTTCTATACTTCTTTTTTCCCAGCTGCATCCTTAATATCAGGATTGAAGGGTCCCACTCTCAGGTGAGAAGCAAGTTGGAAAAGTAAAAAGAAAAGGGTGGAGTTGGGCTCGAGAAATTTGTGGGGCTCCTCTTCGCGGCCCATCTACGAAAAATCTTAATTGCTCAAAATCTACTGCTCTTCTTCCCAAGGGTCTTCTGCAAGTTTTGATCCGGTAGGATTTGGCTTACCATCTAATTGATCACGTCCAAATCCATGTAAAATATTATAGAGAATGTGTTTTACGGTGATCAATCTAATGGTAAGCCGAAATCCTGCTGGAGGGAAGTTTGCAAACGCCATAATAACATTTGTTTTGACTTGTTAAGATTTTTAAGTAGTGGCCCAACTGTGGAGCTTCATAAATTTCTTGTGGGTAGGAGCAATTGAGGATCCGGACTCATCGTTGCCGAAGATCAGTGAGTGTCCCACAATCAATGATAGCTTTAAATTGGGTGTCCAGGAATGTGAAAAGTAAATTTGATCCGAGTAACTTGCTGTTACAAGCCCCTCTTGCACCTTGACCTCGTGAGTCACCTGGTCCCACCAACATGCCTCAAGGATACTTGGCCTGTAGGTAAAAGGTGCTCATGGCCATGGGCCAGGGCTTAATGCCTGGCCCTATTAATCAGGCACAGCCGGAATGTGAAGCCCAGACCCCTGGTTTTAAATGTCTGTCCGGGCCTTTCACCATATATAAGCCTGGCCTGTCTTTTAATAATGGGGCCATACGAAAGCCCATAATGCCTTAGTACAGACAATGGGCCTAAAAATAGAGCCCAAATTCAGCCTACTACTGGATGGGCCCAGCGGGTCTGGCCCAGACGTCTTTTACAAATTTTAGAGATCAGAGCATCTCCATTAGAGATGCCAAATCCAAGGTGGATATGCCACATGGGACTTTTGGCATGGATTTTCACGCCAATAGCTATGCCAAAAATGAGGTGGCATTGGGCATATGGGAGTGAGATGCCAAATTTTGCATGTAAAAAAACAAGATGTCAAATCAATATTTTGTTAATATATAAAAAGAGATCAAATAAAAAAATAAAAAAATATTAGATTTGGCATATGGAGTGGAGTTGCCTCCAATAGAGATGTTAAATTGTAAAGGTTTAATTTGCCACCTCAGCCACTAAAATAAATTTGGCATCTCCAATTTGACATCTCTATTGACAACACCTTCAAATCCCACCTGGACACCCCAACGCAGTATTTGGCATGGAGGATTACTCCAACAACTATGCCAAATGTGACTTGGCATGAAGGATGGAAATGCCAAAATTGACATATGGAAAAGGCATATGCCAAATAATATATTGATATATTTTATTCTTAAAGGAGGCCCACAAGAATGTAAGCATACAAAGTTTATTTTCCCATAAAAAGATAAAATTATAATAAAATAATAATTTGGCATATGAGATGGAATCTCATATTTTAGGAGATGTCAAATTTCAAATCTTCAAATTGGTATGTAAGTCCTCAATTGAAATTTGGCATCTCCAAATTCACATAGCTAGACATGCTCTTAGCTACTAACTAGTAAAACCCCGTGCTATGCACGGACCACGAAACCACCAAATGCAAAAACTTAAATGAATTATTTTTATTAAATTTATTAATTAAGTAAACTTTTGAGTCCATCTTTTTGTTGCTAATTTAATTTTTATATGTTTTTTCAGATGTTTTATTCTTTACGTGAGGTGTAAATGGATTTTGATGAAACCCGGGCACGTGTAAAAATAAAATAAATAAAAGACATATTCTGGCCTAAATTATGCTGCATTCTAGCCTGATTTAAGCTTGTAATTCTGGTCTAATCTTGGCCTATTTTTTTACCCATAAGTGTAAACTGGTTTAGAATTATAAATATGTACTAATTTTAGACTAACTAATTTATAACTTCCTAATTAAATTCCCTAATCCTAATGTGAGGGGAGGAGCACCTGGGAATTTCCACAACCTTTTCTCCTCCTCCCAAAATCCCCTTTGAAGTTTCCTTTCTGCCTGCTCTTTTTTATCAATAAGATATTCTTTTTACCTAGAATATGTAAAATAAAGATAGAGGAAAGTAGGGAATCAAGGGACTGGGCCAAAGAAAACAAATGTGAATATGCCCAGCATGAGAATCCAGAATGTTAATGGGCTAGCCTACATTTTTAATTGATTGGGCTGGGTCTTTCACTTAGACCTATGAAGCTTAACTTCTGCTAGCTGAGACCCGGCACATGGATGACACTTGAGGCTTTTCTGTGTCCAGGTTGTGTAAATGACCTAACCATAAAAAAGCTGGGTATGGAACCTTTTTGGACTTGATTGATAGTCGGGTCCAAGACTAGGTGCAATAGGCTCATATATAGACAATACTACACATTTTTTTTTCTTGAACACCTCTTTATTATAAGGTGGCCTACCTATGATCAGCTCGTGCACTTTACACAAACCTCTTACGAATTATCACTGTTTGGGCAGTTATTTTAGACAGGGAGAGAAGAGAGAGAGAGGGGGGGAGAGTATAGTTTGGGCAGTTATTTTAGAGCAAGGAGATTGGAGAGAGTGGAGAGAGAGGAGATTTAGGAGACTAGAGAGAGAGGCGAGTAGAGGGTAGATGGAGATTTTGACAGCTGTCATCATCTACTCTCTAATTTCAGTATTTGAAGTTTGAAGGAATGTGGTTCACCCAAGGGTTACCACATTCCCATAGATATATATATATCACTGTTTGGGCAGTTATTTTAGAGAGGGAGAGAAGAGAGAGAGAGGGAGAGTACAGTTTGGGTAGTTATTTTAGAGCAAGGAGATTGGAGAGAGTGGAGATTTAGGAGACTAGAGAGAGAGGGGAGTGGAGGGTAGATGGAGATTTTGACAGCTGTCATCATCTACTCTCTAATCTCAGTATTTGAAGTTTGGAGGAATGTGGTTCACCCAAGGATTACCACATTCCTATAGATATATAGATGACAAATTAGTTTTATTGGACACTATTAAGTGAAGGGGTCAAAATCATGATTGCTTCTTTTGAATGTACAGCTGGCAGTATCAAACAAATGATTTTTGACTGTTCAATGCCTTAAGTCTCTTATGCTTCCCATTTGGCATTTTACTTTTAAAATAAAGTGGAGTGAAGTGAAATAAAATATAAGTGAGTTATGATGGTATCTTGTTTTTAGTTATTTAGAATATTTTTGAATTTTTGTATGGGGAAATTGAATTTTTTTGAGTTTTAGTGAATAAAGGTAGTTGTTTTTTGATATTTTTTGAAAAAAAAAGAAGAAAAAGAGTTTGGAATTAAAGTACTTTTAATTTAATGCTTTAACTTTAACTTTATTTGACAAGTAAAATTATTAGAGGGAAAGAATTCTTATAAAAGTGGACCCAGCATGCATTAAATCCATCAAGGAAAGAGTGTTGGGAATTGGGATGAGCCATCGCGGGTCATGCAGGCAGGTATGAATGTCTGTCACCACTCGCCATCCTCTTTTCTGTAGTGGGGCCGCTGACTGTGCCTACATTTACTGATTCACACGTCCCTCAGCCGGTCTAACTCAACTGAGAACCGGGAAGTGCATTGTTTGTGCCTTGTGGTCCCTCTTTTTTCAAGACACCAGTCTTTCCGCACAATCCAAAAAAAGCTCCCATACATCTTGTGTTTCTGTTAAAATCTCCCTCTAATAATAGTCAAACCATACAAAAATGTAGCTAGACCCTCTAATTTACCCTTATTTGTGTTTGATATTTTACTAGTAAAGTTAAAATGAAGTAAAGCCTCCATTATCCAAACAAGAAAAAAAAAAGAGAGTTATATTAAAAGTACACAAATTCAAAATTTCATTTAAAAAAAATAGCCTAATTTCTCCACTAAATAACAAATAAAAATATTTCCTTGTTTTCTTTTACAAAAAATCAAAAAATTCTCCTATCAAATAACTAAAAACAAAAGACTATCATAACCCTAATATCTTATTGTCTCTTGTTTTGATGCTTCACTCCACTTTATTTCAATCCACCATGCATTTAAATACGCCTATTGTTAAAATACAAAAGGCTGAAATCATAGATGCAAGATGGTGCACTCAAAACTCATACTTGCCCTTGTAGAGGAAAACCATTTCATTTTTGCATGAGTTGGTGTTTTCCCTTTGAGATGCCATAGAGGTTACCCTTTCTCTGTAAAAGTCTTTTCCTTTGAAACCACAAGAGATTTATCATGAAGTCCAAATTTGATTCTTTTCCAGTTTGAGGTCACGAGTCTATCCTTCTCAATCTTGTGCCCATGGTGGACTGTGTACTATCCAGGCTGTCAAGATAGTGAGTCCATCTCATGTATGCTGTCTGTTCCCACAGTGAGGGAATCAAAACGGCTCATCACATGGTGGGCAGTGGCTACCAGGCTGGGCAAGGAATTAGTGCTTACTTCGTGGGAATTAAGTGGGGCCCTTGATCATAGGGTAGCTGATGGATAATGTCCACACAAGTACATGGCTTGGAAATGTCACATGGACGCTTTAAATCAAATCGGGTGATCAAATGATGTAGGGCCCACATAAAATTTTCCTGTTACTACGGTAGAATTGTTATTGCATGATGGGTAAGCTTTTCAAATAGCTGACAGTGTCACTTGACCAGTTGCCACAGATAACTGTGAGATTCTCAGACAATCAAAGAGGTTTTGTCCTAATTTCATAAATGATAAACGACAGGGGCTATAATAGAATTAGAGTAAAAGTTAGGGGCATGGGGAGCATTTCAGAAAATTGCATCCTTTTATTAATTAAAAATATGGCATGTGGATGTTTATTACAGACCCCACAGATCCATGAGATGCAAAAGTGGCTTTTGCACCATCCAAAAAAATACAAATACAATTGGTGTTGATTTTTTTTTCTTGGAATGCAATTGACGTTGATAAGCACCCAAAATGAGGCAGCAAATCAATCTGTCAAAATAAAATCTTCACCCTTTTCACCATGGTGTTATGTGGTCTTTCATAAAAAGGAAAATCCGGTAACATCTAATCAACCTAATTTATTTGTTGATAATTAACTAAATTCTAAAATTCTCTTTGTAACTTGTGAAATAGGGAGCACCCAACTTCGTATGAGATATTTTAAAAGCATAAAAAAGATCAGCTTCAAAAGAGAAACTCGGGACAGCCCAACGGTAAGGCCTTGTAGTCTCACACCTCTGTCAAGAGATTGATTGATACCTAAACATAGGGGTATAAAAAAAAACGAAAAACCGTCTAACCAAATCGAACCGCGGTTAATAACCGTGTTTCATGGTTCGGTTACGATTTTTGAAATCGAAAAACCGCATTTTACGGTTTTGTTACGGTTTTTGTCTCGACTCATGGTTATTAACCAAACCGAACCGTTAACCACTATTCGGTTAACCGTGTTCTCAAAACACACGGTTAACCGAACTGTTTCGCTAATAAGAAAAGAACCTAAAGGCCTAAATGAAAATTTTTTTTACAGTAACATATTATGCCATACTCTAATTATGATTTTTTTTTCACAGTAAATTTGATTAGTAAATGACAAAATTTTCACAATTTTTTTTAAGTGACTATTAACCGTAACCGAACCATTAACTGCAGTTTGGTTTTTAACGGTTTTTCATGGTTTGGTTACGGTTAACCGTTTTTCCAAAAACCACGGTTAACCAAACCGTTACACCCCAACCTAAACAGACAGATAGTCTCACATAGTATACACCACTCATCCAACTTGCTGAAGCCATAATAGATGGTATGAACAGAATAAGTCCTAGGATTTCAAATGCTGCAACAACAATTGTGTCGGTTGTGATTATAATAAATGAATATAGGAACAGTCGGTTGATCATAAATATATATAGTAACCGTACTGCTCCTAAGCCTTTTGGGGAGTTTATTTCTGCATAAACTGGCACTTAACATTGTAGCTATTTAATGAAGGACAGTGGCCTTTTGAGCTGCTCATTGCTTGTATAATTTTTCCTTCACTTTTATCTTTTTATTTTGGAGTTGGTAGCTAGTAATTTTCAATAACATCGATTTTTAATAGACAGTTAATTTAGTAAAGCGGTTTTTTCCCTTTCTTTTTTCATACCCATTTGCTCTTTTCTTCTATTCTCCTTCCTTCAAATTCTCAAGGAGAGTGCCCTTTCATAAATATCCTTCTCATAAGTCATTTTCTTCCGAAAATGTTTGCTTAAATTCTGGGTTTTTCTCGAGGTATTACTGGGAAATGTCACATGGAATAACATAATTTTTATTCACTGAAGTAATAAATGGTATGAAATAAATGTGAGATACTATTAAATACTATCTTTTGTGAACTTAAAAAGAGACCATGAAAGAAGACATGGATGTAGGATGCACCAAGGGACTTTTGTAAAGGAGAAACTAATTGCAGTATCAAAACCCATGGGCATTTTCATCCAATGATAAACGTTAAACTCTCCCTTATCATTTTTTTTTGGCAAAAATTTGACCTTTTGTTACTATTTGGTGTTTGGCGAGATTTCTTATATTATTATTATTTATGGAATTTCCTATCTCCCAACAGTGCACGTGAACTATGATAGGCCCACATGCCCAACTGCCCAAAACTCTTACTTTTGGGTTAACTATGGAATTAAAGCACTAAATGGCTACACTTGTAGTATGTTGTTTGCACCCATTTATTTGGTGGGGCCTGGAACCATATGTTCCTCTTAAAAGCAGAGATAACTCTAAAAATCTACATTCTACAGACAATTACAAGCCAAGGACGAAGATGTTAAATTCAGGACATTCTAAGTGCCTGGGTAGTAAAGGACCCAAAGCTGAAAAAATTAGGGTTTGGGTACAATATTTGGCACCACTCTTCAATGCAGTCCCTGGTTTAATTGCACAATCCTGGATTTGATACTTAATGCTCGGATCTCTTACCTCGTGCAATCCTTAGGAGTCCACTTGGGGCTCGGCCATGATCCATCCAATCCTATCATAATCTCCCACACCACCCCATCTTAATGCTATGGTCCCATGTTTTTCTCACTAGTCTGAATGAGATACCATTTGAAATGTATATAAAAGAATATGTAAACCGCTAAACTTAAATGGCCATGGATGAAGGAATTAGGCTGATCGAATGAACTTAAAATTTTGCATAATGTGGGTCCCACTTAGATCTTTTGATCCCCCACCTATCCAAGTATCCACGCAAGGTGAGGGCATCAAGTGGACCCCACTAGGCAGTACATATGGTATTTCATGAGAGACATCCGTACCATAGCAGAGCTTGAGAGGTCCTATTGTGAGTTTATAGCCCTTAATTTAAATTTATGTAGGGGACCGGTCCAAAACGAGGACCCTTTAGGACCCCTGTTATTGATAGAAGGTCAGGTCTTGGTACAATTTGCGTTTGTTAGAATTTAATTCTTTCTGGGTCTCTGTACGTATGGGACCAATCTCGATTGACTCACGTAACATGTAAAATTTCATTTTTCTCGTTTCATGTGTAACAACTAACAAATGAATGGCCCTGACAAACAACAGAAGTTATTTACCTTTCAGATGTTTTCATTCTACGCTTTCGATTTCCATGAATGTGGGGCCCAGTAATCAATGCCATATATGCCGATCCCAACTGGGCATTAATTGTGGAACTTGTATCAAATTAGACCTGTATGGGATGGTAAATTGGATTCGTGGGGTACTTTGAAATTTTAAATAATGCCAGACGTAGGATTATTATTTTATTATATAAATATATATATATATATATATATATGCAGTCATGAAAAAAATTATAAGCTCTCAACAGTCTGTTGCCACTTCTATTACTAATAAAGCTTTGTGCTTTACCAAAATCCTAAACTAGCTCAGAACCCAATTTAAGTCACTATCAAACCCGCTCCCAATAGGAGTGGGTGGGACAAGTGTCCGTTTTGGCCCAACCTGTCGCCATCCCTAAAGCTCATCCTTTCTCGATAAAATACTATTTTTGTCCCCTGATTTTTGTACTTATTTATTCTACTGTTTTCACTTTCATGTTTTCGTTTAAAACAGAGCATTAGAGCAAGGACTTTTGGCTCTAGTTTCTTAATTTTATTAAGTGCACATGGATTGTGATAACTCACTTGTCAAACCACTAGTTTCTGAATTTTATTAAGTGCATATGGATTGTGATAACTCACTTGATTGCCAATTTTCCATGGACCAAGTATTTCTAACATGGAATTTCTTTTGAATTTTTATCGTAACCAATGGGGACCATTAGATTCAAAATTTCAAATCCAACTCCTTGTAGCCACATTGAAACTCTTCTTACTTTTGGGTTAACTGTCGAAACTATGTCACACCTTGGCCAGTTGCCTTACCAACATGCCCTACATGTCAAGTTAGTGAGACACCTCTCTTCCACATATTCAACCAAAGACTAATCCCTTTGTTGTAGTGCTGATAGCAATGGACTTGGGTAAGTCATTGTTACTGGTTGTATGACTACTTACCTTAATAGGATTTAAATAAAAAATACCTCTACTTAAAAGAAGAGAGAACAATCCTCTGCGGCCAATTACAAGTCAAGGAGACAATTCTAAATGCTTGAGCACTTGGAGGACCCAAGCTGTGAAAAACTAGGGAATGGGTCCAATTATAATATATTAAAGCCAAAAATTTTAAATTCAATTTTGACCAATTTACTTAAAGTCTTGACCTTTTATATTGAGCTGCCATGGTAAAAAAACAAAATAATCTCTTATCTTTTTAAATAACTAACCTAACTACTACACCGCACAATACTTATGTGTAATTATTTATCAAAATCGTGTCAAAATTAGTTAAATGGAGCAGGGACCCTAACCACGCGGGTCATGCCTGTGCTTATCACAAATTATTATATTAGTATTTCATTATTCTGTACTTCAGGCTGGGGTTCAAGTCCACCACCATGGATTTGAAACCCAGGTACTAGAATATCCAATGTCATGGCAATTTATCACACAAAAATTTATACTTACGTTAGTAAGTATGGGTTTTGCTTAAGTGCAGATGTCTTTGTTCCATGCAAAACCTCCCAAGGAGCCTATCTGTCCCCACTATGACTCATCCAATCCTGTCATGCCACTACCACTCCATGAATGGTACCGATCGCAATGTTTTTACACAGATCAATGGGACTGACCATTGTATTGAAATAAAAATAAAGCCTTCTAAAAGCGTTTTACTTGAAGGCTATCAATCAGTGGATTATGATGATCGAACGGGCTTGAAATTTTACACACAAGTGAGTTCCATTGAGATCTATCAACATCCCTACTCGCTTATGATTGGTGGTGCCCTAGGTAGGCCCCATAAGATACTCTGTTTGGAATTCCTTGTGAGACATCCACACAATCGCAGGCCCCATAAGTATATTACATTAATATGTGAAGTTTGTGAACCGGAGTTTGGGTTTGGGTCCAGCCCTTTTGAGAGTTCCTATTGTGAGTTCACACAGTTCCGACCTTAATTTAATTCGAGTAGGGTACGTAGCCATCCAGCATCCTGTTATTTATATGACGGGTTCAGGACTTTGATACAATTTGCATTTGGTATGGGTACGTTTTGGATCAATGGACTTATAAGTTACACGTAAATTTGACTTTTGACATGTGTAACAATGCAATGGCCCTGCCACTGAAGTCATCTACCCTAGGATGTATTCATCTTTGAGACTTCTAATTTCTATGCATGTGGGGCCCAGTAGTAATGCCATTAATTGTGTGGATCCCAATTTTGGCATTAATTGGAAACCTCTACCAAAAGATTTGGACGGTTGAAATCAGAACTGCAAAGGATGGTAGGTTGGGTTCCTGGGGGACCTTGAATAATTCCAAAGAGTGCAGGATTCTTACATAGATATAGATGGATAATGCTCTCACAGTCTGGATTATTTATCACGAGTATGCAGAATCCTATAAAGCAAGAGAGCTAGAAGAAGCAGAGAAGGTAAGGATGAGGAAGACTAGAAGAGAAGCTCATCCTCTGCTGAGAGGGGGGAGAAGAGAAGGCAGTTACAGTCATGGGTTCTCTTCATCTGAGATCCAGTCACTGTCTTCCATCTGTGGAACCTTCATACCCTCTGTTCCAATGGAAAGCACCCCCATTGCTGGCAAGGGGGACCCACCAAGCAAGACCCTTGAGTCCTACTACCTTGCTTCTGGCTCTCAGCATCCTATTCCAGATGAGGTGGCTTGGGTTACCCTTATTTTATTTGTTTAGTTAGCTTGAAGTTTGGTTTGGTCTTGTGGTGTTTTTCCCCCTAATTCTTGTTTGCCTTATTTTTTTTCTTTATTTATTTTTAAATCTTTTGTTACTAATGGGTTGCTGAACAAGTCATCTTTGATCTAATATTTTTTGTACTGATAAGAAAACAATAAGAATATTGCTGTTATTGCCACTATTGCTATTTTATTGTTGTTTTAGGAGATGAAGAATGGTATGCCTAGTTGTACTGTACAGTTTCCTGATGCTACCAATTAAGTACAGTGCTGACCCCAGATTCAGTGGTCCAGCCATGGATGCTCATGGTCATGTGTTCTTATTTGTGTGTGTTGTGTGTTTGCAATTTACCAATTAAATGATTAAATCCTCCAATGAATAAGTCTTATTAAGGAATCTTCCACTAGGGAAGTTGATCCTGGGATTGAGTTTTTGAGGATGTGATTCAGTCTTTCCCATCCAGCAATGATCATGAAGAAGAAGAAAAAAGTGTAATTAATCATATCAGTGGTATGGATTATCAAATAAACCACTCTGCATTTAGGTTTTCTTTGTATTGTATGGTTATTTGGATACAGGGTTTCTGTAATGGCTTTGTCGGAGAGGGTGGAGATCTATTTTCTCAGAAAAATTGGCCATCTAAAATAGTGATTTAACCATGGGATAGTTCTGTTTCACTCATCATTAGTTGAGAGATGTTGGAAAACTTGAACCTGTAAAGTAATGAAAATGCTTTAGAAGGTTTTTGCAATTCCTCAAGAAAATTGGTCTTTACACCAATGGCCCCTTTTCATGTTTTCCTTTTCATGTTTTCCTTCTATATAAAAATTAAGAAGCCAGGAAGTTAAGGACAAAGCTTCAGGGTGCTAAAAGATGAAAATATTTAGAACATTGTCACAAGCAAATTATGGAAATGTGATAGGAAACGCAATCGAATCCTACCTTTTCCCATTCAACATCCCCGTGCCCCCCTCTGTTTTTTTTTCCGTGGGGTCCACTATTTAGAACCCAACCTTCTAATTTATAATTGGCTCTAATTTTACTCCAACATTAATAGGCTGCACTGCATTAAAATTTTAAGCCATTAAAAACTCATGAGGGTGAAGTAGTTAGAGGGTTGAATTCAAGGACACTGATGACACATATAAATGTGCATTGTTTTGCAGTGTAGCATGGTAAGGGGTAGCACAGGATCCTTACTCATACAATAGTAAGTAGAGCAATTGATTTCTAAATCCAGAGGTAGGTAACTTGTGCATCATTGTATGGATGACCAGAATCAGAACTTTTCACCCTGTGGAATATTTTAGTGATGGACCACAGTACAAAACTCATACCATTTGATCACCGTAATCCTTCCTCTGGGGATTTCTATGAAGACAGCGAAACATAAACTTTTATTTGTTCATTTATTTTATTGGTACAGACTCAATCCATTCCTAACTTAGGTTGACTTCTTTCTTAAACATGTGCTAAAAAATCATTGGGTTTGTGTAATCAGTGTTTATTTTGAATTCTGGCTTATCTAACTTAGAGCCTACTTGATAATTTGTATATTTCATATGCTCTTTCCATGTGTACTAAATCTAAGCATTGATATTAAAAACGAATGATATAGGTTAAAAATATATTTGTCTTATAATTACTTTTGGCATTTTCTTTAGAGAAAGACAATGGTTTTTGAAGGGGCTTTTTCTCTGAGGGGCGAACAATAATAATGAGAGAAGTGGAAGAGTGGAACTAGGAAATGAATGGAAAATTTCTGTAAGGAAATGACTCTCCACTCATCATTGTCATTGTCGACGTCGTCATCATCATCATCATTTTAGCCTAATCCTATCGATCTGGGATTCTGGGGATTCTGGGTCCGGATAAATGCATTCTACTCATAAACCACATAAACTATGGCCATTTATCCTATCTTTCTATGGTGCACAAGTGTGTGAAGTTTCTCTCTCTCTCTCTCTCTCTCTCTCTCTCCACCTTCTTATATGGAAATTGATCTGAATATATGAGATGTATTGGATGTGCTTTTCCTTCTTCTTTTCAGAAAAAAAAAAATCTGCACTAAATATGAAAGAGCCACCTTCCTGAGAAACTATTTCCTTTGCGTATGAAAAAGACAAAATTGCTTATAAGTCTTTCAAATTTGTAATTATGAGGAATTGATCCGCTTTTCCTTTGGAGATCATTGTGGGTTTCCAGCTACTGCTGTATCTGCAGAGATGGTAGACATGTGCAAGATGGAAATAATTCTCCCGGCAGCTCCCATTGTGTAGATGCTCTAGCCCACTGATCAAGTTAGAATGTTCTTCAAATTGGCCTCAATATAAAACAAAAAAAAAAAAAAAAAAAAAAAAACAATGGAAAAGAATTTTTGGCCAGCAGCCCTCATTAAATGCTCACACAGTATATTCATTCAATACACTGGCCTGATTTTCGAGTAGCTGATCTATTTTTCGATTCTTTTGTATAGATTGTCACTATCTTGAAGTACTTTGTGGTCGCCACTGGGTGCTTCACGTATATTTTGTGCTAGTGTGCTTTGTTGTCACATGCTACTGAATAGAAATGGAAGTACATTGTATAACTACTAATGATAGGCACCACAATAAATTCTAATCAGATTAAGTTTATACATGATGTGCTCATTTTTCTATTTAAATTGGAAGAAGTCCAGTTTCTTTACGGAGAAAAAATAAAAAAAGAGAAGGAAAATAGATCATATTCATTTAGTGCATAGCTTTCCAACTTGGTTTCTGCAGAAAGAATTGAAGAGGCGAAGACTTTGATGAAGTGGGAAAGGTTGAAGAGTCAAGGGTGGAGATTACATATTTCGGATTTCATTTTCGTAGGAGCTGGGTGGAGTTCTACTTTCTGCTGAAAATTGACTATCTACTCCATGACCATAGCTCTATTTTGCTCACCTTAGTGCCTGCCCTCCCATTTTCATGGAGATAGTAAGGAAACACATGAAAGTGGGATTAATTTTTTTTTTTCAATAAACTTCGTGGCTTATATCAAAAGATTAATAAAACCTATCAAAGATGTTCAAAATATAAAAGAAGCAATACTCTCTTTTAGAAACAATGCTTCTGTTCGTATTGCCTGTCTACTTCATTGTGAAACAAAAGCAATATTATGTGATAGAATATCAATATTCTAAAAACTGGCTGTTTCTAGTTTCCTAGTATAACTCACCACTTTTTGCTTTTGCTAGTGATATGAATATTAGAGAAGTGTATCATGATTTCTCTCTCTCTCTCTCTCTCTCTCTCTCTCTCTCTCTCTCTCTCTCTCTCTCTCTCTCTCTCTCTCTCTCTCTCTCATGTTGAGGCAAGAATCATAATTTTGGTCCTTACGTTTCCATCTATCCATCAACTTGAGACAGGTTGCAGAGCTTTTGAGGAAGAGGGCTATTCCAGAGGCTGTCTCCTTAATTAGATGGGTCCTATGGATATTGGCTACCAGATTGGGGACACTGATTCTATGTGGGTTTGCTAGTTTTAGCTGGAAATATCCATTCATTTACAAGTTCTCAGAAATTCCTGTGGAGAAGAGAGAAGAGATTCTGAAGAGTTGGTCAAGGGAAAGGTCTCTAATTGCTTTGAAGTTGGCCTTTGTGCTGCTTAAGGTCTTCTGCTTCTACATATTCTTTTCATTGGTAAGGTGTCTGTCATACATACTACCATGTATACCATGTGTCGTTTCTTATCATGGGTTGGGTTGCATTTGGTTGCTATAACTATTTACTTAAATATTAAACATTGGTCTATTAATGTGGATGTTGAAAAGAAATGAGCACTGGCCTGCATTCAGTTCAAGTACATAACTGGATTTATGGATTCCATCAGTCTCCTGAAATGGCCGTCTTCAGTGAAGATTTTCAGATGTTTGTTGCCCCTAGTTGTCTTCACCCTCTTCTAGTACAGGCAGGGTATTTGATTTCTTTAATAGAAACTGAAATGGGAATCTCAACCATTTCCCAAATCCAAACAGCTTCGCTTCTGAAAATGGGAGAAAATCTACCTCAGGGTATTTCAACTGAAGCACCTGCAGCTTTTTATCCATTTCAATCATTTTCAGGATCTCATCCCTTTCTAGTCCTTGCAGCTCAGCTGCTACGATGACCTCCTCAACACACATTTGCAGTGGGCCCTTATAAAGGGGCTCAATTCTCATATCTCATGATTCCATATTTATAAGTTTCTAGACATACATGCTTGGACACATTATGCATCTCTTGGTCTTGGGTGGTTTGTGCACACACGTGTGCAAGTGTCCCTTACAATTTAGACACACCGTAATAGCAGCTTCGTTGCACCGTATTAAGGTGCATATTACATGTATTTGGACCAGTGGTGTGAACATCCAAAACATCCATCTGAACCATCTGATTTTGGTCTGTGCCTCAATGCAACTAAAGCCAGACATGGCCGATTAGGAAGTCCATTTGAATGGTTTGGAATTAGGATTGCCTGCTAAAGGTGATTCTTGAGATAAACATGGGCAATTTAAGATGGGAGTATCATTTTGCAAATATCAATTGCATATTATAATCTTTTTTTTTATTATTATTATTTTAGAAGCATATTACCATCTTAATGTGATTTTGATGAAGTTCTATCTGGTAGAAAAATGTCACAGGCAACTGTACAGGCAAATGAAGACTCTCATGCCGCTGTACCATTTCACGTTCCTGACTATTCTTTCTTCTCTTGCAGACTGATGAGAATTCAGAAAACCCAGTATTCAATGCAATTGGGTATAGAATAGACACTGGTGATGATGAAACATTATCTAAAAACCAAAGTGAGAGGCCTCTCCAAAAGGGTATCATAGACACTGCCCATCTATCAGAAACATCTTTCCTCGACTCCCTTACTCAGAAAGGCTTACAAGTCACATTGGATCCTGTCCTTGACCTTTACAAACTCAAATGCGATGTTGTCATTGTTGGCTCTGGTTCAGGCGGTGGAGTTGCAGCAGCAGTTCTTGCAAGTTCCGGCCAAAAGGTCATTGTTGTTGAGAAAGGAAACTACTTCACACCTGAAGATTATTCCAGTATAGAAGTCCCTTCCTTGAATCAAATGTATGAATCAGGTGGAATTCTATCAACACTTGATGGGAAGACGATGATATTTGCTGGATCAACAGTCGGGGGTGGTTCAGCAGTAAACTGGTCAGCCTCAATAAAGACGCCAAAAGGTGTCCTCAATGAATGGGCAGAAATCCAAAAGCTGTCTCTCTTTGCAAGTGCAGAATATCATATGGCTATGGACGCTGTCTGCAAGAGGCTCGGAGTCACAGAGAATTGTCTGGAGGAAGGATTGCAAAATCAAGTTCTTCGGAAGGGGTGTGAGAATCTTGGTCTGAAGGTAGAATACGTTCCACGGAACTCCTCAGAGAGGCATTACTGTGGCTCTTGCGGTTACGGTTGTAGAACAGGAGAGAAAAGAGGAACTGATTCAACATGGTTAGTTGACGCTGTAAATTCAGGTGCTGTGATCTTAACAGGATGTAAAGCAGAGAGATTTATACTGCAAAACAACAAATCAGGCCAAAAGAAGAGGAAGGAGTGCTTGGGAGTGATGGCACAGACTCTCAATGGGAACATTACAAAGAGATTACAAATTCAAGCAAAAATCACTATTTCAGCTTGTGGGTCTCTCTTGACACCCCCTTTAATGATATCTAGTGGGCTACAGAACCCGAACATAGGCAAAAACCTTCGTCTCCACCCTGTTACATTGGTATGGGGATATTTTCCCGACTCTGCATCACATCTCAAGGGTAAAATATTTGAAGGCGGGATAATTACATCGTTACACAAAGTGTTATCCGATGATTCAAATGTTCGGGCTGTCATAGAAACGCCTGCGCTTGGGCCTTCTTCATTTTCTGCTCTGGTTCCTTGGGTATCTGGACTGGATATGAAGGAGAGGATGCTAAAATACGGGCGGACTGCACATTTATTTCCACTGATAAGAGATTGTGGGTCTGGAGAGGTGAAGACAGAAGGGAGGATAACATACAGGATGGCTAAATTAGACAAGGAGAATTTAAGAGCTGGAATGCAGAGGGCGCTAAAGATTCTGGTTGCGGCTGGGGCGGTGGAGGTGGGTACCCATCGGAGTGACGGGCAGAGATTCAAGTGCGAAGGGATAAGACAAGAAGATTTGGATCAATTCTTGGATGAGATAAATGTCGTGGGAGGGCCAAGGTCAAGGGAAGAGCACTGGACTCTCTACTGCTCTGCTCATCAGATGGGAAGTTCTAGAATGGGTGCCAGCGAGGAAGAGGGTGCAGTTGATGAGAATGGGGAGAGTTGGGAGGCAGAAGGGCTGTTTGTATGCGATGGGAGCATATTACCTAGTGCAGTTGGGGTGAATCCCATGATCACCATCCAATCCGTTGCTTACTGTATCTCCAAAAGAATGGCATATTCTCTGAAGAACTGACTGGGGAAATTTATCTATTGATGCAGTTGCTAGTTTCTCACCTTTTTTTTTTTTTTTCTTTTCTGAATGGTAGTCTCTCTAAGCAATCCCGGTTTCTCCCTTGCCAATTGTAGATTTCATAAATAACATGGAGTAGAAAATAAGGTAGAGGTATAGTTGTGTAGACCTAGTGTTCAAACTGCTTTATGCAGTCAATGATTGTGATTGATTATAATAAACTTTTCAGTAATTTTCCTTCACATTTCCTTACATTATGAAGGCTCTTGCGTTTTACTGGTGTTGCTTTTGGTACTAGCCATAGGGCCGGGACTCATGAGAAATTCTGATAAAACCCTGGACAGTTGAGTGAGAAACAGGCTATCCAACTTCTTGAAATTGTCATAATTCACCCATTCTCGTTGTATCTTTCCAAATAAAACACTCTTTACCTCATCGAAAATCTCAGTTTGGCCCTCAAACCAGCTAATGTTCTCTCCCTGAACTTAATCTTCTCACACTTTCACCTCATAAGTCATACTCTTCTTCTATGGCCTCTCTCTCTCTCTCTCTCAAAGTTTTAAACTTTAAAAGTCTCTTCACGCTATTCAGACAAAAATGCCGTGTTTAAACTTCTGTTTTTTCGTTAAAACCTTTCAGTTTAAACTTTAAAAGCATCTCTGTTCACACTATACAGACAGAAATTTCAGAAAAAGAGGCCTCTTCAGTGTCAAACATCAAACAGAACCTTCTCTCAACTCCCGCATTCATTCAGGGACCTGCCCAAAATCTCTATAGACTCGAGTGCGACTAAGGCTGGCAGTGGCAATGGGCTGGCTTGCCGGTAGGGTCCTAATTCTGAGACTAAAATATAAATGGCCCGAGTTTGGATGGCTAATTACACCTGCCAGAGAGATGGTGTAGTGTGCGGTTGCAGCTGTGATTGGTGCAAGTTATAGTAAAAAAGGTTATTGTTGGGAAATCAAAGTACTACACACGAATTGAATTGAAAAACTACTACACACCTGAGGATCCCCCCAGCTCCTTCCTTCTTTATTGGTGAATCAGGTGAAATCTTCTATAATCGGTTGATGAGAAGATAAAATGGTGGGTGAAGTATCAGCTAGGCCTCCATAATGAATGAGCAGAAGTCCACAGACCTCTGCCGGGTGAGCTCACAATACTCACTTGGCTACGGACAGGCTGCGACAGGAGCAGAACTCCAGATAAATTTCAAGAGTAAGGGTTTCAAAATCAAGTTCTCAGACAAAGGTTAAGGAGTTTTGGTCTGAAGTAGAATTACAAATCTGGCTAAGAGAACAGGAAGAAACGCTTCAGCTAGTTTCTTAAATATAATCTAAGCTTCTTATTTCTGCTCTTGCCTCCTGCAGGCCATCTTGAAATGGTAAATGCCAACCGATACTAGAGTATGGAACATGACAAACTGCTACAAAGACTCCAGACTGCTTGATGTAGTCATAGGTTACCGCTGAATATCAACTAGTCTAGCCTTCAATTTATTTGTCTGAAATTCTGAAAAATCTCTTCTGCAGTTTGCAACGGACTGATTATTGACTCCAGCAGCTATACCATAACGTGTTAGTTATAAAGTAGAATTAAAAAGGACAACCACAAAAAAATAATGGTAAAACTAGAATCTATGATAGAGTGATGAATGACAGAATGGAAGGAATATAAATGAGGTACAAGAAAAGAGCTCCGGCTCATTTAACACCCTTATTTAGCAATTTATCTCAATCACAAATTCGATTGAGATCTTTGAAACAATTTTCAGTCTCACATTGCACAAGGTACACCGCAAACAAGCGATTTATCAAAAATAAAAAAGCCGCAATCAGAAGAAATCCTAACTTGATGATGCCTTCACTGCCTTCTCAGCCGCATCATCCAGATCTTCTGCTGTGATTAATGCCATCCCACTCTCCTACACATTTATACTCAGGATATTATTCCACAACAACAAAGAAAGAGTGCTGTTATTTCATCAGAACAATAAAGGAATAGTTCTATTGGCCAGATTCAGGTCCAGTTGTATACCTTGAGAATTCTCTTCCCTTGGTCAACATTAGTGCCTTCCAGACGAACAACCACTGGTACTTTCAGTTGGACCTTACAAAGAGATCAAAATAGGTTTTAGTCTCTCAAATCAATACTTGTGAAAAGAGCTTAACTCTTAAAATGAAAAAAGAAAAAAGAAAGTAAACAAAAACAAAAAGAAGAGAGCTTCATTCGACACAGATGTAGGTGGGTGACTGTAAATTTTCAACAGATTACTTGTAAAATGATATAAAGACATCATATTAATTGTTCATCGACGGTTACAACAAGCTATGGTGATAACTGACAAGTTTTAGGGTTATGAATCTTCTTTTTCAAGTCAATTTGAAAAACAGAGTTAAGGTGAATATTGAAGTTCAGATGTGCTTCAACCAGGGTCTAAAATAGCAGCATGAGGGCAAGTATCAGGCCTGCCCAAAAGATAATAATAAATAGCGGTTAATGAATGAGGCAATCCATATAGTAAGGTATTTTTCCAATATATATATATATAGGGAGGTGCTCCTATGTATATATATATATATATTCCAAGAAATTTCAGAATAGTATTTACTGTTCATTGATTAATAGATTTTGATTTTTTTCCCTTTTTTTGTACATTTGACACAGTATATGTGCATGTGTCAGACCTCAAAATGTCATGTAGGTCAAATTACCACTACTTGATCCTAAACTGTTAAATTCCGATGAGGTCAGCTATTCTTTGATTGGCTAAAATACACTCTTTCCACTTAAACGCAAGTCATTAATTGTTATACATTTTTAAAAGGAAATTTCTCAAAAACGGCCCACTTTAAAAACGCCCATTTTTCTGCACCTCTTATTTTTTGTCATGGGGCCCATGTTGAGTCAATCTAATCTTTCCACACACACTACCCCCATGAATAGTCACAAGTCCATGTTTGACACTCATCCAACTTTTCCTCACCGTTGGATTGAAATCATGATAAAATGTACCTCTAAACCATTAAATCTTACAGCCATTGACCAAAAGGTATGGATGATCTTATGGATTCAAGATTTTGCATATAGGTAGGCCTCATATGGATCTTTTCATCCAATGAACTCCCATGATCATCATGCAACCCAATGGGCCCAACTAGGAGGGGCGTTTTCTCCTAAAAAATGCCCGGGCTCTGTGTAGCGCTCCCCTTTTTAAAATGTGCCAAAAGTAATATATGTTATTTTACTTTATTTATGAACTAAGGAATAAAACTCACCATATGAAGATGAAGTATAAAACTATTTTGAGTATGGACAACAAATGTGGCAACAAATGAAGCAGCATAATTAGACAAGGAATTTAGTAGGCAAACATATTTTTGTTTGTTTTTTCAAGGATCGGCAAATAGGGTCATTACTTTAAAGAAATAGCAAAAGTTAGCTCAAAACACACAGATTTGGGAATCTAAACTTTTGGACATACTATAACCAAAATGTTGGCACTTCTAAATATATTTTTAAAGTCAAATCTGACATTGACTGCCCAAACGCATCATACCCCTAATCTCTCCGAAAAATAAAGAAAACCAAGTGAATAAGAAAAGGCAAACACTTTCAGTTTTATGTTGGTTGTATCGTTATGTATCAATGTGTACAGTCAGCATCATCCGTATTAGATGAGACCTGTGAATTTAGCACCATGCAGCCTCAGTTAACCATTGCTCCAAACTCCAAACCAAGAGCTTTTCTAAAATTGAAATTTGATAGGTAGGGAGAGCAAACCTGATAGATTGAGGATGTGTTATTGATGACTAGTGAGAAACTTAATTGATTTATTCCAGTCCTATTAGTGAGAAGAAACATAAGCTTTCCCTAAAGGTTTTCGTAGTATTTAGCTTCACAATCCTACGCATAAAAGGGCACTCAAATTCTACTCCTTGGTTCTTGATAAATTTGGGTATGAAGGCATGCTGGTGTCATTGATGAGATTGTGTGTTTAGGTAGAAGCTATAATACCCGGATACTTGTAACAGCCCAACGTATCCGTATCGAACCGATACGATACTTGTATTGATACCTGATATTACACTGATTATTCTAGGGAACAAGTTTAACATATCTTAATTATAAAGTCCTTTATTTCATATAGTTCTTTTAATATTTTTACTTCTCATCATAAAAAAACAAATGCTAAAAAAGGACAAAAACAATGATAAATTCATTCATTCCAAAGTGATCTTAAAAAAAAAAAAAAAAAATTAGGACCCCTATATCCGTATCCATATCCTAAATTTTCAAAAGTGAGGAGTAGTATCCCCGATCCCTGTATCAGTGTCCGTATCCATATCTGTATCTGGGCATCATAGGGTAGAAGATATATAAGTGTCTTTTCGTCATACTCTAAGGGCCTGTTTGTTTGCATTAAAATACATAGCAATTGATGCTGATATGAACTCAACCAGAGGACATCAAAGAGGTGCTGGGTGAAGGATATAAGGTGGAGCGTAGAAAGAATTCACTTTCTTGTGCATTGAATTACTAGAATGGTGGCTGATATTCATCTCCCATCTTCTTTTTACTCTATTTCCCTAAAAGGAAGGGTTCTTTGATGCTCATTCTTGGAAATTCACCTTTGATCTTCATTTTTAATCCCTTATGGTATGAATCATGTGTATTCAATTCCTACGTATTCTTATGCAAATAAACAGGTTCTCAGTAAGGCAAACCCCATCATTAGCAGTAGGATTTTAAACTTAACAGGCCAGGCTATTGCATTGGGCCTATTTAAAATTCAGGTTCTCCCATGTCCATGCCCAGCCCATGGACACCCCTAATTTCAGATAGTCGTGATGTTTTATGCTTGTGATGCATTTGCTCAATATCTCTAATACAGTTATGTCAAATCTTACACACCTGTGATGAAATACTGATAAAAAATAATACTAGCTTGAACACTCACATGTTTGGCAGCATTGACAATGCCACTTGCAATTACATCACATTTCATGATCCCTCCAAAAATGTTGACCAAGATCGCTTTCACCTTGTCATCAGATGTTAATATTTTGAATGCTTCCACCACCTGAGCAACATAGTCAAAATGCAGATCAAAGCCAGTGCATACCTTACAGAGAAGGTGGGCATCATAATGGGTGGCACATGTTAAAATGAGATTAGTTCTTCAAAAGGATCAGAGATGTGTAAATCAGTGTCAGCAATATGGAAAAAGGCAATCATGCATAAAGCTACGGAAGTAAGACAAGATGAGACTGTTCCGCACAGTTTTTCCATCGGTCCATATTTTTTGGGGCCACCCGGCCCACCTATGGCCAGATTACCCACCTTTCACACACTAACTCCCATGAATTGAAGAAGCCCAAACCTTCTCTTGGGGTTGGGCCTGGCAATTTACGTTTCATCTGGGCTACAAATTAGGGTCCCTGCAATATAGGGTCCATGCAAAATGTCTAAAAGGGAAGTGACCATCATGAGGCATGAGCTATATAGCCCAGACTTTCCTGATTAAATCAAATGGCCATGCAAAAGAAAAGGACAACCATAAGCAATGCAATAAGTTCAACCTCATTTGAATCCGACACTGCAAAGGACCCAGGAAAGTACAGCCCACCCGAACAGTTCAATAAAACCTAGAGAGACCCCTACTGACCCTCAGTTCCAGATAACTCCAGGTTTTAGAACGCTGGTACAACTGAAGACCAGAGGAAACCATACATTTTTTTTTTTGTTCCAGTGTTGAGAACTCTAATTCCTCGGTTACAAATATCATGATCATCATATTCAGCACCCCCTACTGGCAGGACTTATATAGCATTAATCACCACATCAATCTAGTGATTTATTTCCTTGGATGAAACATAGGCAATCAACTCATAATACCTGGCCTTCCGACGCATTTCCACCAACATCTAGAAAATTGGCAGGCGTTCCACCATGTAACTTGATTATATCCATTGTAGCCATCGCCAAACCAGCACCATTCACCATGCATCCAATTTCTCCATGTAGACCAATATAGTTCAAATCTGCCTTTGCAGCAGCCACCTATACAAGTAAAGAGAACATGAGAATCCTAAGAATGATATGGAAGAATACCATATTCTAATCTCTTGAATCAGACCTCTCTAGGGTCCTCCTGGGATGAATCACGGAGAGCAAATATCTCTTTCTGTCGAAATGCAGCATTATCATCAAAGTTTAACTTTGCATCAGCAGCAACCAGCTGACCGTCAGAAGTCTCAGCAATTGGATTTATCTGACGAAGAAACATGCATATCAACCAAATTACACACTAGAATAGGAAGCTAAATAGTCTAATTTACTTGGAATTTGGATTCTGGATATTTAGGACTTCCTTCACCTCCAACATTGTGCAGTCGCATTCACAAAAGAGCTTGTATAGCTTCTTCACTTGTTCTATGGAATCATTCCTGTCTGCTAGCTTAGGAGCCAAACCATCAACAACTTTAGCCGCATCTTCGTCTGTTATACCTTTGAAAACATCAATAGGCACCTGATAATCAAAATAGAACATTCAATTGTAGGTTTACAATCGCAAGTTAGAAACACTGGAAAGACACAACCAATATGAGAGAGAACCTTAATTATCATGTCAGGAAACTTCTCTGCAAGGTCTTCAATGCTGGTTCCACCCTTTTTGCATGCTATTATGATCTGATGAACAAAAAATGCAATTTTACACCCATACAGTCCAATTATAATCTTAAAATAACCAGATAGATAAGAAATAGACAAACGCTATATATATAATATATACACACTATATATGGCCCGGCTCTTGTACATCCTTATGATACATGCCAGCTGTTGGGGCCCACCTGGGACCCACAGCTCATGGGATAGAGGAAGATCAAAAGATCCATGTGGGACCACGCCAGATATCAAATTTGAAGTCAATCTGATGCCCTTACCCCCTTCATCCATGGCCAACAAGTTTAATGGCTTTATATATATAGACACACGTGCACACCCTTGACCCAATAGTCCAGTCCACCCAGATGGGTCAAAAGGTGGCCCCACTAGGTAGTATATAGTATTAGTAAGACAGTACATAGGGAAAGGCTCTCCTAAGTCCTAAGGACATCTCTCATGAGAGACAATATGGCGTGTGTGTGTGTGTGTGTGTGTGTGTGTGAGAGAGAGAGAGAGAGAGAGAGAGAGAGACAATATGGGGTGTGTGTGTGTGTGTGTGTGTGTGTGTGTGTGTGTGAGAGAGAGAGAGAGAGAGAGAGAGAGAGAGAGTGGATTGGAAATTCCTTCAATTCATGCTAAGAAGTATGGGGGTTGGGGAAAAGTGGAGGAAGTGGGTCCAGGATTGTGTCTCGTCAGCGTGTTTCTCTATTTTCGTGAATGGGCCTCCAAAGGGCTTCTTTCCTGCTGGAAGGGGGCTAAGACAAGGGGATACTCTCTCCCCCTTTCTCTTTCTAATAGTGGGAGAAGCGCTGGGCAGAATGATTAAACAGGCAGTGAGGGCGGGTTTGTTCGAAGGCTTTAAAGTGGCTAGAAATACCCCTGCATCCAACCACTTGCAGTTTGTAGATGACACTCATTTTGTGGAGCTGAAGAAGACCAGGTTAGAAACGTCAAAGCCACTATCCTATGTTTTGAAGTGGTATCAGGTCTAAAAGTTAACTTCTTCATGTGTGAGATGATTGGGCTAAGAACTGAGCAGCCGATGCTTCTTAAATATTCAGAAATACTAGGGTGTAAGGTTGGGAAGCTGCCAGCTATGTATTTAGGCATGCCTTTGTGCTTAGGGTTGGTAACTAAATCATTGTGGAAACCGGTAGTAGAAAGGGTAGGGAGGAAGTTGTCTACATGGAAAGCAAATGACTTGTCTATTGGAGGAAGTGCCACCCTAATCAAATCAATGTTATTGAATCTGCCAGTCTATTACTTCTCCATCTTTAAATGCCAGGCCTCAGTTATTCAGAGATTGGAAAGGTTGTCGAGAGAATTCTTCTGCTGCGGAAATAGTACCCAGAAGAAGCTTCACTTGGTGGATTTGGCTTCCATCTATAACCCAAAGGAAGGAGGAGGTCTGAGAATCAGGCCTCTTAAGCAGATGAATCAAGCCCTATTGGGCAAATGGCTGTGGAGGATAGGAGAGGGCACAGATGGCCTCCAGAGACAGGTGTTGGAAAGGAAATTTAATCTTCCGATACAAGGATGGGAAGTCCAGGAAGCCCCAACGAACTCGTCTGCAATATGGAAAGGAATCCTCTCGGTTAAGAAGCTTTTCATGGAGAACATTAGATACCAAACATGAGATCCTCTTTTGGAAAGATCGGTGGGCTAGAGAAAGGAGTATGAGTACTCAATTCCCATATCTGTTTAGATGCGCAGAGGATAAGGAAGCAAACGTCAATTCTTGTATGAATAGAATTGGAGGACAGGTGGTTTGGTGTCCTGCTTTTAGAAGGAGCCTGAAAGACTATGAAGAATCTCAATTTATATCACTCCTAAACTCCCTAAATGATATAAACATCCAGGATAGTGGGCAAGATGCCACGGTTTGGGAAGCCTCAAAAGACGGGACCTTTTCAATTTCCTCTTTCTTCAAGACTATTCTTAACAATCTTAGGGAGAAGAGTATAGTGTGCAGCATATGGAAGCTGAATGCTCCCCCAAGGGTGATCAATCGTCTTAGGGTGGCTGGCTCTCCGGAAAAGAATTCCCGCCATGGATATCTTGAGGAGAGGGATGACTATAGTAAATAGCTGCCCTATGTGCTTGAGGTACAAGGAATCCGTGGACCACCTCATGCTGAATTGCAAAATAGCTCAGTCTATTTGGATGACAGTGGTAGAGTGGTTTGACTGTTGTTGGGTCCTCCCTAATTCTCTCCTCGAGCTTTTCCACGCTTGGAAGGCTTCATTCGGGGATCCTAGAGGCAAGGAGATGTGGAGGTTGGCATTTATTGCGGTGATCTGGACGATATGGAAGGAAAGGAATTTAAGATGTTTTGAAGGGATAGCATCCAACGAAAGTAGTTTGGTGGAGAAAACCAAGCTTTTAGTGGCTCTCTAGGTGTCCATCAATCCGTCTTTTAAAGGATACTCCACAGATCAAATAGTGTATCAATGGAAAGAGCTGGCCTTCTCTTAAGCAGGGCCTTAGTTGGATGGTTTTGGGTTCTTGCTTTCTTTTGTTTTCCTGCTTTCCTGTCGTAAGCTTGTCATTACTCATCTCTTATACTGTTTGCTTTTATTAATCAAAGTAACCATTCACAGAGAGAGAGAGAGAGAGAGTAGCACAACACCTAAAGCAGTGGGGGTGATGGAAGTGTGCCAGAATGAGATAAAACTGTGTCACAATGAGAATTCAGAGTATGGGGATACAACATATAGAATTACAACAGCGTACAAGCATGCATATCTTTTCCTACCAAGCAATTGTAGCATATATTGTGAGAACTACAAAACAAGTCTACAAAGATAATATCAATCGTCAGCATCACCATCATCACCACTATCATCATTGTCGTCGTCATCATATCCCATCTATCTGGGGTCAGCTAGTTAGTTCTGCACTTCTTCTCCACTCATCCTTCCATAGGACTAAGTTCTACAATAACCCACTACCTAATGGCTTCTTCTCTTTTTCCTTTATGATTTGTATAGTTATTGTCTTCTCATTCCAAGAGATCTATGTTTTTTCCTTTGCATACTTAAGCTTCAACACCCATTGAAACAAGAGTAAAGCTCCAGTGAACAACTGTGGCTAAGTAGCTCAATCATTTACAGTTTTACATTGAATCTTTAAGACCCAAAATTAAATCAATATCATTCAATCACAACTATCATGAGCATTTTATAAAAGTGTCTCAAAAAGCTAAATCAAATAGTGCATCCAAAAATCTGCATGAGCTTTAGAAATGGGAAAGGGCCCTTCAATTAGAGATCATCTCACCGAGAAACTCATGAATTTACATTGTATGTGCTTTTCAGAATGTCAGTCACCGAGGGATTGTTGATACTGGTTAAAATCAAACAGGTTGTAATAGTTTCAGCCCCCTGGCAAGTTTCATGCAAAATAGAGCTTACAACATTGCTTTCTTTTTTTTACTTTCCTTTAAAAAAAAATCATCTCTGATAGTTTTCAGGAAGGAATGGCGATTGGAAAGGGCAACCCACAGGCCAAACGGCAGAGCCCATTCTCATTGTTTTCTGAGGTAGTAAGATGACAAAAGAAAACCAAATAAGAAGTACCTCGAGAAGCCATCTCATTTTTCAGGATGCTGCTTCAAGGCATTCATGGTTCCTATGCACATGGTGCAAGGTTCACCTAGGTGCACGTCAAAGGCTATGATGCACACACATAAGATGCATACAACATGGACTCAGTGACACACTAGCGGCAAGGATTTTACATATATAAATGATGTATTGGATGTGATAACACATGAAGAAACTTAGCACAAGCATGCCTTATTGGCAAGTTACTGGCAAAAAGAAATAATGAAAGGTTATGTGAAAGAATGCACAATTATTTAGATGTGAAAGACAAAATCAATTAGCGAAAAGGAAGCAAAAACCAAAACTTTATTCTAAAACATACCGGACCAGCTGTCGTACGGTCAAGAGTGATGGCAAAGTACATTTCATTCGCAAGTGAAAGCTTTTCACACAAGTACACCTGTAAAAGTTATTGTTTTAGATTAAGATAATTAACAAAATAATGTTAAAATGAAAGCTTTTAAATTAAATGAGAAATTACTAATATTTCCAGCGATATCATGAGGAGTTTTCCATTGTGGCAAGACAGCTATTTGCAAAATAGCAACCCACCTTATAGGGCCCACTTCAATGCATCCCACTTATGGAGGGATGGGAAGGTCTAAATAAGGCCTAGAAATGCCTTTTTTTATATATTTTTGAAAGATTAATCCAACAATGAGTAAAAGCTGGAAAGGTGCCAAATTGGGGTGAGTGCCAGTGCCAATTCATGGAAATAAGTGATTGTAACGTGCAGGATTCATCATGTGCCTTGTATTTGGGGTTTTCAAAGAAGTGGGCAATAAATCATGAGGTGTTAGTAGAGGAACAAAAAAGGGTACCTGGACACCCAATGGATCTGACCTCAAAAAATCACATATTGTGCCTAAGTTGGTACCCATTTTTAACCAAGCTCTGGGTTTAGATATGGTCCATGGTGTCCATACCCACAACCTAAATGCCCAAAGGCATATATCCAGTTATTTTATTTATATATTTATATAAGTATTTTTGCATAAGTAAAATCTTAAGCACACCTCCCTCCGTTGGCCACCTCCCATAGTTTTACCCGGTGCATGTGGATAGGAGGGTTTGCATGTGCCCTTCGGGATTAGTTCTCAGGTATCCAGCATTGAGTATCTCTCGGGCACAGGGCCCAAGGATCCTAGGTTGGGTTGGGTGGGAGAGATACCCTGGGTTATCAAAAAAATAAAATAAAATCTTAAGCGCATTTAGTGTGTACTTAACAAAATATGGCTGGAGGAAAAGGATTCTGCTAAATTAGTTAGTGACTGGTGGACAGAGTTTAGTGCTTAAAGGTGGCTAGGATTTCACATATGCGAGAAATAAAAAATGTTGAAGGCTGAATTGAAAAACTGGAAGAAAGATACACAGTCAGATTGAAGATGTGAAGGTAATCTCTTTCATGACAATGCAAATGTTGGACATTGAGGGTGTTTTTTCCCCATTCTAACCTAAGGTGTTGATTTTTTTATCATTTGGATTCTTTGGGAGGCATGAGTATTTGGTTGACTATGTTCCATTGGAATCTCCAAGAAGATGAGATAGAGTAATTGGTTGACCTCTCATTGCTTCTTTAGAATGTTCATATGTTGGAACCAGGTACTTTCGTGTTTGGATCCATGCAAGAACAGTGAATCTTCTACTATAGCTATCATTGGGGGTGTTTTTTCCCCCTTCCAACCTAACATGTTGATTTTCTTATCATTTGGATTCTTTGGGAGGCATGAATATTTGGTTGACTATGTTCCATTGGAATCTCCAAGAAGATGAGATAGAGTAACTGGTTCTGGTTGACCCCTCATTGCTTCTTTAGAATGTTCATATGTTGGAACCAGGTACTGTAGTGTTTGGATCCATGCAAGAACAGTGAATTTTTCTACTATATCTATCAAGATTCATGAGAAGATAATAATCACTGAATTCTTTTGAAAGTCATGGATATTGAATGAATGCATTTTATGCTTGCAGGAGGTGAAGATTGCTCAGTGTGTAGCCATTTTTTCAATTTGTTTGGTGTTTCAAGGGCTGTGCCTCAATCGGTGAAAGCTTTTACCAAAAGTAAGAGATCGAGCAATCAAGTTATTTATCACAATTGTGAAATTGCATTGTTAGTAGTTATCCTTTGGACCCACGCAAAGGCTTGAGAGAAATGGGACTTCTCAAAATATGGCTGCATATGAATGTAGGGCCACTCTAAGGACTTAATCAATGATTACCTCATGGGTGTCCTCCATTAAAGAGTTTGCAAGGGATTTGATTGATGATCTTTGGAGAGATGTTTGGCAAGGTGATGTTAAAAGTATTTAAGCTTAATTCATCCTTGATGTTGGCCCACTGGGGTTCTGATTACCATATTTTAGTCAATAATAATTTTCAGTTACCATATAAAAAATTGGTTATTCCTTGAATATATAAAATATTTTGCATATAAAATAGAACATGGCATAGTTGTGAGTCTAAATCAGGTAAGGCTATGGGTCTGGGCATACAAGGTGAAATCCGGTACGTGGGCAGCTCTCGTACTGGATACCTATTGACTTACCGGTAAAGGTACTACAATGTACATGTATGTGTGCATAAATTTGAGTCTAGGTCCAGGTCTGTGGACACCATGGACCAAACTGATTTTGGTCACTGGGTTTGTTCTCAATCCTAAGCGCAAGTCATGATGCTCTTGACAAGACTCCTGAAAATTATCTTCCTTTTGTTTTAATTGAACGCTATGATAGCAAATCATAGATAAAAGAATCAATAAACAAGGAGAGAAAGTTGTACTTAAGAAAATATAGTTTCATTTTCTTACAAGTTACAACACATGTTTGTGTGGTAAAACTTAGTGTTACACCTGAATATATAAAAATATCTTTACCATTATTAGTTAACAAAGAGCATCAAGACTCGAGTAATTTGAAAACTGAAACATGAATAAACCGTATTCACAACAAAAGTAAACATTAAAGTACTATATTTTAGAAATTTGAGAATGGACAAAAGGCCTCATAACATTTTCTAATGGTTTTTCTATAAAAATATATATATATATTACTAAAAAATATAGGGGGAAAAACAAGTTTTCATATAATATACTTTTTAACCTCACATTTTGAAACATTATTTGTCTGTTGCACCTAATATTATATCTACATCTTCCAATCATCTTATGTTCCCCCTCTCATACTAATGCCAAGAATTCCAATCATTTGGATGATAGCAACATCATAAACCCAAAAGTGAGAAAGCATACCTAAAACGGAGAGCTACTATAGATGCTGCAGTTATACATACACTGTGTGTGTACAATACTTGCCATCTATTCATTTACATTAAATCAAGATCTGGCTCGTGCCCTAAACTCAAGCCTTTAATGAGAAGACTTTGATCTCCCACAACCCTTGTCTGGAGGGCCCTGGAGCCAGATTTCAGGATGCATGTGAGACCCAGACCTGGATTTGGACCCTCCAACCCTAGGCCTGGACTAATGTAGGTATGCCCATTGGTAGCACTACTGCCACTTGGCCTTTTACCCAGATGGTCCTTAGTCTGGAGTTGGCACGAGGTCATTTTCACTTTCATACTTCAAAGAAAAAGGACTGAAGTTCTATTCAAAAAATAAAAAGAAAAAAAAAAAAGAAAAAGGACTGAAGTTGAACAATGATGCCACACCAGCGGTGATTACCATTGCACTGAAAATATTGATTTAGGGACGATACAATGTCTCCCAAGAAGCCGACCCCAACATAGTTGGGAGTTGGGACAAGGCTTTGATGATGATGACAATGTCTCCCTAGAAGTGGGACTACAAACAAGGGAATTACAAACCACCAAATTAGTTTTCATATAGAACTACTTAAAATCTTCTGTAAAACAATTGCAAATGATCATTAGGCATCTATACAATTTCCAAAGTCTGAAGTTAACAGAAAAGTCAAAATTTCTTAAATGTTATTTCACGAGTCAAGGTTTACTTCTTCAGATGTCACGATCCTATCATTACATCTACCGGATTCCAAAATTTCCAAACCAATTATAGGTCCAAAACTACAGAAACAATCTGCCAAATGCTTGGACATGAAAGATAGGCAAAGAGGATATGGCAATTTAACGTAAATAGGTTTAATTTAATTCAAATTCAAATGCCTGCAATATATATATGTGTGTGTGTGAACCATTCAAAAAAAAAAAAAGGTAAAGAGGCTTAACAGCACCTCTTCCGGCAACTTATAAACTGTACTGTGACAATTCATAAACTACTCTCCTCATCTTTAGTCTAGCATTGGATCAATGTATTCTTAACTTAATTTCCATTAGCCATCATAAAAACAATTTTTATTTTCAAACTCCAACAATATTATTACATTTCATATAAATTTAAACTCAATTTGTTCTCAGCTGTCAAAGTGTGGATGTGCACACTTAGCCTTATGACAATGACATTAGAAAAAAAATGTATTCCATTTACAAAACAACATTCTATGTAGTATAAATGGCAGCATTTTCATATGACGTAATTTTAACTCATCATAGTAGTAGAGTTGAGGAGAAGTTTAATATGAAAATACATTGATGGGGATAAAACAAATAACAACTCAAATTGAACAGATGAAATAACGATTGCAGCCGCAGCAGCGACAGCAGCAGCAGCAGCAGCAACAACAACAATAATAATAGCACGCCTAACCTTGCTAACAACTTTTCCCTGGGGTCCAGTCTGTTTGGTAACAAGTATTTGCCCAAGCATCTTCCCTGGAAATGATAATGGCAGCAAGTCAACAATTACTGCAGTATAATATATATGAGCAATTCTCAAAAACTCATCATTTTGCTCCCCTACTTTTTTAGGCCATGGAGCCCATCTTGAACCAATACAATCTGTTCACATATAACCACACCCCCCCCCCCGCCCCCCCCGCCACAAACAAAACAAACAATGAATTGTCACAAGTCCAAATTTGACACCCATCCAACTTTTGCTCACGATTTGATTGAAATCCTAAGAAAATGATGCTTTTAAAACCATTAAACTTCTGGGCCATAGATTACAGTGTCTGGACGATCCAAAGGAGTTGAAATTTTAAATATAGAAAGATATTATCCTCTTTACATTCCATGGTTGGAATATATAACAGTGGGCCCCACCAGGAGGGGCTTTTTTTTTTTTTTTTTGAAAAAAACTCCCTGGGAGTTTTCTAGCGCTCCTCTATATATATATATAGAGAGAGATTGGATTGGTAAGTAGGTAAGTACTGCAGTATTTCTAACATTGCCAGATTAATAGGCTGTAACCATGATAGATTTCAAAAACATCGAACATCAGGGTCTTTAAGGAGTCATTCAATATTCGATACCACCTTAGCAAATTCAGTTAAGTAGGGAAGCAACAAATATATTTGAGGCCCTTCTTTCTAGTATTCTAATGTCAACATCAATAGTCTAGTGCCAAACTACAGCTTGCATGTTACCGTATACTTTTAGATCATATATATAAGGGACAATTTCAAGTAAGGCCTTAAATTTTTGCCTTATTTCAACAAAGGACAGAAGTTTTAAAACTCTTTTCAAATTAGTCCCTAGATTTTTCAGGAAGTTTTCAATCATGGACATTCGTCCATTTAAAGCTATTTTCCTGCATCTTTTTCCTTCAAAACTTTTTACCCAAATCACCCTTCATCGAAAGAAAATCCTCCTTCACTTTCTCTATATTCTCTGCCTTTTCTTCACCGCATCCTCATAGTGAGTGAGGACAGCTAGCATCTCCACGGCGATCGGCTAAATGGAGTGGCTACTAGAACCGTGTCATGGCTTTAAATGAAGGGTACTTCGGAAATCTTAAAAAAATTGAGGGAGAAAGTCATCAAAAAATACCACTAAATGGCTGGAAGTCCTTAATTGAAAACTTACTTGAAAACTTAGGGATTAATTTGAAAAGTTCTAAAACTTGTGTCCTTTTTTGAAATAAGGCAAAAACTTAATGCCTTATTTGGAAATTTTCCTATATATAATAAATACCTAATGTTTAGCTCCATCAATTTGGTGGAAATAACAAACATGATTTAGTGATTATAGAGTTCTAAAATTATTAATTCCAACTGGGAATGAAGCCTTCAAGGCTCCTTTTTTTTTTTTTAAGCTTAAAACAGTTTCAATATGGTGATGAGGAATAACACATGTATCCAGGGATGAAAAACATGGAACCAGACTTGTCAGAGCATCACATGCCATAAAATGTGATGGATAGATGGGTGCCATGTACCTGTAATTGAATTAACTCCTTTCCATGTTTTGGGCTCAATGTCACATCAGAGAGAGAGAGAGTGAGAGAGAGAGAGAGAAAGATTTGTTTATTCTCAAAGAAGACTACAGCCATAAAGAAGACTAGAGTGAGATGAGAGCGGAGAAAGGAAGACCAAGGATGAAAATAGCGGCGGCAGCGGGCGTAGTGGCCTGCCGCCAAACCGCTACGAAGCAGGCAATACGTAGCGTAGCGGGGCTACGTAGTGGCATAGCGATGCGATTTGAAAAAACCGCCCAAAAAATCTAAAAAAATTCCAGAAAATCCATAAAATTATAAAATGAAAGAAAATGTGCTTCTTTTTGCAAAAGTAAGTAAGAAAAGGGGGTGTAGCGGTGCCCTCAATATATGAGGTCCTGTATCACTATATAAATAGAAAATAATAGTAATTATTAGTTTTTTCACATGTATTCATGTTTCTTAGTCATGCTAACTTAGAAAGTAATGAAAAGCTCATAAAGATTTTTCTGTTAAAAATTAAATTTGATTAGAGCCTATTTCCTATTAAAATGAAGAGGGCTCATTTTCTATTAAGGTGTACTTTGGTTAAGGCCTTATTTAAGTATTTCCTATTAGATTGAAATTTGGCTAAAACCTATTTTCAATTAACGTGAAAGGCTCATAACAAAAAAGAACCATGTCATGAAGTTAAGACTTAAGAGTTTGGATATATGACATCACTATCCTCATCCCATCAGTGTTATCATTTGTAGTGCCACTAGTAATATTTTTAGTTAGTGTGACCATGTGGAAGTTGGATATGCCCCTATTTCCAGTTAGAGTGAATTTTAACATAGGCATTAATTTCAATTAAGTAATATTGGGCTAAGGCATGACTTTTTTATTTTAAAATCCTAGCTTCATGATGGAGTCCACCAGTGGTTAAAAAGACTACAAAGTTCTTTAGATTTTCTTCTTTTGGATGGGCCCAGTTAATATTTTTGAATGGTCTTTTTTAATGGTTTTTAAAAAAAATTTGGTTGACTTTTTTGAATAATTTTTTAATGATTTTTAATGGTTTTTTTTTATGGATTGTTTTTTCAATGGTTTGTAAGTCATTTTCTTAATGGTCTTTTAAATGTTATTTTAATGGCCCATTTAGTTTATATATATATTCCTTTCATCAGGTGGGCCCATCGTGGGGCCCATAGCTTACCTTTAAATAAAATGAAAGAGGGCCATCGTGCTGCCCTAGTTTTCGCCCAAAACAGAAGCAGCGGGAGTGAATGAGAAGAGGGAAAGGAGAAAAAGAAGGAGAGGAGGAGCTGCCCTAGATTTCGCCCAAAAAAGAAGCAGCGAGAGAGAATGAGAAGAGGGAAAGGAGAAAAAGAAGAAGAGGAGGAGGAGGAGGAGCCTGCAAGTGTTGGTGCTCCGTATGTATGCTGGCGCGTGCTGGTGCTGTGTGCTGCTGCTGCTGCTGTGTGGTGCTCCTACTGCTGCTGCTGTGTGGTGCTCCTGCTGCTACATGCTGCTGCTTCCAGGTATGTTTATATAGCTGCTGGCCCTTTTTTTTTTCCTTATTCCTCCTTCTCTTCATCTCCCTGAGCCAACAGAGGTTACATTTCATTGTTTGTAGCGGCCGATATATTAGCCGCTACAGGCCGCGACGGCCGATATATTAGCCGCTACAGGCCGCGACGGCCGATATATTAGCTGCTACGTAGATATTTTCATCCATGAGGAAGACGACCGGGCAGAGGAGGAAGGAGCCGGAGACGGAGATTGTGGTGGGACGGAAGGTGGGGAAGGTAAAGAAAAGCATGGCAGTGGTTAACGCAGCTAGTGGATCCGTACCAGGACTTGTGTGGAGATGATAAAGGAGAAGGAGATGTACATGAGGATGAGCTGGAAAAAACTGGAAAAGAAGCAGGGAGAAATGGAGGAAAAAGAGGGGATTAAACCCCTTTGTCACAGTCCAAGCACGACTTGGGCGAGACGCACGTGTAGTGGCTCGGACTTGGTGTCAGCCGAGTCGACTCAAACTCAGCCAATTTATCTCTCTCTCTCTCTCTCTCTCTCTCTCTCTCTCTCTCTCTCTCTCTCTCTCTCTCTCTCTCGCGTGTGTTTTAAAACAGATGAAACTGGGCATAGAAAATGGTCATCATCTCAGGGTTAAAAACTTGATATAAAGTATCAGATGCAGCCTTCATGCCATAAAGCAGACATGAAGAAGAGAAGTATATATATAGTGGACCCCACAGGCTACACCCCTTATGGTTTAGCTTAAAAAAAGACCAGCCTCATTATATATATATCCAATATATTACTCATTAAAAAGAGAAGTATTTCATTAGTTTTTTAGTACATGATAGAAAGCTAGACAATAATGCCGTTTCCAAATTCAGCATGCAATTTTTGAAGGAGAAAAGAATTGAATTTAAGAGTAGATATAAAATAACCACGGTACCTGCTATTGCTTCTACCTCATCAGCTTTAACAATATGTACTCCACCCTTAAGACCACTTTGGAAAGTTCCTAAGCCCCGTCCACCAGCAAGAATTTGGCTCTTAACCACCAACTGCATCAGAAACATAGGAAAAAGATATTCTTAACATTTCCATGCTACATTCAACTATGGGTTCTAGCTAAGTTGCCTCAGAAAATATGCTAGTAAGAACAGTTCACCAACACCGCAGACCATAATTAGTTGATAATCACAAACTATGAGCAGTTAATTGGAAATAGCCTATAATGCATACTAAAGGTGTGTCAATGTGTTTTCTTTGCCATATACATGAAAAACCCCACAGACATAAATAATTGAAAATCACCTACGACACCTACTGAATACTGTAGAATCATCATGTTGATCCATTGAGCGACAAGAATGGGATGGTCCTTCTGCATGTGGTTTTTCTCTACTTAAGTATACTTACATGAGGAGCTTACTAGAGCCTTTAAAGTATTCATTTTATTAACATGAGTCCCATTGTGAGTTATTTTAGTAAGCCTAGGAAGGTCATCAACCAAAAGTTTGAAACAAGTAAAGATGGATAAGGTGTAATTAGCTGTGGCACGTCTTGAACTTAGATAGGACTCAGAGTCTTATTTGACAACATTAAAACCCCATATATGAAGATTTTAGAGTTTCTTATCGTTTTGAACTGACAATTGAATGAATAATGGGTTTTCATCGAAATTTATTCCCACATGGGTTTGTTGGCTTTTACCTGCTTGTTCTCTGTGAGCCTAAAGCCTTATCACATGTTATCCTATGTGATCTAGCCACTTTAAGCCAGATCTTGCACCCTTTTCTCCCCTCATTAAGCTTTCTACTTGATATTTAGGGCTAGTGTTAGATATATATGCTTGATGAATTCTTTGAAGTGTTGCTACGAATTTGAAGAGGTATATTTATAGATCCTGACTTGCTTAGTTTGTGGATGATGAATCTTACTATATCTCAGAGGTTGTGAGGTTTAAGAGCTTAGTTTTAAGGTCCCACCATGGGTTGCCACTTTTATTTTTGCAAGCAGGACAGGTAAGATAGCTGAAGGGAAAAGAAGGATTGAATAAAGAGCAGTGTCCACACTGTACCAAATATTATGTTACCATATGCAAGTAATATGGGCATCTTGAATACTTTTTTGCTCGACTTATTGTCAGAATGTCTCTCAAAAAGAATTAGCCAGAATAGTTCACATCTGAACCAAAGCAATATAGTAACCTATTTTGGATGTCGGGGAAAAGTTGGATCCTACATGCGTGCTGCATTTGCTGTTTTCCAATGTGAAAAATACAGTATCAACAACATAAACATCGATTTGCTATGAATCGCATAGTTACCACTTTCTTGCCATGCCCTATGCAGCTAATAGTACTGTGATATTAATCTAAAAATGCAGGCATTCATTCTTTAACCCATCAATTCAAACTACAAACTGCATTTTCATCTTGCTGTAAGAACAGAACTACATAAGCATCATAAATCAAGCATACATAATTCACAAATTAACTACTCACCTCCTTCTCATTAGGGAAAACCTCTTGGATTGCCTTTTTCACCTCTCCAACAGCAGAAACAGTAACACCTTTTGGAACATTAATGCCATGCTTGCCCATTAACTCAGCGCCCTGTTTGCAAGCCAAGATCACATCAATTACTAACCTCAGGTTTTAACACATCAATTTCAAGCAACATTCAAAAACTCAAGCCAGAACACAATCCATATGCATTCAGATCTAAAAAACAAAAAAAAAAAGTAAACAACACAATATAACACATCAATTCGTGGGGCAGTTAGATACCCAATGCAAATATATATATAAAAAATCGGTTAGAGAATTCCACCATCCAAACCATCCATATGAGAGTTTGAAATGCATTTCACCATCTCCTACGAACGATGAAGAACACCAAATCATGGAAACGAAGGAGAAGTTTCTAGAATTTCCTACATTTCTCTCAAACTATCAGCACAGAAGGCGATCCATTTGAAACAACCAAACCCACATTTAGATATGTGGAGATTCAATGAAAATGCATGCAATCATCGAACAAAAGAGACCAAAAAAACAATCAACTCTATATTATTTCTCACCTCAATCTTTCTCTAAAGACAGAAAGAAAAAAAAAACCCTAGAGAGAGAGATAGAAATGGAAACCTGATATTCATGGATATTGAGACGGCGGAGCTGCTGCTGCTGCCATTTCCCAGCGATTGAGATGGTTCGAGACCCGAGCTTGTTCATCAATCCTCTCGCCATTTCTCTCTCCCTGTGCTACTCTTGAGAAAATGAGATCGGATTTCGGAACCCTAGAGATTGATTCCTTCTGGTTGTGGAAGAACAAAACCCTAGTTTTTGCTTTTCGTTAGTAGAAGAAGATGAATATGTCAAGGCCTCTTTTTAGAAGAATCTTCGATCCGCTGAGAAACCTTGACTGAAAGGGCAATTGCCAATGCCGCGCTAAAAGCAAAGGGGCGTTATCGTAACTTGGCAAGCGAGATGCCCGCCCTGACTTGACCTAAGCATGGGACGTGACTTGGCAAGTAAGATGGTATTTCTTACTTGATTGGAATGAATGACACACAAAGCTGGCTTTTATTAATAAGGGAAAATTTCAGACAACTATAGAACTTTTGGCCCATTTTTTAAAAAGAGTACATGAAAACTTGAATATCTAAAAAAATGAAGTATAAAGTTCTACACAATTTTTCTCATAAATTTTTTTAAGAAATGACAAAAATGCCCGTTTTGACATATTTTTGCCCTTTTAAAACCCCTTTCCTCTCCAAAACTGTCGTAACGATTTAATGAGGTGAGTTTTTTAGTAATATGAAATCCCCTATAAAGGAAACTGAAGTGGGCCACACTAGGTCATTTGGGTTGGAATTGATCTTTTCTATTTTAAAGGGAAGATTTGAAAAGCGATATAAGAGTATTCTTGTTATTTCTCTTTTTTTTTTATATTGACTTCTTTTGATTAAGTGAGTCATATAGGTCCGTCCCAGCAAGGTTTTTTTTTTTTTTTAACCATTTTTTATGTATTCTTATTGTAGCATAATCTAACTATCCTTCCAAATCATGTAGAATGTTGTTGGTCTTTGCCATCTCCAAGTTTTTTCATTGGTCTTTGCTAATCACTGTTCATCTTAATTGATCACTAGCAAAATATGCCCGCGCTCAGCTTGGGCCCAAAAACAAAATTCCTATTAATTTTAAAATATTTTTGAGATACTATTGAGAAAAAAAATCTAGAACAAACAAATATACCATTTTATATTGTTATTGGTAATAGAGATATTTTAGTAAGGACAAATATACTATTTTGTCAGGTTTAGAATTCCATTTATTAAAATTTATTTAAAAGTTAAATGTATGGAAAAATCACATAATTTGAAATTCAAACCTGAATTTATAAAATTTATTGTATTTTGATTTTTCATGAAAGAAGTCTACATAATTTTTTTAAATACAAAATAAATTCTAACAAAAATAAAACAATATCTTTTGAAAAAATAACCAGAACTTTTATTTGACATTGATGATTTGGTTTATGGATATCACATAATTTTACAATTGTATAGACCTCTTATAGTGCCCAAGCTTTATCATTATGTTTGTCATGTGGTAAGCTACTATGTTCCATGATAAATTCAGACCCTTATTTAGGAAAACATAAGTGGCTAACTTAAAAATTATTTTTTTCAAAGGAAAAATTAACAAATTAATAAGGGAAAACTTTAGACAACTATAGAACTTTTGGCCCATTTTTTAAAACACTACATGAAAACTTGAATATCTATATAAAAAAAAAAAAAGGTATAAAAGTTCTCCACAATTTTTGTCATAGATATTTTAAGAAATGACAAAAATGCCAGCTTTAATATATTTTTGTCATTTTAAAATCCCTTTCCACTCCAAAACCGTCGTTCTGACTTTGATGATCATAACGATTAAATGAGGTGAGTTTTTTAGTAATATGAAATCCCCTATAAAGGAAATTGAAGTGGGCCATGCTAGGTCATTTGGGTTGGAATTGATCTTTTCTATTTTAAAGGGAATATTTGAAAAGTAATATAAGAGTATTCTTGTTATTTCTCATAATTTTTTTTTATGGAGAGGACTTAATTGAAAGAATTATGAAAAACTTGTATACTTTTTTTTTTCTTAAAAAGTTCAAAGCTTTATGTACTTTTTTTAAAGTAAAAATTTTATAGATTTTTTTTTTATTTTTTTCCGATTAATAATAGTAAATGTGGATTTTTTTTGGACTACAAAGTGAAAGAAAATAGATGAAATATCTCTCTACTGGACATTCTCACCGGCGGCTGTTTTAACTCGAGACCGGAAAACTTGAGACTCAAACTCAAGTCAATCTACTCAAAACTGACTTGACTTGGAAGGCCAACATTATCACTAGGGAGAGTTAGTTTTTGTTTATTTAATTTATTAAGTATTTCTAAAATTGAAAATATATTAACTCACCTGCATTCATGATAATTATTCCAAAACAATAGATATTTGTTTATGATAACAAATATAAGAAGAAAACAATAAAAATTTGAAACATTTCTTCTTATAATCGAGGTGCGCTTGGAATCAACTTGGCCATTGTCCAAAATGAGACGACTGCCAAGTCAATAGTCCACTCGGCGAGTTTTTCATCCTCCCTCAACTATTGCATGACTTTGTTTGATTAAGTGAGGCATATAGGTCCATCCCAGCAAGGTGGTTTTTTTTTTTTTTTTTGACATTTTTTTATGTATTCTTATTAATGTAGCATAATCTAACTATCCTTCCAAATCATGTAGAATGTTGTTGGTCTTTTCCATCTCCAGATTTCTTCATTGGCCTTTGCTAATCACTGTTCATCTTTATTGATCATTGCCTTTGTTGATCTATGTTAAGCCAAGCACATAGTGGCCCAAAATCTTCATGAATCAGGGCTCTCATTGTCCAGGTTAGGTTCCTCAAAGGAGTCTGGGCTCTAATTCGGTTGGATCTTGACCACTTAATGAATCAGAACTTAGTTTGTACAATCAACAAAATTAGGGGGGTTTGGAGATTACTGAATATTAAAAGATTCAATGAGAAGTTAGATTATGAAGTGAAAGGAAAGATAGCCCTGTATAAGAATTAGGAGAAAAGTAATCTTACAAAGCGAATCCTAAATATGTTAGATAAAGATTCAGTAATGATAAACATCACACAAATATATGTGTGATTAGAATCACTCATCATAAAGGGTCCGCTGTGGATAGATCAGGACCACATCTCTTATTAGATAAATTTAATGTTTTGTATGGACATTTTGGAAAAAGAAAATAGAAGGGAGTTCTCACTTGATTTTCTTTTACCCAACCATTTTCTTTGCCAGAAGATTCCTCTATTCAATGGTTAGGATTGCCCCATTCATACAGTAATTTTTTTATTTTTTTTATTTTAGAAAAGATTATGTCTCGATTATTAAAAAATGCCCAATTAAATAGCGGTTTTATTCGCTATGTACCAGTTTGGTAGCCACCGATATAATTATGGGGGATATAAATATAACTGCCTAAAACATGATAACAAATACGATATAAAGGAGCTATATTATGTACAATGGCGTATTTCACTTGTAGAGCCCGTTTATTTGTATAGAGTACATGGGAACCTTGGTCAAATGAATTCCAATACAAAGGATTATTAAATAGGTGAGTGGTGAAGGAAATAAATTATTCATTCACCATCATCTCCCATCATTCAAAGTTATTTGATGGTCATTTATGAATATTCACCCTTAATTCTTTATTTTTAACCATTTATCGAAGCACAGAGTCTTAAAATTCATAAGATATAAAGTATATAAAAAATTTATATATATTGACAACTAAAAGAAACTTTTTTTTAGATAACGGATGGTATTCCCGCCATTTGGGCAAGAATAATCCCTACAGGCCTAGGGAGAGCAGGGTAAATCCCCTCTTATCTCAGTGCGGTAGTGTAGTTTCGAACCATCAACCTCCTGGTGTAATCATATGTTTGATTTCAACTCGTAAGGTGGTTGGTTCTTTTCTATTTTATTCTTTAAGAAGAGAAGCCGCCTCTTCTAGAATGGAAGTGGTCATATCATGCAAGCTACCGTCATGGTAAAAGAGTCGTGTTGAGCATCTTAGTAAGACAAATGCAATGAGATCGATAAGATGCTATTCCAGTGACTTTATAGTCCCATTGGCCTTCATTGATGGTGGACATTCTGTAGATCTGCACTAACCTCATTTGCTTCCACCGTTTTCATTCAAAGGTATATGTAATTGGCTCAATTAAATCATAAGCCTGCAGAAACCGCACATAGTGTTATCATGAAAAGGCTTATTATCAATTCGTACAAAGTGAAATGCCAATACTGTCAATGGTATAGATCACCCAAAAATACAAGCCCATATGTACAAACTAGCTAGAGGTGTGCAAAGATATTGTGCTTATTCTCATTGATTGAGGATCATATAATTCTTCATTTGATCAAATTTTTGGAGGCCACGTTTGTATATTATTCGTGGGAACGAACGTCCTTCCTTGGCCTTTCCCAACCCAACCCCAAGGAAAGTCTTTACAGTAGAAACACAGAAAATCAGACTGTGGAATAGCATTTGAGCCAAGCGATGGAAAAAAGACTTTTGCAAAAAAATGTCTCACTTTTCCTTTTCTTTTTTGGGAAAAAAGTGATTGCATGAACATGCCCTTAGTGTTTGAAAGGGTGTCAATAGGCAGGGCCAAGGTCACCCAAATCCACACCTTAGGTTTTCAATGTCAGGCCCAAAGCCTAGCCTTTGTAGAAAGTGGGTAAGCCCCAGCCCTGCAATTTTAACCAACTTTTATCTTTGGGCAAAATATGGATCATTGTTTACATTTATTTATGAAGAAGTTGATAGTAGTTAGTAGGCCTAATGGGCCATGCTTGTAATGGAGGTCTAAATCTAGGCACGTCACTGGGCTGGGCCGGGCCAGGGCTTGGGTTGTCCAATCCCCTCTCGAAAATAGGAAAGGCCTGCTGGGTGCTGCCCAATCCCGACCCTAAATTGAACGAGCCTACATCAAATCCCGTCTCGTACGGGCCTGGGCTGGGACAGGGCCGGGCCTGGGCTTAGCCCGATCCTGGACATAAGCAAAACATTCTCTAATTATTCCTACTGTCACCAGACACCCAGTGTGAACCGGACTTTAAGCCCTTTTCCTTTTTTCCGGGCTTGGGACCGGCAATACAATGCAACAACTACAAGTAACATAGCGGAGTTAAAAACTTCTTTTATTTTTTATTTTTGCCGGTGACAGTAGAAAATCAATAGAAATGAATAAATATCCTATAGGCTATATGGGTTAAGTAATGTTGGAACAGTTAAAACCTTTTTTTTTTTTGTTTTTTTTGCCGGTAAAAATAGAAAATCAGAAAATCAATAAAGTGAATGAGAATGAGTATCCTATATGGGTCAAGTACTGTAAAAAAGAAATCAACAGAAATTATTTTTTTTAATATGTCTAAAACATTAGTTAGTGCATTCTCATCTTTGTCTAAATCATCAATCCTAGTTGGGTCATGACTAAACCAATATTGGGTACAAACTAATGTTTTTACTGTATTTGGTTTCAAAGAAGTCCTATGTGGTCAAGTACCCTCCCTCCGGTGCTAAATGCCGACATCTGAAGCAACGGTAGAAAATAGAATAGCTAAAATATCACGAGCCATATGAGATAAAATAGGATACTCATATTCATTGAAATATCAAATGGTGTTGCAAGAAATCAGAAACTAAGGGCCATACTAAGATGTGATTTTCTGAGAATGTATTTGTTCTGAGAATAAGATGTGCTAAAAATGTTCCCATTCTTAGAGTGGATTGAGTTTAACTTGTTTGGCAACATTCTTTTATAATTCATTCCAAAGAAACAAAATTAGTAGAACATGTTTGGCAATGTTTTTTAATTATATTCTACAAAGAGATGTTAATATATTCATTTTATAGATATAAAAAATGATTTTGAGTAGGAATAGGAAGCCCCACTTTTGTATTTTTTATTTTGAAGTTTCTTTACCAGAGATTAAGATAAGGCAAAACATAGTATAGTGATTTTTTTTTTTTTTTTGTGTTCGGATGTATCCCAAATTACAATTAGTTTGAAATCTAGGCAGAATGAATAACCATATGTTCCACTCTTGTTTTGGTGTGGTATCATTCTGTTTACTGTTTTTCCCCAAATCATGTTGTTTGGTGCCTAATCATGATCTTAAAGGATGAAAAGGGGCAAGAACAGAGGCAGCGAATGCATCAATTCTACCAAAATGTTCAGACTATTTGCCATTTGGGTAATCCAAACTTACCATTATGTTTTGCTTTTCAGGAAGAAAGAGAGTGAGAATGAAGGGCTATGGAATATGATGAAAGTTGTTTTGTATAAATAATAATTATTAATTGACTTTGTAGTGGGCCGGGCCAGGCCTGAACGGGCTGGGTTGTTTCTACCCAGTTCCAGTCCCATTTTGGGCTGGCTTTTAAATGTATTGTCCAAGCCCACCCCACTGGACTCAAATTTTTTTAAAAACCCTATATTTTCAGGCTTGGGACGGGCCTGGCCGGGCTTTCTATCGGTCTCAACGCTTCCCATTGACAGGCCTACCTAAATCTGCACCCTTTACCATATGGGCTAGATTTTTACATCATGCAATGGCCCCACAGGCCTCAAACTCTCTCCAAGCCTTCCCCCTCCTGCACAGAGGGACCAGCCTGGCCCAAAGCAGCCACTTCATGTAGGGAACACTGAAAAAAAGAGAGGAAAAAGTTGCTTCTGTATTTCTTTTCAAATACACTTTCAGTTTTATGTTTTACTAATTAGCTTTAGTTTGTCACGCCTGAGAATTCTTTTAGTAGAGTCTACCGACATTGGCATGATTTAAAAGGGTAATGTCTATTTCACTCCACAATACAAGATCATAAACAAAAGAAACAAGTTGGAAAGATACGTCCACATTCCTCTCCAATCTGCTATAATAACACCATACAAGATAGAGGTTTCTCTCAAACAAGAAACAAAACAAGCTGCTCCTACCCTTTAAGCTCATTTGCAACTGCAGCAAAACCAAACTAGAGCTTATATGGCCATGGGAAGGGGCAGTGGCATGATGCCTGTGTTTGTTGCCTTGTTGCTCATCAATTGGTGGACTGACACCACCGCTTCGCACATCCCTTATTCGCCGATCCATATGTTGGGGATTCGGACGGGTGGGCTTTAGGAGTCGACTATTAGCTGCTGGGGATACTCTTGGTAAACCCTGCCTAAATATCGCACTACGTGATTTCTTACATCTATAGGATATTATATCTTTTGCCATACAAATAATTTTATGATAAATATTTAAACTTCTACGGTCGAGAGGCAAATGGCAAGGCTAAAGAAGGCGTACCATCAAAATCCCTAAAAAGAAAGGACATGACATATTTTATAATTATATAATAGACCTCTTTAAGATGATTGTGCCTAGATCTTGATGAGATATGACTAAGTTGATGAAGGTTTTGATGATGGTTCCAACAAACCTCTTTTCTCAACAGAAAAAGATAATTAAAAAAAAAAAAAAAAAACCTCTTTTCTTTCCTATTGTATAACACCACTAGCACTAGTAGGCTGCAGTAGCCCAGGCCCACTAGGGCCCACTCCACATGGGCTGTCTATTGACCTGTAAATTGGACCGTGTATATGTTTTAAGCCTCAAGGCATATCCCTGGACTTCTAAACACAACACTTGGCTTTACAAGCGACCCATTGATCCAATCTTAAGTACCACTCACTGGGCTGAGGCCGCCCTGAATCATCATCATCAAAGGCTTGTCCAAACTACTGTTGTGGTAGGTGACATTTATCATGTTTCTCCATTCAAATTTACTGTGAGCCAAATCCTCGGTTGGGATATACTTCTTCAGGTAATCCCAAGCCCACATAAACGAGGGTTGTGTTAGGTGGGGTCATAGACAACTTGGCACAACCTAAACATGAATTCTGAATCAAGAAAGTATTTTTCTTACAATATTGAGTTGCCTAGAATAATGACACAATTCGCTGTGGCAGTTTTCAAATATCCGCCTGGACAGCACAATGTTGTACCGGTAAATGGGGCTGGATACAGTAGCTGCAAGGCCTCAGCAATTTCTGCTTCAAAGGCAGTGTCGACTGGCAACGACAAGTTTAAGCTGAAGATGGGAGCTAACTACTTCATTTGCAGTCTTCCCGGCCACTGTCACGCAGGCATGAAACTCCAAGTGAATGCAAACTGGAGCAAGTATGTGTCGATCTGGAATGAAAAGTAAGTTAAAATAGGTGTGTGTAATGTATATACAAGTGATCGTGAGCTGTAAGCTTGTGAGCTGTAAATGGGTGGTCTCTTTCCTGTAAAAAGTTTTCAATAATGATCACTTATAATTTCCTAGGTATAATAAAAATATGGGGTTTACTCAAGTTGCTGGAGATTGTGTGTGTGTGTGTGTGTGTGAGAGAGAGAGAGAGAGAGAGAGAGAGAGAGAGAGAGAGTAATGTGAGACCAAGAGTCGATGCAGCAGGATATCACCCCAATCAGTGGTGCTACCTTTTAAAAGAGGATCAGCTTTTGGTGAAGAAATTGTGCTTTCTGCTGTTTCTTGCTTTGAATGGCCCGTTGGATCCTTCCAACCAAATTGCCCTGCACTCAGTTTACTTGTACGTCCAATTACTTGTAAGTTGGAACCCTATTCTGCTGTAATAGGTTACAACAAAGAACAAACCAACTGTAGCTTCCAGGTAATTCAGGTTATTTAAATGCATCAACCATCATCTATGCATAAACCAATTCACCTGCACCGAGTTTAAAAAGATAAAAAAAGGCTTAATCAATTTAATGAGAAATCAGTGGGAGCTGTCCGATTTGATGTAGTGAAGCCAAAGCACAATCCTCAGTCACGACTCACTACTGAGGGATCAACATCATATCCATGGATGGTGCCTTCTATCATCAATGACATGGGACTTCTGTTATCCACAACTATATTTCTTAGATCCTTTTCCAAGATAGTGGAACGAATAAGCTGATTCACTTGCAAAAGCTGGAATTTCTAGAATGGATACAGTGGTACAGAGTTCTCTATTCTTCTCTCAAGCAGTCTACTGTGTTCAAGAGACAATAGAACAGCAAAAAAAAAGTGTCTTCAAGAGACAACCAACTTCATGTACAAGTTTTGATCAGATAAATTCTTATAGTTGTTTCCCCAAAAAGAGAATATCATAACACTATAATGTTTATTTTGAAAACTTAAGATTTGAACCTTCTGAACCGCATGATTTTGTTTTCCTGCTTGGTATTCACCTTCAGAAATGATCCTAGACACATACAACTAGTGGCCTTAAAAGGGTTGGTTGAAATAATAATATATAATGATACACATTTAATGGAAACAGATAGAACAAAAAAAAAAAAAAAAAACTTGGAACGTTGGACTTAACACTTCTTTGAAAGGGCCGTACAGTTGGGCTCGAGCCTGACACTGAAGCATAAAATATTAGTGAGGCCTTAAAATTCAGGCTTGAATATAAATGAGCAGGGTTTAGGCTAACCTAGTCCTGGTCTGAGCTCTCTTGACACTCCTATCACATCTGCTCCATCACTTCCCAGTTCTCAGGCACCTTAACACCTTAAAAGGTAGGGGCAATGGGATGAGCGAAGATTTCTCAACTCCCCAGTTTGAAGGCATCCACAAAAAGACCTAAGCAAACTCCAGCTTTCCAATAATTCACCATCACCACCAATGACTGCAATCTCCCATTTGGAGCTGACATCGGTTTTTTGTACACGAGCATGCCAATGCCCTCAATGGCAGCAACCACGACACCAGCTACCAGCACATCCCAGTCACCCGTCTGTCCTAATATTGTTGCCAGTGCATTGGCTGTGTAGAAACCCAAGAGCAAGAGAAATATCTTCATGGGGAAGTTTTTTCTAGCTGAATTCAGCCTCTCCAATAGCTGCTTGCCACCAGCTTGAACTATCCTGCCCAACCGAGTGCTGCCGAGTCCTGTGTTATCTCTATCAACGCCTTCCTGGCCACCATTATCAGGAGCTTCCCCAGTGTCTAAAGCAAAAGCTATGCTCCAACCACATCCTCTTGTCTGATAACTGTACATGACAGGAAAAAGAAAATATACACAGAAAAACATGAATTCGCAAGCTACTCATTTGTGAGTGAATATGAGAAAGGGCATGCGATTTTCTACAAAATTGATTTTCTGATCATTTCACGCCTACTACAGCAACCAAAAAACCAGTTTAAATTGCGGAAAGGTGAAGAAAAAACCCAGAAAAAGAAACACATACAGTGCAGTACTCTCTCTCTCTCTCTTGGTTACCATGCAGCACTTGTAATGCAAAAAACATAATGTAGTACTTAGTTCCTCCGAAAAACATACGAACTTTTGCTTTGTCTAGAAATGCCAATCACCTGCACTTTGGGTACATCCACGTGGAGTTAAACCGACATATAGATAACTAGTGCTGGTTTCCATTTTGTAGTTTTAGCTCTGTTTTAATCAGGAAACCAAGGGGATCCTGTTTCTTTATAAAGCAGGGACATGTGGCCACCATTGTTACCATGTCAGATTCCTCTTGTCCTCCTGTGAGGTTTTGCCTAAAAAAAAAAAAAGGATGCACAGGGAATCTAGCAATCTTCTCTCCAACAAATAAGAACAAACAAGGTAAACATGCCTACTTTGTGAAAAATGCAACTCATACAGGAACATGACTATATGCATCTTGGTAATCTCTTATCGGCAGTGACAAATGACGGGTTGGACAAAATTGTTGGGTTATATAATTAAGTAGAACTTGATCAGATCACGGATGAGATGGCGTCAATCAAAAGAAACGCTGAGGTGGCATGGGCTGGTAAAAAAAGCAATGATAAAAGAAGATTCACAATTTCATTCTACAAAACAACTCTGTACCCCAGTACAGAATCCCATGCGTTTTGGATTTTATCATTGTATATTGCTTTTAGAATGGCTGTTCCAATTTTCAAAGGGGCAGGTTGCAGGTGGCTATTTAGCAGCTTAAGACAAGAGGGAGAGAGGGAGAGAGAGAGAGGGAGAGTACATGATAAGGATATGTATGGAAAGTACTCACATAACATTAGAAGGATATGTATGGAAAGTACTCACATAACATGATAAGGATATGTATGGAAAGTACTCACATAACATTTCCAAAAAAAAAAAGTACTCAACAGTCTCACATAGCTGTGCGCTACTGATCATAATCCCAGTGGGGCAAAAAACTCATTTGAATCATCTAGTGGTTTACAAACAATAACCTTGCATTGAAATTTTGTCTGGTCTGAAGACGTTTTGAAAATTTTATGACACTATCTTTAAAGGTTTTTTCCCCCAGACACATAAAGATGTGTGTAACATGACAACGATACAAATGGAGCACATACTTATGGTGACTTCGACCATCATTGACCTGATAGCAGTATTTTCTTCTTAACAATTAATTTCTAGGCCATTGATCTGATTTTAAGGCCCAGGATCTTCCATCTGGAAGATTTCTATAGCATTCCTTATCCACGGTGGAGAACCGTCAGATCATCACCCTGTAACACTAAAACATGGACAACTATATGGAATGAGTCAGCAACCATCCAACCAGATTTAATTTGTCAACCATCTAATTAGATGGTCCCATCAGGAATGAGAGGTTTGAGACCTTAAAATGTAATGCAGTGCTTGGTGCATTTCCCACTATTGCCGTTGATTAAAAAAAAAAACCTAGAATTCTGCACTTCAAGCCATTTTGACAGTGGAAGGAAAACCTGCAGAGTGGGCCCCATGCAAAACACACAAAAGGCTTAAGGCATGAGTAACCTGTTGGAATCTTTCGAAGAAAAAGGGGAACCTGTTTGAAAATTTCTTTGAGGTTCTGGACTGAAGAACAGCATTTTTTGTTGAGAAATCTATGAAGCGGAAGGGGGTGGGCAAGAAATGGCTGCAGATAAATCAATTCTCTACGGAACTCTTTCTAGGCGTCCTTCCCCCTACAATAAAGGCTAAAAGCGCATTTCCTATATTCAGGAAATAACTTTCTTAGAGGAAACGAGACAGCCACAATCCTGGAAGGAAAATGAGAGCAAACCTCTTTTCAAAAATGGGCAGAGCCTTTATGCGAAACCGTGCATATCTTCCACTCAAACTTGGTTTAAGGCAGCATATCTGCATTGTACCAGCTGCAAAAGGTGCACAGGACTTTTCAGAGCCTTCATTCTCCAATAATGGTATACTTGTCTGCACCAAAACTGCTCCCATGTCACAGGAGCTGGACTGCAGAAACATGGATGATGAAAGTAATTAGAACAGTTATAGGCCGAACAAGACAATAAAATAATAAAACAGAGAACTTTAACATACAAAGTAATAAATGCCATCACTAGCACACTCTTTCTGTCTCACCCAGTTAATAAATACATGAAAGAGACCACCTGACTAATCCTACTGTAGTGCCAGAAGCAAATTAGCAGCATCAATATTCATTAAGGAAAAAAAAACCCAATAAGAAGGTACAAATCTCCTTGAAGGAGATTTTCAATCTTCTTGAAGGAGACATTTTTCTTTTACTCAAGAAAGTAAGTAAAGCAACTAAGTTCTCATTCCAGTTATAGCACGGCCCTTTGCTACTAATACCTCAGTCATTGTGACTGAATTTCATAACCAAGGATGACGATACTCTCTACAAGACAAGTTATACAAGATATGTATCTGTTTGCTATGTAAATAATCAGGCAAATTTCAAGGGTACTCCCTACCAGACATTTCTATGGTACTTACCACTTCATGATAGTCAAACAATTTTCAATCCAGCTCAACAACAGACGTTGACAAATAAGTACTGAAACATGATATGTTGTATCTACAATGACTTCAAAAGAGTGATGGTATAATAGAGATTAGAAAAAGCTCTTGATGAATACTTGAATCCTCAGCCAAATATCCTAAAAGATTAGAAAACAAAGCGAGTGCATCTTGACTACAATTTCAAACATAAACAAGACAGGAAGGAAGAGGAATAAGTTAGTGAAATGGGGAATAGAAGAAACATACACACAGCAAATCAAATGTGACTGTGCTCAGTGCAGTGGAGGGCACTAAATCAAACCAACCACATTATGAGTCTTCCCTCAGAGTACTTTTGAGAATTAAATGTATATTCTTGGGGGATAAAATTCGTGGGATTCATTAAACAACATTGCAACCATAAACTCAAGCACCACTGCGAATCCCTGCACCAAAATTTGGTGTCCAGTGTAGCCACAGATAAGACTCCACATTCAATTTTCTCACAAAATGAACAGTGCCATGCAATGCAATAAAATATACTTGTGTGATCTCTACACCTCCATATTGACATAAGCAATATACAGAAACTGGTCAACTAAAACTAAGGCAATTAGCTAAAAGGAATGATTAACATATATAGTTAAAGTGCCATGCAATGCAATAAAATATACATACATGATCAAAACCTCCACACTGACATAAGCAACATACAGAAACTGATTGACTAAAACTACGGCAATTAGCGAAAAGGAATGATTAAAATATATAGTTGAAGTGACCAAACTGTTCATTCTTTTCCCCCAGCAGATCACCGTTCTTTTCCTTGAATGCACGAAGATTAGGAATTAGAACTGGACAGGTTTGGTTGGGTCCATAGGTTGTGCAGACCACGGCCCAGATTACTAAAACAGATCCTGACCCTGGAGGTCAGGATAGGTTACAGCACCAAAACCAGCTCCCAAATTTAAATATTAGTCCCGAACCTGAATAGAAGTTCTTGGACATGGAATCAAGACCCAAACATTTATATAACAGACTTACCAAACCTGATACTTAAATATGCTTATGATATACAGTTGTGTCATTGGATTTTCGGTCCTCGGGTATGAAACCCATGGATCTGAACATGTAACCAAATTTTATTAGGCTCCATGCAGGGGGCCCAAATGTGGACTCAAACTAAATCGAATCTTGGAACCTTACCGGATTTTTAAAATTCAGGTCCTACAGATATTCAAGAATCCAGGGACCTGTTTTCAACCTTAAAGAAAATACAAATATAAGCTTATTTGTCAGCGGAAAATAACAAAACCCACTCGAGGGAAAACAGTTGAAGAGGCATTTCAGCATACGCCCAACCCGCATTGTAATTTGTATGCGGCAGCATCCAAACTTGAGTCATTGTACATGAGTTTGTACAAGCATAGTCATACCCGATTGACCTTTGGGTATTTGAGTACCCATTCGTTTTAAAGAAAATACAAGCACAGTCATCTCTGTGCCAGCAAAATAACAAGATCCATTTAGGCAAAACAGCTGGATGTGCATTTCAGCATACACCTGATCCACATTGCATTCACAAACATTAGAATTCGAGACATTCCACATGTATTTGTCATGGAAAACCAGACCCATCTTGGAAAAACAGTGAAGGGGCATTTCAACATACACCTCACTCGCTTCATATTCACAAACTTGAGAATTCAAGTCATCCCACTCATTTTTAAGAGTAAAAATACCAAGCTCCATTCCAAATAAATCACTGAAGCGGCATTTCAACAAACACATCATTGAAACTGTATTAAGCAGCTGAAAATTTAGGGTCCATCAACAAGACTACTACTAAAACCAACTCTAAAACTTCATACATTTCTATCTTCCACCAATGCCCTATTTCGGTTAATCCTTATTTCCAACGAAATCTATCACCCATAACCGCGATTGCTAACAGATCCATGAGATATTCGAAGAAGAAGAAGAAGAAGATGTAAAACGTGAAAGTTGAAAAGGGTGTGAGGGATTTTACCTGTTCATTGGCAACTGAGAAGCCACCGTTGGTTGGCGTTGTTTGGAAGTTCCAACAAAAGGATGGATCATTGGTCCTTATGTTTGGAAGTTGCAATCCTAGCCATTGAGCCAAACCAGATAGAAAAAAAAGGAAAAAAACAGCTGACCTCATTGACTATCAGGCTGAAAAAAATATGACTTGGATCTTATCCATGGGCCTAAAAAAACACAATCCAAAATATGGGTTTGTATGATGAGAGGATTTCATGGTCAGTATGAAATTTGCTCTAATTTATTATGTAATCCTTTGGCCCTAATTTAAAAAGATAAAAATGAATTGATTTTCTTCGATAGAAAAGATTTTGATTTTCTACGAAAAATATAAGAATGCATGATTCTTTTCTCGTGTGAAAATAAAAATATGTGGAGCACAAAATCCTCGGGTTGGGGCAAACAAATCTTGATAGAGACAATTGAGTCAATTTAAGTCAATCATGATGTGGTCCGTTTGGGTCACTATTGCAATCACAGTGGGCCGTCTACATATAGCTGTAGTGGTTTTGAAGGTATGAGTTTGGACCACAATTTGAAAAGAGGTGCCTGGGTGTTCTTCTATTTTTCACAATGGGCCATCAAAATATTTTCTTGGTGTAGTTGATTTTTTTTTTTTTTTATATTCATCTTAGGGTATTATTATAACAAAAGAATTTTTAGGCTACTTCTCATATTTATATAGAGGAGTTCACATTGCAAAAGATCTTGTACCAATTGAGAAGAATGGGATAGCTCAATGGCAAGGGGCATCCCACTTCGCACCTCGCCTAAGTGTGAGAGCTCAACAAGAACCAGTCCTATGGCAAAGAATGGATGGAAAAAAAAGGTGGATTCGGCGACGAGTCCCTCAACATTTCACTTTATGGCCTTAGATCCACAATCTTTTTCCATAGTATGGTAGGTCATTTTTTCAAATTTGAAGACTTAAAATGCCCAAATTGCCCTTTCTTCAAATCATATCCCATGATTAGTAGGGTATGCCATTAATAATGGTTAACTATCATTTAATTGACAGTGATTAATGAAATCTAATTAATGAGACTTTCAAATAAATTCTAAAAAAACAAAAATAAAATTTAAAAAACGCAAATAAATTTCAAAAAGATCCAAATAAATTTCAAAAAATATAAATAAATTTCAGAAGATACAAATAAATTTCAAAAGATCCAAATAAAATTAAAAAATTGTAAATAAAATTCAAAAGACGCAAATAGATTTCAAAAGACGCAAATAGATTTCAAAAATGTAAATAAGATTTCAAAAAATGAAATAATTTAAAAAAAAGCAATAAATTTCAAAAGAATAAAGATAAATTTAAAAAGACACAAACAAATCTCAAAAGATCCAAATAAATTTCAAAAGATGGAAATAAATCTGAAAAGATCCAAATAAAATTCAAAAGATGTGAATAAATTTCAAAAGACGTAAATAAAATTGAAAAACACAAATAAATTTAAAAAAGCACAAGTACATTTGCCAAAACAAAGATAAACCGATTTTACAAATTAAATTTTTTTTGAAAAAAACTCAAGTATTTATGCCAAAACTAAGTTAAATTTATTTTAAAAAATACAAATAAATTTAAAAAGACGCAAATAAACTTCAAAGTACACAAATAAAATTAAAAACTTAAATACATTTCAGAAAATGCAAATAAATTTTTCTAAAAGCTCAGATAGAGTTTCTAGAAATTCAAATAGATTGTAAAAAAACTTAAATAATTTTTCCAAAAACATAGAAAGATTTATTAAAAAAACTTGGTTAAAATTTCAAAAATTGAGATAAATTTGTTATAAACTCAGATAAATTTGTCAAAAACTCAGATAGATATGCCAAAAACTCAGATAAATTTAAAAAAAAACTCAGATAAATTTTCGAAAATGGTGAAAATTTTGTCAGAAACTTAGATAGATTTCCAAAAACTCAGATAAATTTGCTAAAGACTTAGATAGATTTAAAAAAAAACTGAGATAAATATTTCGAAAACTCAAATAAATTTATCAAACACTCAGCAAAGTCTGATTGGCAGCGAGTGCTACGGCAATCTTTCCAGTCTTCTTCCTCGATCACGTTGGAAAGTGGGAGCCAACGATCACAGAGTCCGAATGCCACTGAAAATCAAGGAGCAATCCTGGCCTGCTTATTGTTTTAGATCTGGGCTTTTGCAGATTGTGCGGGTCGAACCTGAACTGAATCGACCTAAGACCTGGGATAGGCAAGATGGCTTGTCTTCTTCCTTTCCTCAACTACCCTGTTCTGGGACAGAGCCAGAAAAGCGTAGGGAAGGTTGCTGCCTTTTCTTCTTCTTCTCCGGTGGTTCGGACGTCCGCCCTGAACCACTTTCCCTAACGACGTGCACCAACTGTGAAGGGAGACAGCAACGATGGACGGTGATTCTGGGCGGTGGTGCGGCGAACAGCAAGGTCGGCAGCTGTTGTAGTCCAGCCGGATCTTCTGTCACCGTTTTCTTCTCAGGTCCCTCAACACAATTCTGGGCAATGACATAGCAAGCAGCAAGATCGGCAACTGTGTAGTCCTGTCGAATCTTCTTTCATCATTTTCTTCTCAGGCGGTTTGTGCAATTTGCACCAACAGAGCGTCCGAAAGGATTGGCCACTACCAATCGCCATTCAAATGACTAGCCGCATGCGGCAATTGAATGGCTGATCTAGACGGTGAAAGAGGTTTGGATCGAAAAGAGATCTGGACGGTGAAAGAGATTTGGACAGTTGAATGGCCGATCTGGATCCAGAATCCCATCATCGCCAGAACAGGGGTTTGCTGGAGAAGAAGGAAGGAACATTCGTTACCACCCATCGCAGAAAGGGGTTAAATTTTTTTGAGGATTTTAGAGAATGAAAGAGAATCTTGCCCTAGGAATAAGGGGGGATGAAAGATTTGAAATCTTAAAATTTAAAATTTTATACCTAAACAATCAAAAGGGCAAATCAGTAATGAAAATTTCTGATGTGGCGTTTTTAGGGACCTATCGCCGAAATATTTTCAGTTGTATAGACTATAGGCCTTAGAGGAAAAGTTAGTGGACTGGAGGCTTTACAAGACCACTATGAGGGACCTTTGGCTTATTATCCCAAAAAAAAACTCAAATGGAGCACTATGGCGAAGTAACACGGGCACACAACAACAAAGGAATGAAGCATCCTAGCATTAGGATGATTCTAGGCTAATAGATTAGGCTAGTTTAGAATTATAATAGTTTAAAATTCCTCTCTTGTAATGATGAAAAAGGAAAGTTGTATCCATTAGGTTGAGCAAGCTTTCTTAGTAGTCTTAGGTTGGAGAAGTGCTCATTGTTTTATTGGCAAGTTGGTTCTGGGTGCCCCGTACGTGGGATCTTCTACGGGTCTTGCTTTGTGGACAGCATAAATTGTAAATTAATAAGACCCATGTGGGGTAGTCCTGCATGCAAGTATCATTTTCTTTTGGTGAAACTGTCTTTGGATACGATGGTATCCATTTCTTTTATTTTTCTTTAATCTAAAAAGATCTTCTAATTTAGGACCTTTAGATACACTCCATTTTCTATTCCTATATTATGTTATTGTCACACATGACTGGGGCATCTTCCCTATTGGCGATTATGACTTCAAGCCCATAAAAATGCTGTTTTTGTGAAAGAAGGCAACTCTTAATTTCTATTAGTTCTAACATACAAAATCTAAATCATTCAAAATCAATTTTTATTTATAGTTAGCAACATTTAAACAATTATAAAAATGAATCCATTTTAGGATTCATATTGCCAGTTCTAAGCACGAGTATGCTCTGCTAGTTCTAAATTATTGCTGACGAGGTAGAAATTAGTGAACCGGTGATGCGATGACAGAACTTTTGGAAGAGCCATCGCGACCATGGATTATTTCATTTTCTGGCCAGCAAATTTGCTTTCTGAAACATGCAACTGTACAGAGGAGAGACTGGATCTCATCATCCAGCAACGCTGAACAAGGAATCATGTGGTTACTTTCTTTCATCAGATCCTTCGACGAGGAACAAAAGAGTAAGTGAGCACTGTCAGTAGGAACTACTCCACAGGCACGAGTCTTGCCTTCTTTCACCCTGCAATTTCACTTGCTTCTTCGCAATTACAAGGAAGTAGAGCCTTTATAGTTGATCATTTCCAGTCAGTCATCTGTGTCCGTCTCATGGAAGGGTAATGGCACTGCCTTCACTGCCCTGAAGTTGCCAGCATTGTTCATTTGTTCGTTCTCCAACCTGATAGAACCATGGCCATTTCATGTCAGATTAATTTCTCCTTTTCTTATCAGATCAGTAAAAGACTGGTCTTAGTCTTCTTTAAATTGTTATGCGATCATCTATCCACCAACAATTCTAAATATCGTATATATGGTTTAGAAAGCATGGGCGATGCCAAATTGATAACAGTGATCTGAAAAAATATTTAAAAATAAAAAATTTTATGTTATGAATTGAAATTTTGAGTTTGACCCACTCAATTTAAGAGTTGCACTCCTATATTAGCTAACTTTACACATTTTCTTGGTTGTTGTGGTAGTGAACAAAAGGCACCATAAAATACCCACCATCTAAGTTAATGGGCCAACTGTCTACCAAAATAAAATAAAAATTAATGGGCCCACATTGTGATATGCGCTCTAGCAATGATTTTTTAGAACTTAAAGGAATTGGTGGCATTGCTTAAAATTAGTGGAGATAAAAAAGGATATCGTATACCAATTAGTTTATTTGCTTCTAAAATTAACGTTGATTTTACCAGTAGCTACTGCGACAGTAGAAAAAGCCTTTTTCAGCAATGAAATATGTAAATAATAGATTGCGTAAAGATCAATAGATGAATGACCGTTGGCCGATATATTAAAAATGTTGTAGTTGCTAGTGTTGATAATGAAGCTATTATGCAACGATTTCAACACATGAAAACTTATTGAAGGCAATTGTAGACGTTTATGTATTTGAATTTTCTTTTTGGATTAAGAACTATTAGTAACAATGTATTAAAATTTCACTTTTTTTTTAGAATTTAATATTATCTTTGTCGGATTATCGAAAATAGATTATTTGAGAATTTTATATTATATTTGTCGAATTATTGAAAGTAGATAATAGATGTTGATAAAGGGAAAAATAAATTTATTCGATTTGTGGAAGATAAGTCTTTTGTTGACCCTCCTAATCTGAATTCCTGGAGCCGCCACTGCTAGAAAGAGATTAAATACATATAAATGGGTGCCATATAGGTGATTCGCAGACCCAAGAAGTTCTCTTTAGGGGGCTTTATGTAAAAAAAAAACATTAGGGAAGGGGGAAATGTAAAATAAAAGCATATTAATTTTAAGAATTTGAAAGGGATTTTAAGAATTTTGATTTTGTTTCTTAGGTTTGGGTGGGGGCTTTGGATCCATAACCCTTGTGCGTGGGTCCACCCCGTCTGTATCACATCTTTTTGTTTTTTTGTGAAGAAGAGGGTGGTACCAAGCCTTGAACCTTTGAACTCTTGTATATACTCCTAATCAAGCCAACAGTGAGGCACAAGGAAGATTGGTGTCTGTATCATATCTTGTTTGAGACCTCATAACGTCGGGTCACATGAGGCTCAAAGTGGTGGCAATGGGTCAAATAGGGTGAGAACGGGTCGGTGGACCAGGGGTGTCTATGGGTTGAAGCTCCAGCCCTTATTTGACTTGCAAGTTGCAACCCGTTTTTAAAACAGATCAGGCACCATTCCCCCACACATATGGCGGGTTAACCTAACCCAACCTAAATCCAATGCAGGTCAAGCTACATAACTCAATTCAACCCAATCCATCCAGTTGAAGCTTGACCCAACTTTTATCTATTACAAGTATTAGAGTTTGGTTATAGGATGAGAAGGGCCAAATAAAAGCTTGGCTAATTTCAGGTTAACCTAAACCCTAAGCCCTAGAAACTCTAATTATTGAGCAAAAGCAGGTCAGAACCGTTTAAATGTGGGTCAAGTTTCCTAACAATGGAACAACCCATATCTACTGCAGGTTGGACTTAGCAAGTCAGATGTGCATTAGATATGGACTAGTCAACGATTCCTATTGGGTTTTGCCACCGAATCTGGATCCTCTACTGTTTCACTAACAGAAATCTTAAGTTGAACAATGAGACCCTACAGTGGGGCACATCTATTGGAAATTTGAGTTACTCAAAATAAACATTTGCCATTGCATAGAGTATTCCCAAGTTTTATCCTAATAGGAGTAATCCCACCATAAGATTCATTATCATTTATTTTTTTTTATCAAATTGTCAATCTTATAGTGAGATCCACTCCTATTGAAGTAAAATTAAGTGATACACTATATTCTCGGATGGCTTTTATATTTAACCACTCGAATTTTCAATAGGTGGGCTTTAGAGGATTTTCAATAGTTCTATGAAGTTCCACTCTTTCGACTGAGGATTTCACCAAGTCAAAAGCCTAAGAGGATACATACTCTTCAGCACCTCTACTCGTAGATGTAATATATATACTACCATGACCTCAATGGGATGATGAGCATGCTGAGTTTTCCTTGGTAGTGGTACCTGTAGAAATTCCAATGGCCGCGTCGGATTACCTCGAGCGAAGCCAAGAAAAAATCCAGCAAGTGATTATCAGCCGCTGTAATGTGTAAGTGCATCGTAGTTTCTACCCAAGTAAGTCGAAGAATGGCATTAAAAGCCTGCACCAATACAGACTTCTTTCGTTAGATGTTTGGTCCTATAAATGAACAGAAATGATAGAAACTAATACAGAATCAGTTGAAGCAGTGATCATTTACCATAGATGCGTAGTAGATGCTATTGTGTTTTAGAATCAGCTCATCTCTAAGCAATGGATTCTTGGATCTTCGGTTAAAAAGCCCCCAGTCCTTGACAAAATCCCAATATAACTGATAAACAAGTGCTAGGGAAGAAGTGAGTATGAGCAAGGCCAACCTCAGATGAGTTGGTTGCCTGGTGTACATCAGTCTGGCACCTGCTGCCAGCATGGCAGAAACATACTTTCCTAAGTTGGCCACGTGGTTCATGTCACCATCCTCGAACCATTTCCTTGCACACTTGAAAGCACCAAGGTGTGTCATTCTCAGTTGGTTATGTAGATCAGGTGGGTTTAATAAACTTAATTTGAACCAAAAGTTTTTTGTTTGTGCTGCAGACTACTATTAAAAAGGTTCCTGTAGATTAGCTGTACAGTGGCATTGATTTGGTATAATACTATTTCTCTTGCTAGGTTGGGCTACTAGTCCTGGAGTGATACTTTAAATCGAAGACTCAAGGATCCATCTCTGGACGTGTGTGTGACACTAGGTGGCAGCACCCGTCAACCATGAGTGTATTCTTTTTATGACATGAAGACCACAAAAAAGTCGCTGCAATTTCATTTGTATATGGATTATTCCAAGTGCTATACCAAGTGCTGCACTTTTTCAAAATGTATTTTGTAGATTTACTTGGTATAAATGTTTTGCAAATAACTGGATTTCCATTTGAAAGTTTCTTAGGGAAATCTCCTCTCATTCCTGCAACACCTAATTCTTGTTTGGAAATGCATTTCACTAATGCACTTCCTCTAGGGTGTGTTTGTATAAAGAGAGGAATTTATGGTATAGAAGAAAATTGTTGTGATTTTTCATGCAGCCCCATTTTCGATTGTTTGGACACATTTTCCTCGCGGAAAAGGAAAAAATAAGTAATTTTCTTTTGTAGAGAGGATCTCCATTTTGTATGCGAGGGTAGGAATGCAGAATTCCTCTATCTCACGTAAATGGGAATACGCAGAGAGACAAAATCTCTCGCTACACAAATACACCCTTAGTTTGTAAGGAGAGAGGACCTTCACGGCAGTGCGTCATTCTGTGTCATACTTCTTTTGTGTTTTTTTTTTTTTTTTTTTTTTTTGCCAAAGCAGAGAAACACATACCAACACTTGATTATTTCATTCCATTAAACAATTGAATGATTTGAAATCCCTTTTTTTAGGTAAGAAGTGAGAGAAGTTCAAGTAACCCCTGCCTCTTTCATTCCATTCCCTCTCTCTTTTGCTTTGCTAAAAACGACAAGCTGTTTTGAAACGTTTGTCTGCGTCCGAGCTCTTTCTGTTCTCTTTTATTAGCTAAGATAAAGCTCCAAACATTAGAAGTAACATGGTCTAAGAAGACTAAAGTGTTGACCACATCTAGTAGATGGGCATTCTTAAGAAAGAATGGAGCTACATGGCATGGGTTTGAGTACCGAACCATGCATGGATGAGTGAGATATACCAAGCCATGTCCTGCCAAATGCCAATGTCAGTATTTGCTTTATTTGTATGTATCTCAGTATCTTTTGAGATTTCTAAGTTCAGTTGTGCACCTAGTGATATGTGGGTCAATGATTAGATCATGAGAATGCCTCCTTCATGTTAATTATCCATTACACATGCCTGTACATGATTTTTTTTTAATATATTCTGTGAATTTACCTGCATAGCACGCCAATAATAAGGCATAAATGAGATAACATAAGCAAACTCTTTGTATAGTTTGCCACTACTGCAAGTCTGGTATTGATGTGTTTTGAAGCATCCTGCAATAAAATAGCATGCTGTAAACTCCATGTGCCTCAGCAATGGAATCTGAAAGCAGCAGTTAAAAGGAACATTTCCCATCAGAAACAACAAAAAGTGAAGAAGAGAAAATTAAATATATTTTGCAAAGTTATTCCTATGGGTTGTCTTAGTTTTGACTTTTGATTGCTAGTACTACTGCTACATGGATATTTTCTTTAATTTTGATTGCTTTGTAAATACTACAAGAAGATATGACCAAGTCCTAATGAGGATGATCTTGAATTTTGAGGGAGCAGAAGTTCACCTGGCTAGTTAGCTGGTCAGCCATGAAAGAATCTACCATTAATACCTGCAATGCACACAACGCCAACCACATGTGGCGTCAATCTACTTTCACATGTTATATGGCATCAAGTAATGAAAAACATGGAGAGCTATGAACTTGCCTGGTAAAATGGTGAGAATATTATTTTCTGTATCAACCGCAGGAAACTGTATCGGGTTGATTGGTAGAAAATGTTGAAAGGACAAATAAGCGTGCCTGTGCACAACTGAAGAGCATACATTGAGATCAGTCAATAGAAGCTTATACATTGAGATCAGTCATGCACTGAGAAGTCAATTGTCGAAGAAATTTCAGTTTTCTTTTTCTCTGGACAAGCCATTCTATTCTTTAAGGAAGGTTTCTACTTTCACCTTCAAGCATAATTGGCAAGATAATATAGTTATAATCAACTAGCTTATATACAGTACTACATCTAATGCAGTTTATGTTGGGAATTTTCAAATATTTGCAAAATCTAGTGATTATGAACCATTTTTGTCTCTTAGACTTCACTACTAGAGTTTCACATCATAGTAGCGTTGGAAAGAAAATGCCCTTTATTTCTTTCACTAACCTTTAAGTTGCATGGACCCTTGATTGCATCTTATGCATGTGAGGGTGTGGGCTTGGGCTTGAAGCATGTAGGATTTTAGACCCCATTGAGCTATCACTTATCCTAAAATCAATTGGTGATGGAAAACGGCACAACAATGGTTTTATAGTCTGTTAGTTGTGTTAGGAAGGCATTCGAGCATCACTCCACCACTGGTGCATACGAAAGTTGTATCAAGGACTTAACAATTCCCCTCTTATTGGTATCACCCAAGAGGAGACTCAAACCTCCAACCTTACCAGACTATGATACCACTTGCAAGATCTCCATTGAGATGCCACTTATCCCAAAATTAATTGGTGATGGAAAAATGACACAACAATGATTTTATGGTTTGATGGTTGTGTTAGGAAGGCATTCTAGATCACTTCACCACGGGTGCACACGAGAGTTGTACTAAGGACCTAACAAATCTTTAAGCCATAATGAGGAGGCCTTGGTTACCAACCACCAATGATAGTTAACTCCTCGCAATGGTCATGTTTCAATTTAAAACTATCTTCTAACAGCATCTCCTCACAATTGTCTAGCCTTTATATACTCAATGCAGTTCACTTGTACATTTAGGCATGCTTGAATGCACCCCAATTTTCAAAAAGTTTGAATTTTATAATGAATGGCCTTTTCTTTCCACTGTTAGTTTAGAGTGGCAAGAAATCAGTATCAGATTAAGCGGAGTACTTTTTCCTAATAGAAGTGATTGTAGTGTACTGATCTCCATTTGGGAGATCCAAATGCATATGGTGATAATTAGCATTTTTTAAACAGATAACTTAACAAGAAGAATTTATTAGAGATCTCAGAAGAAATTACCAGGAAGAGGAGCCCAGGGATGGCGTCGATGTAGCCCGGCAAGATTCCATTAGATCTTAAAAAGAGGTGAATGACCATGGCCCCCACAACCATGGTCATTAAGGTGGTGCAGACCAGAAAGGCATCTCTATATTTTAGGGCTGTGCTTGGAGAGAACTCAAAAATGAAGTTGTAGTTTATCCTAGTGCTTCTCCACATGAAAAGGTTACACCCATACATAAAAATATGTAAACTAAGAAGGGCAAACATGCTGCAAAAAGACAGAACACATCGGTCACGTGCTATGTTAGTCGTATATTAAAACAAACTATATTACCCTTTTCTTATATTCTTTCCCTCTTGTATTCAAAACAGATATGTGAAAATTAGAATAACAATTGCATTGGACTTGGATTATGTTTCTTTTTGTTTAAGACAATAATAGTACCTTAAAACAGGGTAAACAGTTTCGATGTAACCTGCTTCTGCTGTGGATGAGAACATGCCAGAAAAGTGGGCCAATATGATATATGCGCTGAATAACGTTACAAAGCTACCTGTGAACAGTCCTGCAAGAGAAACGTCCAAAAAAGAGGATTTCCTATCATTAGACAGTGGAAAATCAAGGCAGAAAGTACAGTACAGTATACTGATGTGGTACTGTCCGCTGTGACTCATCCATATGGTTACAGAATCAACAGCGGATCAATTGCAAATGGAGAAGCATTTAAGTTTCCATCCTGTCCTCTCCAAATCTGATAATGTGACATGGGCCTTCTTTAAATTCAAGCTACTGACAAACACCTGTGTGGGAGATATAAGTGGTTTGGATGGAAGAATGGTTGCCCTCACAACTTCTGTTTGGAGATGCATGGAATATAAACCTGATCAGCAGAGAATATCCTTTTTAGTTGGTAGGGTTAAGATTTTTAGGAATGAAAAGCGGGTTGATAATTATCATCTAATGGGTCCAGGTTGAGTATAATCATTCAACAGAAAAGCTGTAATGATTTGTCATGAACTTGGAAATCACTCATCATCACAGTTTTCATTGACACAACTATGTTGGGTTTCAGCTACATGAATTTTAGAGATTTCCATTTCAGTATGTCTTGAAGCTAAATTCACGGATAGGTTACACTTATTTAGATCTATTCTTGCTATTTTCATTTATGTTCTCTAGCCTACTCCTATTTTTGGATGAGTCATCAACCTGCGTAGAAAAAAATCTTTCAATGTTGCTGACTTGCATTGAACATTTACATATCATCTCAAACAAGTCTCTACATGTTCTTCCTGAACATCTTATAGAACTTCATTTAAAAAAAATTTTAAAGACAAAATAAATTGAAGTAAAAAAGCCACTGCCTTAATTAAATAAAACGTAATAATATACATGGATAAAAGGTCAATGGTATTGAGTAACTTTGAAAAGTAGTAAACAATGGGAAATCTGTCCTTCATTCTCATGTAAATGTCATCTTATAAAATAAGAAGTTCGTGGATTTCTTCAAGGTCCATATGGTTGAGGAATTAGTGGAATGTAATAAAATGTAACTATTCCTTGTGGCGAGAAAATTGACAATTTCTCATGGAATTAATTTTATGACATTATATAACTGATTTTAGAAATGAGACAAAAAGCAACCTAAGGGTACGTATGTTTGCTTGCATTAGAACATATACAAATTCATTGTGAAGTAATCTTTATTAAAGGATTATTAAAGGGGTGAAGTGTGAATGATATGAGGTGAGAAGTGAAGGACTATGATGCCCCAGATACGGCGTGGACACGGCAGTGACACAGATTTTACACATAAAAAGTGAAGTATCGGATACGATACGACACGATACATTACTCATTTTGAAGTATCCGTACATCATAGGTGAAGGATATAATGTAGTAATATAGATGAGACCTTTACTTCTTAGGATTTGAATTACGGGGGTGTTGGTTCGGTAATCATTCCCAATCTTCCATTGATTGATTTTCTATTAAAAGTGAGGTTATTTGATGGTCGTTTTGCATTTATTATGGTTTTTCATTTTTAACTATCTATGGCATGAATTCCTATGTATTCAATTTAAATATTTAATTATATAAAAACAAATAGGGCCTAAAAGTCATTTATTTGAATCAACCACATTAATATTAGATACGGAAAATTCGCACCTGCTCACAGCTCTAATTTAATGCCACATTGGAGAATTTCTTTTCATAATTTCACATAATTTCTGAACCTAAAAAACCCTTGAGAGAGACATTTTTCTTTGTTACCTTTTCTCTTTTTTAAGTAATTGTTCATTTACACATATGGAGAGATAGAGAGAAAGAGGTTACCTACTAAAAAAGTGATGAAATGTGAAGCCTTCCTCACTTGGGGTCTCAAAAATTTCATTGCTTTCTTCCTGTCGTTGTCAGCAAAGTGCTTTGTGAATATGGACTCCACCTCGTCAGTGAGCCTACCAACCTGAACATAACTCATACCATCAAAACACAATCAAACCCAACTGACTCTTCATGCGGTTAGACTGAGACAAACATCCAAATACAACTGCAAGCAACTCCACCCAACAGAGATGTTGTGCTGCTTTTACTTTAAATAAAGAGAAAGAAAAAGGGCGGTAAAAGGAGTATACAACTCGAGAGCACCTCAATGTTACTGCCGTACCAGTTGGGCCTGAGGCAAATACCTAAGACTATAAAAAGTTCAGAGTACAAGAGGTACAAAGCCTTGGACCTGTTTATGAAAGAGATATAACAGGTTGGGACCAGGACCCCATGGAGCAGGTTATCTGATTATTGTTAAATAAATTATTACATATGATATAAGTATAGTGCTTGTTCTATGTACAAAAACTAGTGTATAATTTTATCAAATTGTATTACACTATTTATCTATTCTAAACAATGAAGGGGTATTAGGTATGCTCCACCTAGGCTTGGACCATAAAATGTTCGTACCAAGGATTCCCCAGTCGAGCTCATCAAGTGATCAGGTAGGCCCATTGAGTACCGGTACAAGTCGACATACTAGTACAAATTGATAAGTCAGAAAATATTGTGACATAATGGAAACATTAACTGGCATCCATCGGCTTCTTCTACTTTGTTTTCATTTTATTAAATGGCCAGTAGAAACACGTGGATCAGTAGATGCTGCCCCTGATATGAATGATTGGACCATGCACTGATCAGAAAGATATGATTTAATCCTTACATCTGGCCTAATGACTACCTAATGACTACCTATTTGTTAAGGAATAGTCAGATAACAGATTAGTTCAGTTCCTGTTTTATAGGCTGAATATTTGTAATTAGTTACTTTACTTATGTTTAGCAAATAGTTAGAGAGAATATCTCTGATAAGTTAATCCCTTTGTAAGCTCTATTTAAACAGGTGTTCTCACTAAAAGTAGATACAACAAAATAGTTAAAACCATCTCTCTTTATTACATGGTATCAGAGCCTGATCCAGTAGACCACAAATATTTTTTTTTCCATCAAATTTCGGCAGACATTCTTCTTTGCTTTCAATGGCTGCCAACAACAATATTATTCCGAATGATGGTGAACCCACTCGCCCTTTCTTCGTCGTTCAATTCACCAATGCCATCAAACTCATTCCCACAAATTATATCACCTGGAAAGCACAGATCAAGTCGATTCTAGTTGGGTATGGCCTCTTCAAATTTTTTGATGGCACCCATCTTGCACCAGCGCAGATGATCACCACCAACAATGTTGCAACTCCAAATCCGGCCTATGCGACCTGGATGCGGCAAGATCAGTTGCTTTATGGGGCGCTTGTAGGCACACTGGCCTCCACTGTGGCGCCTTTGATCACACAAGCGGATACCTCCCATGAAGCCTGGAAGATCCTTGAAGATACGTATGCTAACCCTTCACGGGGGCATACTAATCTGCTCAAGGAAAAACTCAAAACCATGACCAAAGGCACTCAATCAGTGTCTGAGTTCATGCAACAGGTCAAAGGATGCGCTGATCTTTTAGCCTCCCTTGGCAAGAAACAGGATCCTGAGGATATCATTGACGTTGTTTTAAAGGGGCTAGATTCCTCTTTTCAATCCGTCATTGATGGTGTCCATGCTCGGGACACAACAATCAAGTTTGACGAGCTTCACGAGAAGCTAATCAACAAAGAACTCCAAAACAAATTGGCTGCACCGCCAAGCAATGCTCCAGCATCAGCAATGACGATGCACACAAAACCCAACAAAACCAAGCAGAAGGCACCATACCCACCGTCAAACTGGTCGTCGCCGCCTCCTCCATCATTTGCCTGGCAATCCCCACCACCATATCAACCAGTCTCGCCTCAACCTCGGCCCTTCAAGCCCTTCCAAAGGCGATGTCAATGGTGTAGAGAGACTGGCCATGTTGTTGGTTTCTGTCCTATATTCCGCCAAACAGCGCCTCACCTTCGCCCACCCCCACCGGTTCGCCCTCCATATAATCCTTCACCCCAGCCCCAGGCCCAACACAATATCATCCAACCATCCACTCAACCATGGCTTGTTGACAGTGGTGCCTCTCACCATGTTACAAACGACCTCCAAAACCTCAGCCTTCACTATCCATATGCAGGTCCCGACGAGCTCATTGTGGGAAATGGTAAAGGTTTACAAATTTCAAAAGTTGGGAAACTTGAGCTTTCTTCTGCATCCAACACTTTTATTTGTGATAATGTGTTTTTTGTTCCAAAAATCTCCAAAAACATTATTTCTGTTTCCAAATTTGCTTCTCAAAATCAAGTATCTATCGAATTCTTACCACATTGTTTCCTTGTGAAGGATCTACAAACGGGAACGGTTCTTCTTAAAGGTCCATGTGTTGATGGCGTCTACTCTTGGCCTCTTTCAAGATCTCCTCACGTCTTTGTGACTCAAGTTTCGGATGGCTCTTCATGGCACCACAAGTTGGGACATCCCTCACCACCTATTTTAAAGTTTTTGCAATCTAGTTTTCAATTAGGCATTTCCCATTCCAAGTCAGATTTTTGTAATTCCTGTTCTATCAATAAAAGTCACAGACTTCCTTTTCAAAAGTCCACTATTTCATCCACTTTTCCTTTAGAAGTCCTCTATTCGGATTTGTGGACATCTCCCGTCATTTCTCATGATGATTATCGCTACTATGTTATTTTTGTAGATCACTTTACAAAATATATATGGTTTTACCCATTAAAACATAAATCTGACACCACCCTCACTTTCATAAAATTCAAAGCCCTAGTTGAAAACTATTTCAACCACAAAATCAAAATTTTCTATTCAGATAATGGTGGTGAATTTATTGCCCTCGCATCCTTTCTTTCCACAAATGGGATCACTCACCTTACTTCTCCTCCCCATACCCCACAACATAATGGCTATGTTGAACGACGCCACCGACACATTGTTGAAACTGGTCTTTCTCTCATGTCTTACTCTAGCATGCCTAAGGATCTATGGACTTATGCTTTTCAAACATCGGTCTATTTGATCAATAGGATGCCCACACCAACTCTTCAAAATAACTCCCCTTTTCTAAAACTATTTCAAACACAACCTAATTATCACAAATTGAAATGTTTTGGTTGCCTATGTTTTCCATGGCTTAAACCTTATACCTCTCATAAAATGGACCCAAAATCCATTGCTTGTGTTTTTGTGGGATACTCCCTAACCCAAAGTGCCTATTATTGCCTCGATCCCCTTACCTACAAAGTCTATACCTCTCGGCATGTGACATTTGTGGAACAAGAATATCCGTTTGCCAAACTGATCTCAAACCCACCAAACCCGCCTAATACTGAACCTGGATGGTGCTCATTCAAGCTTCCGCTCCTCAACAATACTCCAAATCCACCAACTCATCCTACCTTAGTTGCAGACACCATCCCACTTACCACCTCTCCTAACTCTCGTACGGACACCTCGCCCCCCCTCTCTCCCGCATATCAGGCCCATACTCCCAGCCCTGCCACAACCTCCTCCCCATCCCAACTTCCTCCTACTGGCCCAGATTTCAAGGCTTACCCCACCACTAATCCTCCACCCCCATTCCCAGTTCATGAGATCATCACAAGATCTAAGAACAACATTCACAAACCAATCCAAAAGCTCAATCTTTCAGTCCATCTCCACCAACATCCAGAACCACAAAATATAACCCAAGCTCTCAAAGACCCGGAGTGGCGTCGCGCGATGACCTTGGAGTTTGATGCTTTATGCTCTAATGACACTTGGGTTTTGGTGCCACCGCAGGAGAAGCAAAACGTTGTAGGTTGCAAATGGGTTTTCCAAGTCAAATACAATCCGGATGGCTCTCTTGATCGGTACAAGGCAAGGCTGTGGCCAAGGGATTTCATCAACGTCCCGGCCATGACTTCACTGAGACGTTCAGCCCAGTTGTGAAGCCGGTTACAGTTCGAACAGTGCTTGTAGTTGCAGTTACATCAGGTTGGTCTCTCCGACAACTTGATGTTAACAACGCCTTTCTACAAGGGACTCTTCAGGAAGATGTTTACATGGCCCAACCTCCGGGCTTTGGGGACAAGCACTTCCCGCATCACATCTGCAAGCTCAAGAAAGCCATCTATGGCCTTAAGCAAGCGTCCCGCGCATGGTACACTGAGCTTCGCCAATTTCTGCTTCAAATTGGGTTTGTTAATTCCGTTGCCGACTCTTCCCTGTTTATATACAACAAGCATACCGCCGTGATCTATTTGCTAGTATATGTTGATGATATTATCGTTACCAGCAACACTCTCTCGATGCTTGACGCAGTCACCAAACGCCTCTCCTCTCGGTTCTCCCTCAAAGATCTAGGTCCTCTCACCTATTTTCTTGGAGTCGAAGTTCACCACCATTCTCATGGGTTGTTCCTTAACCAGCGCAAATACATCCACGATCTGCTCCTCAAAGCCAAGATGGATGAATCAGGGCCTATCTCGACTCCAATGTGCACTACAACGTCGCTCACTAAACAGTCCGGCAATCCCTTCGAGTTAGCCACTGAATACAGGATGCTTGTTGGGAGTTTACAGTACCTCTCTCTCACCCGACCTGATGTGAGCTTTGCTGTCAATAAGCTATCTCAGTTCATGCATTCACCAACCACAACACACTGGAGTGCCCTAAAACGCCTACTTCGCTACATCAAAGGCTCGGCGGAAACAGGTATCATCATTAACAAACATGGCTCTCCTTTGTCGTTACATGGTTATTCCGATGCGGATTGGGCAGGAGACAAGGACGATTATATCTCCACAACTGGGTATCTCCTCTACCTTGGTCGCACCCCAATCTCCTGGACGTCGAGGAAACAAAAATCGGTAGCCAGATCGTCTACTGAAGCTGAATACAGGGCGTTGGCTGACTCCAGTTGTGAACTTCTGTGGGTAACTTCGCTGTTGAATGAGTTAGGGATACTGCTGAAAACACAGCCGGTGTTGTACTGTGACAACATGGGGGCGAAGAGTCTGAGTGCTAATCCTGTTTTTCACTCCCGCATGAAACACATTGCATTGGCGTTCCATTTTGTCCGAGAACAAGTTCAAAGCGGCTCGTTACGGGTGGCGTTTGTCTCTACGGAGGACCAGTTAGCTGATGTCCTTACGAAACCGCTGCTCCGCAAACGGTTTCACACACTCATTGACAAGCTAGGACTCTTCTCACCGGTGTCCTGCTTGAGGGGGCATGTTAAGGAATAGTCAGATAACAGATTAGTTCAGTTCCTGTTGTATAGGCTGAATATTTGTAATTAGTTACTTTACTTATGTTTAGCAAATAGTTAGAGAGAATATCTCTGATAAGTTAATCCCTTTGTAAGCTCTATTTAAACAGGTGTTCTCACTAAAAGTAGATACAACAAAATAGTTAAAACCATCTCTCTTTATTACACTATTTAGGTGTAGATCTCATTTTTGTTGATCCAACTAATTCATATCACATTGCGTATACTATATAGATATCGGCCAAAATCTCGATTGTAATGATTTAGACAGTTGGGCTTATCAAGTTTAAAATAAATACAAGATTGATCAACTTTTTGCTTGTGCTTGAAAAGCTGAAGGAGCACGTGGTTATGGAGATTCTGCCGAGATTAGATAGATTCAAATGTTAGAACTCTATAATAATAATAATAATAATAATAACTTTAGACCAAGTCAAAACTTTAATCAGCTAGTGCTCACTAGGTGAGGAGTGTGGTAGGATTTTAGTACTTCGGAGTATATCTTTTTAGTGGAGCGCAATCAATATGCTTTATACAAATTAGTAAAGATCTTGCTAGTCTATTAGAAGCTAGTTGGTAGGTGCTTTTAAGAAGATGATGGGGGAAGGCTATTGCGAAGAATCTCTTGATCCGAATATTTTCTTTATTCTTAGTCACCAGTTCTTCACTTTCGCACACAAATCACAGAGAGACACTATAGGAGAAATCTCATAATTTTAGTCAGGAAGTTGTAGCAATATCAAAAGGCTTGATTTTTCTGTACTTTCATAGAAAAACTTTCCATCAGGCTAACATTAGATTTATGTAATAAGGCCGAGACGATGTCAACAAAAACAGACACACTAATATTTTGCAAACTGCATGCCTTAACGGGGCAACCACCTGAGCCACAATCTGTCTCATGGGTCAATGGTTCGTACCACTACATATGGCCACATGTAATGCATGGATTGCTTGCACCTCTGCGAGGATGCCTTTGGCATATGCTCTGGGCGCAGTGCGCCACCATTGATTTTGTTCTGTTCTTGTGATTGAGAAAGAATCAAAATGGAGTGACCCACCATATCAAGTGCGAGAATCATGACTTTGTGCCCGACAATCAAGGACAGAAATGAAAGGGTGCGCATCTATGCACCATGACTGGTTTAGAAGAGGCATCTGGTGGACACTAAATCATGCATCTTATAACATACCTTATAGGAAGCTGCGAAATGCGATCTTTTCACTGCAGGCAAATAAGTTTCAGACGCTTGTTGTTTGGATACCTGCGAATCGCAGGAGCTCAAAAAGTTAGTACAGAAACAAATATGCTGATTGAGTGGATTGCTGAAATTGCTGTTGTCCATGGCACCCTTTTCACATTGCAGTTATTTGAGGACAGCCACAGCTATGTGTGCCAGTAGAGAATTATCCTATGTGCAATATTAAATTCATTGAATCATAATGTTTTCCATCGAACATATCTCGATCAGATAAACTATGAGGTTGGGCAGCACTAGAGACATAAAAAGGCCGGTTCCAGTCCTGGTTCCATGGTGGACACAAAATCAGAACTGTTATTGAGAGAATTGAATCGGTACTGGTTTCTTGGGTCTAGAATTGAAACTGTTCCGCATATGGAACGGGTTTGAACCCTGTCGAGAATGATACTAAAAAATACTTAATTTTTAGTACGGTTTTTTAAAAATTGAGATAATATGTTGGGTTTTGGGTCCACAGGTTGAAACTAAGGTGGAACCAGATCCAGATCCGGACCCCGACTCGTTTAGATCACAAATCTATAAAAAGGAAGGGAGCCCGGACCCGTTTACTTATTTGGGGCCTAAATAAGGACTCAGCCCGATTTTTAATGGATCAGAATATCTGAATAATCGGAGAATTATAGACCCATTTACATTCCTAGGTAGTACTAGAGGCTAAGGGTGGCCCTGCAAAGCAGATTAGCTATGTATTAATGGCCACTGCCACAAATCAGTCTGTTGAAAATTATGCAAGGACACAAAACGTTTTTTAGACCCAAGAATTAGAACCATTGGAAAAACAGGTTTGTAATCAATAATCACCTTGTCAAACTTCTTTAGAATCTTCCTAAAAGCAACCATATTCAGCGAGCTGAAAAGTATAGGAAAAGAAGGAAATAATAAGCACTGAGATCATTTTAGAGAGATTTTACCAAGAAAAGATAATATGAGAGAGAGACCTGTATGTTTTCAATAATCTAAGGCCTCTATAGAGATCTACAAAAGCCCCTCTTATCATCTTTTCAGCGCATTGAATCTGCTTGCGATTGATAAAATCCCCCGGATTTTCTATCTTGGTGTTGTTTATCAAATCTTCCCATATGGATGCTGGTGTTGAAGCTGGAATATTTTCCATTCTCGTCCACATCTTCAGCTTTCCTTTCTTTGTCTTTGATCGCGCCGAGCCAATGAAATTCAGGCCGTTCCTCTCCAACGCCGTGATCATCTCTTCTGCAGGAGAACTGTCTTGGGTCGTCACCTCGTTAGCTTCAGCTCCCCCTAAACATGAGAAAAAAAAAAAAAAACATTATAAAAATCGATAATTTGTAGCTGATATTATCTTGAAGTTTTACAAAATGAGCTTGACTAGATGATAGGATTTAAAAAATAGAAAAGAATGTAGTCTCGCGGGGAGAATGTTAGATAGAAGTTCACATTGAAAATTGTAAGGTTGTCCATTGCGGGGAGCTTGCTGAGTCTCTAAGATGAGCTTGTCCCATTTAATTATCGGGCATACTGCGTAGGTCCCATGGTTGGAAAATTCTTCGAATTGACTCTTAACTCTCCCAAAATCATCTCATTTTGACAAATGACCGACTCAAATACAGAAGAGACTCGGCCAAGTCATCTCGTTTCAATAAGTTGTTTGCATTATGAACCATTTGATCGGTATATCCAATTTTAAATAAAATAAAATCTATTTATAATTAGTTATGCATGAGGTTTAGAGTTTGCAATTTAGAAACGATAGTTCAAATGCAATTTGAAGCTTATATTTGTTGTTTTACATTCGATATTTGGATTGAGAAATTATGTAATATGCAATGTGTTTTCTTTTATTTTTCACATTGTACTACTTTTCTTGCATATATAAATTTTTGAATCAATTATCATGAATGCATGCAAATAAATATATATTTATATTTATATATAGTAGATTCATTTTTAAAAATTTAAAATTATTTTTTAAAAAAACATGACTCTTCTGAGTCTCCATATTGACTCTAGTCGAGTCAATTTTTTCACATTGGAAGAGTCGAGTCCAAGTCTGAACCCAAATCACCAGTTTTCCAACCTTAGGAGGCCTAGCTTGGCTCAAGGGCCTTATGAGAGTAGAGCCAGGCCCTGCACACATAACACTGCTAATTGAATATATGTCAGCCAGTGCCACACCAAACTTTTTGGAATATATTGGCCCAAGTCCGGCCCCTTTAACAATCAGTCCAAAATGGTAAGCCTGATTGCAGCCCATGGGCCTAGAAATAGAGCCTGGATCAAGCACAAGACGAGCCAGTCTTGGGCTCAGCATTGGCTGGCCCTCTTCCTGATCACCCATAGAAAAATTATATAAAACAAATAATAGGAATACCCCAGAAATACCGATTATATAGACATGCATGCAAAGGACACTCGTCCGGATGCTCTAAGCATCTTACTTCGAAAATTCTTGAGTTGCAGGAGTGGACTCCAAAGCCAAAATGAGTGTTCTCACAGGTGTATAGGATTTTCACAAATTTTACTCCAGAAGAAGTGACCCATCATAATGGATAAAAAGAATTTATCCTGCAGGGTCTACGCATTATAGTCAAATTGAGTCTATTAATTCAGTTTAATATAATTAACCCTAATGGATTGGCTGAGTGGTCATGACCATGATTCCTCTCTCTTTTGGAGCTAGAGGTCTTGATATTGACCTCCGGCTCCCCCTTCTTCATGAATCAAAAGTTGAGTCCACTAGTACTATCACTTTGGGGCCCACAGGAGTATCTACCTGACTTCCCTCCGAACCTAGAGGGATTAGTCCAGCACAAAGGGTTGGGAACCCTCAGATAGCAAAAAAAAAAATCAAATTTAGATTCATGAATTCAAAAATGAGCCACTTTTCGATTTTGGTCGCCCTTTTCTTAAATTCAAATTTTAATTTGAACGCAAAATACCCTCATTGATGCAAAAACCTAAGTTTTTTGTTTTTTGTTTGAACCTCTTATGCGTTCATATAATTTGCAATTTTATTCACATCACACTATTCTCATTTCTCTTTACCAACCATATAACAGAATCATCATTGGCTGAGCAAGAAACCAATATGGCAATGCAAAATTAGAGCAGAGACTCATACCTGAAATATCGGAGCTCCTGATGGAAGAATTGGATTTTGCAGGCAAGCACTTCCGGCGACTTTCGTCGGGGATCTGCTTCATATCGACGAGAATCTGGAGCTTTTTTTTGAGAGCCTCTCCTTTCTCGAGAAATTCCCTTTCTTTTGTTATGTAGAACTGATCCACCTTGTTAAACTCCCCATCTAAAATCTCGAAGAACTCCTTTATCTCGTCTGCTTCAGAGAAGAATTGGACGAGATCGCTGCCTTTCAGATCTTCCTCATCTCCTCCTCCCTGTCCCTTCACCTGCAAGGAAGAATCGCGATAAATTATCACGGTTCGTTTTCTCGCGAGAAAATATCACGTCTTTTGTGTGTTGGGAGAAGCAGCTGACGCTTTTGGCCGTCCATCTGGGAGTTGGAAACAGACATGAATATGCTTGAAAAGGAAACGAAACGAAACTAACAAGAAAACGCAGACACGAAATTGAAAAACGGGAGAAAGATATCGGAGAAAGATGAAATTTTTTTACGGTACCGGCGAAACGTTACGGAAATCTGACACGAAGCCGGTACATGATGGTTTTTCAGAGCAGAAGCCTCTTCTCTTTTTGTGCTCAATACCAAACTGGACTAAATCAGCGCCAGATCTCGCTCAAAATGAAGACATTGACGGTTACAGAGAAACGTTACGAAATCTGACACAAACGGCTGGAAATGATGTTGTTTCGGATGCGTTAAAGACAAGAAATGTAAATTTTGAGAAGATTTCTTCTCAACACCGCAACATAAGAAATTGGAAAACGATAACGTTTGTGACGGTTCCCGCGAAACGTTACAGATAGGACATGACAGATGCTGGAATCTGTTTGCATGTCGGAGGAGTAAGATTTAAAAAAAATATATATCGCGCTTTCCTCTCGTAGCCGAAATAACACGAATTTGGAGATTTGAGTGGCAGATTTCGCGACAACATTTGTAACAGTTCCGACTCTTTCGGAGATCATAGATCAGATATCCATAAACAACAAGAAGAAAAAAAAATACAAAGAAGGAAATCTACTTTACCTCTTCTTTCTCTTCGGTAGCACTTGTGAAATTGGCGATGATCTTCTTCTTGACCAATCTGAGAGGGTCGAGAACGGAGAATCCGAAATGTTGATTGTCTTTTGATTCGGGATTCATCGATCGACAAATCTTGATGTTCTTGATGATCTTCTTCAGCTGCCAGTAATTCACATAGGCTTCTTTCCATTCTGGAATCAGCTGAGCTTCCAGCTCCTTTGAGAATTTCACCATTCCCTTTTGCCTCTCCCCCACTAATCTTGCTTGCTTTTCAATAATGCGCAAAGGAGAAAGAGAGAGGTGTTTGATATAGTGAGGAGTGTGGGAGAGACAGGAGACTGGGATATATAGTTTTTGAGTTTGGATCGTCTCAGGCGCGACCACACGAAAAATGCGTAGTTGTTCGTGTGGGCCCTCTTCAATTCAAAGCTGTCAAAACGTCATTGGAGCTTGCTTGAGATTTCCTCCTTCGCAGGCGTTGAACTTGGGGCCCACCTGTTGATAATTAAAACCGCTCGAAATAAATGTCCAATTCTAAATTTAATTATATGATAAATAATATTATTAAATATAGATAAAGAATACATAAAATTGTGTCAACCATCTTCGTGCATAAGCCTCACTGGAGTTACAAACCATCATCAAACTGATCAAAGGTGAAACATGTGATTCAAAACGTTATCTATTTGTTTATTCTTTTTGATAAAGTCTTTTATTTATTTATTTATTTATTTATATGTAATAATGAATAAAGCCGCTCGAGGAGGGTAGAACCATGGTGCATCCAGCTCCGAATCTATTTTATATCAGATGAGCCAATATGGATTGACATGGATCCTATTTGTTGATTAAGATTGATGCGAGGTATTGGACTAAGATTCTACAAAAGATATTCAAATTAACCTTTTTTAAAAAGAGAAACGCCCTCCAACAAGCTACTACATATGAAGCTCCTCAATGTAAGTCCTACTTTTGATTAGTGTAGGTCCTTTGCACTCTCATCCACCCATAATTTGGGTATCACGCTCAGTTTCACAATCATCAAACCTTTATCCAATGTTGGTTTAAATCTCAAAAAAAATCTATGGTTAGAAAACGAGTAGATGCTAAGGCTATTAAATCAAAAGCATCGGTATGACTTTATGGTGCTGATTTTTTTTGTTGGCGCTTATCCTTAGGGAGGCCTTTTATGTACCCCACCTTAATAATAAGAAGGCATTCTAAGTGGGTCCCACAAGCTGGATCATTGCCCCTCTTAAAAAGTAGGTCCTATTTAGTATATAATGGGGTTCTCAAAATAACAATAAAGTTAAGGTCTTCTAACACTCAAACCAGAAATTATTATACAGTAAAAGAAATGAGATAATTTTACTATTGCATAATTTAGATGCGCAGGTGAGTGTCATCAGATCATCAATACTCAATTTTGACTATTCTCTTCCTTTCCAAACCCTCTCAATTTTGTCGTACCCCTCTCAAATTTGTTTTCCTTTCCAAACCTTTTTTAGATTGCTTTAAAGGCCACATCTCTTATTTTATCTTTTCCTAATTTTTCCTAGCGCGCGGTTACATCAATTCCTCACACCATTCACACTACATTTCTCTTTGCATCTCTTTTGGGCAAGCTTCTTCTCTCCCACTTTTCTAATCTATCTTTATTTTCCTGTTTTATAGCCTCGTTTTCTTTATGTCTTAAAGCTTGTTTGTCATTTTACTGAGCAGATTTGATTCTAGTAAGATACGAAATGGAGATCTTTCAATTGTTTCTACACAAACCCCTAGAATCATTCCATTTTTTTTTTTCAACTCCACTTTCTACTACATAGATATTTAAATCTGCTACTCTCAGAAATAACAATTCTATTCTTTATGATATGATTCCAAATTATATATCTTTGACATCAGTTATTTGTTGAGACAAATAATAATTTTGGGGATTTGAGTTTTTTTTTTTTCATTTTTTATTGTTTGTATTCTTCTTGATATCTGTTTAAGATATTGGACTTTGACTCACTGATAATTTCAATTATTTTCTTTAAATTTGAGTTGTCCACTAAATGAAACCCGAAGAATTTCTAAAGAATTAGATGGCCACTAACCTCTTTTTTTCCCTCACAATGGCTGTAGTCAACAAATGATATCAAGGATTAATTGTTGCCAATTTTGGTAAATGGAAAAGAATATGTGCTTTTTTTTTTTTGTTGTTGTTGTTGTAATAGTGAGAAATGCTTCTATTTTGTTTATATAGTACCTTCAAATACGTATTTTAAAATTGCAGCTTTTTTCCGTGGTTTTATCCGTAAATTTTGGTCTTTTTAAATTTTCATTACGGCTTGAGGCATCAATAATAATAATAATAATAATAATAATAACACATATTCCAGTTCTTGCTTAATAGACTGCTGATCATCATGTGCCAACAAAAAAAGTGACTTTTCGTAGTAGAAAAAATCAGCTTTAAGCAGTGTTTTTTTTTTTTTTCGTAAAAATTATTTTCCGTCACCAAAAATGCTAACAGTTTTAGCAATGAAAAATTATTTTCACTGCTAAAAATGACTCATAGTTTACTTTTAGCGGCGGAAGAAAACATCTGCTAAAAGTCACAATTTTTTTAGAATTAGCAAGGGTTCTTTTTATTTTTTATTTTTATGACAGTTGGAACCAATCTATATAAACCCTTAACGGCACATTTCGGTAACATGTGACGAGTGTGTGAGAAATTTGCAGATTTGAGAGCTTCTCACCGAGGATTTATATAGTTGAGAATTTTAAATCGATATCGGTGCATTAGTGCACATATCTTAGAATTTGAAAATGATGTATAAACCCACCAACGTAAGGATTTCCAAATCCTTTTGTGGAGGCCAGAATTGGGAATCCTCAAAAATGAAGTTCCACTAACGAAGGTCCTCCAAGATCTACAATTGCGAAACATGGATTTTCCAAATTCTTAGGGAAAACCATTGAGGAATCCCCAAGGATTTGGTTTCCAAACATAAATTTTAAAAGAAATACCTTGATCAAAAAATGGACTTGAAATTATCAAAAAAGAACTTTCAAAAAACAATAAAAAATCAGTTCCATATCTGATTTATTTTTTACTGGAGACTTCATATATTCAAATGATCAGGTATCAATTAATACTTCCATTAGTTTTACGTATATATTCAATTTTGAGACTCCACTAAATCTCCCCTGATGAAATTTGCTCTCTTTATTACTGACAGAGCTGCTATTTCACTGAGGCCACAGCAGGCACAAAAAGTTTCTATGACATAGAACACTTGACTTGTGTGCGCGGATCATCAAAAACCCAAACTCGCAACTTACAAGAATTTTATGAGGCTTTTTAATAGAGCACGCTATTTAAAAAGAGCAATAGCCTTATCCTCTTTTTCTTTTTTATTTGGGTAAAAATCACCTTATCCTTGCTGGCTCCCACGATATATGAGGCCCAATTATCACACACTTCATTGGCGCAACTCATTTCACACTCTTATTCCCTATGACTTTGCATCATGTCCAATTTTATACTCATCAAATCTTTACTCACAGTCATGTTGAATCTCAAATCTTCTTATGGTTAACCATTAAACTTTAAAGCTGTTAAATCCAGGGTGAAGCTAATTTGAAGGCGTGATTTTTTGCATGATTCTTATCTATAAAAACACATTTTCATCCTCCCTCTCTCAATATTAGAAATGAATTCAAGTGGGTGAGTTCAAAAAGTATGCGAGGTTATTAGCCGAGCCAACTCAATAGATTTTACGACCACGCCAGATACCGAGCGAGTGTTTGTGTGAAACCAGCACACTTGGAAAAGTTCTAGCATGGATCAGGGATTTGTGTGAAATCAGCACAATCACAATCAGATGATTGTGGGCATCAATTTTGAGTGCTTAAGAGTTCAGCGTTACTAAAGTACAATGTAACAGTAGATTTTACAGCTAAAAGATGTTTCAGTCATCTGATCATGTTCTTAATTACATTTTGCTTCCCTTTAATCTATGTTAATACTTTATGAAACCAAGTTTATACCAAGCAACGGCAGGCATTAAGGCCAGTCCCATAGAACTTTACCCAAAAAAAAAAAAGGGTCGGTCCCATAGAAGGGGCTCCCAACCAGCCCTCCTTTCTGTCTGATATATGCATGATTGATATATTTATTGCATCAAATCTTATATAGTCACTCTTCTATGTAAGTACATGTATGAAATCTACCTTTTAAAGATCTATCAGATCATTATAGTTGTGGGCCTACTCGGATTACCTATAACATTTTTCAGCTCTTCTCTAAAGACAGCAATACTAGAGAACGGCTTCTTACTCAGCAATAAGAGGCGCCGGTTCTGATTTTCCTCACCCGAGAGCTCTATCACCTCACCAAAGATCTACTACCCTCACCCAAGAGAGTCCCAGCCCACTATAGCAAGGTACCAAAAAAAAAAAAAAAAAAAAAAGAAGCTAGCAATACTAACCAGTGTATCGAATAAAGATGTGAAAAATACTGATTAAAAATCATTTCTTAACAAAAATACTTTTTGGCACAGAAGGGGGTTCATGTTTATGAATCTACATTGTCCATTTTGTGCAGTTTTCAATCCATAACTGTGAATTAGACAAACACAAATTAACAATATTTTTCACATGTATCCAATCTTACAGTTAATATTGTTTCAATTGACCTGGAATATGGGTTGTGTACAAATGCATGGAACTTGGATTGAATTAACTTTTTAGCTCTATTAAAATTTTGTTTAATTTATGATTGAGCTCCATCTTTTAGAAATTTATTGAAACCCAAATGGTGACTCTTGATTGGTACATATTTTAAATGGTTTGATCTTCAGGAGCTGGACTAAACATATAAGGATTTGATTCAGCACTATACGAGTTTTATCTTACTGAGAATTATTCTCGTATAGTGCTAGAGAACTCGCCTACTGGGTACCCTTTGGCCATGCCAATCATAGGGGAAGTGGGGGATATGGAATTATAGAAATACTTCAATGACATCTAAGGCCATGCAAAATATCAATTCCATTCGATCATCCTACTATGGCTTCAAGTTAGATGTTTTTAGAAGGCATCTCTTTAATTTTTAGATCTGAATCCAATAATGAATAACAATGGAAACAGTGCCAAAGGTAGGCTAGCTTGTGACAAATTGGGGGGTCTTAGGCAATTCGATCAATATGAGTATCAGGTCTATACAATAATGTTAATTGAAATTATCCACACCCTGTCACCCTGAGAATGAGCATCACCCAAATTTGACATTCATCATGAAAAATGTATAATAACTTCATCTATTGAATAGAAATTATTAAGTTCGAGGATCTCAAAAGGAGTGCTTTCGTGATTACAGGCTTGTCATTTTTCACACACTTCGGAATAATCATTGAACTTTCCAATTTTTCTACATCCCTCTTCCCATGAACGGTATGGATTTAGGTGGGCTTGATAGGCTAAGCATTGCTTAAACTCACCGTTTAAAGAACAGGGCCATTTTCGGAAAACACTATATTATGTGTGTGTGTAAGATATAATCTAATGCAGTCAATGATTTGTTGGGATTTTACTCCATAATCATTTTCATATTTTGACCAGGCTGGATCCAAGCTTTCTATTCGGCTCGACTGAGTGCAAGCCCATAAATTTAATGGGGATTTGGTTTCAACTCCTATGACCTAAACTCACTTTTGGGTTCGGGTTCAGATCCTATTTGTCAAGGTCCTAAGCCTGGCTCCTAGTTGAGAAAAGGTTTGCATTAATATATTCTTTGGATATGTTCCTAAAATGGAAACTCATAAAACCAACATACTCAAGATTGAGTGGTGTTTGCACCTAGTGTAATACACACTCAAGTTAAAGTATCAGTATTCACTCCTGGACCAAGAATAGCCCAACATAGCAAATAGAGAAAAGGGATGTAACCCATAACTCACAAGTCTCCCAATCCATTGGGGTACCTACAAAAATAGTCTTGTCTAAACTGGAAAAATTGGAAAAATCATATAAGTACACTTTTGCAAGGATTTGAATTCCATATCCTCATAAATAATTGAAGAGAGCAAAAGGGAGGAAGAAGAGAATGAAGAGAAAGAATGAGAAAAGGAAGAAAATAGATGAAACAGAGGAAGAAGAGCCTCTCACTTGAACATGAGTTAATGTCATTGTATGGAGTTTTCCACTTCCAAGGGCTTCAAACTGGGTTCTTGCTCTCTTCACTAAAGTTTTGAACGTACGCAGGTAATCTTTTTCATGGACATACTTGTTTGCAAAGAATTCATAAAAATCGAATACATAGGATATCATAATTAAATGAGACCCACCAAAAGATTATTAAAGCAGTAAAGGGTGAAGGAAATGAGCTGATGGGTGAGGGATTATAGGAGGTAAAATGAGACTTTGACTTTCTCATAATATATTTTCTTTAAAGGGGTTATTAGATGTTCATCTTTTAACGTTCACCTTTGGTTCTAATATTTAGTAAGTTAGAAAAATATGACGTCTTTGAAATCCTTTGCGTGACCAAATGCTTTCTAAGATGATATTTCTCAAAGAATGATATTTGTTCGCACTTTGTGTAACCATAATTAGTCATTTGAAATATGGCAATACCACTCTAAAATTGGATATTCTGATTAGATAATCATAACCTTCGATTCTAGCTTAATGGGAGGGGACTGGTGACTGTGAATGGGTACAATGACCACAGGTGGGGCCAAAGTGGGCTTGTTGAGGTAGGAGATATAATATGCATATACTAAATGTAAAGTGGCTTTAATACAATGCAAAAGTGACTAACCATGGCTATCCGATCACATCATCTTCCATTTATGCGTGGACCAGTTTTACCTAAGCTCAATTTAAGCTGCCTTCAATTGCGTCCCATTTGCTGTTAGAAGTGGAAGAAACGTGAGGTTCACCTTCCTGCCTTTTCTTCTTCTTTGTTTTTTTCTCTCTTTTTCGGGGAGAAACATCTTGTTGATGTTCGGGTTCACTTTCCTGCCTTTTCAGCGATAGACGGATATAAAGGGTCCGGATCCCATACGCTTCAGTTGACCAGTATCTGTCGAACTCTAACATAGGGCCCTTATCTCTGCTGATCAAAACCGTTCAAAATGAATTTTGTCCTATCGACAGACGTATTCTCAAATCCTACTCGCATAGGAGTTTGTCCCGCCTGAAATTAAGCACATGACTGATAGCATGCACAATCTTTTGCATAATGATTAATCATATATGTTTTAATCATATAATTAGTCATGTTCTTAATTTTATATTATTACTAACTCATATTATAATAAAATTTAAAGATATATAACTGGAGGGGATGAAATTCAATTTTAACGCTTCAAATTATCGATAAGCGAAAAATGACATCTTACCCCACTGGTAACAATCGGCAATTCTTACTTAACTGCATAGGGATCGAGAGTTGATCCAGACTCATGAAGAGTTTGCATGACTCCAGACTTCTCAAAAAGAATGTTGAGACAAACAATTACTTAAAATTTCAATGGGTAGCTCAGTTGGCTTAGGACCACAGTTTGCATCCGGAGATTGTAGGTTCGAAACTGCACTACCATACTGGAGCTACAGGGGAGTTTACCCCACTTCCTTCTGAGACCGGAGGAATTAGTCCAGCCAAAAGGGTTGAAACCCTCCGAAAGCATAAAAAAAAAAAAAAAAAGAAAAGAAAGCAGCAATTACTTAATCTTGGGGGCGGTTGCTTTCAAGAAAACCATCTCATTTGTAATCCACCACACATCAATGGTCTTTCCACGTGGCATTATGGCCTCAGAATTTGCAGGCTTTCAGCACATGTACACGTCGATAGAATCCGTGTCCAACTAGGATGGGAGCTTTTTTTATTGGGGTTTTTCAGTAGACTTAACCGTGTGGGATTTTGTCAGGAAGGAAGATGGGCCCCACTTAGGCAAGTGCCGTCTTGACTAATATATAGATATACGTTTGTGTGGCTGGCTCCAAATTCCTTTTTATGTGGTGTGTTCCCCACCAACACAAAACTTTACAAGGGATTATGAAATGTAATAGGATTATGTGCGGACCTTTTTACAGCTTGCATTTCACATTTTCAAAGAGAATAAAATCATAGCTTATTCATTTTTTTATAGGTTGAATTTTTACAAGAAAATTAAGTTTAAAATCTTGTTCTACATATATATATATATATATTTTTATATATATATAACATAAAAGCATTGGCTTAGGGTGTGTACATTTTTTTAGACGAAAATACTCCCACTAACAATATTTTACCCAGCTAACGATATTGTCATCCATTTCCCTTATGTGTAAACCTGCAACTCCAAGGCACTCTTCATGCCAATCCCCCAACCCGTCACGTAGAATCCAAGAGGGAACCCACCTTAGAAATCTCATCTTAGAACGCATCGCCAGATTGATGAGCCTGTTCTGATGGGTTCAGTAGAAAGGTCGTCTCCTTTTTCTTGAAAAGATCGATACCCAGCGTGACTGAGATAGAGAAGAATGGCATACTTGCTAGCGATATTGCCACTGAGGAATTTTCATCAAGAAAAATGTATGACACCCTCTGTTGATGTTTTTATATTTTTCCTCATATATCCGGCAAATCAGAGCTTAACCTTAGTTTTTCTCTTTTTTATAGAAATCTGAATAAATTTTTATGGGGCCCTCTATTGGCTTATTGTGATAAAGGTATGAATAGATGCTGATATTTTTAAGGAATTTACTAAATAGTAATATAGGCTGCCTTTTTTTAACCCATGGGAGTCTTGTACAAGGACGGTGCAAAATTTTTAATTCTTACCGTCTATAAAGTGGGGCCTCCTAAATTAAAGGTGATGATTGAAAATAACATAGAACAGCCATTTGGGACTCCCCATTAAGGGAGAGATCCCCTACGATACCGAAATGTAATTATACCAGCAACAATGCCCCGTGCTCAGCTCGGGGCAAAAAAATTAAGAAATTACAGGAATTTATAAGATTTCAAAATAATTATAAAAATATAAAAATATATTCATGCATATTTATATAAAAAAGGTAAAAAGTTCCAACAATTAATAATCATATCTTCAAGCACAAATACAAGTACTGGCCATACATCATATTAATGTTAGTAATCCAAAAGGATTAATTAATTTAATCCCTTTAGTCAACATAACAATAGATGATCTTCTCTCCATAGAAGGACTATACTTCATATTTCTTGATCTACTTTGAACAATTAATGCGATCAAGAACCTAACGATAAAAACAAATACATAGTGAGATCTTTAATTGAAATAAATCATCAGTGTTGAGAATCCTTTAAGTTCTCATGTGTTAACTATTTTCTTTAAAAAAAGGTTAAGGAAAATCAACCTCAGCAAATTTAAAAAACATCAAAAGCTAAATGAATATGTTTAGTTATTATTGACGGTAAAAAGCAGTGCAACAATTTGACATTTAATAAAAATAATAGCCATCATTAAAAATGATAAAAGGAAAAATAATTGTGGTTTGCTAATATACATACTCGATGCGAATTGCATGGTGAGTTGTGGATGAGTGGCATGGCATATTGTGTGTGTGAGAGCCTTGCGATGACATTGGACCTTAAAGCACTGTATATTTTTTGTGCATATTTTCTTTAAAAAAAAAATTATTTTGCTGCTAAGGTGGCACGCTCTACAGCCTCCCTCTCAAAAATGAAAATAAAAAGGACATTTCTAAATAATTGGTTCATGTCCAGTTATAGTTATCCAAAAATAATTCAAATGTATGTTAATAATATATCATATCTAAACATTATATTCAATAATATTAATAAAATATTTAAATTCTACTTTTAAAAAAATTAAGCCGGCTCCAGAGTTGGCTTCATCTAAGCCAATGAATTAAATGGTTAACATAATTTTGCTATATAATTTATCTTTCAAGGCTAAAATAGAACCAGTAGAAACAGCTGATGTTCCTTAATCGGGAGTCCGCCTTGAACGATCCGATTGATCTGGATTTTGAACCACTTCCAAACACAAGCACAAGCTTCATTTCACTTTTTTTTTCTTTTTCTTTTTTTTTTATAGAGTCCGGTACACCCGGGAAGGAAGCCCGGCACATCCGGGAAGGAAGCCTACTGAGGTGGGAAGAAAGCCCGACACACCCGGGAAGGAAAGTCCACCGAAGTGGAAAGAAAGCCTGTATATACACATGCAGAAATATATAGTGGAGGAGGTCTGGGTTGAACCCCAGACCTCCCCAATAAGCTTCATTTCACTTACGTGTTGAGCCACATCACCACCATGCTGTGCAATGTTAGGCATTATAATTCTCATATGTATTTATTATAACAGTTTCCGTAGAAGATATCCCCTTAGACCGCCAGGGTGTCCTAATAAAATGGTGAGTATGCACATGGTTAATATATGAGTGGAAGTCTTTTTTCGGTCCAATGATCATGCACACTTGACACGATTTATATGAGTGGAAACTAATCTATTTTTGACAAGGAAGCATCCAAAGAGAGGATGATTAGTGTTTTTTAGAGCTATCCTATCTTAAAAGTCTGTCATTGGTAAGAGGGATAGCAATGAGGAAATTAAGGGAGAGAGATTTTTGTGAAAATAAATGGCGGGAGAGAAATCGGGATTGCCATGTGTCGTTTTTTTTGGACACCCACATGGCGCCCTTGAAAAACCAAAAAAATTGAGAGTGCTAACGTGGCACTCTTCACAACCTTGTTTATATAATCTCAAAAATATAAAAGCGTACCTTGCACCATGATCTTGGTGATGAGCAGATCTCTTTTCTCAAATTGAAAAACCAAAAAAATTGAGAGTGCTAATGTGGCACTCTTCACAGCCTTGTTTATACGATCTCAAAAATATAAAAGCGTACCTTGCACCATGATCTTGGTGATGAGCAAATCTCTTTTCTCAAATATGGTTTTCTCCTATCTCCCTTATCACCTACTCCAATATGCGTGAAGTTGATGGATACTAAAAGCCCTAGAGAGATTTCTTCCCATCAAAGAAATCTAAAGTTTCCTTAATTCCCTCAAATCAGCCAACAAGAATCCTATTTGATTGAGCTTACTAAAATTGAATCAAAGATAAACTTAGTAAAACCAAAAACTAGGAAGCGGAAAGTAACTTAAATTAGTGGGCTCAAACCGTAAGTCCCAACAATGTTGCATATGTGGTCATGAGGACCACTAACGTCTGACAATCTCCTACTTGGTCATAACAATCTCCCACTTGGTCATTGCTCAACAAAGACCCGTGTTGAACACTGGCCCAAAATAATAATAATAATGATAATCGATTCAAGTTTTCTACTTTCAAGCTTACATAAAAAATAATAACAATAATAAATTAGAAATAGATAAATATATTATTCAGGAAGCTAATTAATTTATAGAGAATTAGATTGAAATACTAATGTTATTTAGCTTTGAAATAGATATAGAAGAATTACATAAAGGAATGATGATTTAAGATTTTATTTCAATAAAATAAAAAAAGATTTTTTTTTTTTTTTTAAATCCATGCAATTTGAGTCTACTATTAAGCCCGGAAGACTTTATTGAAAGAACTAACTTTCTACTTAGAAAAGAAAGCAATGGAACAAACACTAGAGGACATCATACAAACATCATTCCTCCATATCAAATGTCCAAAGAAAAAAATAACAACATCTTCATATTTAGAATCTTTTACAACTAAGCAAGTAATAGAATCCCAAAATTACTTGGGAAGCTTCTTTTTCATAATCTAAAATAATTCAATAGCAGTCTTCTTCCTTGCTTGAAACTGAGAATAAAGTTGATCCAACTTGAGAAAGATGGATGACACATGCAGATCAGCATACACGTCAAACTACCAAGAGAACGTCAGGGCCTATTTTTTGGTTTTGCAAATAACAATACAAATTTAATACAAAAGATTAACCTGAAGAGAAAATATGAAACCCAACAAATTGAGATGAATCCTATTATGAGAGAATGTCCATATTGCAATGCCTGTTCAACATTGAAGAAATTAGATCATTAACATAAAAACAGAATTACCATTTAAGAAAATATGAAAAGAGGACATAATCAAAGATAAAGAGTTTCAAATAATTCCCATAATTTCACCGTAACTATGAAGAGATGAAATCCTCTCAATTTATATATAGCAATAACCGAGATTATTCAAATTCAAATACAATCGTATCTCTAATAACCAAACCAACCAACATAATTATATCTCTAGCATCCTATCTCTAACATCCCCACTCAATCACATGATCTTTGCATAAAAAAGATCTGCGATTGGTAACATGAAAATAAAGATCTCTAAAATAAGAAAAAATGATAAATATCTTGCAAAATCGATCATCATGCCTTCTTGGTGATGTGATCGTCGTCTGTCCCTGAATCCATCACTATCGCAACCCTCTCTTTTCTAAGTCTGTTAGTGCCAGTGGCCCAGTGGATTAGATCTGTCGCTTCTTCCAGAAGCTTCGATCGTGCAATTTTGATGAAGATGGTGAGATCATAGGGCTTAGAGGAATGGGTGGTAAGAGAAGATGATTATTTCTTTATTGAAATAGAAAAATTGACAGTGATTAAGACCGTGCCCCAGCTTGATCGTAAGATCATCACTGGGCCCAGCTCTGATACCATAAAGAGTTTCAAATAATTTTCATAATTTCACCGTAACTATGAAGAGATGAAATCCTCTCAATTTATACATAGCAATAACCAAAATTATTCAAATTCAAATGCAATCTTATCTCTAATAACAAAACCAACCAACCTAGTCCTACCTCTAACAATAGATTCTTTATGAAAGAGAAAAGATAGAGAGAGGGGGCACGTTAAAAAAGAAATATTTCAATAGGGAGAGGTATTAATGATGTGTTAAATGAGAGATGATCAATCATTTTCAAAGGTTTGATCTTTTTCGGGTTGACAGAGACATAGGTAGAGATGTGTAATTTAAGATGAGGAGATAGATTTTAGGTATTTGGTTGGACGAATTTTTTATTTTTGACTTACCTTGAAGGCTTTGGTGAGAATTATACCATCACATGTCAAACGTGAGTTTTAAGAGGAGATAAAAGGAAAGAGTTTAAATTTGAAACGGTTGTGGGGCATCGTAGTTGGACCTTGGGATAGGCCGGCCGGTCCGCCTCTAGGTGTGCACCGGTCGTCTCATCCCTTCTGCCGGCAATTCGTGCCTTGTCTTAACTGGCCGGGCCACACCACCGGCGCTATTACTTTGAAGAAATTAGAGTACTCAAAGTAAGCCTAAGCTCTGATACCATAAAGAGTTTCAAATAATTTCCATAATTTCACCATAACTATGAAGAGATGAAATCCTCTCAATTTATACATAACAATAACCAAGATTATTCAAATTCAAATGCAATCTTATCTCTAATAACCAAACCAACCAACCTAGTCCTATCTCTAACATCCTATCTCCTATCTCTAACAATAGATTCTTTGTGAAAGAGAAAAGATAGAGAGAGGGGCATGTTAAAAAAGAAATATTTCAATAGGGAGAGGTATTAATGACGTGTTAAATGAGAGATGATCATCAATCATTTTCAAAGGTTTGTTCTTTTTCAGGTTAACAGAGACATAGGTAGAGATGTGTAATTTAAGATGAGTAGATAGATTTTAGGTATTTGGTTGGATGAATTTTTTTAGTTTTGATTTACCTTGAAGGCTTTGGTGAGAATTATACCTTCACATGTCAAACGTGAGTTTTAAGAGGAGATAAAAGGAAAGAGTTTAAATTTGAAATGGTTGTGTATTGAGATAAGGATGCGTATTATAAGGGATTTAAAGAGAGAGAATCTAGAGACATTTAATTTCAAATTTTGGCCATGATGCCACATGGCATTCCCGAGAGCTTTGACGTGGCACCATGAGGTTTGAGAGTGCTGATGTGGCACCTTCCATAGCCCATCTCCCTATTTGCTTTAATATATACTAGCAACAAACGCCCGTGCTAAGCCCGACCTCCAAATAACATTAATTTAGAGTACTTCATTTTTTTTCTAAAACACTATATATAAATTATATATAAAAGTTAAATTAAACATTTAGAGTACAAGATATGGAAAATAAAATTTATAGCATTTTATTATATTTACATTAAATATCTAGCACTTTTGTAAAGAAATCTGGACCTTAATAAAAAAAAAGTAATTGATTTTAAAATGAAAAACCTTTAACTGAAATTTAAAAATAAAAAATAAATATTTAAACGTAGTGTTTTCTTTGAGATTTAAGACATTTGATTGGATGGGCCTGATAACATATAACATTAGATTGCATTGGATATTCCTTACAATTAGATGGGCCCCATGGTGTATTAATTAGATTTTCGATTTTAGTCAAATGGATGAGCTAATGTATGATATTGTATTGCATTCTGACTGTTTGCAGAACTTTGCACAATTAGTTGCACTCCACACTATATTATGAGATTTGGGATATTTGATTAAATGGGTCCTGTAGCATATAACACTGCATTGGATTGGACATTCTTCATAGTTAGATGGGCACCATAGTGCATGAGCTCTATGACTTCAGTTTACATGGGTCTCATAGTATGTAATATTGAATAGTTAGATGGGCCGTAGCATACAAGATTTATGTTCAAATGGATTTACATGGGTCCCATAATCATCTTTTGGCCATGGGCCGCCCAAGTCTCATGAAAAAAAAAAAAAAACCAACAATCCAGGTCATACATGTACAAGCCTTTAAAAGTTTGGTCCCGTAGAAAGATTTTAGGAATTTAGTTGGACTAATGTTTTGAATTTTGATTTCCATTATCGTTAAAGGTTCGGTTCAGTAGAGATATTTTAAGAATTTAGTTGGACTAATGTTTTGAATTTTGATTTCTATTAAAAGTTTTGATATAGTAATCTTTGGCGAGATTTTAGTTGAACCTCCTCTCTTGGTGATCTTGAGAGAGATAAGGGTCATTCCATTCAAAATACGAATTGAGATTAAGATCTGACCCTCCATCAAATTATCAAAGCCAAACCATCTCACCATCTCACCATTTGTTAAATGCAAACAATCTCATGTTTTCTTTTGCATTTCTCTAAAAGGAGAGATGTTTCAGGAGTGAGGTGGCACCCCTCACCGCCCACCTCTTCCTTTGCTTTAATATATATAACTAGCAACAAACGCCCGGGCTTAGAATGAAAATATATTAAAATTTAAGAATTCTTTTAAAATATTATTAAGATAAAATAAATCTAAACTAAAGATATTTATTATCTTTGAATATTAGAATCTTTTAACATGTAATGAAAATAAATATAAAATTAAGTAAACTTACATAACATGACGACCCCTTGATTTTAAAGGCATTGACCATTATATAAGTATGAATGCGTGTCTTGGGACATTTTTTGCCAAGCTAAAGCTTAGGATAACGTAAGCTCAAGTGTTCGGTGGGGCCCACATGGGGGTGGGGGTGGGGGGATTTTAAGGACTTCATAGGACCATTCTATTTGTAAAAAAATATTTTCAACCGTGGTTTCTACCATCTCCATCTGGCCCCGGAAGTTTAATGGTCAACAGTCCATTCGGATCGGTACACGTTTGATCCAACGGTCCAGTAAATCCGGATATGACAAAAAAGTAGTGGACATGTGCGATTTAGGGGGGTCGTGTGTTTGGTTAATTTGGATAGACCAAGGGTGAGCCCCAAGAGCATAAGCTTACAAATTAAATGGATAGGTATGGTGCCCTGGCTCAAAAAATATAATGAAATATGTGATTCTTTTATGAGGTATTATTGGAAAAGAATAGATTTTACAGAAATAAATAAATAATTTATATTTATTATATATATAATATAATATATATATTTAATATTTTATTTTTTAATGTGGCATTTTATGCAATAAGTTTACCACCAAACCAAACCCAGCCCATTACATATTGTGCAGGTGTGTGTGGCTTTAGCCTTCAATGGAAGGTCATGAAGCATGTTTGAAATGAATGACATAAGACCAACTATAAAGTGGTGTAGGTTTAGGATGTCAAATGAGGTGGGTATAAAATTAATATGACCCAATCCTGACCCACCTCATTGTCATCCATATATAAGACCATCCAAGCCATTCATAAAACTTACCAAACCCTTAAAGAAACATAGAAGGATAACCATCCTCTTAATATCATTATAAATTCAGTATGAAGGAGTGCATTTGTTTTCCTAAATTGAGTTCTTTACTCATATGAATTCTAACTCCTTCTTAAATTCAGTCCGAATAAGTGCATTTCTTTTATTATAAAACCTAGCGATGCATCAAAGAAGAAATTAGCATGATCAATAATATGCATTCGCAAATGCATATTATTTTCTTTTTGGGCCTATTTGTTTCCCCATTGATCATCCAACTCCATTGGTCCTCCTTGAATCAATGTTAATTTCTATGGATCAATGGCATGTGGTGGGCCACTTTAAGTATACTTCAAGCCTTTGTGAAGTAAAATATCTCATGTGGGGCTTAAAGATTTCTTATAAGATTTCCATCGGTAAAAATCCCAGAGCTTCATGTATATCATTGGGTTATGAGTTTTTATGTGATTAATGGCAATCTCACATGTGGGGCTGTAGTACAAGCTATGTAGCTAATTAGAAACCAAAAGGTGTGGAAACTAACAACAATTGCATACCTATAATTATGTGGGCCCCACCTTATGGATCTCAATCACATGGATAAGAGGATTGGTTAGACATATTTGAGGATGGATTAAGATTAGAGAGTGATGTGAGGATTAAGATAAGAAGATAAAATAGAAAAGTTAGGAAAATGGATATTTTAGGGAAAATTAGAAGGATTTTATAAATGTAGGTTTATGAAACCATAATCTTAATTTAAATGGAGAGATTTAGGGAGGAGATTTGGGAGGTGTAGTGGCCCTTACTAAACTTAAAACTATGTGTGCTTTTATAAGTGTTTTTCTGAAAGGAGAACTCATGTAGGTGATGACGTGGCACCCTCCACAGCCTATGTCCCCGTTTGCTTTAATATATATAATAATATATAAAAACATATTTTTCGAGAGGTTTAATGAGGACAAAACAAAATTGGTGTCTGTCTCAGGATGTGACTGAAATATGAAAAACAGTTGGGTTAGTGATTTGCCACCAATGGTGCAGGCTATTGGTTGGGAAAAAATCGACAGCATCCAAGTGTATAGTTTATTGAGGAGCCCATTTCAGTGTGTTGGGCCCACCTGTTCTTTTTAATCTTGACCATTGATCTTACTGTGAATGGGAGATGCCCCACAAATCTCTCCATCTGATAATCCTAACCTGACATTTTTTTATTTTTTTTTGTCAAAGGCAATCGATTAATGACAGGATATGTTCATCGAGGGGTCCATCTCATCAATGGTTTGGGTTACAAGATTATGAGGGAAATGTATTAATTGAATGCCTCAGGGCTTTATGATCTTTCATTGCCTTCACACCACCCATTGGTTTGTGTTTGTTGCAATAGAATTTCCCTCTTGCCATTGTTGCTCTAGCATGAATGGCCACTTCTAACCAAAAGTAGTTAGCAGGATTTTTATACTTAAGACGTGTGGCACTTTTTATGTCACCTTCCAACTTCAGTGGATTGCCCTTTCCATAAAAAAGTCTAGTGCATGCACCATATGAATTATGAACTCTCATCAGCCTTTTCAGACGAAAGGGTTCTTGTTTTCTTCTTCTCCTTCTTTTAAACTCTTTTGGAAAGGAAATTGTCATATTCCTGTTATCATCTATGATTGAATTTTCATTGGCCAATTGTTTGTAATTTGAGTGAATGTTGGTTTCTAGTGTTTGATTGGTGGGGCCCTCCACTAGATTTAGGTGCTAACTTTCTTGGGTCTCTCCTAACCTTCCATATTAAAGTTTGCGTGGCCCACAGGCCAATTGTCTGATCAATGATTTGATAATGAGCAGGAAGGAGCATGTAGGCCTGTATGATCATTTGTCTGATCATGTTTGAGATACCGTACTTAGTATAATCAGGCCTTAAGTTTGCGTTCGTTGGGGCTGGCCAGACGAAAGAAATCAGGCCATGGGGAAGTAGCTAGCTTCCACTAGAAGATAAGCCCTAACCGTAGAAAAGAAGCCTGCTCTCACAGAAAGAAGAACCCTAAACACTTACAAGAAAAACAAGGTATTCAACCAATTGGGCTAATCCTTGTTCTCAGAGCCATGGTGCGAAGGCCTTGGGAAGTAACCTAACTCGCCTTTCATGGATGATTCATCCCTAAAAATAAGTCAGATCAGACGATCCTAGCCATCTAACATTTGATCTCCTTTACGTGTGAATTGAAAATCCTACTTAACAGCTAATCCTGGCCTCTTATGGGCATAACCTATCCATAGTGGGTCCTGCATATTCAGCAGAACGAGTCATCAAATGGCTGGTCCCACACTCCCACCTAATATTCTGGCAACAGTTTCAGGCTGATGCAAATCCACTTACAATTGTAGAGAATTCTTAAGAATTCAGACATAAAACAGGGGTCATCTAGATCTCTACGCATCCCCATAGTTTCATCAAGGGCCCACGATATCAATACCTGGATCCGATTTAGATCTAGAAGCTAGCCCGATAATATCACCTGGCTGTCATAATGCATTAAAGTAAAAAATAATGAATATGACTGATTTGGATCCGATTTCTTGATTTACCTTTTTTATTTACCAAAATTCAGCCATAAGGAAAGAAGCATGCTCCGAGCCCAACAATCGAACACTGGACAGTCAAGTGAAAAATGTGGTACCCAACCAACTGCGCAACCGCTTGATCTCAACTTCATTATTAGTTGGTTCAAGTATATGGATCCTGACCTGAATTCGTTTATCTAACAAAACCCAAAAGGAAAAGTCATCACCCTTCCTTTTTATAATGTGGGTTCATGGAAATCCAAATAATGAGGTAGATGGATATCCAATATTTGACAGCCTTACAGAGAAAATACAGAGAAAGCATTTCCTTCTTTTCCTTCTTTTATTACTTTCCCAGTTAATATAAGGCCTTGGCCATGCCCTAATCAACAAACAAATGACACCATTGAATTGAATGGAAATAGGTCTCTCAAAGGCAAATCCTTATCCACAATTTGCGTTTATGGATCATGGCAAAAAAGCCAATAATAACACATGGTGATGTTGCTGTTTTCCATGTATTTTATGTTTCTCAGTGGGAAGTGGGTTGTTGGGATTACTTTCATGTCTTGCTTCCTCTGGGCAAAACTGGATTATCCTTGTCTTAAAGCTTTTCATTCTCTGCATCATGAGGTTGAATATAAAAACATTCACAGATGTTGGATTCCATAACCATTACCAGATTGACCAGAATCTTCAGAGCCATCTTTCTTCAATATTGGTGAATCTACCTTGAGGGTGAGATAGTATTTAACTTAAATACGGCATTAGCACAAGATTAAACAATTTCTTAGGAACCTTAGAGCCAAGTTTATGTGATCTGCCGAACATGTTATAAGTGGCTCTGGGGATACTTTATTTTCTCTCTCTCAAAGGTGGTGGGAAATCCATTCATACCGACTCTGATCTTATCTGGACCACTGATTTAGTGGGATTATACAATCGTATAAATTATCCTAGAAACTTGTCCCATTTTGTTCTTTTTTAAGTTCTGGGTGGTCCAGATCATCTTGCATTCCTTTGGGCCCATTTATATGGGTCAATCCGCACGCACAATGAACCTGGATCTTAGTCATGTTCTATTGATGATATGCATTTTCCTCATGTGGAGGTTGTATGACCTTTTTTTATGAAATAACTAGGATTCCGAGGATGTTTGCTTGCTCGGTATTCATTCTAGGAGTTTAATTTTAAGACATGCCTACCTATCAAATACTCACTCTTTTGGTAGGGAATGATTATCCCGCTGTCACCCAACTAAATAAGTTTTAGGGGGCATTTGTTCATAGGAATCTTTGGGAATTCACAATTGCCAGACGTGGGGTTTTTACGACTTTATGAGAAATCATTGAGAAATCCCTAAGATCGATTGCTAAAGGTGATTATCTAGCCAAATTTAAATTTCTCCCGATTAAATATCCTTCACCCAAACAAGCCCACAGTAGAACCCACATTACTACACGTTTTACTAATTCAATAGAATTTGGCCAACAGCCCTTTATATACGTAAGAATATCAAGTCGATACAATGGACTAATATACTAGAAAAGGAAACAATGAACAAGTGCTAAATCGCAACTTGCTTCCTCTCAATCCACTCTTGCTCTTTCAATATCTTTTCCTCTTGCATGACGTACGCTTGCATTTATATATATTTTTGCTTGCTAGGCACTTTTTTTTCTTTTCTTTCTGTCGATTGGACGCAGAAAAGAAAACATGGTTTCTTAGAGCTGCCACTTAACCACACTATTTCCTTCAACAAGTATTGATTATTGAACCATTAAGATGAGAGAAAACTTGTGAGCCACACGTTAATAGCAACTTTTGAGCCACACGTTAATAGCTAAAATCTCTATTTTGTTGGAGTCGGTCACACTCACACCATGAGGAGTGGAGACAACAATTTTTTTTAAACGGTCACCTGACTCGACCGCAACTTAGAAAATTGCAATAGTGAACACCTTCTACTGTATCACTGGATATTGTCAATGACAGAATAAGATCACCACGACGATCATCAATTACACGACTTTTCCAAATGGTGGTATCCTCGGAAGTTATCGAGTTTCACCTTACGTGGAATTTTCTCTTGTGAAGTCGTCAGCTGCAATGCGAGACTTTCAACTGAGAAAGTCGCTTTGCATTATTATGGAGGAACTTATAGGTTGTTTGGGTAATTCACTGGTAGAGAGAATTTGAGTGAAGTCTCAATTTAAGGGCATGAAAAGGAGAGAGATTATATCAAAAGGTACCAAATTTCAGCGTATAAAGATCTTCCAGGGGATTCTGCTTCTTCAATCTCTATTTATATCATAGTTTGTTGACATGAGGGATCCCTTCTCTTTCCATTTCGACACCCCATAAATTTCGGCCATCAAAATTTATCACAGAAGTGAATTTATCTTCTTAAAGCCATAAGGCCCAACAACACATTAGTGATAATAAAAACTTGGGTAACACCCGCATGATGTAAAAATAATTAATCACAATGCCACGAATAAACAAGCAACACGAGTACATAGCAAGATTTCCATAGGACAGCATTGTGCCTTCACCCACAATCCAAGAGAGTACTGCCTATTGGGGACTGGTGTACAATGAGATCCAGAATATTAGGCACCATATAATACAAGACATTTATCACAACACCAAAGAGGTAAAGAATAGTTTAGGATCTAGGAAAAAAAAATTTCTTAGGGCCATGATTGTAACATAAGAAACAAATATTAGGGAGAGCAAAACTTCAGAATCTGAGTTCTTTGACTGTCAGTTTTCTTTTTTCTTTTTAATGGTGGCAGCCCAAATATAAACTCTGCATGTCTAAACGAGTTACATCAGAAGCAAAGAGAAAATTAATTTGCTCACGGAAGGTACCATTTGATTCTTTCACCCAAATTCTCACCTCCTGTAATTGCTCCATCTCCAGTTGAATAGTTCTCACACTCTATAAGATACAACTCATGATAAGTTCCTTCCACGCTTCCTTTCCGATTATAATTAATTTCTTGAATACACAATCACTGGCCAATCAAGAGCTTACGCAAGGGAGCATTAAATCAACCTCCATTAGAGAGAAGTATAGCTGGCTCTATATGATTCCATTGGTCATTTAATGGTGTGGGTAATATCATAAATAGGATCCCTTTGACTCTCAACAGTTACTATGGATGCATTTCAACTTTTTAAGACACCAATGGCAAGAAAAGTTATATTGATGATGCAAAATAGTTTTCTCCTCATAATGCAGAACAGGCCATGATGGTCTAGAAAAATCATTCCATTTGATTCAGTAAATGGATCTTCCTTTCTGTTTTCTGTTTTTGTTTTTTTGTTTTTTTTTGTTTTTTTTATAATGATGATCTTTCCACTATAATTGAAATAGTGGGCACATATATTATGTTAATTAATCCCACTTTGGTGGCACAGTAAATGGTGTGACCATCTGATCTGTGTATCATTTCCTTGTAATTTATTTCTGAGTGGAGACTGGCCTAAAGTGAAACAATAATCAATCATATGATATTTATGTGGATTTGTTTCTGTTAATGAATTGGGAAGCATGTACAAGAGTTTTATTTATATGATTTTAAGCATCCCAAACCACATACATTCACAAACTAGGTGTGAATTCATCTTTAACTCAGACAGTAGCTAGTGCAACTTGGGGGGTTGGTTGTGATGGGTTTATGCTGAAAAGGACTAAATTTCATCTGAATAAAAATATTTTTCACTGGCATTATTAGAGAGAGAAGTCGTTGGATGTTGTACTGAGATGATGATGATGATGATGATGATTTTGGGTAATTGCTTCAATTGTACTGGAATCTCATGATGATTCAATATAAATGGGGGCAAAACTGTAAGTAGATGGAACTGTTCCATACATATGTAACGTCGGCAAGAACAGAACACTCCACTTCCTCTATAATTGGAATTATTTGGGTGAAATTATTTAACTTCTAGAGGCATCACCACACAAAATACTTGCAATCCACTTGGGTGGTGCAAGTTGTAACGAAGTAATGGACATGGGCTGTTCTGACATGGTTGAATGCTGCCCTCATCCCGTTGGACAAATCAACATGGGCAATTTTGCTATATGGATGAGGTAAACCATTGAAAGTTGATGTCATTTCAATAGGATCTTGACCCTTTTCAAGTCACATCCTCATATGCACTCGACCAATTTTCCAAAAGGAGTATGCTAGTACACAAAAGAATCAGCCTGATCATGTATTTCCTGCCATGTGATCTAAATTCAACTCAATCTTATTCACCATGTCTGAATGCCACTACATGTTTTCGGCGATTTGCAGTGTTACAAACTCATGTCCCTTTGTCAGTGCTGTTACATATGTTAACACTAAATTTATGCAAGTTTTCTTTCCATATGCTCCATCCAGTTGCATCCTATGGCTCCAATAGAAGAGGAATTCAAGAAATGCAGCTTGAGAAAGTTTCGACACGTACAGAAAAGATGAAAATAGCAAACACAGTTCAAAAGAACTAAAAGAAGGGAGAAGTTAATAAAGATCTTGAATGAAGTCATGAAAAGACACCATAGATTGCGGGATTACAATGAGAAATCATGGTTTTAAATAGAGTTGAGTGAAATTCAAAAACCCGCTTGACGCTTGTAAATAGATGAGATAAGGCTTAGATGATAATATTAACAACGTAGCAAGCAACTCATGCCAGTATTATGTGGAAACCAATATCACTAAATGGACTCTTTAAGCGTGTGTAGGGCAAGCAAAGACGCGAAATGATCACTAGAGGCCAAGCAACTAGTCCACTCTAGGGACCCAACTAAGGAGTGTCATATAATACTAGTGGCACTGCTAATCATAAGGCTTCAGAAATTTCATGTTCCCTGGTAAGTGCAAATGGAGGTATCGCTGATGCCATGCACTCAACTACACTTGGTAATAATAGAAGGGCTCCCACTAATAGGTAGAACTCAGCATAGACCACACCTTGCTTGGTGGGAACATGTTGAAATACAGCAATCGCTTAAATCTAAAAACTAGAAAAGGTAAAATGCAATGACCACTCAACTGATACATACCCTTTCAGTGGTACTTTATTTACATAGATGGGGACAAATGTCACTCATTGCTCTTTGTTAGTGGGTGTGTTGAAAGGAACTATTTGAGAATTGAGACCACTTCTGGCGGGTCTATCCCCAAACTAAAAACTCTCAAGACCACCACATTGTCACAATACTAGTGGCACTGTTTAAAGCGAATCTTCATCCCTGAAATCATCGAAACTCTAGGTTTTTTTATTCAAACGGCCTGTTTGGTTAAAAGCATTTCTGGGAGAATTTCTCTTGCCAGGAAATCCAAACAGAAATGCAGATGTTGTTTATGGAAATTCTGAATTCCCTATTTGGTTTACTTTGAAGGGTGAAAATTAGCAAAGTTAGCCATATGAATTGTCACTCCAAACCCACCCGACAAGATATCCCCACATGCTTGCAAACAAATAGGCACTTAGAAATATGTCATTTGCATGTGAAGTGAATCCAATCAACAGCATGGATTCTGAGAGAAACAAGAACTCCCTTGGCAACTCTATAAATAGAGTGAAGTAAGGTAAACCCCCCATTTTTCCAAAAAAAGTATCATCAAAAGCACTTTAATTAAAAAATTTCACCATATTTTTCAAAAAAAAAAAAAAAAAAGAGTCAAAAAGTAACCTCATTTCTCTACTAAAAGACAAAAAAAAAACTCTACAATCAATATAAAAAATTTTAAAAAAAATTGCATAATAAACAACTAAAAACAAAATACCATCATAACTCACTTATATTTTATTTTTTCTTGAAAATAATATTTACTCCACTCAACTCCATTAGTAAAGCGCCCAAGCAGCCCCTAAGTACCAACATCAGAGTCCTTCACTTTTCATGGACCACATTGTGTTTGTCCTTTTGAGGAAATAACCAATGACCCACTTTTAGTGCATTGCAGGCAGCTCCAAAGGTACCCACTCTCGTTTGGTCAAATGGAATAGCCGAAAGGACTGCAGAGTTATCACAGCTCCTTGCTACCCTTTCCTAGTATGGGAAAGAAAAAGAAATCCTATTAAGACATCATTCTTTCAATGGATAGATTCTTCAAGGAGCCATTTATGCATGGATGAGATAGGTGAGAGACGTTAGACAGTTTCTTACATAAAAAAAAAGAAGTTAGAAAACATGTAATAAAAGCTTTTCTCATTCCCATGAAATTTGCAAATTATGAGTTATTATGAAAACCATTACTATATTTGCAATTTGCAACTTGCAACTTGCAAGGTGCTCTCACTGTTGCCTGTTTGAAAAAGGTTAAAAAAACATGGACTGGACCAACAATTAAGGGTTCAACCTGGGCCACCGAGCCCACATGAAAACCCAATCTGGGCTGGGCATTGGGCTCGCGGTGGGACTGAATTTTAAAACCCAATTGGCATTCAGATAGGATTCAGATTTGGGCCTCGTGCAACCTGAACTACATATAATTATACTATTTAATTACCATATTGAATATGGGCTCGGGCCGGCAATTCAGGTCTCATGCTGGCTTGGATTGTCACACGTCATTCAGATTGGGCTTGGGCTTGGTCATAGCACGGCCCGGCCACCCGAGTTGCACCTGTACCAACAGTGTCTTATGTGCCCTACTGCAGGCGCCATTGCCTATGATTCATCATCTGCTAGTAGCCAATTGGCAGCAGTAATGATCCGACTGATGAAAGTAATGCATGGGCCATCCATAGAAGAGGAGATTCTTACAAGCCCACTCGTGCGCTTGCTTGCAAAAGCATATATGATAAAAACTGTTTAAACTTGTGAATTACGTATGCATAGAAATGAACATCTAGGGATGACAAACTGGTCTAGCCTGGGCCAGGACCAAAAACCATATATACCCAAAAAGCTCATATGTCAGCAGATCTGAATCTGGGTCAGGGTCCAAGTGAGGTCCCCAATTTCAGGAGTTATATCTAAAGCAGGTGAAAGTCTTCAAGTCTGGGTTCAGATCTGGGTCCATGTTGGGTCTTATCTTGGTATGCGTCTGTGTGAGAGGGTTCTTCATATGTAATTTCGAAATAAAAAATGAAATTATATTGTATTAAATGAAACAAAAAAAGTGACATACAAGTATAGTAGTAAAATCTTGTGAAAGTTGCACCATGATCATTTGTTATTGTCATGACTTAGGTATATTGATTTTGAGTGAAAGAGCAAGGTGGTTTACCTTTTACACATGTGATAGTAAATGAGGTTTTACGGATGCAAATATTACATGTTTATATTTAAATATCACATATGCAAATTTTACACACGTGAACCACAGTACCATGGGATAGTCCTCAATGGCAAACACCTGTTTGGTTGAGCCAAGACCCTCCATGGTTAACCAAGAAGAGCCCAGTGGTGGGTAGACAGGGTCCATAGGCCCGAGTAGCTCTGTTTCAGCTAAACACCAGCATCTTTCTTTTTACGCAATGATTAATTTAAAAATGTATATCACTACAATTTAAAAGAGAAAAGCGCTAATTGGCCCATAATTATTTAATAACAGGCGTGGGATCTTAATAGTTTTGATCGAGCATAAATGGGCCGCACATGGGTCGCTGAGGGTGGCATGACAATAACTCATTTCTGGACCATTTCTTTTGATGATATATTCCTAGTTGCACTAGAAAAAAGACAAGCCGTAGATTCGAAGGAATTCATTAGAACTAATAGCCCCATTTGGGTCCTATGAACTCAATTACCATGGAGACATAAGGCAGTCAAGTGCTAGATTCAACTAGACCTACATGGGCCTTAGTTTGAGCCCAACAAAGATTAAGAGTCCCATGCCAGACAAGGACTTTGAATCCCAGGCTCGACCGACCTGGGTGGGTCGACTGGGTGAACTGTGGGTACCTTCTGGGAAGGTCCTTTCCTGACCTACTTTGGATGGACTTAGGTGGGACTTGGCTATCTTTTTGTGGACTCATTTGACTATATGTGAGAATGTTTTGAGCCGACATTTCTCACAGTTTTTCTGGTTGTTTCAGGACTCAACATTGCTCAATTGTAGACGGTGTGAGGGAACGAAATACCCTTTGTATCTATGTACGAAGATGATTCGTTAGGGTATCACCTTTTGTTGACTGAGTAGGATTGTACAGAACTTCGGGAATGGGGATTGTCCGGAACTTTGGAAATGGCATTGTACTTAGGTTTGGATTGTTTATCGCTTCTCATTCTGAATTGTACCGTCTGGTACCTTATCTACATGTAACGAATATGTTCCTTAGCTATGTTTAATTTACTTTATTTGGGATCATATGAGGAACTTAGAAAATGGACTTAGGATCTCCTTTGATGTTTGTTTGTTCCGATGTTTAACCAAGGTGTTGAGGCTAGGTGGCTTTAATTGTAAAGCTTTGAAGACTTTTGAAGTTTAAAATTATGTATGTTTGTTTGATACGATTCTGATGCATAGTAGTTTCTTTTTCGTTTTGACGAATCTTGTTTATACAAGAAAAGCCTAGCCTCTCACTATTGTACGATTAGGATTCTTATGTCAGGCACTACTCAGCTATAACTTCCAACACAGCTAAGAGGCACCACCATGTGTGAGGGCTCTGATTTTGGTCACTTGTAGTTCGGATTTTCTGTGATGGATGTACACCATCGGATACCTAAGATAATAGGGGTTCTGATGTTTGTTTGTTTATACAACGGTATCCAATTCTGTCTGGCCGAGCTTTTCTCCCAAGCATTCTCTCTAACCACAACTCGGTTTGAGTATAGAGGGCTATAATAATATTCCATTGTGATTAGCGTATGTGGACCGCCTATTTTGTTAAGATATTTATGTTGGATTTCTTATTATTCAAATGCTATGCATTTCTTATGATCTTATCTATTCGTTTACTCTGTTTAGTTTTGCATATCTACCGATGTTTTATATATATATGTCTGCCGACCGTCGTGTCTGATGATGCTACTCTTGGTGCATAGGTACCCAGCCCACCTACCATGAGGAGGAGGAGACAGAGGAAGTTCGGGCAAATCAGCCTGATGACCTTCTAGATTATTGTACGGATGACATCGTATAGTTGTTCTGACCCCATATCGAGAGCCTTGACGATATATCTCGGTTTAGATTCATCTTTTGTTCTTTTGTCCTTTTGGTTGGCCCTGTTTTAGTTGTGGACTTTGTTGTAATTAATCTCCTAGATTATTGTATGGATGACATCGTATAATCATTTCGACCCCATACCGAGAGCCTTGACGATATATCTCGGTTTATATTCATTTTTTGTTCTTTTGTCCTTTTGGTTGGCCTTATTTTAGTTGTGGACTTTGTTGTAATTAATACTTTTGTTTAACTGTTAAACTTCAACTCTAGATAATGTATTTCAGTATTTGCTCTTAACTATACATTGTGAGATACAGCTTGTTTAATTATGACGCTTCCACTATTTTGTATTTGTTTGAGGAAATGTTTGTACCTCGCAGCGGTCTTGGATCCATATGGAACATGATTGGGGGCTTGTGTGGTTTAATGTTGGAAGACTTTAATTGGCCCCTAATCTCACGCATAATCCCCATTTTACCGAGACGAGGTGTGACAGTTCCGATCATGAATACGAGGGCTTACAAAAGTGTAAAAGATTAAATCTATACAATTGAAATTTTTTTCACAAATTACTCAATATCTATGATGATTTAAGATAATCAGCTTTAAGATTATATTAGAGTCCATGGAAATAAGAATAAATAAGAACGGTTGATGGAGCCCATGGGAATGCAGCATCATGTCAGAGCTGTACTGTCGTTTTTGGTGTGTGAAAGTCAATTCCACACCTCTTTAGATGTCAAGATTTTTAGTATGCAAATGCCTTTATTTACACACTAATTTTACACTACAGTAAATGAACCTAAACAGACAGACATAAAAATGCGTAACTTTTACTCATGTGAATCATTTACCGAAAAGAAATGACACCCAACAAACCCCTCATTGTCGAGTCTAAAGTTTTTCACATGTATGCGGAACTTTTTTCATTTTGAAAAGCATCAACTCTAACCATTGGATATTTATAGTAAATACAAGCAAGAAACGATCAAAGACCCTATTTAAAGAAAAGACAACTGTATCCTCTATTTCATGACAAAGGCAATGCCATGCAATTTAAAGGGATGAAAAGATCCAAAAGACCCACACAACTACAACAAAACTACAAAAATGCTCTTCCTAACCCACTTACAAGAGTTTCTTTTTCTTTTTGAGAGAAGAAAAAGATCCAAAGACAACATCAGAACACCTAATAAGTTTCAGTAAGGTTAAACTTGTTTAAATGAAGTTTTAGCTCATACAGAGAAATATTTATCCTCTTAAGTGTTTATGGAGCCATCGTTTTGATGATTGAGACTGTTGATTTCATGAACATATATTGGACTGAACATGCCCAGCTGCCCATGATCATTGTTAAAAGGAATCGTTTGCAATTTGATGGATATGATTTTCTACTAAAGGATAATTTTAAATCAAGATCCTTTCATCATGTGGGTCCCGTCAGATTGACGGTCTGGATCACCATCAACGATTTCGATCACCCAGCGACGCGCCCCACATGCATAACATGGAGGGCAAGTGATGCAATTCAATCTAGGGGGTGCAACTCTGCATGTAAACCCTAGTCCCCATGTCCCAGCCAGCATGAAAATGCAATTCAATCAACATATTTCCATGCTCAGGCTTGTGCTTTGGGTACATGATGAGGCCTAGCCCACTTTCCAACCTAATTAAGTTTTTTATGTAATAAGTGATGATTCAGTAATCTAACTCAAATACTTGGGATTTCATTGCCGGAGACCCAGATTACCAGAAACTCTAATTAAGTTAGCCCCACTCACCTCGAATTGCACTTGGGCTCGGGCTTAGCCACATCGAATTTGAGCTGAACTTGAGTTAGGTTAGCATGAACCCAGCCCACCTGAGCTGGGACCAACAATTATCCTATCTTTTAATGGCCTTCACTTGAGGGACCCTAAGAAAGATGGCCTTTTGGTGATTCTTTCTCATACTAGGGGCAATTAAGAAAATTTCAAGTGAAATAAACTTGAAACTTTTATTTTTGGTAGTCTTTCCCTGAGAGACTCCTCTTGCCATGGAGAGCTAAACGATTAAGAACTTTCCAAAACCCTGATTCCTATAGCATAGATAGGAGGAAAAAACCATAAAAATTCTTAATCTCCAATCATTTCATATTCTTAATTGTGCATGAAATAAAGATCAAGATGAATGATCTTCTCACGGTAATCCTTTTTCTGTTTTTTTGTTTTCCAATCAATGCTTTATCATTTCCATTAGATACATTTTTTTTTTCCATGAATCTCTGGTTTCAGAGGAGCATGAAGAAATTATTTGAGTTTCTTGGATTTTAGTGTTTTGGGTCTTTCTTAAGGAATTGTTTGATATAGATCTTTCTTGGGTTTTGTTGGATTTTTTAATTTTATATTTAGATTTTTTCCAGGAATTTAGTTTCTTCTTTTTTACTAAGGAAATCATTGTCTAAATCATGGCCTCTGGCAGAAGAACAAAGTGTTAATGATTGATGTATTAACTATGTGGTTGTCTGTTTTACATTTTAAATTTGTAATGTTTTTATTGAACTATAATTAATAATGATATTCTTAAGATAATTTTGTGCTAGATATAATTTTTGAACAAATATACAGATATGAAAATTTTCTCCAGAGAGGTACCTTTCATAGTTTTAATGAGGTAAATATTTCAGCATCTTGGGGGACCCCACCTATTCCCAAACAAGAAAGTAGTAGAAATACTACGGTTTTAGGAAATCAAATATTTCCAGATACCCAAGATTCATATATATATATATATATATTTCATTATTTTATATATTTATACAGCCAAATAAGCCATTATTATTTTAGAAAAATACGTTTCCATTGTATAACAAATCAGTAAATAATTCTTCCCTTGTCAAGACATAATTATATGGATTTATGTAAAATGCATAGGTCCGTTTGTCTAATTAAAACTTGTAATAAAAATCACTTTTAAATTTACTTCATTTGGAATTTAAGAAGTGGTGGTGGTTGTTTAGGAAGTGTCATGACACATTAGCAACTAGCATGACTACACTTTTCTTGTGATTATATGATAAGTAAAATTCTTTATTATGTGATTACTTCTTACTCACTACTTGTGTATGGCATTTGCATTTGATGGGCATTAAGTTGCAATTGATCTTGTGCATGTGTTTCTTCTTATATAGTTTACTTGATTTCTGAAAGAACTATTTTTAATGTTGGCTTTACAGTTTTGGTGATTGATTCGAGTACAATCATCAATACCAGGATCAAGGATAAGATTATTTAGAAATCGTAAAAACTGCATGCGTAACTGGAAAGCAAATGGTGGGCCCATGCATGTGTTGCTTATTATATAGTTTATTTGGTTTCTAAAAGAACCATTATAATGTAAGCTTTATAGTTTGGATGATTGGAGCTTTATAGTTTGGATGATTGGATCGAGCCCAATCAATCAACACATGAATGTAAATCCTATAATAAGCATCATTTATTTCATTGAATGATATGATTTGCAATGAACATGACTGCAGCGCTCCTTTGAAATGGGTCGAATCCCCCCTCCCAGAGAGAGAGATATTGAATCTGGACCTGAATCAACAGATACAGGGATGGAAGCCTTCTTCACTCAGGTATGAATAACATATCCTAAAAATATTGTAAAACAAAGCTAACCTGATCGTAATCTAAGATAAGCTCATCCTCATCTCAACATATCCAACCTGCTTAATATTCTCCTACTGTCTTCACTTGTATCCAACCAAGGCATTTTGGAACAATACACAATTTCTACATAGCTATTATGTCAGATTAAAATTACTATCAATGATAAAATTGGGATGTGAATTTTACACCAAATAACGCATTCATGCATGCACCCATAGCTAAAGGGAAGTGTAAGCTTTCATCAGTTGACATCACATGTTAGTTCAATTATTCAGATATCACTAGTATAGGCTAATGGTAAGCTTCAGAACCAAATAACCATTCCAGTTCAAACCTTTTTTCATTTGTTCATTGATATTTTGTAATGGCAGGTGAGAGAAATAGAGAAACAAATTGAAAAGATCACAACACTCCTGCACAAACTTCAGGTATTACTTGAAATTTATCTACATATTAGCTCATAGGATAGATTATGCTGTATATACTTCTTTCAAAACTCTCTTTGTTGAGGCCACGGCCTTTGTAGCAACTTCTAAATTACTGCTTTAATTTAGGCTGCAAATGTGGAGTCCCACTCTGTAACAAGAGCCGCAGCTATGAAAGGTGCATTAAATGAAATGCTGTTCATATTCCACTCTGTTTAGTCTTATTCCTGTATTTTCTCAATCAAGTTTCGCATTTCTTTCAGAAATCAAAGCACGAATGGAGATGGACGTTGATGAAGTTGGAAAATTTGCTCTGAAGGTTAAAAAGGAACTTGAAGACCTTGACAGAGATGTAGGTTACTTGCACAGCTGAAATTAACAGATGTATGCTTCTTTTCGTCATGAGTTCTAATAAAAATGTACAAATACTATTACACCGAACTGCCTTATCTCCTCTACGAGAGAAAAGGAAATTGACAAGCCTGCAGATATACAAAAATAAAAACAACAACTATTACTGTGTCTGAGGTTTTGATAAGGAACTTAGATGTTATTCTGAGTTATTTAATTAAAATGGTCTTACATGTGCTTGGCCTTAGGAATCTATATACATGTTTTGTTACAAATAGATCAGAGTGTTTTTCAAACTTCGCAGAATTTGGAGAACAGAGATAAACCAGGATGTCGGAAAGGATCAGGCGTAGATCGATCAAGAATGGCGATGACAGTGTAAGTCAGTCGAAAGTGCCATTATCTAATTTTCTATGCAATAGATGCTTCAAAATATGTGAATACAAATTACAGGGTCTCAAAATGAAAGAAACAACACTTGTTTAGATATAACCCACATCACAGGTTAGGATGAATATTTTGGCACAATGCATCCCATCCCGGTCATATTACTTTGCATTTGAAACAACATGGAAACCAATATCTAATTATGTGATTTTTTTTTTCATCTACTCCATTTCAGCATTCATCATGGCTTCTTGTGCATATGTGTATAAGCCACTTTAAAACATCTTCTTTTGTAGCTTTGTCTTGTGCTCTTTCCTCTCGGTGGGCTTTGTTTTCCCTTATCTTTTCATTTTGGCTTTTCAGTATACCCCTCGTGTACTGTTAAGTCTTTTCATCGATTGTAACTGTCTATTGATATCAACATGAAACTTTCTATCTAATTTTGAGCTCATATAATTGTCAAAGTGGTCATGTCATGATATATGATTTGTTTTTTTAAGGGCATTAAAGAAGAAGTTGAAGGAACGAATGTCTGAATTTCAGGTATCCAAACTTATAGTTATAAAAAAACAGAAGTCATTGTATTATTTGATAACTGTGATAGGCTTTCTGAATTCCTTAAATAATTTCAGATTCTAAGGCAAAACATACAAGACGAATATCGAGAGGTTGTTGGGAGAAGAGTCTTTACAGGTTTTCTAAGCTCAATGTGATAAAATATCAACTATAAGAATCTCAAACAGTTTTCATTATTATGCCTTTTCATATTTTATTCAATTAGTGATATGGTTGTAGCTGATATCTTGTAATTTTGTGTTTCTTGAGCAGTGACAGGAACTCATGCTGATGAAGAGGTAATAATAATCCATTGTGAAAAAAAAAAAGAATGACCATCTCTTTTATTTCCAGCTCATTGATGAATTATTCTTTCAGTGTTTAATTGGATTTCTTTTATTCAATAAGATACTCTGGATGAAGGATGGTTATCCATTCTGCTTGTACTTCTATGCACCATAAAAATTGAAAATCCTTCTGCCTTTCTCCCAGAATCAGTATGCACTTTTTTGACTTGTAAACCAACAAAAAAGTTTTTTTTTTAAATATTCTACCTAATGTGGTTTTTACCATTGCACCACAGCAGTAACCCTATTCTATCAAATGTGGTTATGTAACTATTTTCAGACAATTGATCGATTGATAGAGACAGGAAATAGTGAACAAATCTTTGAGACGGCAATTCAGGGGCATGGCAGAGGACAGGTAAATTTAGCTTCACAAAACCCAAAGCCACCCAATGCGGCCTTAGAATTATCTAATCAGCTACTACTTTTGCAGATCATGGACACACTAGCAGAGATTCAAGAGAGATGTGATACAGTCAAGGAAATAGAGAAAAAACTTTATGATTTGCAACAGGTGTATTGGACTTAAAGATCTTCTCAAAATGTTTTATGTTTGTGAATCTCAGAGGCATTGGAATCTTATAAACTGTGTGTTCGTGACAGATGTTCATGGATATGTCCGTGATGGTCGAGGCACAAGGAGACATGTTGGATGACATTGAAACTCAGGTAAGCACTAGAGTGTTTGTAACTATGGTTTCTCTAAGAAGGTTGTTTCATTAGGATAAATTTGATTTCAGATTTGGTATTTATATGGATTTTCAAATAATTTAGAGTGTTCTGTGTATGGCTAGAGCGCGTTGTTTGGACTCTTTCATGTTGAAAGAAAGGCATTTTTTATATATTTGGTCAAGGTTTTGAAGGACTGAGTTTCGTAAATTTTGGAAAAGATTCAAATGGTTTTGCCCATCACTCTTCCTACTACACTACACGCATCTAACCAGAAAACTCCTGAATTTTTTAACAACTAAAACACATCTCAAAGCAAAATATTTGACAGTTTTTGTTGAGAGAGAGAGGGAGATGTTCCTCTACTCCACTTGCTTCATTTAAATTGATAAAACACGATGTGGGTTCCCTATGAAAAAGGCTGTTTAAGGAAACATGATCAGGGCTCCATGTGAAAAAAGTTGTTTATCTTCAAAAATTCTAATTTATAATGAAAGAATATGAAGCTCTCTTCACTATTTAAGGATTTTCAAATGTTCATTAAAATTAAGAAAAGTGACACAAACTATGTTTGAAATCACCGCAAATTACTAGGGAGAGTAATAGAAACAAAGGAACTAGAAGAAAGAAAAATCACTGATGCTCTTGTTTGTATTTGGAATGTCTCACCAGGTCTCTAAGGCAGTCGACCATGTCAACTCGGGCACAAGAGTCCTTCAAAAGGGAAAGGAGTTGCAAAAGAATACACGGAAATATATGTGCTTTGCGATTCTCATCCTCCTTGTAGTCATTATCGTCGCCCTTGTTGCAGTTTTAAAGTCGCTTAAAATTGGATGAACTGGGGCTTATATTATGTATTGTAGACATATGTACGACCATCTCCCTCACGAATGCAACATTAACTCTTGTATTCTCTTAAAAAAACATTAACACATGTATTCAATTATTTTGTTCTTCCATATCAGAAGTGGTTCTACAGCTTCTACCAGTTGTGCAATGCCAATCATTATAAATGGAGATGCAAGTCAGGAGGCTATTTGGACTAGTGATCATGTACTAGTGAATGCCAACGTGGACTTGGGTTTTGGATTTTGCTTCTTTTTCTTCACTAAATCTATAAGATAGTTCACTAGAAAGCTGATAAAATCCTTCATTGTTCATGATAAAATCCCAACATATGTGCTACTTTATTTCTACATCCCTATATCACTCTAAACAATGTCAACTTGAAAAAAGATGAGCCTGATCCAAACATTCCACGCATACAAGTCTAATTTCAGCTGGTTTGCTTAGTTTTCTAGTATGGATTGGTGACCTTTATTCAGTTTTATATCGAATATAATGTTCTCAAAACCTTCTATGGTGGAGGGCCAATCATTGTTAGAGTCAAATACTTGGGTGTGTGATTAGAAAATTGATCCTTCTTTCCTCAGAGTTGAACTCCAAATCTACACTGATTTTCACTCCAATATATAACTGTTATCCCAATTAAGACCTGTGGTGCAGGATTAGTAGCAAACAAAGGTAGTGGAAAATATACCAGAAACCTTTTGAAAATTTCAAATTGACCCTAGAATTTCTTTAAAGTTTTACAAAAAGACTGCTCTTTTGATATCCAAAATATGTATTCATAATGATGGTGTCTTATGGACTGGTACCTTCACCTGGTGAAGATAGACACCTTCAAACAAATGTGATCATGCGCTGAGATACCGGGACACTTCAAAATAGACAACATATCATATTCTATCATAACAGGTACTCCACTTTTTTGTATGTTAAATTCATGTCTTTGTCATATCCTTGTTGAAAGTTTTTGCAGGGGCTACCAGAATGGATATACTAGTTCTAAATTAACCAATCAATATGCAGTGGAAAAAACCAATCAAAATATAGAACTAGCTATCTATCAATCACACACCACAAGAAGGCAGACACAATTTTTAGCGTGGAAACCCTATCCAGGAAGAAAAATCACGAACCAGAAATTAAGAGTTCACGAACGATTACAAGATATACTCACAAGCTCCTTTACCTCAGTCTGTACCTCGACCTAAGGAATGTAGTTATTCTTGTAAAGAATCCACGGACATGACATCCACCGTGCCCCGTTCTCCTTACTTGATCTCCTCGCACCTTGCCAGTCAAGATGAATTATCTTTCACGAGAAGTAGAAGCAGCAACAATCTTCTAGAGCAGCACTTCAGAACAATCTCTGAATGACTCTAGAGAATAATCTCTCTTTCTAAGATATCTCTGACTCAGATTAATGAGAGGTGTTGTTTCTAATCTTCAATATGCACACACACGCTTTAGGGTTGAGAGCAACACCCTATTTATAGCCCTAAATTCGTGCCTTAGACTTAGAGCATAAGTAGGACTCAAATTGGGAAATCAAGTCTCAAAAGGAAATCAATTCGTAGCAAAATAGGAGACTTTCCCGAAACTGCGCCGATCGGACAGTGCATCCGATCGATCGGACAGCCCATTTAACTGGGGCGTATTTATTGTCCGATCGATCGGACAGAGGCTCCGATCGATTGGGCCAAATGGATTTCGCCCTGTCTTTTTCTTCTATTCTTCGCTTCAGCACTACCGACGATCCAACCACAGTCCATTCTAAAATAAAATAGAAAATACAACTCAATGGACCCAAAGTTTTGTCCAACCCATGAATTCGCCAACAAAAATACTAACACTTGTCATATCTGAGCATCATAAACCATGCGTAAAATGTTAACATGTGCAGCGTTTACATAAGAAAATGAGTGCAAACAAATGAGCCACAAGCTAGCATTCGTATGCCTTCTATGCATGGGATATGCAAATAGGTTTTACATATGTGAAACACATTACTATGTTTGCCAAAGTCGCAATTTCACATGATTAAATTGGTACATCAAATAGTTTTAGAAGTGTGTGTTTATTACATGGATCTCAAAATCTATAGAGCTTTATGATAACAACATAAACGCCTTAATTTGTATCATTGATATGAAAATACTGAACAATTTAGATAGAAATTAAGGGCCCTCAAAGGCGCCAAAAACCATATCTATGGCGCTTGAGGAGCTTAAGGCCATAGCCCAAATTTCACTCCAACCACAATGATATATACACATGGTTTGAATGATTGCATCAACTCTATATCCACATATGATCTATCAAAATTATTATTTTGGCCGGAGTGAAATTTGGTCCATTTTCTATGCAGAGGGTGGTCTACAATGTCAGTGGTCACTAGGGTAAAATGACATGCAATGAAACCAGATGAAGGTAAAGCTGTCCCCACTCCCCATTAATAAAAAGGAAAAGTAAAAAATAAAGAAAAAACAAGTCCAGAACCAAGTGGTACTCGGGAAGCCAAACTGCAACTTTTCCTCCGCTCCAAGTAGAGGAAAAGTTGCATATGCAGTTTTTTCACCGCTAATGCAGCGAAAAAGTGGTGGTCAAGTGGTATTTTCTGTTCTTTGCCCTCAATATCTAGGTTGGATTTGAACCTGGGTCCAGATGAAAATGAACAGCCATCAATGCATGATTTCTATGTAAATGCGCAATTGACCCCTTGTTAATGCGCTGGCCTGTTGTGGCTTATTACATTGCTCGCTTAAGACAGACCACAAAAAAAAATTTCCACTTGCACCCTTCTGCTGGCCCAACTCATGAGAGACCTAAACTGTGACACCCCGACCCAAATTAAGCCTAATTAGTACTAATTAATTGAGTTTTAGTTGATTTAATTGTGATTAGTTGCTACTTAGCGTAATTAATGTTGATTTAACCCTTATAGGTGAGTTAGAAATGAGTTGGAGTCTCGGATGGGTGAGTTGAACCGATTTGACTCAGCTGGGTAGAGTCGAGGACTTTTCCGTAATTATAGATTTTCATATTTTGCATCATGTGCACGTCATCTTGGCATCATCGCGTGTATCTCGTCGAACACGTCGATTTTCGTACTTGACTTTACCTCATTTGACCAACGAATGAAGAAGTGGGCCACCATTTGACTTTAAATGGAAATACAATTTATATGTGGACCTTATTGCAAAAGGGGCTCCTTATCATCCAAAACCCACTCCATTTTTCCCCATTCGTTTGAGAACCTCACTTCTTCCTTTCTCTTCACTCGTTCCTTCTTCTTCTCTACTTCATCACCTATCAAGAGTGTGTCGACGGTGCGTTGAAGACAAGGAGTGGGATAATGCATCTTCTTCATCTTCTTCATCCTCTTTATCTCCTGTGACAAGAATTCTTCTTCAACCCTCTACCCCAAGTTCGGATTTCTTGCTATAGGTAAGAGGAAAACCCATTTCTTTTTGTGTTCTTGAGTTTAATGGAGTCAAAGAGACTCTATTATAGCCATGCATGCATATTTATTGCACTTTCATTTGGTTTCCTTGATTAGGGTTTGAATATTGGGGGTTTTGGGTCCCTTTAAGCCAAAGAGTGAAGAAGGCTTGACAAAGCTTGATTAGAGGCAAGTATAAGCTTAAATTCGGATTTATATATTGGTACACATTGATTGTTTACAAATCCATTCAATAATTTGGTTCTTAATGTATTAGAGATGGGTTTTCACTTGATTTGGTTAAATCTTGTGATGGAGAAATGTATGAGTTGTTGTGGGTGAATGGGGGGAGCAAGGAGGCTCACTTTATTGCAAGTTTGATGTTAGAGGTATGAGGGAAATGAATTGGAGGAGAGAGGGTATCATAATGTATAATGGCACAAGTAAGAATTCTGCCCGCAGGCAGGCGGTCACCTGGCGGCTAGCTGCGTGACCACCTGGCGGCTAGCCGACCCATGGCGGTCAGCATTCCAGAACCTGGTTTTTCTGTCAGGTGGAGCGTGGTCGGCAAGCGGTCACTTGGCTGCTAGCCGCGTGACCACATGGTGGCTAGCCGCCCCCTGGCGATTAGCTTTCCAGAATGTAAACCATTATGTCTGGACGAGCGGTCACCAGGCGGTTACCTGGCGGCTAGCCGACTATTCCACAAGCGGTTAGCCGCTTGGCCACCGCCAGTTGACCGACCTCCCAGAAACTTTAATTTTCAGAAAGTTTAGAGGACCCTTAAGGCTAATTGGGTGGTATCTCAACCATGGGCATGTCCAACGGAACCCTTAGAACATGAGACATCTCAAGAGGCTGAAATCAACTCATGTTACTAACCGGGGGCCTATCACTGTGCCATGGATGTTAGTTTAGTGAACCTACTCTATTTATTATACAATGTGACACTAAATAGAATAGTAATACATGGATTCCCTAAACGTACATTGAATTGGACGGTGAAGTACAATGGATAGTTAGATTAGATTGGTTAGTAATTTCCTTGACTCCTTAAATTCGATTGCACTTCATATTGAGTATAAATATCATCATTGATTTCAAAGTGATTTATCAATGCATTAATATGTCAATTCGATTATTATTTGGAGTTGATCCTTTTGGAGTAATATGCATGTGAACCATTACTATTCGATTCGATTTGAGATTTATTGTATGGAAACCTTATTCACATTCATGTATTATTCGATTCGATCGAGTCGGCACTACTTAACTTCAGCCTTGTGATACCCGACGGGGATAAACTTGGTTAAGTATTCGAGACTACTGCAGTAAGTCGCTTGAGCACCGGAACTCCAAACCCAGGTAGCCAGCTATCCTTTAGGCGGGCCGCTGGTGACATTCCAACTAGATTCGCTCTCTTTTGAGAGGATGAACTAAATGTAATAGCCATATTACTATGTTTATAATTTATTTGATTCATAAAGCATGGATTTATTCAATAATGCATAATTGCCTAGTGAATACTTTACATTGACATCTTTTAATCAAATGTCTTCAATTCGACTTGATACATTATGTAATTCCTTATGCCTATGCTTGCCAATTCGTTGTATTTGAGGTACTATTCTTGTGTCGCAGATGTAGGTACAGCCCCCGGTCTAGAAGAGACCGAGGAGGGAGATGAGGAGACCGAGGAGGTTCCTCCAGAATTAGAAGAGTAGGCCAACAATGGGCCTATATAGTTTGAGATTGCTGAGAGCGACGTGATTATTATTTTGAGAAATTAACTGTAGAGTGTGGCTAGCCCCTTTTTGTGTGGGTCACACTTTGTAGATAGTTGGAAATTCTTTTATAATAGATTGTAGGGTGATTTTGTAATCCCTACTTCTAATTTAATGTGTAATTATGTTTTGTATAAACTCTTATACTCAACTTTAAATTGGACTGTGCAATGGTTTAAGTTGTTAAGTTATCGATGCTTCCATCATTTAAATATTATTGGCATGCGGAAAGAGAATTTTATCTTTGTATTACTGTAATTGACTCTAGGCAGATACAGTGACACGGGATTACGCGTGTTACATCTCGGGGATTACCCTAGGCCAGGGTGACTCGGGGCCGGGATGTGACATAAACCATTGAAAATAACCCTGCTCTCAGCAACGAGTCATAACAAATGCTACTATGATGGAAGTTTAAAGACCTACGTTCGATTTGGGGGTGTCCAATCGCGATCAAGAGAAGTTTTAGTGAATTTTGGGGCGACTCATTGCTTTATCACCTTAAGCACAAAAAACCCAGGTTTTGCTTGCAGATTTACCGTTGCTTGTATTGGCAGTAACTCCGCATTTTCCGCTACTATAGTCGGCAATAGAGCATGGGGTTATTAAATATATATGATTAAAGCCAAGTAATCTCTCAAAAACAAATACAACTTAAGCTATGTATGCCCTTAAAACATATATCTCTTTTCAATATTCCAATGTAATCGTCCCGGATCGAGATCTTCAGGTGGAAACATGCAACGATCTTGTTCCAAATCCAAATGTTCTAGATCCTTTGTGAACAAATCCAAATATGAATTTCTCTTGAATCCAAGAGTTGGTTCTTAATTCGGAACTAGTGACTTTGGACATTTATATTTATTGCAGTAATAAGAAAATGACGTTGAGAGCTTACATATTTACATAAAAAAAACCGGTTGAACCCCTCCTTACCTCAACAAATATGTAATTTGCAACACAGTGAAAGGCTAGTCATTTTAGTTAGCAAAAATTTATTAGTATTTTCTTTCAAAAAAAGAAAATTCACACAAATGGCTAGAAAAAAGATGAGCCAAAATCTTGTGATTTATCTTAAAATCAATAAAAGGCAGCTGAGGTGTTCATTTGGAAATTTCCGAAATAAGTTCTTATTTCATCATTTAGATCTTATTTAGTTTTCAGAGTGTTATATGAACCTCTAATTGCATCTCTCGTTTGATTATAACTAGAGGTTCACATTAAAAAAAAAAAAAAAAAAGGGAAATGGGACCTTTCGGCATAAAACAATCAAAATACCTGTCGAGTATAAGGTCCAAGTTCTACTCTATTGACCTAAAAGTTCAGAAAACGACTATATATATATAATATGGGTTTGATTGCTAAGGTATTGCAACGCAAGACCTCAACATTGAGAATTGAGAGAAATTTGCATTTATTTATTTACATCCCAAAAAAGAAATTAATAAAATAAATTAATTTTCCTTGATAGAGTGGATTTCTATTAAATAATATATAGCGGCGAGGGGGGGGGGGGGGGTGAGGTGGACGGAACCAGGAATTCTTCCTTGGGGGGCTACTATGTTGAAAAAAATTCTTAAGAGTGCCATGTATAAAAAAATGCATGTAGTTTTTCAAATATATAAGGGTTTCTTTGAAAATTTCTGGGGGTCCATATGGAGAAAAATGAAAAATTCTTTTATAAAACCTATAGGGGTTTTTAGGAATTTTGGAGGGGCCATGGCCCTTGCCAGTCCTCCATTGGTTCTGCCAGTGAAATGTCATGTCCTACAATAGTGATATTAGGTCCACTCCTTAATATATTCTAAGATTTAAAGTATTCTGAGTGGGCCATAGATATTCTTTGTGCGTCATCGTATGCCTTATAGGCCATATGGATCGGAAAAAAAAAGCCCTAATGGGGCCACCAGTTATCTCATCTCTCCATTTCACTAATTAATCCTCACAAAGTTCCTCTATTGCCTAATTTTGACTCATCCAAAATCTTTCTCTTCTACCCTTCCTCTAAGGCGGGTCTCCCACTGGCAATCTCACTTTGTCTCATCAAATCTCCTCCCTTAATCTTAGGGTTAGGTATAATCTTATTTCAATCCCGTTTCTAACTTCTCCCATATTCAACAATACCTACAGCCTTCGATGGTCAGTTCAACCTTCATTGCACCAAACGTAGTGACCCAAGCCAAACCTGATTTGATAATTCACGTTTTGGGTCAACCCATTTTACTTCTATATTGTATTCCAATTTACATATTGATTAATGAATAGGTCAGTTCATGTTGGGTCCGCACATGCTTTTTTTTTAATCCATACAATGGAATCACCTTAATAACTAACAAATGGAAAAAATGAGCTAATGTCTTTAGCTTTTCCCATAAAAGATTGCCATACTTAGTGTTAGTTCAAAATATCAAAGTTGCGCTTTATGTGGCCTGCAACATGCTTGACTTTAAGATAGAGGGAACTTCCATAGTGGGACAACAAGAATAACTGGCTCCTATTGAAATAAAAAAAAATTCAAAATAAATGTTCTCCCACTATACGGGGTTATCCATCCAAAAATTTTACCCCAAGAAGAGAAAGTTCCACGCTAAGATTGCTCATTTGATAGAAACTGTGATTATTGAATAAGCAGAAGATTATGTTGATTATATTTTTAATCAAATAGTCAATGTCATGGTGGGGCCAAGTTTTATTAGGGAAAAATATGCGGATTTCTCATTCAGTGGAAAACCATTTATTTTGATAAATATTAATGATGAGAAATAAATAATAATATATTAATTTCTTTTAGATTTGCCTCTCTAAAAATATTTCTACAAATATTTAAATGTTAATATCATATTTTCATTTTTGGGCCTAGCTAGTTTTATGTTAAAGGAAATGGAAAAGCTCGTTTGGGCACTTATGCAGCTTTACCAAGGATGTTAGAGGCGGTAAAGTCTCATTTGCAACTTTTCATCCTCTCTGAGCGGAGGAAAAGTTGCATTCTTGTGCAGATGGTGTTTGGGTGCTATGCACCTTTACTGTTGCTCCCCTAAAATCCATTTGCAAGTTTTCCTCCTCTCTAAGCGAGAAAATCTTGCATTGCAATGATGAACATGAAAACTGAATATTTTTTCCTTTTTTTGACTTTTTGATATGGCCAAGGATTAGGGCCTACATCTTGATCAGGCCACGAGTCGGGGCTTAGGTCCACACAATGATAGATGGGCATGTATAATTAACGTTTAAATGCAATATTATTAAATTACAACAAATAAAATATATATTGCTTGTTTAGTATATTTTCTTTACTTGTGAAGTAAAGTTAATGATTAATACATGAGAGAATGAAACTAAAGGTTTGGTTGGATCAAAAGGTGAGAGTATTTTTTTTTTTAATTTTTCTTTTTAAAAGAAGAGCTTTCTATTATTTTATTTTATTTTTGTAAGGGGATAATGGATCTGGCCGGGGCCCTTTGGGTCATGTATTTAGAGCTTTACCGCTGCTTATATCAGTGGTAATATTAATGGGGTCTTACACATTTACACGTGCAAATTAGTACAAACAAATGTCTCCTAAGATTTTATCTCAAAAGGATTTATAACATCAACATCATTAAACACTATGAATGTCAACACACGAGCTAGCATAATTTGTTGGGGCTGATTTCTTGCATAAACCCTATCCAAAATGAGATCTTCCCATTGTAGCTGTCACTGTGGATCCCATAATCCACTCTCAAAGCACCATCCAGAGATCAATCACTGGGTAGGGAGGTTTTTTCCTACTCCCAGACCACTGGACCAACTAGGGGAAAAAGGGGAAAAAAAGGTCCCATCTATCATACATAACTTCAATGAATCAAAGTGGGCCCCAAGAGTTCGACCACATAGGGATATCAGGTCTGCTCTTTGATCACTCATGGGTAGGAGTGTTCAAGGGCCGGGCTAAGGAATATCCAGGTCCACCCCGACTTCTAAACGGTGTGTCCAAGCTGGCCTAGGCCAGAATTGGGCTATAAGGAGCTGGCCTAAGCCCAAGATTGATATTTAGTTTAAAGAAAAAGTTAAATGTAATGGTCTTGGGTGTAGCACAATTAGTTTGGTCATGACCTTTTTCAATACAGAATCACTGTTCGACACCCCATCCACTACATTTTCCTATACTTAATCAAAAGGCACAAGCCCGGCCCAAGTCGGGCTAGGCCCGGTCCATGAGCACCCTACTCATGGGACGATGGTGGTCAGCACCGTAGTAGGTTCGGAGGATCCAAACTACGCATTTCACTCATTATACATAGGCTTCGCTCCTCCAACATGTGTGTATTCCTCTGTTTCTCTATTCGACCTTGATCCTCTCTTCTTCTCTCAGAGCTCCATCTACTCTCTATCTATCTCACACACGCAATGGATTCTCATCTCTACTCAAAATTCTATCTCCTGATGTTTGTTTCCGCCATCTGCTTTCAGATCAAGGTTCGTATGAGATCCCTCTTTCTCCAAATTTAACTTTTACAGTAGATTCTATTGAATTGATGCAGATCTGATGGTGTTCTTGTTTGTTTTACTCGATCTTCTTCATCCAGGCCGAAGGCAGAGACTCGGTTGTCTTCCTCGACAGCCCTAGCCATCCTTACTTACGCACTGCTAGTGCTTCTTCTTCCTTCCAGGTTGGTTTGAATCTCTATCTCTGATCTCAATCATCTCATTCTCTTCACTTGAGGAATTCTTAGGGTTTGAGGTTTCTGTTGTTGATTCCTTTTGTTATTCGACGGAAGAAGGTTTTGAAGTTTACGTTTAGTTAGGGTTTCACGGATTTGAATCAAGCGTTTTAAGATGATAACGAGATCTTCATATCACTAAAAACGATCTGATTCAGGATCAGAGTCATGATGTGGATTTAGATATTTGAGTAGAGATTCAGTTGATGATATTCTGAAATAGCAGTTGAATTTTGCATGTATTTGCACAAGGAATGATGGAGGGATTTGATTACAGAGACTTTATTGCCTTCAGTTGTGTTTTCACGAATTTCGTTTTATATAGATAGCTGAATGATGATGAAGAGGTTTGGTTTTCCATTGTAAAGTCTATTGCCTGAGTCCTGGTTGTGTCTGATCTCAGTTTCAATAGTTTCATTATCTTTTTTTTATTGTTAGTAGTGCTTTGTTTTCTGGTGCTGAATTTTTTTTCTAAATGTCTTTGCTTTCAGTATGATTGGTTCCTTAAATCTACTGGATTGCGAACGCTATTACTATTAAACCTACAGGATTGGGAACACTATTACTATTACCTTGTTTTGTGATCTTCACGACGTTAACTTTTCTCAGCGCATGATCTCAGATCATGGAAAAAATAATATATGACAACATGTTTGGTTGCGGTTACCACTAGGAGCATGTCATAACTTGACTTTAGTGGTCGACTCGTAACTTAACTTTACTCAACTCTGGTTTGGCCGAATCATTGGGCCAGCTTAAATTAAAGATACAAATGTTAATGATACAATAGAGTGGTAGAAGTAAAAATGCTTAAATCAGAACCAAAAATTAAAATTATAGTTCACATAAGGGCATGTTTGTGTAGAGGCAACTTCCATGGAAAGATGAAATTGCCACATCAGCATATTCTATGGTTTTTAAAAACCTCAGAAAAGGTTTTCTGAGGAAGTTAGAAATTCATGTTTGGTGCAAAAAGGTTTTCCTTGATGAATTGGTGCTAATGTTGTTTGATACAGCTGCGGATTTCTTAAGTGAAAACTATTGTTTAGTGAAAACTACTAGGTGAGTGGGTCGGTATGTGCGTTGGGTGGGTGGGGTTGGGAGGGAATAGAGAAGAAAGAGGGTTGCTTGGTGGAGTGGGGGTGGGAGTGAGGAAATGGGGGGCCAGTTTTCCGTGGAAATGGACTTCCCATATCCCCCCATAGGAAGTTCATTTCTATGCCTAGGAAGGAAAAAGCTGACGTGGCGAAAAAGCAGTTCCGCGGAAAACTGCCTCACCAAACACATGAAAAAGGAGTTTTCCGCAGAAAACCACATCATTTTCCACGGAAATGGGCTACACAAACGTGCCCTCAAACTTATTTTGATTTTTTAGATATATGTATTTATATATATTTATTTCATATTTTTTTTATAAATTTTTATATTCTTATCATTGGAAATGTGTTTTATATTCTTGTTCCTGCAATGAAGTTATGTTATTGAAACCGTGCATGAACCACTGCAGAAAGATATAGTTAAAACTTAAAACCATTGTGTCATGTTACATTCATGGAGTTTAGCTGGATTACCAATGTTTTTTTTTTTTTTTTTTGACTAATTACCAATGTTTATGTTACTGTGAAATAGTATCTGAGGCATTGTTCATTTTCTTCCAATGAAGTTGTTTTTGAAACTAATTTTTTGAGTTGCATGTTCAAACAGAATCACATTCTCCATATTTACCTTTCTCTTTTTTTTTTTAAATCTTTTACCTTCTACTTGAATACTGCTATTGTTGTCCTTTATTTTGTATGCTAGTAGAATGGTAAGCTGATGCAGACCCACAATCCTCTGGTTGCGACAATGACCACCTTCCAGCTGTGATACAGGTCCTTGTCACAGTTAATTTTGGCAACAGAAACATTTCCGGCTCTTCATACGACTTGAGATCCCTTATTAATAGTTGAATATTTCTAGTTTTATTGATGGTAAAACTGGAATAGCTGATATGGATGGGTGTGGTTAACTGGGATCAAAGCCATGCTGTCAGCACCAAAACCCTGATGTTCATTGTTTTCAGCTAAACCATCAATGAATTTAATTTAGTGCTTTATTTTCCCTTCCGGTTGTTTGAAACTTCCCGAGATTAGCAATATTTGCGCAATCTGATTGTTGAGATCCTTATGTTGAGACAGCAGAACTCGATATCACTTTCTGAAGTTGGTGCTGCTGTTTCGGTTCTACTTGGTCTTGCACCTCCTGCTTCTCTTCCACCCGATTCTTCATCAAAGGTTGAGTTGATAACGTAACGTCATTTCTTTTATACTGTTGTCATTTTATGTCAAGTCTTGTTGACTGGTTACATTTTCTTGCAGTTGGATGAGGTTCTCTTGCCCAATCCATTTGATAGGCCTCGTGCTGTTTTCATGCTGGAAGTCAGAGGAGTTGAAGGTCAGTGAAAAAAATCACTGTAACTGAAGTATATTGACATAAGGAATGTACAATGCCAGCCCCAAGCCCCCCCATCAAGTAAATGGGCGAACCTTTGGAATACAAGAAACCAGCTGCAGCTAAGAAATTAAATCATTCACAATGCACATTTCCTTCCTATAGACTCCCACTTTTGCTATCTTATTGGGCTTCCACGAAAGATGACATGAGATTTTAATCAATCAGGACTTTTAGTCCTGCTGCCCTTATGACATAACTTATGATTTTCTCTTCTTTATTTTAATTTTGTGGGGTCTTTCTGCAACAAATAAAACTAATAGAATCGGTTTCTCGTTTGGCATTGGTGTTCCCTGTGATCCTGTTTTCTGGAAACCATGCTTTTCATTTTTTTTTTCCCAAGAGTAATCATACTCTTTGATTTTGTTTGTTAGTAGCTTCATAAATTATCTTTTATCCGCAGATCCATCACTGTTTATTGAGCATCCAAATTTCCAAGTTGGTGGTGCCTCAAGCAGTAAGGTTCTTGTTGAATCAAATAAAGTTGATATTGAACTTGCAGGTGATTGAATCAGGAATCTGTTTCCTCTGCATGCTTAATTTTATGTGATGTACCCATACTATTATATGCACTGCAGTTTAATGGCTAAATGATCCTGGCGTTTGTTTGTTGCAGCTGAAGATGATGTTTATTTGGCTTTACTAGACAAACCTGATGAGATTGAAAGTGATCTCAATGATAAAGAACTCCATGACTTTGTTAGTACAACATGTCTTAATCCCATTTGTTTTTTGCTCTCCTCTTTGAGGTCTAAATTACGTTATTTTAACATGAAATTCTGAACATATTGATTCAGGCAAACTGGTTAGGTGGATCATATGTTGGGACCCTGAATGATTTGGATGGGGAGTTGACACTCCCTTTGGCCAGTGGCGCACCTTTAAGACTATATATGTCAAAGGTTTTCTTCAATTTTCACATGATTCTCTTATCTATATTTTAACATGGATATCTGCTCATATAATGAATTGGACCACAAACATATATATTTTTTGTGGCCCCTTATTGGAAGTTTTGCATATGGCTTACAGAAAGCAGACCGAGAATTTGCCATAAGTCTTGCTTCTTTGGTTCACAATATTAGAGTAGCTGGAGAAATGCATGCAGATTTTGTTGGAGGCATGCGAAACCCAGCAGAAATTTTGACTGGCTGTTTCACAGGCATTCAGGTGATTAAATCTTTTTGGATCCTCTTTTTAAACATATCTCTCTGGATCTGTGGTTTTTTTTTTTTTTTTCTAACTTATGAACTTAAAATTTTTTGTGCTGCCTTTACCCAATGGCAATTTTTGAGGAACTACAGTATGTTTCACAAGTCACTTCGGAGGAGAGGGGACTGGTCTGGAGTGTTTTCTTTGTAGGGACATAGTAGGGACATATATGGATGTGGAGTGAGTGAAAATTCACCCTGAACCAAAGTCTCATGATTTGCCGTGGACCCCAAAAAGGAAAAAAAACTCAAGGGTTCAGATTGCAAGGTTTGCTGATTGGATTGAGATTTTTTCCAACTCACCATCTGTCTCCTGAACAACCACCACCACCACCACTACCTTGAAGCACACACTGACACACAAATCTATTCTCATCCGGGTGGGTCCTTCAAAAGGTCTCCCACCGTCACATTAATCATTGTTTTGGAGAGTCAGAAACTCAATTTGCCTGGACGGTTACTGAAGGGGCTGCCAATGGGTCAGAGCACATAAAAAGCCACTGTTTTGGCTCAGTGAGGATTGTAGGGCCCAAGTCTGAGTTTGAGTCTCACATGGACTGCAAATCCTGAATCCTATCCTGCCGGTAAAGGTTATGTGAGCCTGAGTCCAAGCCAAGAAAACAAAAGGAAAAGAAAAACAAAAGAAAAAGAAAAAAAAAGTAAGAGTCAAACAAAAATACTAAAAGAAAACCCAGTACCCAACATTGGGCATGATTAATCATCACCAGAAACAAAATGGAAAACACTAACAAGTAACACCTGATATATTTTAAAGGAAACTTCATTCTCTACCATCTGATCATCTTCATCATCATAAAATGAAACAGAAATATGAACCCTAACTTCCTAACATCATCATCATCTCAGATTTGCTCTAATCTGGAACCCTACCTTTGTTTTTCAGCTTTTAAAATATTAAAATCTGAAGGGAAATAGACATTTCCCATCACAATAATCTCATATTTTTGCAAAACAGTTTCAGCTGATGTCAGTACTATCTAGACACGATAAGAATCTAAAACTAGTTAGAGCCTTGGTATAATCAGAGCCCAGCAGGCTCATACGGTAGGGCCAGTTTTAGTCTTATACCTTATGGACATTATATGGATTTAAAAAATAGCCGAGGTTCATATAGTAAGAGTCCCATGGGCTTGCACTCTGGGGTCTGAGTTTGGCTTGATAGGGGTTTTGGACCCTACATTAGGCTCAAAGCGGCCCATTATGCCCGCCGGATGGTCCAGATCCACTGTTACTAGACTCGGTCTTGAGTGAGTTTGGGTCAAACTTGGGTCCATTGACAAACCTAGTCATTGAATTCAGTACAGGCAGTGTGGCGAGTAATCAGGCAGGCGAATTGAACTCAACCAAGTCAAGGTGAGTTCAGATGAGTTCTTTAAACACCACTAGATCACTAGAGAGAGCGATGTTGATCAAGATTCATGGCCATATGATGATCAGATTCACTGTGCAAAATGGAGACTCTTTCTATGACTTAGACATTGGTGATTGGTATGTTGATTTATATTTAGAGAATCAACCAGCTTCTGTAGGTAAAGAATTTGAGGAGAATTTAGATTTGAGGAGAATCTGCCATTATGGCTATTAGATCTGAGTTTTGGTCCGTGACCAAAATTGTTAGGAGATGTCAAGTCGCAGACACAATTCACTTAAGTGATTTATGATCGGGCTCAACACTGTATTAGTGTACAACTACAACCTATTGGAAGATTGTTCTTTGCCGAAAAGAAAAAAAAATGGAACATTGTCGAGTACAATGAATGGAGTAGAACAACTAAATTCAAAGTGTCGATGGACACTTAGTTCACTTAGTCATATCTGGCAATTGAACTTGGAATGACGTCCGACAATACAACAGCCGCCACAACTTGATCAAGTCAAAGGAGGAAAGACCTTTCCATCATCTATTTGTAAATTGGATGGTATGAAAGGAAAACAATTTTGGGTCTTTGGCTTATGAGTGCAACGTTTGATCCAGGACATTAGAGCTACTTGCCAACTCGAGGGCGAGTTCCTCGAACCAGGAGGAAATGGTGCAATCCAACCCATTCAGATCTATAAACTAGTCCAGGACGAATGAATTTATAGGCGCAGGCCCAAGACCATTCCCATCTGGTCCTAGCAATTTACCCAGGCCCAGAATGGGCCTGGCCCATACCAACAGCAGGCTCAGCAAATTCAGTCCCAAATTGTGCCCATAACAGATGTTGTTCCAGCCCAAAAGGAAGCCCACAGCCTGCAATTTGTACAGCTGTATTTGTGCATGAACACCACAATTCCTCTGTAGGACATATTTCCTTCAAAACTTTCTTAATAATATATTAGTTGCATTAGGAATTTAGGAGTCCTTTATATTAAGTAAGTTGAGTCAGGTAGAAACTCTTGTATGTAAATGTGGTTTAGGGTCAACCCCCGAAACCAAAACCTTTTGTATGTAAATGTGGCTTAGGGTCAACCCTCGAAAACAACCCCAACCCACCCCCCCACAAAAAAAAAAAAAAAAGTGGAAAAAAGAGAGAATTTGTGAAGGACTGCCACCATAAGGGCAGAACTGAATGAATTTTTCTATGCTTGAATAAAATTCCCTTCAATGGGCTTGTTCTGGTGGAGTTTCACGATTTTTCCTTCCACAATTCATATCTATACTGGTCTGGAGTGATTCAGTGGTTTGCCCTCTTCTCTGTGATTCTGGTGTTCAAAGAGACTCCAAGCTGCTGAATTTTCCTGAAGAAACTGCAGAACAGTTGATTGCATTGGAGTTGCTGCTCTTCTTGAGCGATTAGGATTCCATCACATGGTTACCCATTTCTGCCTGAAGTTTAAAAGTTGTTATGTACGAGTTGACTTAGCATGTGTCAGCATGGCTTGTTTTGCTTTATACACGCATCACATATGGCTCAGATGGAAGTATTTACCGTTTCCCTGATTATTGGAAGACTGCTTTCCTAGATGCATGCTAGTGTGTTTTTTCTAGCAAGAGTTTGATGTTTTTTTCCCATAACATTTTCTGCACATTTTACTTGTACGATTGAAGTCAGTAATTTAAGTGCATCACAGGCTTTGCGGGGGCACTATGGTCCAGGTGGCGCTGTTGAGCAGGGAATGGACCTCTTCCTAACTACGCTGACAAAGTTATTTGATTCATTACAGTTGGCCTACAGAGGTCAGTTGATTCCCGAAAACCTGTGAAATTGGTATATTTTGGTCATGTTTTGGTCAAGAGTGTTTCTTTATTTTCTTGAAAACATATGGATGGTATAATGTCAGGGCAAATTGTGGGTGTTGTCTTGCTTAATGAGAAATCTTCTCAAAACTCGGGGAGAATGTTGGATGTGAAGTTTTCAACTCAGGCGCCACGGTGGTTAGAGGAAGTTGGCCCCCTTGCCCCTACTTTGAAGGCAGTGCTGTTGGTTAGGCGTACTCTTGCTTGGATAACTGGATTGATTCTTCTGATCTCGACACTCATCGGGGTGAGGCTTCACTTACTGATACGTTTCACTTATTTTCTTTGTTCATCAGTTTTATAAAAAATGCTTTGTTCCTTTCTTCTAAGCGTTGTAAACTTCCTGAATTTCTAAAAATACTTGGTGTTTGATAAGAAAAGAAATCTCAGAATCTTATGTGCGCTAACCTTTTTAACTTAAAAAAATAGCGAAGTCAGATTACTCACATAAAGTTCTTTGCAAAATGTGTATGTCTATGAAAAACATAACCTCAAATATTTCTGATTTATAGACATAACAGTAGTTTGGAATCTCATTTATTATTCACAATATTCCCTTTCATGTTCCATTGTGGAAAGCTCATGAATAGCAACAGGAGCGGCCCTTGTTTCAAGTCTGTGATTGAAAACTAAATACCGTTCTTCCTTACAATCTGCATTTACTTCTTTTCTACTTTGGTAAATTATCATCTGTATAGTTACACTCTAATAGGGTATGTTTTGATCCAGTCGTCTGTCTTGTTTATGAGTGGGCCCTAACGCATTAATCAGCTCAAGCACATCACAAGTGAGTTCTGTTAAGTGAGTCTGCAGTCTGCACCCATGGTGCCAACATATGGTCAAAGGTGCACCTATACCAGTAGATAATCCTTTAATAAAATGGACGCCTCTAGATCAAACCCTTTATCTGTGATGTGGAGCACAAAAATTATCCCTCAGACCAGGTCATTTCAGAAATGTATGTATTTATGTTGATATACATCACTTGGACCAGAACGACATTTATTGTTGGACAGGAACAGGAATGATACTTGTTACCCCAAGAAAGGAGGTGAGACACTACCTCTTGATGATCAAATCTCAAATACCACACACAGACATGAATCCTATTGTGGCAATTATTTTTCTTACCAATTTGTCATCACAAGAAAAATTCAAAACTGTGTTTGCTTATGATACAGTTGAGGAAACAGAATTTTCACATAAGCGAATAATTGCCTCGAAAAGATTTATATATTTATATATTTTAAGTTAAGACTCATGAAACTGTTAATATTGCGATGATATTTACAAAATTGTCAAATTTAGACTGGTTTTACTTAATTCGGGTTTCCAGTAATTTGAGTTGTAGTGCTGATTATCTGTCTCTTTCAATCTCTCAGATCTATTTGCTATTCAATATGCCACTCACAAGGGATACTCTTCTTTATTCAAACGTCAAGCTTGACTAAGTATGGAAGGGATGGGTATTTCAGCTGCTGCTGCTGCAAAGACTGCAGGTATAAAACCTTATTGGGGAATATATATTTCCTCGTTCACCTTTTGGATTTGTCCTTATTAAATTAAACTAAACACACCCAATGTTGTAAATTCATTTCATTTCATCTCTTGCTGAACATGCTCTACTCGTGGCTCTTTTTTTCAAGTGCTGAATTAGCAGCTGGTGCTTGTGCCAAGTGAGATGCTGGCAGATGGTTGTATAAGGACAAAAAATTGAAATTAGTTGGGTATTCAAAGCTTTAATGGTGTTAAGATGTGGGCTTTTAAGAAAAAAAATAGGATGAGATTGAAGAACAATTAGAAATCATTATATTTGATGATGCCCAGCTGCTAAAAGCTCAGATTCAAGTTAGACATTGCTATCAATCAAACAGTCAACTTGTTTCATTTCAAAGGATTTGTTTAGTCATAGGGGAGAAAAACGTCATTGTGCCTGAAATCGGTTAAAAGATCTTTACCATCAAATTGAAACACAAGACAATTTGCACCGGGAAACTGACTAGCTGGGCTTTTCAGGAACACCAAAGTTCTGGTCTCCCATTTAGCTGAACAGACGGAAAGCTGATTCTTGTTTACAAGGGGCAATAAATCCTGACTTGGCAAACCCAAATCAATTCAAACCTGGTATTCTGATCTTGGGTTAGAATTTCTAACACGATTCATAAATGGGCTGTTGCGGCCGCACAATCTGCAAAGTGAACCCATGAATAATGTCGAACTCAATTTACAATTGAGTCCGTGCTGGGTTGGGCCCCGACTACACGTAGATGTCACCCTGACCCAGTGCCACCCAGCCCTGTTGTCGGAGGAATAATAGGGTTCAAGGTGTATGATAAAACCAAAAGGCGGGGTGCTAGATTGATCCAAAATGGCTATGTATCATTCTGCGGTCTGGGCTGAATTAAAATCATGGTGACAGTTTACTTTCAGTTTTGATTTGAAAATGTGCCAAGGATGATTTTTCATAAAGCGAAAATCAATAATTAACAATGGAGGGCAAGCTGTCCCTCGGGCTCAAGGCCAAAGGCTTGTGGACTTGCTTGGGTAGGAGGTAACTTGGGTTATCCAAAAAAAAAAACCTAACAACTAAGTGCAGACCTTCTCTTGAGTTTTTCCTCAAAAAGTTTTCATAGTGGCCGTCCAATCATTTTGGAAATGCTCTAATATTAATGTCGGCATTTTATTAAGAATGTTTGGGTTTTCAGTTCTTTATCCTATTTGGAGCTTTTGCGTTATCCGACGTTTCTTTGGATGGGCTTTTTTGGGTGTTCAGAAAATGCATTATTTTTCTTGTATTTGTCATCACACAATTTCAATTTATTTTAAAGATTTGTATTTTTCATTTCCATTAAGGGAGTTTGAGCCTTATGACCTTCAAAGAACATCACCCGAAAGGACCAAATGTTTCTCTATGTAGGAGAGAACATTTCGCAACCTCCTAGGAATCCCGAAAAGAAAACGGGGTGGGGGTGGGGGGGAATCCTTGCTCCTTACCATACTGGTATAGAGTTGGATTCTTATTGGGGACGTCAGGGGTTCAACCCCCACCTCCTCCTTATATATTCCTGCATGTAGATATGCGGGCTTTCTTCCCATCTAGGTGGGCTTCCTTCCCGGGTGTTTCGAGCTTTCTTCCCACTTCGGTGGGCTTTCTTCTCGGGTGTGCCGGGCTTACTTCCCACTTCGGTGGGCGGGTCCAGCCACTAAAAACTGGGGTACCCAAAAAAAAACCAAAACAAAACAAAAGGCATATGTAATATAACCTAAAGTGCAGCCTAGCCTATTTTATCATTCAGAAGCCCAGATCCAGCCCACAGGGCCAAAGGCAGCCTACAGTCTCTTGGCTGATCGAGCCTGAACTGTACCAAGGGATATGGCTCTTCACCTTGTCGTCCTCTGACACTGATTTCCAAAATTAGGTACATCTGGCAGGGTTCATGCATATTACTTACCGTTCAAAAAACCTTTCAAACGAAGGCACCAAATCCATTTTGCCCACATCTTGAATACCAGAATAGCATAAATTTTCTATGGTGAAAAACTGTTTCCACCTTGTCTAAGACTGCAAAGGTAAGGAAAAAGTTTGTTGGCCCATTGACTTGATGGACCCTAATAACTTTCAGTTAAAAGATCCAGACCAATATTAAGATAAACCCCACCATCCAGGTGAGATGCACTTAATAAAAGAACCAACACCACGATCAGCGGTCCTTTTATTTGCTTTTCCCAAAACTATGGGTGCATCCTCTTAAATCCCAGCTGTCCATGCCAAGACCACGGTCAAGATCGTCCATCTGGAATATTCTCAGCACAACCACAAGCATTGTAAGGGCCATCAGATCGAGGATCACAGCTACCAAACATTTGGGTGACCTGTGGATGTAGCACCTGAGCAGACAAAACAGTTAATTTAATGGGTTTTTACCTTCAAAACTGTACTCCACCAAAGAGCCCACTGATTTTGTGGTTACAGTATTTCAACTACGGGCAGGAAAGGAGAGGAGACTGAAACAAAAGGGCAGATAAGTCTTGCAAACTTACACTGCCTCCAACCTTTGAAACCAACTTAATCTGAAATTTGACACACAAGGGATAAACGAGACAAGCAATTCAGCTCATACATCACAGACCAATCTCATTTTGCACACCAAAACAAACACCCACCACTTTGCTCTAGACAGAGCTCCCTCGTAGGTATGTATAGCTGGAAAAAATTAAACAAAAAAGGACAGGACATACTTGGCTTGGTTAATTGCAGACGATAATCTAAGATACGCCTAATTTGGTTTCCTCATGTTACGACCAGCACGAATTACTTCATCCACTAGTAGCAATTGGGATGCAATAACAGGCCTGAAAAGCAGAACCACAAACGTCAATGAAACACCTTGGGAAGAAGGGGGAAAAAGGAGGGAGAAGAAGAAAATAAAAGGGTAAGGACATCCCAAACCGACCCAGAGTTAATGATTTGGCGCTTCACAGAATAATTATCAAAAATCCCTTCCATATGTGGGTCAATTGGTTCTCCAGTATGTTGGTTTAACCCCACAACATTCCCTTTGTCATGCTCCCCCTGAATGATGACAGTCAGTTAGAATTAATCAGTCTTTTGTTACCAATAGAGTGGCCATAAATCAAGGAAAAGAGCAAAGAAGGAATTAGATTATTTACAGTGAGAGCAATAAGAACATCTTGCGTGTCAAGGCCAGAGTTCTCTGCCAGTGTCTTGGGTACAACCAAAAGAGCATCTGCAAATGCTTGCACTCCAAGCTGTGCACGCTGTTATTAACAAAACCAAAAATGATCAGAGAAATAATATTACTGAAATTTTTTCTATGCATATCATGATTCTGATACAGTATTGTCTATTTACCCCTTGGACATTTTTCTTCACATTATTGACCAAATGCTGTCCTGCTGCAACTTCAAAAGCCCCTGCCCCCTAAATTACCCAAAATATAAAATACAGTGATAAGAAAACAATATAGGAATACAAGAATTTGATACAGCCATACATATTAATCATTTAAATCATTTGGAAGCATAAAAATGCCTGCATTTGGATGAACCACTGAATAATAAATATCTTGATTCTTGAAACAGAGAATCATAGCATAAGCATGATGAGTAAAGCAGTGAAGCAATGAAGACCGTAAGCATGACTGCCAATCAGGAATGCAAGGATAAAACTGACAGTAAAGGATAATCACCAAGATAACTGCTTCATCTTCAATTGTATTCTTAACGGCTCTCAAGCCATCACGAACAGCATCCTTAATTTGAGCAATAGTATGATCATTTGGTCCTGTAATGATAAATAAATAATGAATGAGAAATAAAAATTAATATCTAAAATCTTTTATTTGGTATGTGATACTGTCAATTTGTCACCAGTATTGCTATCCCATGGGACTCAGCCGAGTCACATGATTCGAGTCCGAGTCCCATAGGACCCGATTTTTTAAACCAGGTTTGCTATCAAATATGTTAGGAGGGGAAACACAGATGAGCACAGGTTTTGACAATTTGGGTTTTTCTTTAAACTTTCTTGAAAGCTCTTGCAATTTGGGAAATGCATGAACCTTTTAACAAAATTGTACAAGAGAGAGGATTCTTCACATTCTCCACAAAAGTGTACTTCTCTTCCCCAAGGATGTGCTCATAGACAAGTCCAGCCCAGCCAAGACAATCTGGGGACAAGTCTTCTACGGAATTAACAGCCTCTCCCCCACAAGCCAAAACCAATCGCTCCATATTTCTCCTCTTTGCTCTGCGAAGAGCAACTATCTGCAAACCAAAACTGCTAGCAAGTTAAACGGTACAACAATAGGGATTTCAAGAAATGATCACTAACGAAGGCTTCAGAGAAAAAAGATTCTACATTTATAAAATAACTTCTAATGGTGAACTATCTACTATAACAAGGAACATCAAAATGTTAAAGAAGCATAGATGACCATACACCAGATGGATAGACCTAGGACCATGGCCAAGGAAATTCAGGCAACCTGTCATGACTCTTGACTGCACTATCTTCAACTAAATGAACAAGATTGACTTCAAGGATTACAAGGAAAGAATCTTAAAACCAGAACCAGAAAATCAGACTAATGCTATCTCTTTTGTCCCCTCAGTAGACTAATATCAATCTTCCCAACTAGCTAAAAATATAAGAATTCATAATAAAGAGTGATATTATGAATCTAATTTTTTACAAGACTCACCTATCCAAAAAAAATCTAGATACAAAAAACCCTTACATTCCAAATTAATTAAGTCTTTTCCATTTTTTCCATTTTCTTATTTTATTGTTTATATAATTATTAACACAATTTAAAGCTTATCTTTGGATCCTCATTTTTTTTCTTTATCTTTTTATTGCCTGGGGCTCTCATTTGATTGCCATCTGTACACATTATATGAAGGATGTTAATTTTTTTTTTTAATAAACCAAAGAAGATATTACTAGTGGGAAAGCCCCGTGCAATGTATGGGCCCTTGAATAAAGAAATTGTGGGAATAAAAAAATATTGAAAAATATAAATGACAAAATAAATACTTAGTTTTTTTTTTTTAATTAAAGGAGGCACTTAAAAGTTTTTTCTTTTTTTCTTCAAATTTTTAATCAAAATGCTTATAAAAATGTTTCACAGTTTAAGGAATGGATGGAAAGTGAAATTAGAGTCTAAATTAAAGAATTGGCATATGGCATGAAAAGAACAGCTGCAGAACTGTAGAGAACTACGAGTCCTAAGAGATGGAGAAATAGGAGATAACTAGGAGCACACATATACAGCCACAACCCAAAATCGTGAATAAAAATAAGCACAAGATCCGTGGAGAACTAACCCCTGCTCTAGCAAGAAGGTCCAACGAAGAAGGATCTATTCCTTTCTGGTTAATAACAACAAAGTTGTTGTCATGACCTGAGCAAACCTGCATAACATAAAGTTTTGAGTCTTCTTCAAGATGCACTATTTTTCTCAACTCAAAATAACATTTATTTTTTTAATTATGGAATAAACAATTCATAAACTTATACATGATGTGAATATAGAGGAATGGGTACGGACTCCATTACCTTATTCTTCAGCTCAATGATTTTGTGCACTCTCTCATCAACTTGACGTCTTTCAGCAGCAACCATCATTTCTCTTTGCTCTGCATCGGAATAGAAAAAACCTGCATTTATTTCACTGAAACAGGAAATGTTAGACTCATCCAAGAATTATTTATCATTTATAAACACAATACAATAAAATTGTGACAAGAGTAGTTGAAATAGTCAAAAGCACTATCATTTTTTGTATTAACAATTTTGGTGAATCAGTAATTACCTAAAACAATCATATGGCGTTCACTTTTTTATATATATAATTAATAACTAAATTCTCAAAAGGGTTCTCAACAAATAAGAACATAAAAGCAGCACCAACTAGCATAAAAAAGGCAGTTGTACAGGGTGTCTCCCCAAAACAAAATGTATCCAGCAGTGAGTATTAGTTGTGAAGATGTGAGTTTTATCTGAGGTCCCAGAAAATCCAAAAAATTCCCAAAAATTCCATAATACTAAAAATGTGTTAGATTTTGAAGTTTATTTTCATTAGCAATTAAAATAAATGTGTGTGTTGAGGAATGCCATACTGGTCTGGTATTAGTTTCATAGGCGGCGCCGAATTGATCACAGTGGGGTCAATTGACCTCATTGAGATCTGAAAAAATATTTAGAAATACAATTTTTAATATCATGAATTGAACTTATGGGAAGCTTTTGACCCCACTCAATTTAAGAGTTTCACCCCACTCAATTTAAGAGTTTCACCCCACCGCAGCTAACTTCACACCTTTTCCTTCTTGATGTGGTAGTGAACAGAAGTCACCATAAAATACCCACCACCTAAGATAATGGGCCAACTGTCTACCAAAATAAATAAAAAAATTTAATGAGCCCACATTGTTGATATGTGCTCTAGTGACGAGTTTTTAGAACTTAAAGGAATTGGTGACATTGCTAGAAAATTAGTGGAGCCAAAGAAGGATATCGTATACCAATTGGTTTATTTGCTTCTAAAGTTGGCATTGATTTTACCATAGCGACTGCGACGGTAAAAAGAGCTTTTTCAGCAATGAAGTACGTAAAGAACATGTTGTGTAATCGATGGGGAGGTCAATGGATGAATGATTGTTTGGTCACATATATTGAAAATGATGTGTTTGATAATGTTGATAATGAAGCTATTATGCAACGATTTCAACACATGAAAACCTATTGAGGGCAGTTGTAGGAGTTTATGTATTTGTATATTCTTTTTGGATTAAGAGCTATTAGTAACAATCTATTAAAATTTCTAGGTTTTTTTTCTTTTCTTTTCTTTTCTTTTTTTTTTGAGAATTCAATATTATCTTTGTCGGATTATCGGAAATAGATTATTTGAGAATATTATATTTGTCGAATTATCGAAAGTAGATGACAAATGTTGATAAAGGAAAAAACAAATTTATTCGATTTGCGGAAGATAAGTCTTTTGTTGACCCCACTAACTCGAATTCTTAGAGCCGCCACTTATCAATTTATGATTTAAAAAGAACAATACTGATGTACTTGTTCACCTATATTCATGTTACTCATGCATCTAAGTTAAAACCTGATAAAATGTTTTTGGACAAATTATTGAAAGAAAATTGATTAGTATTTAGTGTTAACTCTGCATGTAGTATGTAGTCAGTAGTATCATCTATCATTTACTATGCAGTATTTATATATATATATATAGCAAAATAACTTAGAAGTAGTATTATAACTAGTTAGCACTTAAATAAGTGACAACTTACAAGTGAATAGTTGACGGGTCCCAATTCACAAATCAGGTTGTCATTTGCCCACAACCCAAAAATATAGAAAATCCAGAGAAGTTACAGAAAACCAGAAATAACAAGAAGCATAAATTAAATTGCATGAACCTCAAGTAGACACAAATTCTCAATCCCATGGGAATGCCACTTGACCAGGAAGAAAAACAATGAGCAATGAATAATTGTTGAAAGGGAAATTCTGAACACGCCCACTTTTTAAAAAAAAATTACACATGACGAAAATACCCATAAATTCCGTGCACATCTCATGTGCACGGGTGTGAAACACCTTGCACATGATATATGCACAGGATTTCCCAGCCATGCACCTCTTTATGTGCACGGGGTTTCACAGTCGTACACCTCTTTATGTGCATGGCTTTGAAACTCTGTGCACCCCCCAGCGAGCGATACACGCGATGAAAGAGGAGAATATGGTCGCCAGTGATGGTGGGGGCAAAGAGGGGAGCTCGCCGGTGATGGGGCGGCCGTCAGGGTTCAATCGTAGCAGGTGGGAGGGGAAGAGAAGAGGAGAAGAAACCGCTTAGCTCACCAGAGGGAGAAGAGAGGGAAGCTTGCTAGTGATGATGGGGCAGAAAGGGGAGCTCGACGGAGGAATAGATGGTTGCCGGTGATGGGATGGCCATCAGGGTTCGGTCGCAGGAAGTGGGAGGGGAGGGGAAGAGAAGAGGAGAGGAGAGGAGAGGAGAGGAGAGATGAGGAGAGGAGGGTGTTTTGGGTATTATTTGGAAAGTGGGGGTGCTCAGCAAAACATGTAGGTGCAAATAGAATTTTCCATGTTGAAATTGTCAATTCACCGAATTCTGAAAAGTCCGACAAAGTCCAAAACAGTTGGCTAATGCCTATATATAGCTTCTAAATACCTAGAAATCTCTAGATACAACTCAAATCCTTACCCAACTCATCAAATATCTGCTAGTTACTTGAACATAGGAAACTTGAAGGAAAGGAATCAAATTATTACTTGAACATAGGAAACTTGAAGGAAAGGAATCAAATTAATTAAAGGAGAACCAGGTTGCAGGATATCATCCAGAACTATCTAGATGTTCAGGTTTGTGGGTCCCATGTGGGCTGCCATTTAATCAAAGGGGCCCCAGCACCTGCTAGAGGACCCTTAATTGACCCTAATGGGAGTAGAGTTCCATGGACTTGGACGCAGAAAAGCCCATATATTGAGCCAACGAGCAACAGCATGTCTGCAGTTCTCTGTGAATTACAGAAAGCCCCCTGCAATTCAATTGTTAATAAAAACAACCCATCACATGGTATTTTATTAAATATAGGGGTACTGCTATTTTTTTAATCGGTAAACTGGAAAATACATTAAACTAAAGAAGAGGATAAAAGAACATACCACAACAGAAGAGGAGGGAAAGAAGGTATATGAGAATTTACCCTCCACCCTACAACTGAAAGCAAAGCCAAAAAACTATGGAAAGGAAGATTAATATTTGGGTACTGTTTCAGGCCCATTCAATCTTAGGTCCACTTCGAAGTATGATCAGGTCCCTTATGCCCAGCCATGGCCATCTCCATTATTCGTATTTCTTGACCAATGTCAGAGGACACAGATTGATCCAAATCAATAGTCAATTACTAAATGAATGATATTTAAAGCCAAAATAAACCCCCCACCCACCCCCCCACACCCCCCCCCCCCCCCCCCCAAGTCTTAGGTCCACTTCGAAGTATGTTCAGGTCCCATATGCCCGGCCATGGCCATCTCCATTATTCGCATTTCTTGATCAATGTCAGCGGACACGGATTGATCCAAGTCAATCTCCTTCCCAAAAAAAAAAAAAAAGGCAAAATGACCCAAATAATGCATATTGGAGCAAATCTACGCTCAAAATATACATTACAAATGATTTTGAGCTTGTTCCTCCAAAAACAAACGAAAATAACATAAAATCAAACTCACTCAATTTCAAATTTTCCTTACTTAAAAGATAACCCTCGAGATAGGGTTTGCGTATTGACATCGATCACTAATTTTATAGTGAATGAATTGGATATATCATTTGACACTAATCTCAAGAACCAAGTACCAACAGTCCTGACACGTGCAAGTACTTATTTCCATTCAGTGAATTTAATTATTACTGTTAGGCAATAATTGTACAAATAAATGTTTCTTTAAATACCAATACATGGAAATTTATAAATTACCTCTTCTCATACTCCAAAGATACATTGCAAGTCAAGATATAGCAATTCTCTGCCCACCGTTTCATGTCAGGATGTCTTGAGCCATGATCAAGAACGAGGCCCTCAACCTATAGAAACAACGGTTGCAATTGGACTTCCAAATTAAAAGAAAAGAAAAAAAAAGGCAGAAACAGAGGAATGGTTGGAGAACTTCACCATGGACTGGGAAAAAAAATTCAATAGGCTTTCAACACAGGAACAGCCAATAGGGATAATGGTGTAAAGAACAAATTAATGGCTCACAGGCACTCCCCATCTCAATTAAGCATAGAATAAGGGAAAGATTAAAGGAGAAAGAGCATGAGTTAAATCCCAATAGAATAACAAGCATAAACTTTATGTTCATTGTAAAACAATAGGTGTCTTTTACAAAAACGATTACACTTAATAATTATGCATCTCTTAACCCCAAAAAAAAAAAAAAAAATTATGCATCCACTGCAAGTGGTCCAAGGAGGAAAAGAAAATGACATAAAAATACATTTCAACTAGAAAATTGAGATGAAAAGAAAGCAATAAGTTAATAACAGATTTCATCACCAAAACCACACACACACATGCAGAGAGAGAGAGAGAGAGAGAGAGAGGATGGAGATATGATGAATTTCACCTTCCAATAATTTCATAGGATTGTAATAAGGGCCCACTTGTTTAACCATTGGTGAAGTGAAGCTATAGTTAAACAAAGAAAGGCAAACAGTCATATTTCTTCCTTTCAACTGTTTTTGGATTGCTTTAGCAAACAGGTAAACTAAATATGTCAGACCCTTCTCATTTTACTTTTATTCCTCTATACTATCTTCCCTGTCTTCAAGACCAACCAAAATAAACAAGTTACTTTACCAAGCCTTCTCCCCAATTCCTCTTCTCAGACCTCCTCTTCTCTACAACGATGGTTATATTTTAAAGAAAAAAGATATTTTGTTGTTATATTATGTCAGAATAAGGAGTTGGAATTGAAACATTGGATGTTCGCTTAGATCAGAAGCTCAATCGATTGCCAAATGCCAATGGAAGCACCATTTTCTTGTCATTGAAGGGGAAGGAAATGAGCAAGATGCAATCGCCAAACAAGAAAAGAACGTACACACAGACGCAGACAGAGAGGGAGGGGGAGGGAGGATGGATGGATGAAAAGTGTTTGGGAATAGAATAGAAAAGGACCTAATACCTGGTTTGGGCACTTGCAGGCAATGTTTGGCAGAAGAGGAAACAGAGCTCTTTCAGATTTCGAGAAAAATGCCCTCATGCCATCCCTCGTTCTCTGTATTAACAACAGAAAGGCTTTTTCATTCTGGTGTTAACAACACCAAACCAACACACGCGGAGAGAGGAGGATAAGGGTTTTCTCTTCTTTGTATCGATGAGCCTCAATAGATTGCACTCCTAAAAAATGTTCAATGGCCCATCTATTACAACCCAACACTAACAATGTCAATGGACTGAACTCATTGTCTAGCCCTTCAAAGAAACCAGAGTGGCTGCTAGTTCTTTTGTGTGAGGAAGTGCAGCTGAGAGTTGTTTCTGTGAGAAAATCACAACATTTGTAGCAATTGGAGAGAGAGAGAGAGAGAGAGAGAGAGAGAGAGTGTTGGGCATGGTCTCCTTCACTTGTGAAGTTAATGAAATAAACAAAACAGAGAAGCAATATACCTAGACCCATTTTCGCCAGTACATACATTCAGCACATCCGAATAGAATCATCTCTCTTAGTACATGTGTGTGCATTTTCAAAGGATTGATTGAGAATACATTTCCTATTCCCTCCGCAAAAAAAGGTACATCTTTTTAGCAAAATGAAATGCATTTGAGTTATTCTAAATATTATTATGATTATTCTAAAAATCATCATAATCATTAAAGTTCATGGCACTCCTGAACACAAGAAAGAACTTCCAGCATATGCAAATGACACATAACAAGTACAAAATTTGATAAGCATACCAAGCGTGTGTCTACATCAAACTTATGCCGCATATGCATGATCTCCACCATAAATAGATCAATAGGTTCATCCGGTTTTCGAATACAAAGCACCTGCTCAAATCCATGATAAAGTAATAAGCATGGAGATTAATAAACATAATCAGAAGGCTTGAATTTTATGATCATAGTACACTAAAAGAAATTATCTATTACCAGGAAGTATGCACAGCACAGCCAAACAGCTTTTCAGCGTTTACAGAAATGTCCATTTCCCAAAATAATCATTTTTGCATTTCTCCAAAAATACATGGATACCAGTCTTGTCCTTTCAAGTTTCAACCCATTTCCATCAACCCAAATGATCCCTTCAAGTTGATGGCTGACATTGTCAAGTGCAATAATTGGAGTTCATAATAGTATTACTATTATACAAGGCAATTTGAGGGGTAACCGGATTATTCAGCGAATAATGTAAGAGATAATATCGATAAATTACTATGGCCTAGTTGAATATTCTATCAAATTTACCACTGCACCTTCATAAAAAATAAATAAAATAACAAACATCTGAATAAATGTATGGATCTCAGAGACTCAGACACATCAAGTATCAAATTTACCATTGCACCATCATAAAAATAAATAAAATAACAAACATCTGAATAAATGTATGGATCTCAGAGACTCAGACACATCAAGCATGTTCCGATAGCAAAAATCTTATTACAATTACTCACCGCATTAACAACTATCTCAGTCAATTGATCAGCCAGCGCTTCATACAACTACAAAACAAAAACAGCAAGGGAAGTTCATGATAACCTATTTTGGAAATAGCTCCGCAAACAAGAGAGTTTAGTATCAAAGTATAGCATACAGGAATGAAGTAAAAGAAAAGGACCAATACCTTTGTCCTCAGTGTTGTTCTTCCGACCATTTTCAAAATCTCTTTATCAGGCTCATCTCCAATCACAACTGGGGTTTTGAATTTCTCCAGAAATTCCAGGGTTGCTCGTTTTGCAATGTCAAACCCATCAACCAGTACACGTGGATGCATTCCTATATAAAGCATTGTTAAAAATTGGGCAGCATGATAGTTAAAAGAATAGGAAGAATCATAACACCTCTATTTACCAACCAATACTAAATAGAAGCAGAGTAAAATCTGAAGGAAAAATGTAAGTTCATAAGATAACTTAATTTAAGTATCCATGAGACAATAACACAATTATGGGCATTGCATATTAAAGCATGTTGGTGCTTGGTGATGTATAGATACAGGACATGTCGATATGCACATTTTCTTGAGTTATGGCTCATCAATGCTGAATGCTCACCATGCAAATACCAGAAATTACAAGGAAGCATACTTTGTGCAACTAATTTAACACCAAGAAGCATGTCATTCATAATATTAAAAAAATAACAAAAAAGATGTATAGTACATGAAACCGCGATAACTTTAAATTTCAAAATATTCTACACAGGCTGAAGATGAAAATGAACTACAAAAACTCCCTTGGCTCTTCTTTTTAGAATGATTTTTGGTTGATGTGACAGCTGAATCACTCCTTGGTTGAAAATTTCACAGAACCTACTGACATGACCTTAGGACCAACACTGGGGTTACTCATAACTAAAACCCACTGAAATGACTTTTAAAGGACCAGTTTGAAAATTCAAAGTTTGCCAACTATTAATTCATCCTTTTCCTCTTTTCTCCTTTTTTTAATTTAAAATGACCAAATGTTCACTTTTAAAAGACTATCGGTAAAATATGAGTTGAACCCATAACCATATGGTCACGGCAATGTGCGCCTTCTAATGGTGCTAGGGCTCTTGTCTATAATTAACAAATTTTCAATGATACCCACATGCCAAAGAAAAACATTCCATAATAAAGTATAATTGCTCTTCTGAGTGCCCACACATGCTCTAAAAGGCAGTAAGAGAAAACAGAATGAATTGAACCCAATGAAAAAATACATAATGAATTTGGTGCAGTCATAAATATTCATCTCAGAATATTTATGACAATTTGAAGCAGTTAACAAAATGTGTTAAAATAACTGAAAGTTAACAATTAAATATCCGTGAAAATGATGAGATACTGACCTTCATCTATATAGCGTTCTGACTGTTTCATAAGCTCACCAATGAAAAGAACTGTGGAAGTTGTGCCATCTCCACTTGCATCATCCTGGGCAACGGCAGTCCTTGCAATCATAATTGCAGTTGGATTTTGAATTTGCTGCACAAAGAATGCAAATGAACATGCCAAGAATCAATAACCAATACTTAAGTTAGACTGAACTACACTCTCCACCCAATGCAAAGTACTGATCAATAAGCAGATTACACATGTATGCAAAAAAAAAAAAAAAAGGAAGATAAGACTGATACAATTAAATCAACAAAACCATTTACATGTATCAATGCATCATATGCCAGGGATGAGTGAATAGTTGAAAATGCCTAAAATATTGACATAAATATAAAACTAATCTGGTTGCATTTTTTTCTTTTTCTTTGTTCTCATTAAATTTAAAAAAAAATAAAAATCAACTGTTATACACAGTTGAGATGCATCACCAGAAGATAGGAAAAGGTGATTAATGGGGTCAAATGAAAAGAACTGTAAAAAACAGAAAAAGAAAAGGAATAAAAAATTTTGGGACGAAATACATAAATAAAGTTGAATGTTCCCTTCGTAAATCCTTGTTTCTATTTAAAACCTCCCCAAAATCCCAAAAATTATTATCTTAGGAGGTTCCCTTAATCAGTAAATAAACACTTGAAAATTAGAAATACCAAAAAAAACAAATTTTAATTAGAAGTAACACACACTAAAACTAGCCATCCAGTTGTTGTGATTCCAATCCTTAAAATCGCCTGAATCATGGAATTAGATATAGCAGGTATCAAGTCATAAGATTCAAATCTGAATCCTAAGATTGACCTATATTATAAATGAGACTCACATTGTAGAAAATAATCTTTTCCTCTATGATTCATCGAATCACGGGATTTAGAATATGAAACCTGTGATTTTGACAACAATTGATACTCCTCTAACTTCATACTCGAAACATCTCTAACTTCATACTGCAGGCCCTGATTAGAAAATGGCTACAATCGAATCATCAAGTGATGTAGCCCATCCATAGAAGTGATAGAAGGAATTAACCATCTCCCCCTCTTGATTGCCCGAAATAAAACCCTTTTTTTCTTCATATCAACAGATCAAACATATCACAATGTCCAATTCATAGCTGTTTCCAGCATAATCCACGCATGCAACCCAAGGGCCACAAAAAAAGAGAAAGAAGAATAAGATTCATAAGCTTCGCTTCAGTTACGATTTCAACTCCAATGACAAACAGATCACAGAATCCAGAGAAATTCTCGATCACTGATCTGCTTCTTGTAGATGAAAATATGATTGATAGATAGATGGAATAGGAGAGAATAGAAGAGAAGAGACCATTTCTTTCAAGAGGGTGTTGCCATCTTTCGTGAGTTTGATGTCTCCAGCGCCTCCAACGAGCCTGAAATCAATCAATCGATCAAGAACTAGACGAAGATGATGATGATCATAATGATGAAGAAGATGAATGATAGATGGATGGATTGGATTAATACATACATTTTGATGGTGCCTTTGGGGCCGAGGTTGGTTTTAAGAACATCTTGCAAGCCCTTGGCAGCATTGATATTCATGTGGAGAGCAGCCGATTTGTTCAGAACTTCTGCGTTTGGGTTCAGTACTCGCAACGACATTTTCGCTGTTTTTTCTTCTTCTTCTCAAGTGGAGGGAGAGATGTACACAGAGAGCTGAGCTTGGAAATAAACCTAGTAGAAGAGAAGTGGGAAACTCGAATTGCAGAGGGATGGCAACTGCTAGGTTTTGGTGCAGGTCGGGCTAGATTATAATCTGACCTCCCAGTGCCGGCCCGACACGTGACATATGTCTCGTGTGTCGAAACTCCCCCATATACGGCCACAGATCATCACTAAATAAAGATGCTACACGCACTTGGGAATTTCTTACAAAAGTGTCTCTTTCTTTTCTAGAATTCATAAAATTGATGTACGAAAGTTGTTTAGAAATTTTAAATACTGAAATTCTAAAATATCACTTAATTTTGTTATTTTTGAATTTTACATTTTATTTCCATCTAAATTCTTGCATGAGAATTTTTAAATTTATGTATTTCATAAAGCCATTATTTCATTGCTACATAAATTCTAAACTGAAATTACACATTTTATACATTATAGTACATGGAACCCACCTTTTGTGGTTGTGAACTCAAGACCCAATTGTAAGAATTATAACATGGACCCACCTCATATATATGGCACATGGGCCCATCTTTTTTAAACGAAAGTGTAGGACCCAATTTTAGAAATTTAAACATGGACCCATCTTGATAGAAATTGCATAAGCCCAATTTTTATAATTGTGAGTATGGTGCCCACTTTATTGTTGGTAGGAGGGTTCACAGTTTGGTACCGGAGTTCCAACCAAAGTTCTCGAAGTTTCAGAATTTTGAAATGCTTTTTGTGGAGCTAGTATTTTGGAATTTCACTTTTTTGACATTTGAGAATTCTGGCCACTTTGAATACTGAGAATCTCATTAAAAGAATGTTGAAATTCTGACATGAATTCTTGAATCCACAGACAGCCTGAATTTCTGTCAGAAATGAAATAAGCTCTAAGTAAATCAACAATGAATGGAATAATGGAGTAGGTCAGGGTGGCCAAATTCCAGAATCACCTTGAAATTGACCATGAACCAAAATTCCTATATCCATTCTCACCTTATTTCTAAGGAACACCATCCAACCTGTCCTAGTGGGGTCTAATCGCCCGTTTAACATGACCCATTGGTCATTGCCATCCATATTAAATTGTAATCTTGTGATAGATTTAAAACCTTAAAAAATCTCTCCTTTTTCGGGTAATTCACTTGCAAGGTAAATTGAAGTGAATTGTCACTTTAAAAGATACGAAAAGAAGATGGGTCATATAAAAAAGATATTATATTATGGAAAATTGACATTTAAATGCCCCTTAAACGCTCAATCCCCAAATTTTATGACTAAAAGTCTCTAAATGTCACTATAGTCGTTTAACTTTGTTACACTTTTTTTTTTCCTTTTTTGTCCTGGATCCCAACCCATGATATCATAAGATATGGGTAGCTTTTCAACTTTTAACATTTGGATCCCATGATATCATGGTTTTTTAAACTCCCATGATATCGTGGGATCGAGAGCAAAAAAGTAAAAAAAAAAAAAAAGTGCACCGGAGTCAAAGACTCTAGTGATATTTACAGAATTTTACTCATGAGATTAGGGATTTAGTGTTTAAGGGGCATTGAATTGTCAAATTCCCTTATATATAAAAAATAAACGATAATAAAAAAAATAAAAAAAGATTATCCTCTCAATTCACTTCGAGACAAAAAAAAAAACCCTCACTAATCCAAAAAATGAAAAGTCAAAAGTTACCTTCTCATATCACATAACGACAAAAGGTCAAGAAGGTGAATTTTCAAATATGAACCCATTTATTTGAACATTCGCTTCAATTCACTTTACGAGTGAATTACCCAAACAGGACAAGGTCCTGCATTAGTAGATTTTTACCACGACTTCATCGATTTTTAAACCCTTAAAATTAAAATCATGTTTAGCATTAAGAGTAAACTTTCATGAGATCGATTTCATGTGAATTATATATATATATATTTAAAGATTGGTACAATGTGAAGAAATAAATGCATAGATGTATAGATAGCCATCAAACAATCTCCCTTACGATAGAAAGTAAATGAAGGTTAGATAGAAGATTAATCCCAACCATCACCCTCGTAAATCAAAACACTTGAAAACCAGGGATCCTCCACCTACCATCTCTTGATAATTCTATGTTGAAAATCATTTTAACACGAATTCTTAGGACATATGATTTATTGTTTTTTTTTAAATGTCGACCGTACTCCAGCCCGAATAAATTCTGTTTTTCACATAGTGGCTCCACAAGGCAAATTTTCTAGTTTTGGAACTAGTAGGAGACATTAAAAAAAATTGTAACTCATCATGCAAAGGAATTGAAGCAATTATAAATAAATAAATGAAATTTGACATATCAATCCCCCCTAAACCCTACATCCCTAATTTCATGACTGAAAATCAATTAATGTCACTAGAGTCGTTTGACTTTGGTACACATAAATTTTATTTTTTTTTCTGCCCTAGATCCCGTGATATAAAAACCCATGATATCATGGGATCTAAATGTTAAAAGTTGAAAAGCTCATACATTAGGAAACTTAGACAGTCTTCTTATCTGGACCTAGATCCCATGATATCATGGGTTTTTAAACTCCCATGATATGATGGAATTTGGGGCAGAAAAGTAAAAAAATAATAATTATGGACCAGAGTCAAACGACTCTGATGACATTACTAGGTTTTTAGTTGTGAAATTGAAAAAATAAGGTTTAAGGATAATTAATATGTCAAATCCCCATAAATAAATAAACCATAATTTTGAAGTTCCACAACGAAAAAATATATGATATTTTAAAAGATTTTGAGCACATAAATAACTGGGGTTCTCATGGGCTAGGCCAGTCCAAGCCCAACATACTTTGGGTCAATTGTGGATATATAACTCAACCCATTTAATACACGGGTGGGCTTGAATTAAAGGATGGAAAAGGCCAAAGTCTGGCCCGGTCCAATTAGGGTTGGGTGCGCATGCACCTTAACTGTTGCTCCTGTAAAATCTCATTTGCAACTTTTCCTCCTCTCTAAGTGGAGGAAATCTTGCATGACGGTGCTAAAGCTACGAACTAAATGTTTTTTATCTGGTTCGAATAAAGAGTGGGTGTAAGCAATGATAACATGTGCAAACCACGGCCAAAGATCGTACAACATATATAGAGCCAGGTCAGCTTGACCCAATTGACTAAATGGGTGTGCTTTGGCCAGATATTTAAGGCTCACGTTAGGCTGTATATGGACTTGTGTTTTAAAAATTGGGCCAGGCCTAAATATGCTATAGCCAGACGAGGCCCTACCCTCGAACACACTTAGCCCATGTTTGGCATCTCTATTTTCAGCCTCTAATTGTCTAAACGTCTAAAGCGGATAGAGGTTTAAAAAATTAGAGCGTTTGGTGTACAAATTTTTCCTCTGTCTGCCTTAGATGAATAGAGGCAAATCCTCTAAAATAAAAATGCCCCATTCCTGGACATACAGAAACTAGAGCTTTTGGCTCTAAAAAAAGTAGGGGCGGAAGGTATTTTCTGGGACGAAAATGCCCCTGAACGAAGTTTTATTGACACCGAAAATCCTCCACACAAAAGGCCATTGTCATCGAACTCCCAAACATGGGAGAGAAAGAAGAGTAGCATTTGATTCTTCATCTTCCTAATCGTGAATAAAACTGCCGCCACCGATCTGCTTAGAACAAGCGATGTAGGTCATCATCTCCGCCACTTGCTGCTGCAAAAGGCAAAGTAGATACAAAGAAAAAAAGGGAACAAATCTCAGCTCAGAATTCGGTTTCTCTGCTTCTTTATTCACATCTTCATCAAAAACATCCAAGATCTACGGCTTCCTTCGCTACTTGAACCTCCAAGCACGACAGAGAGCTTATGCATCTGCTGCTGATGCTTTTCAAGCTCGGATCATAGCATAAATCGTTGCTTGTGCTCAAATCTACAATGGCGTGAAAAAGAAATCCCAGCGATCGAAGATCACAAAAGCTTCAAATCCGAGGAAGAGGAGAATAACAAACGATTTCACAGATAAAAGCCTTCAAGCGAGCAAAGGGGATTTCTTGAGTACCTAGTTTCTAAAATATTGTTTCTTCTTCCATTTGGGATGTTTTGGATATGATTTTCTTTCATGTTCTTGTGATATTTTAAAGTTCGAAAGTGATTTGATGAATCATTGAACTAGAACAAAGATTATGTTTATTGATTTTTGAGGGAATTTGTGATCTGGGTATTGAAGCTTTTAGATATGTGTCTCGAAATCGCTCAATTTCGTTTTCTCATGAGTTTTTTTGGTAGGGAATTCGTAGAGTTCTTCTAGTTTCATGCATTGGTTCAAGACGTTAAGGGCCGATTTGGAAGTGTGTTGCAATTGCCAGTGGTTGAGATATCTATGGAATTGAATTACCATCTGTAGGCTCAGCTTTTGGGGGCATTGGAGAAAAATAGGGAACAAGGGGGGGTCAGGTGGGTGCCGTTATTTTTCCAAATTTTATGGCTTCAAATCAGCATCCGGTGCTTTGGACTGAATGCAACGGATGTTGATTTGTTTGGAGAAGCTACAAGTGGCATCCAAACAGTTTTTGATTGTGGAAATTTGATAGGGTTTCCTGAATTGGCCAAGGGAATGTGACGAGCCCATTTTCCATTTTCGCCTGCCCATTTTCCATTTTCACCTGTGGAAGTTTGCATGTGTTTCTTCCCTGATCCTCTTTGATTGTGGATATACTCCCAAACAAGGCCTAAACAGAAGACATAAGGTTAAAACTTAACTTCAATTTGGGTTATTGAGACAGGCACTTGTAGAAAATTTATATTCAGCCTAATTATAAAATTGTCTTAAAATACTCAAAGAAACCACCCCCGTAATAATATTTTGGGGATAAGATCTTTTTTAACATAATGACAGAAACTACCCCTTTTAAAAAGAGGCAGACTCCTTAAGAGGCAGAAAGATGAAGTACCAAACGTTTTATTTAAAATAGAGCCTTGCAACACCAAACACTTTTTTTTTATATTTTATTTTAGCACTCTTTTTTGTGGCTCTTTTTTTCATTGCTCTATTTTAGATAATTCTATCAAAATAAGAGTAGAGATGCCAAACAAAATAAGAGTAGAGATGCTAAACAAGGCCTTAAACATGACTCAAAAAAGGTCGAGCATGCAAACTACGGTGTTGCATATATTGGCATTTTTAATTTTTAAGAACTCATTGTATCATCGTTGATTTATATAACAATGTTCTGGCATTTTTCAAAACACAAAACCAGCACAACATTTTCTATCACAACAGTTCCTCAGACAACATTTATGCCACAATCCAAGGCGGGGTTTGCAAATTAGGGACCCAGACTAGACTAGCTAGCCACACATATGTACATAACAATGGGGATCCTTTACTCTATTGAGTAAAAGAAAAACAAAACACAACAAATTTCTGTTGGAGTCAATTCCATCTTTACAATATGCTTACACAGACGTGACTGCAATATATATGGTTTGGTTTGGTCCAACTTTTTACCAAAAATATGGTGTGGTGGGACTTATCGGGCTGTCCCTGCCCATTTCACAGGTCAGGGTTTGCAATTTACTCTTCAAATTATAATAAAGTCTTTGAAAATTCACATTTAATAATTATAAATTTCTGGTGATTTAGGCCGGTGGCAATCTTATTTTTTTGAAAGCCTGGCTCTCTTAGAATTTGAAAATATTCATCTTTTGTCAATTTACACATCAAATACCAAAACTTTCTCAGCTATATTCCCACCTATTTTTCATGAAATTGAATCTCTCTATTAAGAAAAATCATTTAACTTTTTTTTTAGAAAAAATTGAAAATAAATTGCACTTTTATCAAATATCAAGAACATAATTTTGAAAAATAGTTTAGTTAGTCTAAAACCACAATTTGCTTTGAAAGATTAAACGCATTGACCCCATCCGGTAGGATTGATGTGGCCGAGTTTGGTGGGACACCCTAAAAAAAAAGGGCTCGCCCTGATACATTGTTCTTTTGACCTGCACGACAAAAGGCGGCACCAGGCCATCAGAGTTCATCTATTTTTTTTTTTGTTACTACGCCAGTCACTTCACTAAATCAGAGTAGGCCCCACCGAGAGGTTTTTAATCCAAATTGCAGGGCTAGCCCCAGCCCGTTCGAACATTATTTCCCACGTGTTCTATCGTCCATCGCTGATGAAGTTGCGAAGAGTCGATGAAAGCAAAGAGGGCAAATGGAACAAATGCCCTGGTACGCACAAATCCAATCCTCTTCTCTACTCAAAATATCTCCCAACTCAAATCCTCTTTGCAACCATTCTCTTAAAAGACAAGTTTTAGGGTTTCGTTTCAGTTCGATCGTTCACCCATTTTCACGATTTTCAATGTCTCTCGCATCAAGTGATCTTCCTCTTCCTCTCTTGTTGACTTCTCTCTGTCTTGTTCATCCTCACCGCAAGTAAGCTCACGAGTAGGGATCATATTCTTTCTGCTTTTGCTAGAAGATCAAAACTGCATAAATTTAGATTTTCAGTTCCCTACTGGCCTCCCGTGGTGAAATTAGGGTTTTTAAGTTTGTGTTTGGGAGATGAAAATTGTTACTTTCATCATGTGTTCTTGATAACCATACCTACGTTCTGTGATCTTTATATGATTGAATATACTCGTCGTTTGATGGAAGGATTGTCTTTGATAGATCACCGTGCATTGCTATTTGCCAGTTCCATACCCTTTTTTTTCTTTTTTGTTGTTGTTGTTGTTGTGTTTGCGGATTAGTTCATTTGTTTGGATCTGTGCAGGGTTGACAATGTAGCTGGGAATTGTTGATGGTGTTTACGGTTCTTTATTGTTTCTTCGCGGTGCTAGAGGGTATGGATTAATTAAGCGAAAGATCCATTCAGTTTCTATCTGATGGCAGAGTGGGCTGCTGTACCATCTTGTGCTTACCTGCAGCTGCAGCGAAGCTGCTTTAGACCGAGAAATTTTATGCCCCAGAATGTATATATTAGGATAGAGAGAAGGTATATATTGTTTTGCTTATCATCTCTTTTGTTCATTTTGATAGTCCAGTTGTTGAATATGGGTCTGTAGTCTGTAGTCTGTACTTTAAAAGGGCGTTAACTATTTGCCTATAAAATCACAATTCTTATTCTTATAGGAAAATGAGGTCATTTATAACTGAGTAGAGGATTTTAACCTGCTCAAAACAAGAGGTTGGGAACCATTCAAATAAAAATGAAAAATGGATAGTGGGGTCAGGGGTGAATGTAGAACACTCATAGTGTTTTTTTTCTCTTCACCAAGCATATTGATTTTTAAGATCAACTGCTTGTGGCATGCATATGCTCTGTTACTGATGAAAAAAAGAGAGTACATTTGCTACATAATTCATTGGTTAAGTCAACATAAATAGTTGGACTATCATACTTTGGGAATTGGTGATTCAGTCTTATCTGTGATTTACACCTTTTTAGTGACCTTTTATATATTTATTTAATTCTGTGATTGTAGGAAGTATTTTGGTGGAAAATATAGATCTGTGTTATCTCTATCACATGATTTATGTGAGCTCAGTCTTCCGGTATCAGCTACACGGGAAGGTCGAAATCTCACCAAATTTTCCTCCAGGTGTCGGTGCCTTGGTAGTTTGGTGAACCCTGAAAATGCAACACCTTTAAGTTGGGTGTCTGTTGTTGATCAAGTGCTTTTGATGGCCACTGTAGCTTTTGCATACATGGCCGGAGTAATCCCATCCAAGAAAGTTTATTTTAATGCAAGAAAGAACTTGCCGGACCAAGTAGCTCACACTGAAAACTCCACCTCTTCTGGTAGGTAAGGGTAAGCAGCTCAAGGTGAAACCAAGTAATATATATATATATATATATATATTTTATCATAAAATTTTGAGCATCTAAGATATGATTGCAATGGTGGGATTTAAGCCTGACTCATTAATATTAGTTGATTTTGGGAGAACTTTTATTGACAGTGCAATGAAGAGTGAAAACCAGACTAACTTATATGCTTGGGATGAAGTGAAAAGGAAACTTCTGGATGCTTTGGACGTTATTGAACATGATGGTAGTTTGGCTAGCCAAGCTGTCGAATGTGAAAATAACAGCTCCAAGAATCCTTTAAGTTTGTATGCTATTTCTGAAGGTCCCAGGTTGCGACTGCTTTGGGCTACTCTACAACAACTCCAAAAAGAGGCAGGCACTGTCTCTAATGCATCTTTATTTATTATATTATATATAATTTTTATATTCTTCTTTTCTTTATTGTGGTGGGTTTGAACCCACTGGTGCCATTATGGGTTCCTACTTCATGCAAACACTGTGATCTTGCTTCACACTTTCTGTTCCCTTACATGTATTCTCCTTTTTCCGATTCCACAGTAGTGGAGACTTGAACCAACTCTGCCCCTGCTAACGGTTGGTTGCTACCCATTTAATTTTTTTATTTATTATTCTTTCAGATGAAAGATCTTTATCTGAAGGGTTATGTTGTAATATCTCTTTATTCTTAGATGAAAGAGTATCTGCTGTCATGATAGTGATATACCCAGATAAAAGTTACTCAAAGTAATATGGAAGAGTTTTTTTTTTTTTTTTCCTTGAATGCAGTAAGCTGGAAGAATTTAGCATTGTCAAATAAGTTAATGTTGTAAATTGAAATTGAAGTATCTTTTTTCTTAAACATAATTTAGGTAAATTATTTCCATGTGATCAATTACTGCACTTGTATGGAATGTTCCTGCCATAGTGCAAACTGCAAACCCATCTAGAAATGAAAAGAGTAAAAAGCATATGAAACCCTTAAAGGTGCTAATCTTAATGCTACTTGAATATATGAAGTTTATGATTGGAAGTGAAACATTAGGAATGGCAAAACACTTACAGTTGATTGGTATGGGACCTGTGGTAAAATGTGGTTGCCGCCCACTTGAAGAAGCAAAAACATATTGGTGATACAAATTGTTTGTTGGTTAAAGCGGCTCATATCAATGTGAACTGTTTTTAAGCCTAAATATAGATAAATTCCCAAAAAGCCATAATATTGTAAAATAGCAGTTTTTTTTTTTTTTTAATTTTAATTGAGACGGTATCACTCCACATTACACATCCATATTCTTTTATCTACACCAATAATCGGGATATACTCTTGGGGCACAAGCTTGAGTATGAACTGGAATTGCTTAACCCTTGTCCAGAAGGTCCTTTGTAAGGCTGTACTCAATACTCTTTATCCAAAGCCCTTCCAAATACTTAGAGACCATTGCATCTGGCTCCATGACACATTTGGAAAGACTAGGGAAGCTAACTTCTTATGTTCCATCATCAACCCAAGTCTCCAGCCGAAAGACTAGGGAAGCTAACTTCTTATGTTCCATCATCAATCCAAGTCTCCACCCAAAAGAGTATACCGGCGCATTTGCTACTTTGAGATGACCATGATTATTGGACTGGGCTCATACCTCTCCTAATAACAGTATGAGAAACAGCAAACTCCCCTATGTACTGTTTATTCTTTCTGATGCTGGACTTAGCACATAAAACATCTTTCCATAGACCTTCCGAGCCATCACTTAACCTTCATAGCCATCTTTCCATGAGCCATTGTTGTTTTTTGTTTGTGAAATAAAGTTTAAAGTAAAAAAAAAAAAAAAAAAAAAAAAAAAAAACTTTTTGATCCATGGGTGGAAGAAACTTGCACTTCTGCACTTAGGATGTCTTCAGATCTTTGAAACTTATTATTATTATTTTGAATATTTTCTATGAAACATATGTGCTTGTATACCCATAGAACTATTCTCTTTTTCTTATTTGTTGATGTTAATTTGATTTCCAAAACAAAGTGAGAAATTTCTAGTGATTTCCATCTCTTTTCTTGAAATCTTGAAATAAAAAATTATTAAGACATGGTAAATTATAGTAATAGCAATATTTTGAGTTGTTTGGGTTAGAGTGGTTTGCACTCTTTCTTCTTGACACTTTCAAACCAGAAAATCTATGCGCTAGTATTCATGTGAAATTATCTACTTGTTAGTTTTTAATAAACAAAAATTTATTTGAAAAGAATTGGGTTTATAGAGTTCTCTAAGTGCTTGCCATCTCCTTTAAAAAAAAAAACTGAAAATTTCAAGAATGGATTGAGTGGGACATAGGATTAACATTTAGCTGATATACATCTGAGATGTTCGACACTTTCTGCTTCTCTTTAGCGAAGCCCAGATTGGATAGGGCTTTGTTTTATCCTTTGGTTCTTTATAAGAATGCTTTATTTTATCCTTTGGTTCTTTATAATGAATGTTTAGTCCTGTAATTACCATCTCTTTTAGTACCGTCATGCATCTGGAAATGACACTTTTGACTGTTACTTGAGGTGTACACCTTGTCCTTTTAAGTATTTTAATGGACTTTTTTTTTCTCTGTATTTTACTATGAGTGTTTACTACAATTGAACCTTGTGTCATTCTCATTGATACTAGATTGTTTGCATATACATTCTTTCACCTCAAGGAAACACATCATGTTGTTGTTTGAACTCTAATTATCTTTATTTTTTCAAAGTTTTGTGGATAAATGTGTAGTAATGTCTTGGCAGGTTAGTAATATCTCAGGTGCAGATGAAGCACTAAATGGGGATATTTGGATGGTACTTTCATCAGAAAGTATAAGAAGATCAGTTCAGCCTATATGCTTGAGATGGCTGGAAGAGGAACTTTCTTTGGAAAACAAAAAACAAGATAAGGTATCTTGGGGGAAGAACTGCATTTACTGTTTTGTGTTTAGTGCAACCTCATGTTGAAATGAATTTTTCCATGTTTATTCAGGCTGTTCTTACTAAAATGTTTGAGCGGCTGAAAGGAGATGATACTATTTTAAAGAGCATTAAAAAGTTGGGGAAGGAGGACCTCTATGCAGATCTGCTTTTCTTTCTTAGATTTGGTTCTCTCAGGTAATTGGTTATGTTGTGGAAGTTTTCACTTTTCATGGATGAAACAATTCTTTTTATAAAAACTTAATTGGTCATTGATATTTTCTGTTTTTCAGTTTCGCCGTATTATGTTTGCTTAGCATGGTTATAGATGTCCTCATGATGGAACAGTGTAGTTGCTGTGGTAGTTTGTCAAAGCTATGCTGGCTCTTTCGCTTGATGTTTTGTGTTTGTTGCATGTTGGATGGTTTTTGTAACTTTGTTAGAAAACTTTACTATTTCTTTCACTTGATTTTTTGAGTTTGTTGCATCTTGGAACATTGTGCCTCTGCAGATTTGGCCAAACATTAGTTGTGGGCCAGTCTATATATTTCAATCTTATCAAGCCTTGTTCTTTGCGTTTTTAACTTGTCATCTTTTGTGACTGGGTGAAAGATTTGCTTTCTAGTTACAGAAATAGTGCAGACTGTAGAAATTTAACTCTTGTTAGGCTCACTTTCATGTGCATCCAAGCATTACAGTTATTGTGGTGCATTGTTATAGGTTTGTAGCTTACAGTGGATTTAAGCATCTTTAGAAATTTTCATCTGTGATACTATCCTTTATTCATGTATATTCCTTGCACAGTTATCTTTCGCAAACTGATAAAAAACAATAATCTTACACGTGTTAGAAAATGCCTAGTGCTTGTCTACCAATCTGTTCTTCTACCAATCTGTTCTTATGGTTTTGTGATTTGCCCTACACGTTAATTTTACTTCTTTGGAGGGTCAGGCATCACTGTTACTCTTTTATGACGACAACTCAGCACCTTTTCCTTTATCTTGTCATAGGCCTGATTGCCATTATGACAGTAAGTTGCTTACTCGTCACGGTGTTGAAATTTTAGAAGACCTGGTGATCAATTTGGCGGAAGGAATAACAAGCATGTATTTAGAACTTATATCTGTTGACAGTAACATGTCCAGTGAAATGAGTCGCTTGGATTTAGTTTTGTGTTCTTTGTCCACTAGAGCCCTTCAAAGATTACGAAATGAGGTATGCTGCAATCAACTTCCCTCACTTTTGCTGATGAAACATTCTTTGTGCACATATCTTCATTAAATTGTTTAGATACACGGGCCATACATTTCAGCATGGTGGTTTATTTCCCTCTACATGTAAACAGGGTGTATTTACAGATTCATGAATGTATTAATGTATATTATTTGCATTCATGTTGTGGTGGTATTATCACATCCATTTGGATAAACCATCATTTACTAAAATAGCGTGTGTCTAATCTTGAAGCTCTTGGTCATAGGTGGCACTGAACCAATGGCTGCATCAAAACATTGAGTCAGTTGTGTCAATGTATGAGGATCGGTTTGACATGTTTGCCCTTCAAACAAAACTCCTAGAGTGCCTTAATGAGAAAGAAACAGATAGGCTTAGTTGGTGGAAGAAGATTGCCTTTCACAAGCCCGCTGCAACAGCATCCCCTTTGTGCTACATTTTCATTAGACAGATGTCCTTGCCTGTGAAGCGGACCAAGGAACTAAGAGCCCTGTCTGGGTGGTATCTTTCTTCCCTTTAACCATACATTTCTTTATATGCAGACAGAAGTTCTAATAATTGGCCCTCCTAAACATACTTGGATATAACTTTAACAACACATCTAAACATTGCCTGACCTTTTGGCATTGCATCTTTTAAGAAATGAGCATACACTAGTACCTGTGTTACATGGTACTGTACAATTAGCATAACATCATTCTGTTATTCATGAAATCTTATCCTGATTTGAGCTACAATGTGACACCCCTTTCTAAGGGTGTATTTGGTCACCTGTCTTTTCATGGAAATATGCTACATTTTCAGAAAATAGAAAAAGTTAAAGCGTTTGGATGCTTCTGTTAATGTATATGGAACATTTTTTGCATCTTCCCTTGTCTCCCCATCTCATGACCATTTCAATATTTCTATTTTTCTACTCCAAGCGAGAGAAATAGGTTGAATAGCCGTGTACTTTTTTGTTTTAAATGTACCTTATTCTCATATATTAAAACAGGTAATTTTTGTGGAAATCCTCGTGTGTGAACACAACCTAAATATTTCGATGTTTTAAAGGTAGTAGATATTCATGTGGAACCATCAGAGTAAAAAACTTTAACCCCTTTTCTTTTCCTATCATGTTTATTAACTTCTGAATCCTGATGCATCCAGAACTGTGCAGTATCATGGTTAAACAATCCTTGTATTGGTTTTATTTATTTATGTTGATCAGTGGGATAGAAAGTAATCTGATTCTTCCTCGATGTGTCCAAGTGCTGTCGTGGGTATCTTGTGGTCACAACCCAATCAGATAAATGAAACCATTAAACCATTCTCAGCACCTGTACTGAAGATATCCATCTGGATACTATAGATATACTTTTGCATCAGATTGAATGTGCACTTAGTGGAATGGTGCAATATACTCTCAATACTTTTTAGAGGAATGAGCACTTACAACCGGTTGTATGATGCATCACACTTTTTCCACCTTATAGTGGAGTAGAAGTTGTATTCATTTTGGCAACTTAAAACTGTAGAATCCATGTGAAAGTTGCGGTGAAAAAAGTAGGTTGCAGAATATCATTCTTCTAGCTATCTGTGTGCAATATCATATTTAGCGGAAAACTAGTGTGATGAGTGTCTTTTGGAGACGAAAGGGACAAATCTGTCAAAGGCATGTTGGTGGGACCTAGTGGCCCAACATAAACATGGGGATTTGTAGGTTAGCCATCTACATAAAGTTGGATCCATCGCACAAGAGCCTATAGCACAGTTGGAAGGTGCTCATTGTCGCAACCACGTGGTTGAGGTTTGAGTTATGCTACCAATAGAAAAGAAGATGAAGAAGAAGTGGATATTCCTATGTGGATGTCATATCTCTCTCTCTCTCTCTCTCTCTCTCTCTCTCTCTCTCTCGTGCGCGCGCGCGCATGCTATATAGCCAAGTAATATTTCCTTCAATGCTATTAATAAGTTGCAAGTTCATGTTTTTGTATTTAGTTCACTTGGACTGCTGTGTTTGACTCTGCCATAGGCACCAATGTATGAGCTACACTAGTGCCCCTAAAGTAAAAAGTCCATAAGTAGGCTTAAACTATATACACAAGTGGAAAACACTACATAAGAGACCATAAAGATTTAACTTGTCTTAAATAATTACAATTGCAACTAGGTAGGATTCTGAAGTTTTATTGAATAAAAGACTTAGCGGCCAGCGTAGAACATTGATTCATGTACCTGGTTCTTGTGATTCTCAAATCCCCCATAATGAAACAGGATTTTAATATGAGAAGCTGTAATCATCTCCTCATGCAGGACTCCTTTTTGACTTATGAGGCACTATGCGATTTGATGAATCATGATCATAAACCTTAAGTGCCTGCTTTGTAACTTCTTGACCAGCACCTAGACCTACTCCCAGAAGTCCTTTGTGTGGTCTGCTCCTTCAACCTTTTTTAAATAGATTTGTAGACCTCTTTGATTCATAGAAAAGAGGAGTGGCCCACATGAAGTGAGTCTCTTGCTACCCACCATGGCAGCGGCGCTAAGATCATTTGCCATTATCAAATTACGGGGGAGAAATGTTGATCTTACTACATTTCAAAAAAAAAAAGAAAAAAATGTTGATCATACTGGAGACGTTCTTTACTTTGTTAATACTGAATGCAAGTCAAGTATGATTCCTGTCATGGATTTGGTTATGGACAGGAGTGTTGCAACCTCGGTCTGGTATCATAGTTTCCAAAGAACTATAGCAAGGTGTCTCTGACGAAGGGGCCTCTAGTACCATTCACATCATTGTAAGATAAAATCAACTAGAAAGAATGCCAATAAAAAATTAAAAAAAACCCTAACCTTGCCGGACACTGATGATTCTTTTTCGTCAAATCATAATCAATTTGTTCTATTTTTATATTGTGTTCACATTTCGTCAAACCCCATAATGCACTACAGTGAAATGTGAACATAATATAAAAATAAAACAAATTGATTATGATTTGACGAAAAAGAATCATCAGTGTTCGACAAGGTTTGGGTTTTTTAAATTTTTTATTGACATTCTTTCTAGTTGATTTTATCTTACAATGATGTGAATGGTAATGGAAGCCCCTTCGTAAGAGACACCTTAGCTATAGTTCTCCGGAAACTATGATACCAGACCGAGTTTGCAACACTCTAGTCCATAACCAAATCCATGGCAGGAAATCATACTTCACTTGCATTCAGTATTAACAAAGTAAAGAACGTCTCCAGTATGATCTAACGTTTTTTTTATTTTTTTTGAAATGTAGTATGATCGACATTTCTCCCCCGTAATTTGATAATGGTAGGCAACGGAGAGAAAATTTCTTTTTGGCATGATGCCTGGGTTGGAGAGTCCTCTCTAGCGAAACAGTACCCTGACCTTTGTAGATGCGCCAGAAACCGTAATGCAATGATTAGAGATTATCTTGACACAAACTCCAACCGTAATCTCTTGTGCCCAGAGATTATCTTGACACAAACTCCAACCGTAACCTCTTGTGCCCAATATTTAGAAGGAATCTATACAAGGTAGAAGAAGCTCACTTTCTAAGTCTCCTCGAGGTCCTTAATGGGATAGACATTGCTGGAGAAGGGCAAGACAGTTGGCGTTGGGGCCCCTCTAGAGACGGTACGTTCTTAGTATCATCCTTCTTTTCCACCCTTTCAGTAGCTCCTACACCTTCTAGAGGCTGGTCTTCTCTCTGGAAGATGAAGGCCCCTCCTAGAGTGCTAGCCTTTACATTTACCTGGCTCGCTTTTAGGAACAAGCTGCTTACAATGGACAATCTTCGTTGACGGAACATGATCATCGTCAATGCTTGCCCTCTTTGCTTAGTTGACGAAGAATCGGTCAATCATTTACTCCACCGCAAGTTGACAAATGCACATTGGTCATCTACTCTTAAGGAGTTCAACTTTAGTTGGGTGCTTCCGCAGTCCTTATCCGAGTTGTTCCATCAGTGGTTTTACCTGATTTCTTCCTCCAAAGGAAAGACCATGTGGCTACTTTCCTTTTTGGCTTGTATCTAGACGATGTGGAAGGAGAGAAATAGAAGATGCTTTGAAGGGATCAATACCTCCCAAGAAATTTTGTGTTGCCCCTTGGGTCTCCCATCTTCCAGATTTTTGGGACTTACCTCTTGATGCAATTATGTACAATTGGAGGGAAGTTTCTTCTCCATGACTGTCATCTCTCCCTCTCCCTTTTTGCTTTGGGAGGCTCCTTAGCCTCTTTGTTTTTTTCTCCTCCTTTGGGTGGTGGTTGTATTTTTGGGGCCTATCCCAGCCGCTTCTCAGTATGGATCTTTTATACTGTAAAGCTTTTGATCAATACAAGTTACCATTTCAAATATATATATTTATATATCTGCCCAATATCATTCATAATTCCCCATTTATACTGGCTGGTACTGCTCTAATCACACCATCAATCAATCCATTCATTGATGAAATGACTTGGCATACCCACTTAATTGACTTTTATGCATTTTTTTAAAATCGTGAAACAGAGTTGTTCGGTTTCTCACCTAGAGTTTAACATGCTATATAAGCAGCTCAGATCCAGTCATTTAAAACTCGAACTCGGCCCCTGACCTGGCAGTAGGGGTGTAAAAAAAAACCGAAAAACCGTATAATCGAACTGAACCGAACCACGATTAATAACCGTGTTTCATGGTTCGGTTATGGTTTTTGGAATCGAAAAACCGCACTAAACGGTTCGATTACGGTTTTTGTCTCGATTCACGGTTATTAACCGAACTAAACTGTTAACTGCGGTTCGGTTTCCCGTGTTCCCAAAACTCACGGTTAACTAAACTGTTTCGCTAATAAGAAAAAAACCTAAGGGCCCTGAATGGATTTTATTTTATTTTATTTTAGTAACATATTATGCCATTCTATAGCTATGGCTTTTTTTTTTTTTTTTTTTTTTTTTCACAGTAATTTTGATTGGTAAATGACAAAATTTTCACAAATTTTTTTAAGTGACAATTAACCGTAACTGAACCGTTAACCGCGGTTCGGTTTTTGACGATTCGGTTACAGTAACGGTTTTTAAAAACCAAAAGCCGTGAAACACAGTTTGGTTAACCGTTTTCCCAAAAACTACGGTTAATCGAACCATTACACCTCTACTTGGCAGGGGTTGGGTTGGGTCAAGTAGGCTCCTTTTTTCTTTTTTTTGGCGGGGGCGGGCTCGGGGGGTTGGGGGGGTGGTGGGGGGCGGTTTGGTTGGGGTTGGGGTTGGTTTATTATTGGGATTGGGGACTTGGAGATGGTGAATTTTGTGAATACATGTTTATCTACAAGTAGTATATGAGCACACAACATTGGGACAGTATTCTCCTACGCATGGTTCACATGAGAACCATGCATAAGCAGCTGTTGCAGGTGAATTTCATGAGTGGGCCCCACTCTGGGATGGGCCGTATGCATAGTTCTCATGCAAACCGTGTGCAGGAGATGGTTTTCCCACAACATTGTCCGGCTTAGAAATAGAACCTGACACTATCATGATATAAATTGATTCATGGATTTGACTCTCTCTCTCTCTCTCTCTCTCTCTCTCTCTCTCTCTCTCCATAGAAGTTCCCTTAAAAAGAGCAGATAAACACAATATTCCAGTAAATGTAAATTTATGTCTAGAGAAATTGCACAAACAATTCTGACTGTTGTTTGAACTTGAAGAGTCTGAGCATTAAACACAATCCATCACCCATTTGGAGGAATTTTTCTGACAGTGCTTGTGGGTGTGAGTGTAAACAATGATACCTGAAGTTGGGCTGACTGGATTTGCTTGTGGTTGGACTGTTGCAGGAGGTACTACTTCAGCTTATTTCTGGAGTTTTCTGATATCACAATGCCTTTGGTTAGAGCTGTTGTTGCTAAGGTCAGCAGTGCTGTCTCTTTCTTTCTGGTCTGCTTGATTGGGAGGTCATTGGGACTTATCTACACTGGCATAAGACAGGCGTTGGGGTGGGGGAAATGAGAAACGTACTTATTTTTATTTTTACATTTGTCTCATTCATTGGCCATAGATAATGTGAAATGGCAGCTGAGGAACATCTTAGAGGTCTTGTCTTTTGCCTTCAATTTTGAACTTTGAAAAAAGAATGCATATCCTCTCCGTGATGTGTGCCAAGATTTTGGGGGCACACAATCATTCTAGTTAATAATATTAATTGTCCTAGTGTTAGGGCGTAATGTCTGTGGCTAAAAGACAAGATTACTCCTATCATTTCCATGACCTGCTTATCACATGTATGATTCTTGTTTCTGATATTCAGCTTTTAGTTTAAAATTGGATTAAGTTGCGCTTTGCTGGAGATTGGAAGGACCCACTCAAAGTTGGCATGCAATATGCATGCGTGAGAGTTAGTTTTCTCTTCATTTGTATGGTATGGGGTTGAAACCCTTCTGGTGGTGCACCCCTTAGAAAACTACACATGACCGAGTGGGTGTTGAATGTCAAATGGCACTTTATTATTGGTATTTTTTCTCAATATATATATATATATATATAATATATATATATGTGTGTGTGTGTGTGTGTGTGTCTCTGTGTGTGTGAAATTTGCACAGGATGCATTCTTCTAAACCTTACAATTTTTGAAGGTTAAGAAGAATGCTTGTGAACGACATATCTCGAAGTTGGTTGGCTATAGGGTTTTATAACCTTGTTGTAGTGATAACCTTACCGATAAATTAGCAATCCTGCTTTCTAGTGAAGTAACTAAGTACTGTAGATTGACTTGTAATTTGGTGTAGTATGTTAGTGAGTTGATGTGCGGATTGGATTCCCCTGCCTAAACCATATTTTTCTGTACGAGTATGTATCTTGCCTGTGGGTCCGTTTAGAGGAGAAAAGGTGAGGAAATCTGTCCTCAGTTCAAATTTGTAGAATGGATAGAAACCTTTTTGCTGTTTGCAGTTTTCACTTGTTTCCTCCGCATGCAAATGATTTGTCATTGAAGTTGAAAAAAAAAGTTTGAATTATTGGCCCTATCGGCCACCTCCATTTTCTCACATCCAAATAGGTCCATTCTCATGTGTTCGTGTGCTTGTCCCATGTGCTTCCAGAACTGGGTTGAATTGGTGAGATATACTAAAGCTATAGCAGAATTTCTGTCATGCATTTTTCTGTTCATTCGTGGGCTTGTCTGATGGAGATGGGAAACATTGATTGGGAAAATGACAGCCACAAGGTTTGATACTTCTAAATGACCAACAGCAGAATCTCATTCTACAAGATGATCCCATCATCTATCCTTGTGCCCTGTCAGCTGTACATCGATAATCTACTTTACTGGGAAACTCCTCCTGCCCTATCCTATTATACACGAGCCAGAGCCATTCATGGTGCCCTCAATTTTCCAAAATGTTTGTTTTCCAGTTTGAAACAGCATCTTTTCCTCACCATAATTAAGTATTAGAAATCGCAATTCTAAGGCATCAGGATCTTTGGGTTATAAATCAAATAGCCAAAGTGACAGCATGGGTGGAGAAAATTAACGGATACGATCAGGTTCGCTATATCAATTAATAGATAGCTCTTTCGAACAAAAAGCGAAAAGCCCTTTGCTTTGCTATTCTGAAACATAGAATTTGATTTTTATTGCTATTTTATTTGATGTTTTATCCATGACAAGGTATTTGGCATGCATAAAGAGTTTTAAATAGCCATGTTATCTATTTGTTTTCATGTAATTGAACTCATAGGAATTCTAAGACTTGTATTTCCATAAATAGTTGAAAATGATGAATCAAAGGTGAATATCCCAAAATGACCATCAAATATCATTCCCTTTAATTAAAATTAAATCAAAGGGAGGAAGAAGAATGAATATGGAGCTATCACCTTAGCAATTCAATATCTAAGAAAGTCGGGGTCCATCGATGTCGTTACCTTATATACTTCAACCCTCACCTCTTTAGTAACTGGGAAGTTGAATTGGCTAAGAATTCTTGCTTTTTTTTATTTTTTTATTTTTTATTTTATTTTATTTTATTTTATTTTATTTTATGTGCACTGGGGATTAGACTCACTCCAACTCACGTACCTTTGTCCCTTGCCAACTGAGCTACGACTTATTGAGGTGATGGCTGTTTTTTTTTTTTTTTTTTTTTTCTATTGAAGGAGAGATTATTTGATGGCAATTGATGGATTTTAACCTTTATTTCATCAATTTTAAGCACTTTTAGACATACATTTCTTAGGATTCTTAAGAATTTAATTTCGTGAAACAAATAGGCCCTAGGATCTAGAAATTTACAAATCTAGTATTTTAAAATAAATTCCAGCAAATACGCAGTATTAAGAGAGGAATATTGTTTCCGCTTCAGGATTTATTTGTGCAACGAGAGGATTTCGTACTTCGCACTCTTTGGTTTTTTATTCCCATGGAAAAGAGAAATCTTGCATTCCTACCCAACATATAGAAAACCATAATCTTCTCATAAATGAAAATCAATTCATTCTTTTTTATACTTTTTCAAAAGGAAAATGTGCTCCACCAAACAACAGAACAGTTGTTGCACAGAAAAAAAAAGAAAAAAAGATCATCTCTATCACAAAATCCTGTCATTGCACAAATGCATCCTAAAACTATAATTCTATCTCGAGTGAAATTTAGTTATGTAAAATGCATGTCATTTTATTTGTAATAAATCACCAAAGGACCTTTGGAGAGGTCGAAGTTGGAACTGGCAATGTTATGCGGCGGAAATGATGATTTCTAGGGGAAAAAAAATACTAAAATAGTTGACAAGAAATCACCAAAATTTTTTAACTCACTGATGGTCAAAGATATTCCTTAATTTTAGGAGTAGAAGGTTACTTAACTCTGTAATGAGATTAAGTGGACTGTAATATGTGTAAACATTAAAAGAAGAGTCAACCTGTGCTAGTTTTTGTTTTCTCTATCTGGGGGTGATGTTTCCCAATTTCTAGCGATGATTACGGTGCTTGAACAGGAACATGTCTTTATCAGCTATTAAGGTTTTGCATACATCCTTATCTGTTCAAGAATGAATTCAATTTTCTTCTAATATTTTATTAACACCAAATTGTATGAAACAAGATTGTTTCTTTAGTGTAAAAATAGGATTTAAAATAATTTTCAACATAAACTTTATGTTGATGGCACCAAGTAATATGTTAATTGTTTGAACCAATTTCTACTCAGATGAAATGCTGTGGATGCTTTTTCAAAATTTATTTTCTTTACCCATCTTCTGGATGTGTTAGACAAAGATCCCAGTTGAGTAGGCAAAAGAGTCTTGCCAAAAGGAAAAGATCACTATTTTAACTATTGCAAAAGCAGGTAGGCAAATAGGCATTTCATGTGCTAGCTGGATGTCTTCTCAAAACTGATGAAGATACCACCCTATGGTAGCTTTGCTTTCTAGCACTGAATAAGCATAAAATAACCCTTTGATGTCATTTCCCTTTGTCAACAATAACATTTTCTTTTCTTTTTATGCTAGCCCTTCTGCCTTTTTCTTGCACATTTGACTAATCATATAACTTTTAGGTGCAAGAATTTTACTTATTTGACTGTATCAAACAATGGAGGCTCTAATAATCTTTCCCATGTGAGTAAATAGTGTTATTGTCAGCTGATAATCATTTGTCCTTGTTGAATCATGAAAGTACTTACCAGTTTTGGATACAAACTAACAACAATTGCAGATTTCTTATTATTTTAGACGTAACCATGATTGAATGGCTTACAGCTATATAGTCATGTTTAATTTGTGCATTACAGTACCCTGCTTTGCTTAATCTCAGCTGCATCTGGCTGGAGGTATTTTGTCAAAATTAGACAATTTCAGCATGTTACTTTTGGCAGTTTGATTTGATGTATGATTAAGGATAGCTTTAGAATTCTATTAGTCTAGGATTGTGTTTGGCTCTTCCTCTTTTGGAGTGGAGAAAAGTTATTTTTCTAGTTTTCATGCCTTATGTTCGTAGGAATACTGAAACCTGAAAAGAACTTTCTCTGATTCCAGAATGGCAACAAGTCATTGAAGGCATGATTTTTCCTTTCTTAGTGGAACAAGTATAAAAGAACAAAAAGACTTTCCATGGCATTACAAGAAATAGCTAACTAAGGCACATATTCTTGTGCATTGTCCACACATTTAGGTGGGTTTTCTTGACTTTCCACAGAAAGTTCCATGAAGTGGGGTGAGAATAAGAAAAGAACAGAAATGCTTAATCAACGGCCTCCACTCCTTGGAACCTAGAGTATGATTTTCCTTAAAGAAAGGGCAAAGTACCGAACTTTTATTCAATGGGAGATAAAATAGTGCTTAACTTTAATTTAATGGAAGATCAGATAAAGAACTGAAATGTATTCGGATAAACTCAAACTCAAACCCTGACTTGAATGAAACCTGAATATACTCATCCCGAATTATAAATTATTTACCTCAGTGCAATGCTGATTGGGTTAGGTATAGTCAGGTTGGCTAGGAAATCAGAGATTTTTTCTCTTCTTAGTTTTGCTGTTTTAAAGGCCTAAAGGGTATAATTTTTTTTAAATGTATACGCTTTGTATATAGTAGTTTATGTATTATGTACTATACACCACATGCATATACATATGTTTCTATGTAAGGAGCCAAGGAGGTTAACTGGGTTGAATTTGGGTACCAGAAGCCTAAACCCGTATCCAACCCGAATTTTATGTGGGTTTTAAAGTTTAGGCCTAAGCCCAACCTGAACCTAAATAAACCCAACTTAAATTTCAGTTTTGGTCGGTATAGCCCAAGAAAAACTGCTCATTTACCCCAACAATCAAGGCTTTAGATCAGATGAATAGAAATGCAAGGTTAAATTAGTTTTTGCTAGACAGCTAATATACAGTCACCTTTTGTGGATAGTGAGTTCTACAAAGTCTCAATGATGCAACTTGTCAAGTTTTTATAAAGAAGCAATTCAAGATATACTGCTACCTCAAGTGGATAGTGCTAAGTAATCACACCTCTCCTCTTCATAAGACCCTGGCCATCCAACCCATTTTGATATGGCATTTGCTGTTGCAATTAAATCACTTGGCATTGCCTTTATGGTAGAAAATTATAAGAGAAGTATAGAGTTATATTTCCTTGTGGCAAATTGTATGTAATGTGACATGGTATGGAGGTTGTATGGGAAATTGTGAACTTTCCTCTGCTTGAGATCATGTAAGGGTCCAGAGAAAAGGAGATATCTTCTAATCTGTAAAGGGTATTGTGATGGATTGAAACCAGAGTAGATGCATTCTCATTGGCAGTGGGTCCTGTCCTTTTCATCTGTGGTATAACTGGCCATTTGCCCAGCTGTTTGGTGCCCATAACCACTACTTTTTCTCTCACATAGTAATCATCTTGTCATGGTCCTTGACAAATGCACCAGGTTGTTGAGCTGTCCAATATTTGTGCATGTGGGCCTCTCCTATATCAATGATCCAGACCACTGACATGATGGGCCAATGGAAGTGTGGATAGGGGTAGAACCCAAAGACCTATAGAGTAGAATATCTTAACCATGCAATAATGTTGCACGAGAGTAGAATGGGCGCAGACTGCAGAGAAAAGACTACAAGAAGGTGACGGGGGGAAAGGCTGAGAAAACAACAGATGATGATGTTATGACAGGAGAGATCTTTATCCCATCCCTCATCCACTATGAAGAGGCTTTAAATGTATTGTGTGATTTTCAGAATTTAGATTTTTCTTAAAATCTGTTTGTTTGCATGAAATTGAAATTTTAGGAACTCATAATAAAATGGGTTGTAACGAAGGATATTAAATAGGCAAGGGGTGAATGATAAATGGTAGAAACTAAAACGACTTTTCTAGGAAGATTCATTTTTCATCTCCCCTTAATTACTTTTCCATAAAAACAACGATATTTGATGAGTTGTTACTCTAATCTTAATACATTTAGGAACACATTATGAAATAAGCAAACCCCAAGGATAGATGGATGATATCCACATTTTTAGATACATGCAACACAGTGTGCTAAAGAAACAATACTTTTTAGCTAATACTTTTATGCGCAGTTCTAAATTTTTAGCTTAGTTGGAGTTTACAAGTGTTCATCACTTGAGTAAAACTCTTCCAACTGATGCCCAATTATTGAAATAAAGGTCATTGTACAAGTGGGCCAGAGTGAATATGCATTTCCAAATAACCACCCAGCCAAACATCTTGATTGAAGTATGAGTAACCAAAAGGGGGTAAAAGCCCAAAACCCCCACAAAATAAATACAATATAAGTGAAGCAAATGAGGAAGGGGAGTGGGGTCCATGTCTTTCCATCTAGGGGACAACGGCAGTAATGAGAACAAGGTACTTTGATTTCTATGTTTTTCCAAAGGCCATTATTTCCTACTCAGGGCCTTCCAAGTCAAACTGAAGAGGTTTCTTTTGAAACCAGCCAAGAAAGAAAAAGCCACCACATTCCACATGCCCCATCCCATTCCCATTCTCCTTTTCTGCTCCTACAAACATTTACCCGGCTCTCTCGCATGTTTGACTATGTTAAATGGGAATACCATTGTGGGTTGCCTAATTTCTCCTCTTTTCAATGCAAATTAACCAAACTGCCTATCTGTGGCTCCTTCCATTGTTTGGCACTTTTCACTAAAAATGGGGGGTTCTCTTGATCTTAAACTAGTAGGGTAGTGGTGTAAGAGGCTCCGACCCATTTTATTTATAGGGCCCATCTGTTTTAGGGAATTGAATTCATATGAATTCTTAGAAATGTACTTTTTGAAAGCGGTTAAATTGATGAAACGAAGGTGATGATCAATATATAACCATAATGGGAGATGAAAAATGAATACTCAGTGATCACCTGCTAAATCAAGTCTAGGAAAGTCGTGGACATCTAGGGCCCGTTTGGATGTCTATAAAATAAAATATTTACAGATTTAAATATTGCAAGAATAAAATAGTATAGAATACAATAATGCAATATTATAACAGTATAATATTTTTACTGTTTGGCAAATTTTGAAGAATATTACAGATTTTAAATTGAGCAGTTTGGAAGATGTTATGATTAAAGTAAATTACATTATAAGAATATTTTTTTATTAAATATTTTAATTTATATGTAATTTATCACATCTAGATAAAAAAGTAATGTGGTAAAGTAAAGTTTAACTTTCATGTTTTTTACCATAAGTTACTTTTCTTTTATCACATAAAACCATGATAAAGTATAGTAAAGTAAAGTCAATAATAAAATAACTACTTTATAACTCTCTCTCTCTCCCAGTTTACTTTACCACATACTTCATCTGACCTTACTTTACCTCACCTTTAACCATGATATGACATCAATCTTTATTTTACTTTACCACAACCGTAAACAAGCCATTTTTTATTTACCATATAAAACTACGATAAAATATGATAGAGTAAAGTAAAGAAAAGAAACTACTTTACCATTCCTTCCCACTTTACTTCACCATGTATTTTATCTCACCTTTACTTTACCACACTTTTACCGTCCTGTGAGATGTACTTTTACTTTACTTGCCATATATGTAATCATACACATTATAATGGATTTGGTGAACTAAAATCTTTACTTTACTCTATCACTTTGTAATAGTTATTTTTAAAGATTCTTATCTTGTAGAAAGTTTTCTACAGGGGGGAGCTGTAGGAGAGAATATTGAGCTTTTTGAAAGAAAAGAATCTTTTCTTCAAATTTTTCTTGAGTTACCAAACGCACAAGATTTTCTTCTTTAAAAAATGAAAGATTATATTCTATAAAATATTATTTTCTTGTGTTTTCTTGTGCATCCAAACAGGCCCCTATTGTCTAAATCTATATGTTCAACTTATATAGTTCACCTTTCACCACCTTAATCATCCTATTGAAACCCATTTACCATGAATACATAGAATTTCAATTTTGTGCGATCAAACAGGCCCTTAGCAAATTGCTAGGTTGGTTTGAATTGAATTTGCCTAACAATCTGCACACAGCAGTAGCAGTCAAGGGCTCGCCCACAGGTTTTTTTTCTTGGTAAAACACCCATAGGTTTAAAAAGGGTCATATCCACAACTTAGTAGGCTGGCCTAATCATATAGTATTCCTGCACATGATTGTAAAAAAAGTCCTTTTGCAGAATAGTTTTGGTTGTGACTCTTAAAAGGAAAATTTTTGAAGTAAACCCATCGAAAGCACATTTAAACTGTGTTTGATTAAATATTAAGATTTTATTTACATCTAAAACACTTAAAACCCATCAATAAGAAATTATTTTCATTTTAAAGCATTCTTCTCTAACAGACAGATAAAATGGACAACATTACAGACTGACTATCAAGTAGGAGTTTCAGCTCTTAATTACAATTGTGAAACCTAGAACCATGGACCATGGACCATGGCTTAGTCTTTCTTTGGCAACTTCAGGCTCAATAACTGAAAAAGAACGGTTCCTGAGTCAAAGCATGAATTAGGCAAAAAACTTCAGACATTACATGGTCACTATCATTATAAGACGAAGTGAATTACAACTTCCATGTCCCACCAAAAAAAAAAAAGAAGGGAAAATTTACAACTTCCATGTCTTCTTTTTTACATTTTAGCTTTATTTATTAAAAAATAAATCTAAGGTGGAGAAATAAAAATCAAGGCCTCAAAAACATAGAATCCTTGATGCCGTTTAGTTACTTGTTTATGATATAATTATGCTTTGTATTGAAAGGCTCAGCCAGAGGGTTCCTTACAGATGTAGACCAATGGCGATTTCTGATCCAGAGGATGAAGACCTAGGTTCAGGACTGTGTATTCTTTTGTAACTTAATTATAAGTGAAAACCATTGGATTTTCCACATGGTGGCAGTAAAGGATTTTTAATCCTACTTAAATAAACTTAAATATAATAACTAGAGAACTCATTGCTAACAACTATAAGACTTGAGTATAAAGGGATAGCCTAGTGGTTGGGAGTCTCATTCTTACCGAACTGCCCAGAGTTCGACCTTGGGACTGCATGTGCAGTGTTGAAGATTATCAGTTTGTTAGGATTTTAGGGAAATTAGTAGGTTATCCTTATCCTTTGGATATGGTTGGTTAGTATTTTCTTATAAATGTAATCTTTTCTATTAATGATTCTTACGGTGATTTTATGGAAATTATTTGAAAGTCTTTATGGTATTCCAGCGATAATCTTGCGATCAAGTTGGGTACGATTCTGCTTTCGCAATTATTATCATCAATTTCTTTTATTTTAATAAAGAAAATAAGCATCTTCTTCCATGTAACCATCAACTCAAGCCTTACGATCTTCTCACTCAGTTTGCACGATCAAAACTTCTGAAAGAGATTATGTCAGATTTGATCTAGTGGACCACCGGCACCACAGACTGTGGACCACCGGCACCACAGACTCAACGAGAGCGGGTTGCGATAGTGACGGTGATCCCCAAGAAGAAGATATGATCGTTTTTGCAAAATATTTAGAATTTATATTTTATTTTGAGATCAAGGTTTCTATTTTTAATGTGAACAATCACATATCCTTTCCATGAAAAGATCATGTGATTGAGGGGGAATGTTAAATATTAGTATCTTAGATAACGATTAGTTTGGTTGTTAGACATTTTAGGTAGTTTGAATTTTAAATAATTGTTGAATAGAGTTGCTCTTCACTGTATAAATTGAGATCAATTCTTAATTGAATGTTACGGTGAAATTATGGGAAGAAAGTAATTCTCAAAACTCTTTATAGTATCAGACCTTGGGCCCGGTGATAATCTTGCAATCAAGTCAGGTATGATCCTGCTCCTTCTGTGATTATCACAATTGATTTTTTCTATTTCAATACAAAAATGATCATCTTCTCCTACCCACCCATTCATCTAAGCCCTACGATCAATTGAAACTTCTGGAAGATATCACGACAGATCTGATCCAGTGGGCCACTGGCAACGACAGACTAAAAAAGGAGCGGGTTGCGATAGTGTGATGGATTCTCAGACAGACGGTGGTCACCAAGAAGACATTAATATCGTTTCTATTAAAATATTTTATCATCTATTTTTTAGAGATTAAAGGGTTATTATTTTTCATGTTTACAATCACAAATACTTTCTTTTTCTTTGAAAGTACCATGTGATTGAGGGGGAATGTTGAAGATTATCAGTTTGTTTGGATTTTAGGGATATTAGTAGGTTATCTTTATCCTTTGGATATGGTTAGTTAGTATTTTCTTATGAATGTAATCTTTTCTATCAATGAATCTTACATGATTTTATGGAAATTATTTGAAAGTCTTTATGCAGGAAGTCCTTTTCCCTTAGTGTGTAGGTAGTCTTTTCTCAATTAAGCTTCTTGTGTTGGGATTCACTTAGTCGTTTATTGGGTCCCTCAAGGGTCCAGCCACCTTGGCTGGTTGAGGAATAAAACCTCTAAAACTTGAAGTGTTTAACATGAAGCATGAAATTAATGGTATTATTAAGCCCCCTATAACAAATATAAAAACAAGGCTTTTCAAATATACCTTGGGCCAGGTTGGCAACTCTACTAATAGAGTCAAGTGAAATAAAGTTTATGTTGAAGAAAGAATAAAATATAAGTGGGTTATAATTGTATTTTATTTTTAGTTGTTTGTTATGGAATCATTTTGACTTTTTGTATGGGAAAGTAGAGTTTTTTTTTTTTTTTTTTTTTTTTTTTTTTTTTTTTTTTTTTTTTTTTGTATTTTAGTGGATAAAGGTAGTTGCTTTTTTATTTTTTTTGAAAAAGATGGAGAGAGTTTTGAATTAAAGTGCTTCTAATTTGACGTCTTGTCTAAAAAATGGATGCTTTACTTAACTTTTACTATATTAGTAAAAAGATGGAGAGAGTTTTGAATTAAAGTGCTTTTGATTTGACGTCTTGTCTAAAAAATGGAGACTTTACTTAACTTTTACTATATTAATAAAGTACCAAACTAGCCCTAAAGTAGATGTTGCTCATCTCATGTGAACTGTTCAAAGTCAAACCACTTGACTCTTCCTTATTAAAAGAGGGTGCCCTTGAAATTCTCATTGATGCAGCAGGGGTACCTTGGTAACTATAAATACCCAAAACCCTATGTCCTTTTTGCAATTCACATACTATATACGCCACCATGCTTTTATGTCTAGTTTTTTTCTCTCTAAACAGATGTAGTTAAAATCCAAAGCTCTCTTTGCTTTGCTGGTTGAAGCTTCTCACATAGGTCTGGTGCAGTTGGTTCATGGATACTGATCCCTTGTGGGTTCACTGGGGGTGGTTTCTAGGTCTTGAATTCGAACCCTGCATGGCTCCTGTCCAAGAGAGAACCGCGAAAACTCGGGTCTTTTGCTTGTGGATCCTCTTGTTGCTTCTCATGGCCAATCCAACTGATCAACTGAAGATCACCATGGGCTCTTTTTCTACTAGAAGGCTTCTTTCTCCTTCATCTCAATCCATGAAATTGCATCCAAATACGAATACCACAAGCCAATTTGAAGCAAGCGCGCACGAAGTCCCTAGTGGACCAAACCCCATCTCAAACTAGCATCACATCTTCATCACCTTCTCTTTATCATTGGTAATGTCCTGTCATCATCCCATAGTATTTGCAGTTATTATCATATTCATCAAAGCTACCTTGATATACTTCTTCTTCGTCTTTTTTAATAGATGTATAGCAAAAGAAACCTTATTTCAAGCTCGGAGGGATTGGTGATATTTGTAAGAGTTGTGATTGCAGTATGAAGAGGCCCATGAGAAGAAAAATATAATGTAGAAAGAACCCTTTGTTGTTAAATGTTAGTAGGTTTTGTTTTTGTTGATTATGATTTTCTTTTATTCATGAGGGGATATTGTTGAGAAAGATTATATGATCAGCTATTGTTAGATTGTTTGGTTTATTTTTTTATACCATGAGTTAGGCTTGTATTAATTCATCGGCTTCAAATTTTCAAGTAGTGTGGGTATATGTTAGACATTTGAACCAGAGTTGGTAGTGCCAGATCTATGACCATGACCTTTTGTTTTGGCTTTCAGATTATTTGACTTTTGCCACAAGCAGTTACAGATGCCAGGATGGAAACGTGTGACACATCCAAGCCGTGTAACTGCTGGGCCTCACCTTCTTCATGAATTTGGTCATGTTGAATTGGAATCATTATGGGTTTTTTTATTTGTTTAGTCTGATTTGTCCATCTCAAGATTGGATGCACCCATTTCCAATCAGAGCCACCAACATCTGGGGTCCACATTTTGGCAATGGACGGTCTCCATATATAGATGGCTGGACCCATCTGACCTCAAAATAATTCAAGGGGCCTGAGACTCTGAAACCATGGATTCTCGTTTTTTTATATCTTTCCTTCTTCTTGGAAGTTCGAACAGTTCTATTTGGCACCTGAGATTAACAAAGAATATGACATGTGTAACGATATCACAAGATTTGCCGATGATGTTGGCTAACCAAACAGAAAAATAAAAATTCGAAACTACTTTGAGACGGGTTGCATGATTATAAATGTTTGTGAAGTGGTGTCCACCGTGCAGTTTTGTTGCCCCTTAAAAGTGGGCCCAATTCAAACCATCAGGCTCCTGTCGGCTTAATGAAGTTTCTTTTTTCATTTTTTTCTTCTTAATGCTAGGTGCAGTTGTTATCTTAATCATTTGTCATTACAGGCAAGATATTAGGGAAATGTGGCCGGTCAGAAAGGAAGACAAAGAGGCCCACATTTAATGTCGAGCGATTTTGGTAGGAGAGTCCATGGATCCAGCCAGTCGAAACGCGGTCCATATTGGGCAGGATTCGGTGTCCAGTTTTAAGGCTTGTGGGCTGGATATTAGCCAAACAGGCCAACCCCACACCAGTGTATGATTGAAGACCCAGCTCGGCCTGATATATTGAGCAGTTTTGTGCTAAGGGCTCTTACTTTCAGGCCTGTAGGTATTAGGCTAGCTAAATGGGCTCGGCTTGAATGAACTTTGCAATGGACCTGGCCATAAACACCCCAACTAATTGATGAAGTTATGCCCAAGCTCGGGCATAACAGGCCTGACCTGTACTTCTTTCGGCCAAAATGGGAGGAGAGTAATAAAGAAAAAACTTTCATTAATTAACTTTTATATAATAGTAATGAAAAGTCTTAGACCAATGTGATGAAATCCGTTCCGTGGTCTCCTCCTCCTATTGGGGTCTTGAAATTTAATGTGGATGGAGCGTCTAGGGGCAAGCTTAGGCCGACAGGTATTGGTGGAGTGCTTCGCAATTTTAAGGGCGAGGTCTTAATTATGTTCTTTAAGCACATTGGAATTTGTGACTCGAACGAAGTGGAAGTGTTGGCTATTTTGGAGGCTTTCCTTTTGTTTCCAAGGGATTGTTTTGAGGCTCTCATTGTTGAAAGCGATTCTTCTAATGCGGTTGCTTGGGTGTCTAATAGGAAGACCTTCCCCTGAAAATTTCAATTTCATTTTAATGAAATTAAGGAGCTTTCTTCTTCTCTTAATGTGGAGTTCTATCGTGAGGTTAGATTGGCTAATTCAATGGCTGATTTTTTAGCTAAGAAGGGGGTTGATAGGTTGTCTCCTTGGGTCAGTATGGTTTTGTAAGAGTTCTGGATGGGTTCAATTCTCTTGTTCCCTCTTGTTTCTCTTCCCTTGCTTTTCTTTATTTTTTGTTTGTCTCCTTTTTCTTCTCCAGCTTTCCTTTGTATTTTGTTTGTCTCCTTTTAATGAATATTCTTGTTACTAATAAAAAAAGAAAAAGAAAAAAAAATGATTCCGAGCACTTGCATTTAGAAATTTGAATTTACTTCCCACAGCATTTCATTTGGGGTAAGGAAAAACAAATAGCTTCCTGTAAAGTGACTCCTATCAATGACAATGGACTGACTACAGTTTCTGTTGAAATGAAAGGAAAAGGATTTCAAAGCAGATGCTGGATTCTTGGAAAAAGAATAGGCGAGTGGAAGAAAATCGAAATGTGCCCTCCAGCCAGTAGAATCGAATCAAACAAACTTCTAGAAATAAATCTGACATGCTCGGCAGCAAAGTTTGATTTCGCTGAATTGCAGCCACCTCAGTTCCATTGTTGTCTTCCTTCTAATTTTTAACACAATATTTATCCAATGCAGAGAATTCTTTGATAGTGACAAAATAAAAAAGAAAAAAACGTATCCGATTTTTCAAGATTTCTTTTATTGTTATTTGGTGCAATGATTCTCCATGCAGAAATAGGAGGAGAAGTAAACTGATTTCCTCACTTTGTAGAAAATCATTATCATGTGAAGTGGGGAGCAAGGAATCACTTTTCCGGGTCACTATAGAAAAGGAATCCATAGAGCAATAAAAAAATAATAAAATACTCTTACATTCAAAATCACGGCCTTTTTTTTTTTTTTTCTACTACTGCTTTTTTTTTTTTTTTTGTGTATATTCTTTATATACATTTTATTTAGAATTTAATCATATATCTTTATTTTTTTTCCTTATTTTCTGTTTGCATTTTACTGTCGCTATCTCTTTAATTAGATATTTTTATATATTTGTGTTTTTTATTTCACACCCCAGGTTCACTCATTTCTTACATTTAAAAAAAATTAAAATAAGTAAACAAAAAAACTTTATCTCTTTCTTTTTTCGTTCACTCAAAACTAAATATATAAGTACTTTATTTTCTATTACTTTGAATCCTAGAATTTGTTTTTTACTTTTCCAATCAATTACTTTACATATAAAACGACTCATCTGCATTCAGGATTAAGAAGATCCAAAGAAGGCCCAAAGAATAGACAAAATGCATTTTACTTTTTTGATGACCCACTTAACCTAGGAATTGACGGTGTGCTGAGTTAGCCATCTTGAGCCACACGGTGGATGAGGCAGTGGGCAAGACCAAATACAAAAGAGGTGCTAACCCTATGACCAAGAACTGCTTAGCCAATGTCAAGATGGATTCTCAATGATCTAGATTCATCATGGGTAGCTAAATTCCTCTAGTCTCTATTTTATTTAAGACCTTCTTTACCGTTACAAAACCTGGAAAGCAGAGGCATTGGTTTAATGATCCAAACACTCACATACAATGGGGGTTCCCAGTGGATGAAGGGCTTCCCATATCAAAGATTATAGTTCATCTTTACCCTCTCATATGGGAGAGATTGAAAGTGAATCCTTCGAGATTAATGGTCTAGGTGCATGTTTGGCAGGTTTAATTTTTTCCTCTATTTCTCTATTTCTCTCAAATGGAGAGAGGTTTGAAAAAATAGAATGTTTGGCATCACCTTTCAGCCTCTACCCATTTTAGAGATGTAGAGGCAATGCCTCTACTTTCCACAGCCCCCTTGATGAGTTAGTTGGAAATAGAAGGAAAAAAGAAGAGGCAGAGCTACAGTGTTTTGTGCATAATCATGCCCACTCCGGTTTTTTTTTTTTTTTTTTTCAAATTCTCTCCACATCTGAGATGGCCAATCAAGATCCAAACTGTCGAAAATGTCTGCAAGGTCAAACACGGCCATGTATCCAAATTTCAACCGTTGAATTACCACCAATATCGAGATATGTACCAAAAACCGTGAGCCATTGGATATAATTTGTTTTGATCTGTGAGCCTCAAACACAAGATCAAAACCGTTGGATATATTTGGGAGGCTGAAAATGGCTATGCAGTCAATTTTGATCACATAATACCTGTGAATCTCGAGATATGTGCAAAACAAAAATAACCATTGATGTATTATGCTCAATATTGCATTAAGGAACATGTCTCTCCCTCTTCCTTCTAACTCTGGCTCTTGAGCTGGCAGACAAAGAAAAACGTTTAGACTCTCGTTTTCAAGCTAGGATTATATTGAAGAACGCATTTGATGCCAAGGATTCTGTTCTGAAAGAACAGCTCATCCAGCAATGGGCTGCAATTGATCTCACCGTAAAAAATGGGATGAAGAATTTGCTGTTAAAGACACTGAAGTCAGGTGTGCGTGAAGCATGGCACACTTCTTCGCAGGTGATTGTTGAGATAGCCTCAATTGAGATCCCAATGAATGGATGGCCTGACCTCATTGATCACTTTCTTAAAAATATCACTATGGTGGAGAATCCTGCTTCTTTGAAGCAGGCTATGATAGATACACTTGCGTATGTGTGTCAGAAAGTTTTCCCGCAGAACCTTGAAGCAGACCAACGAGTTCCATCGACGACACTTGTGATCTCTGCCTTGCGGCAACCAGAGCATTATGCAATGCCCTTGATTGTTCTCTAATTAATTTTAATGATGAGACCAAACGAAATCGTATTATTAAGGCTCTTTTAAAGACATCAGCGTTAAAGGAAGCTGAGATCAAGCATGCCGCATTTGAGTCCCTTCTCTCCATTTCATCTACATGCTATGAGGTGCTTGAACCTTACATGCAGGCTATATTCGATCTCACAATAAATGCAGTGAAGTGTGATGAAGAGGTTGTTGCCCTTAGAGCAATCGATATCTGGAGCTCTATTTGTGATGGAGAGATTGAAATGCTAGAATAGTATGGAAACAGCCACGGTTCTCCCCCGCACTTGGAATTTATAGTGAAGTCCCTGCCATCTGTGTAAGATCTAATATGGTTTGCAATACAAATCAAACCTATGGATCTTGATTTATGCATTAACAATGGATAATCTAAAATAATAAAAGCGTACCTTGCACCATGATCTTAATGATGAACGGATCTCCTTTCTTCAAGTAGGGTTTTCTCCTATCTCCCTTATCACCCACTCCAATATGCCTATAGTTGATGGGTACTTTTCAGATCTCGTAGGTTAAGAGAGAGGACTGGAAAACCCTATATATAGATAAGCCCTAGAGAGATTTCTTCCCATCAAAGAAATCTAATAAATATAAGTTTCCTTAATTCCCTCAAATTAGTTAACAAGAGTCCTATTTGACTGGGCTTACTAAAATTGAATCCAAGATATACTTAGTAAAAACAAAAACTAAAAAGGAGAAAGTAACTTAAATTAGTTGCTCAAACTGTGGGTTCCAATAGTGTAGTACATGTAGTCATGAGGACCACTCATGTCTAACAATCTATTGTTCTGGTACTTCTTGAAAGAATGCTCAAACACGAAGATGAGGACCAAGATGATGATGTTCCAAATGTGTTTATGGCTGGAGGGGCTTGTCTTGGGCTTGTTTCTAAAACTGTTGGTGATGAAATAGTTCCATTTGTAATGCACATCATAGAGTAAAATTTAGTAAAAGCTGATTGGCATGTAGATTCTCAAAGGGCCTTCGATAGAAACCCTGGCACCGTTGGTTCAAAGGATTATCAACTTCCTTTACTTGCGGGAATGAAGGATGAGAAAGTACTAAAGATGTCTCATTAGTAGGGCTGTCAATCCAGCCCTTTCATGAGGGGGCCCAGCTCGGCTCGGCCCGCAAAAGCCCTCAAAGCAAAGGCTTCGTTTTTTTATCTTAAAGCCCGAGGGTGGGGTATGGCCTTATTTTGAAAAGCCCGCAATCTTGAGTGCCGAGCTAGGGCTTGACTCATCCAGCCCGAGGGGGTCCGGCCCGGCCCTCAGTTTATTAAATACGTAAATTTTTTAATAGTTTTTATGAAGTTACTTTAAAAATTTTAAGAAGTGAGTACCCATCTATTCATTTATTTTTACCATAAGTGATTAGAATACATAGTTTATTGGTACAAAAGTTAGATAGTGTAGATATCTTTTGTAGAAATATAGTTTGAAAAATGAAGAAAAACTTTGATAAATATTGAGAGCAATATAATAAAGTATTTAAAATAGTTATTCTCTTTGATCTTCAACATAAGTTGTTGTATTTATGGTATACCTTAAGAAAGTTATATGGATCAAGTGAAGATATGAGTATTCGTAGAGTTGATACTCTTAAACCCTTTTGGAGATCTTTATAAAGAGTATTGTGTGATTTATGATACCCCTATACTATGACATTGCCAAATGTGGATAAAGTTAATTTAGTAAAAGTTACTAAGTTTGAAGATGATATTTTAATATTTGAGGAACAAATGACTCAGACAATTGCTTTAGAAAAAAAAAATCCAAATCAGATTATTATTTTGAGGAGCTAAGGGATAAATATATATAAATTTCAATATATTGAATTGGTGGAAAGTTAATTCAGCAAAATATCCAGTTATTTCAATAATGGCTCATGACATTTTAGCAATTTCAGTTTTTATAGTTGCTTCTGAATTGGTATTTAGTACAGGAAGAAGAGTACTTAACCAGTATAAGAGTAGTTGCATTAGTTGCATTGTCGGTCCTTAATCAAGACAAAGTAGAAGGGTTAGTAATAAGTTGGAAGTTAGTGGTGGTGTAAGAAAGATTTATTTTCTTTAAAGAAAAAAAAAATCTTCTTTTCTCTTCCTAGCTCGGCCCTAGCCTGTGAGGGTAGGATAAGGGACAAAAAATTATAGGCCCGCGGTAAAAGACGAGGGCTTCTGCTCTCTTAGGCCCGGCCTACACATGTGAGGATAGGATAAGGGCTTACCTCGGCCCGGCCCCGGCCCTGCCCTTTGACAGCACTACTCATTAGTGGCAAAAAAAATATGCTGTCCCATTTATCATCTTGCCCAGAAGTTGTGACTGTTTTACAACCCATTGGTTAACAAATTTATTTTCTTCTAATGTCCTAGGTTGTAGCTCACCTAGTCTTGCCACGTCACCTTATATGAGAGAATGAAAGAGTTGGGTATGATAGAGATGAATATTCAATAAAAGCATACGGAAGAAGGGTTGATATGCATAGCTTGCTCGGCCTTTTGTCTAAGATCAGGTGCAGTGTATGTTCTTATTAGTTTAATATCTGAGACGCGGCCCATTGGGCCACATGATATTTGATTAAATTTTTGTGGGGGAGGACCCGCCACAGTAGCTCGCTACCGAGGTCCTCAAGCGCCGCCGCCTATGCGTTGCACGACAGCATAGGCCGGGCGCACCCCTACCAAAACTATGTCTTAACTTTCAATAAAGGGATCATTATCGCCCTAATCTTAAATTTATTTTTAATCTATGTTGGGACCCACAGTATTAGTTCTCCTTTGAGATCTTCTCTTGAAAAGGTACTTAAGAGGCTAAGATACTCGGCTACGCGGGTAAGACATACGGCCTAATTCGAGTTGGCTGAGCTTTACTTTCGTTCCTAGTAAAAATGGGCACAGATTGCGTTTCACTGCAGCCCGACAACGGTTTCGGGTCGGAACCATACTTGACCCAGATCTAGACCCGTTTCTAAAAAACGGTTCCGCTTCCGATTCCGGTTCCGGCTCGAACCTGTTTCGTTGGCTCCAAACCCAGTTCAAATAGGAAAACCCAGTTCCGGTTCCGGACCCAGGCCCACCTAGAGGACCGAATTTAGCTCCAAAATCAGTTCTGATTTCTCTCCACTTCTTTATTTTTTCTCCCTTAAAACAAGCAAATCATTCAATTTACAACAATGCATCAAGCCTACAACCTCCAGGACTATAAGTAAAGATGTAAATAGAAAAGTTGATTTCGAGCTACAGTTTGCAGTATCAAACACTCGATTGCCGTGTCCTAGGCCGACGGGTCGAACCTTAATACGGACCCAAAACCGGACCCATTTATCAATCGCAACCTTATAAGTCGGGTTCCGGAGCCGAACCCGTTCATGAATCGGAACCTTAAATAAGTCTTTTTTACTCATTTACGTTTTAAGTTGTATTTAGGTGGGTGTCCTCGTCCTGCCCATCGGTGTATTAGGACTGCCCGTATTGGCTTTAGGGTTATGTTTTCACATATTGGTCTCTCAACAAGATGAGGGGGCATGTAGAGTGAGTGAAATAATTGAACAGTTCGAATTCTTGGAACGGATATTGTAATCATGGGGGGTGGTCGGGAATTGGTGTGGCCCGTTGGACCTCTAAGACGGGTCCATTTTGGGATTGGGCTGGGCATAGAATATAAGACCTTGTCACCCCGTGGGATCGACTGTAGTACGGGCATGCTTGCCTTGATCCGTGAGAGCCCATTCCGCCCCTACCCATTCCATAACGGATCTCACTTTTCATCTGTAAGGATCCGATCCCAAAAACCAAGATGATATCGATTTTCGACGGTAGGATTTAATCACGAGTGGCGTCGACCCTATTTGTTCCCCTTCTCACCCGCCAACTGCTTCATATTTTAAGGACTTACTTTACCACTAAAGTAAAACGGAGGGTAATTCAGGACACAATAAAAGGAGATGGGTCAAATAAAGAGAAATACTAGATTTCGAAAGCCGCCTCTTCCTTTAAACAGAAAAAGGTATAAAAAGTTAAAAAGATACTTTCATCGCGCCACTGAATGACAAGAAAGACTTGGGCTGTCCATGGACCTGGTTGGGCTAGGCCGAGTAATGTCCAGGACGGGCCCAACTTCTAAACTAGAACCCTAAGCCTCGCCCAAGCTTGAGTCAGGCCTGAAGTGGCCGGCCCGAGCCTAGCCCGCACGAGAATGATGAAGCCCGATCCCGACCCATGTTCGACTCGCAGAGCATAAGAAAACGAGTTTCCTACCATGTCCTAGGCCAGCTCAACCGGTCTGGTCATATCACCTGCTGTGAGAGGTCATGGGCTCGAGTCCCCCCCACATAACTACTCCCTCCCTTATAACTACATAGATATGTAAATTTGGGCCGGGCGGGGATTTCGGAGCTCGACTACTAAGTCCAAATGAGAAGATCTAGGCACGGGCCATCTATTATAACATAAACCCCATGCCCGACTCAACGCGGGCCGGCCCGATCAAAGAGCGCCCTCACAGAAAACAATCGCGCCCCTACAAAAAATGATCTTCGTTTAAAAAGAAAGTTTCAAAAAGCTATTATCTTAGCTTTTGGTTCTACCAAACCTTTAATTTTGTTCTCCCTTGCATTAACCATTGGCTTCACTTCACCGGTAAAGTAAATCTACCAAACAAGTGATATACCGTGTTTTTCGCGTGATTTAATATGATCGCATTTAAACAATGATCATACACGCCCATGCATCACTGTTTGGACTAAAGCCCCTATCCGTGACCCCACCAAGACGTAAAAGAGGGAAAAATAGTCGGTTTGCCGCGAGTGCCGGATTTCCTCCGCTCGGAGAGGACGAAAAGCGGCAGTCGCAGCTTTACCGCTGTTATAGACGGCGGTAAAGGTGCATTTTCCACTTTTCCTCCTCTCGGAGAGGAGGAAATCCTGGAACTGGACTTTACCGCCGAAGGAAGCGGCGGTAAAGCTGCGTCGTCACCCAAATTCGTACCCTTTTGTTTCCTTTGACATAAAAGATGAAAGAATCAATAGTTGCATGCGGTTGACACGTGCCTTGCTCGCTGTAGCATGAAATTGAGGAATCGAGATATGAGTGATTCCTTTGAGTTGACTATAACTAGGCGAACCGCGAGTTTAGGAAGCTGCCCATTCACCATGTAATCAGAATCTCTGTGGCATAGAGGTCAAAGATGTGTACCAACAGGGGCGGACCCAGGAATTCTTTCTTGGGGGGGCCACTACGAAGATAAAGAATTCTTTGGGGTCCCACATATGAAAAACTTACGTAGTTTTCAGAATGTGTAATAGCTTTTTCGAAAATTCCGGGGGTCCGTATGTAAAAAATGATAAAACTCCTAAACAAAAGTTGGTTTTTCATAAATTGTGGAGGGGCCATATGTAAAAATCCGTTAAACATTGTAAACAATAAAGGGGTTCTCGGAAATCTTGGAGGGGCCACAGCTAAAAATTCATTAAGGAAGAAAGGGGCTTTTAAACCCCGTGTACCAAGTCCCAACGATAAAGTAACTGAACATTATCGGTTATCCTTCTTGTGAAGTTGCTTCTTTAATTTTAGACGAGGGTACATGGTATTATATATTACAAAAAGAAAACATAACAACCCACTCATTTTTGGTCGAAGCTTTAGGGCACGTTTGTGTGCACACCCTTTCAGTGGAAAGGGAGAACCGCCACGTCAGCAAATTTCATAGAAATGAATACCTCGGGAAAGGATTTCTGCAGAATCTCGAAATTCATGTTTGGCGCGAATCTCTTTCCTCGTTGAATCGGTGCTGATGTTGTTCGGTGTGGCCGTGGATTCCTTATAGAAAATCAAAATTTTCTCGTTTGGGGAAGCAATTTTCTGAAGAAAAATAACATAACATGTATATTATCTATTCAGCATCGAATAATAATTTATTTAAAGAAATAAGAAACGAAAGAGTTGTAGTGTTTTGGGTTGAAATGGGAATGAGTGAGGAGAAGAGGGAGAAGTTTTCCGAGAAGATCCACTTCCCATGCCCTCCCATACGAAACCCGTTTCCAGCATTAGCGAGGAGAACGCTGACAAGGCGGGGAAGCTTTTCCGTGGAGTCATTCCGCGCCAAACGCCAGAAAAATGAGTGTTCCGTGGAAAACCATCCACTTTTCAGCGGAAAAGTGTTGCACAAACATGCCCTTATTAGGATTCATCTGCGGAGGGGACGGGATTCATGTTGAACGGTATGGACTGCAGACGTGTGGGCCCAAGGAGGAGTTCGGGAAACTGTCACCATGTAATGGTTGTGCCAGAGGATCCGATCTTTCTCATAGCTGGAAGGCATTTATTTTGAACGGGGAGCTTCCACTCCTTTCAAACCCCACTTCGAGTCATTCAGAATGAGTCCCAACTAGATTGAAATTTGTCACAGCGCCAAGTCAAGGGAGAATTGCGGTTTTGAGAGGTTTGGATTTCATAATAGGCTTGGTTAATGGATTTATAGGGTTCCAATAAGAGGACCTGGATTCGCAGTAAATAGGACTTGAAGATGTGATTAATGTAGGCGGTCAGACTCAGCAGCGTTTAGGCCCGCTGTGATTTAAAGACCGTCGACAAATGATTAGAATAGGTGCATCATAAAGTGAGATCGCTACTAGGGCCCCACCCAGCGCGGGCCGGCCCGATCTCTGAGCACCCTTACAAAAAACACACTTCTTTTCAAAGGAGAATCTCAAAAGGCTACTCTCTCACCTTTTGATTTGACCAAACCTTTACTTTTTTTCCCGTCTTGCATTTACCGCTCACTCCGCTTCCCCCCGATAAGGTAAATTTATCAAAGGAGTGATTTACAGTGTGTTTCACGTGATTTGATATTATTTTATTTAAACATTAATCATACGCGCCCATCCATCACTGTGTGGACGAAAGCCCCGACCGGTGACCGGGCCAAGATGTAAAAACAGGAAAAACAAGTCGGTTTGCAAGCTTAGCGCCTGATGTATCAGCGCCGTAGCTGCGAGTGGGAGTTTTCCTCCGCTTACCTGAGGAAAACTTGCAGTAGCGACTTTACCGCCTTATATATTAATGGTATAGCTGCAAATGCAAGCTTTCCTCCGCTCAGACAGGCCTATCCACTAAACGACCGAAGGAAAGAAAAACCAGGGATGCACATGGGACGGGTTGGGCTGGGCCGAGGAATGTCCAGGCCCGGCCCGTCCGACTTCTTAACAAGTAGCCTGGTCCCGGCCCAAGTCTAAGTCGGGCCGGAAGTTGCTTGCCCATGACCGGCCCCCCTGGAAATGATGTAGCCCAAGCACAGCCTTAGTTAAACTTATATAACGAAAAGAGGAAACAAATTTATTTTCTTCTAATGTCCCAGGTTGCAGCTGACCTAGTCTGGTCACGTCACTTTATATGAGAGAATGAAAGTACACCGATGGTCTTTCCCGCGTTGCAAAAGAGTTGGGTATGATGGGGACGAATATTCAATAGAAGCATACGGAAGAAGGGTTGATATGCATAGCTTGCTCGGCCTTTTGTCTAAGATCAGGTGCAGTGTATGTTCTTATCAGTTTAATATCTGATACGCGGCCCATTGGGCCACATGATATTTGATTAAATTTTTGTGGGGGAGGACCCGCCACAGTAGCTCGCTACCGAGGTCCTCAAGCGCCGCCGCCTATGCGTTGCACGACAGCATAGGCCGGGCGCACCCCTACCAAAACTATGTCTTAACTTTCAATTAAGGGATCATTATCCCCCTAATCTTAAATTTATTTTTAATCTATGCTGGGACCCACGGTATTAGTTCTCCTTTGAGATCTTCTCTTGAAAAGGTACTTAAGAGGCTAAGATACTCGGCTACGCGGGTAAGACATACGGCCTAATTCGAGTTGGCTGAGCTTTACTTTCGTTCCTAGTAAAAATGGGCACAGATTGCGTTTCACTGCAGCCCGACAACGGTTTCGGGTCGGAACCATACTTGACCCAGATCTAGACCCGTTTCTAAAAAACGGTTCCGCTTCCGGTTCCGGCTCCGGCTCGAACCTGTTTCGTTGGCTCCAAACCCAGTTCCGGTTCCGGACCCAGGCCCACCTAGAGGACCGAATTTAGCTCCAAAATCAGTTCTGATTTCTCTCCACTTCTTTATTTTTTCTCCCTTAAAACAAGCAAATCATTCAATTTACAACAATGCATCAAGCCTACAACCTCCAGGACTATAAGTAAAGATGTAAATAGAAAAGTTGATTTCGAGCTACAGTTTGCAGTATCAAACACTCGATTGCCGTGTCCTAGGCCGACGGGTCGAACCTTAATACGGACCCAAAACCGGACCCATTTATCAATCGCAACCTTATAAGTCGGGTTCCGGAGCCGAACCCGTTCATGAATCGGAACCTTAAATAAGTCTTTTTTACTCATTTACGTTTTAAGTTGTATTTAGGTGGGTGTCCTCGTCCTGCCCATCGGTGTATTAGGACTGCCCGTATTGGCTTTAGGGTTATGTTTTCACATATTGGTCTCTCAACAAGATGAGGGGGCATGTAGAGTGAGTGAAATAATTGAACAGTTCGAATTCTTGGAACGGATATTGTAATCATGGGGGGTGGTCGGGAATTGGTGTGGCCCGTTGGACCTCTAAGACGGGTCCATTTTGGGATTGGGCTGGGCATAGAATATAAGACCTTGTCACCCCGTGGGATCGACTGTAGTACGGGCATGCTTGCCTTGATCCGTGAGAGCCCATTCCGCCCCTACCCATTCCATAACGGATCTCACTTTTCATCTGTAAGGATCCGATCCCAAAAACCAAGATGATATCGATTTTCGACGGTAGGATTTAATCACGAGTGGCGTCGACCCTATTTGTTCCCCTTCTCACCCGCCAACTGCTTCATATTTTAAGGACTTACTTTACCACTAAAGTAAAACGGAGGGTAATTCAGGACACAATAAAAGGAGATGGGTCAAATAAAGAGAAATACTAGATTTCGAAAGCCGCCTCTTCCTTTAAACAGAAAAAGGTATAAAAAGTTAAAAAGATACTTTCATCGCGCCACTGAATGACAAGAAAGACTTGGGCTGTCCATGGACCTGGTTGGGCTAGGCCGAGTAATGTCCAGGACGGGCCCAACTTCTAAACTAGAACCCTAAGCCTCGCCCAAGCTTGAGTCAGGCCTGAAGTGGCCGGCCCGAGCCTAGCCCGCACGAGAATGATGAAGCCCGATCCCGACCCATGTTCGACTCGCAGAGCATAAGAAAACGAGTTTCCTACCATGTCCTAGGCCAGCTCAACCGGTCTGGTCATATCACCTGCTGTGAGAGGTCATGGGCTCGAGTCCCCCCCACATAACTACTCCCTCCCTTATAACTACATAGATATGTAAATTTGGGCCGGGCGGGGATTTCGGACCTCGACTACTAAGTCCAAATGAGAAGATCTAGGCACGGGCCATCTATTATAACATAAACCCCATGCCGGACTCAACGCGGGCCGGCCCGATCAAAGAGCGCCCTCACAGAAAACAATCGCGCCCCTACAAAAAATGATCTTCGTTTAAAAAGAAAGTTTCAAAAAGCTATTATCTTAGCTTTTGGTTCTACCAAACCTTTAATTTTGTTCTCCCTTGCATTAACCATTGGCTTCACTTCACCGGTAAAGTAAATCTACCAAACAAGTGATATACCGTGTTTTTCGCGTGATTTAATATGATCGCATTTAAACAATGATCATACACGCCCATGCATCACTGTTTGGACTAAAGCCCCTATCCGTGACCCCACCAAGACGTAAAAGAGGGAAAAATAGTCGGTTTGCCGCGAGTGCCGGATTTCCTCCGCTCGGAGAGGACGAAAAGCGGCAGTCGCAGCTTTACCGCTGTTATAGACGGCGGTAAAGGTGCATTTTCCACTTTTCCTCCTCTCGGAGAGGAGGAAATCCTGGAACTGGACTTTACCGCCGAAGGAAGCGGCGGTAAAGCTGCGTCGTCACCCAAATTCGTACCCTTTTGTTTCCTTTGACATAAAAGATGAAAGAATCAATAGTTGCATGCGGTTGACACGTGCCTTGCTCGCTGTAGCATGAAATTGAGGAATCGAGATATGAGTGATTCCTTTGAGTTGACTATAACTAGGCGAACCGCGAGTTTAGGAAGCTGCCCATTCACCATGTAATCAGAATCTCTGTGGCATAGAGGTCAAAGATGTGTACCAACAGGGGCGGACCCAGGAATTCTTTCTTGGGGGGGCCACTACGAAGATAAAGAATTCTTTGGGGTCCCACATATGAAAAACTTACGTAGTTTTCAGAATGTGTAATAGCTTTTTCGAAAATTCCGGGGGTCCGTATGTAAAAAATGATAAAACTCCTAAACAAAAGTTGGTTTTTCATAAATTGTGGAGGGGCCATATGTAAAAATCCGTTAAACATTGTAAACAATAAAGGGGTTCTCGGAAATCTTGGAGGGGCCACAGCTAAAAATTCATTAAGGAAGAAAGGGGCTTTTAAACCCCGTGTACCAAGTCCCAACGATAAAGTAACTGAACATTATCGGTTATCCTTCTTGTGAAGTTGCTTCTTTAATTTTAGACGAGGGTACATGGTATTATATATTACAAAAAGAAAACATAACAACCCACTCATTTTTGGTCGAAGCTTTAGGGCACGTTTGTGTGCACACCCTTTCAGTGGAAAGGGAGAACCGCCACGTCAGCAAATTTCATAGAAATGAATACCTCGGGAAAGGATTTCTGCAGAATCTCGAAATTCATGTTTGGCGCGAATCTCTTTCCTCGTTGAATCGGTGCTGATGTTGTTCGGTGTGGCCGTGGATTCCTTATAGAAAATCAAAATTTTCTCGTTTGGGGAAGCAATTTTCTGAAGAAAAATAACATAACATGTATATTATCTATTCAGCATCGAATAATAATTTATTTAAAGAAATAAGAAACGAAAGAGTTGTAGTGTTTTGGGTTGAAATGGGAATGAGTGAGGAGAAGAGGGAGAAGTTTTCCGAGAAGATCCACTTCCCATGCCCTCCCATACGAAACCCGTTTCCAGCATTAGCGAGGAGAACGCTGACAAGGCGGGGAAGCTTTTCCGTGGAGTCATTCCGCGCCAAACGCCAGAAAAATGAGTGTTCCGTGGAAAACCATCCACTTTTCAGCGGAAAAGTGTTGCACAAACATGCCCTTATTAGGATTCATCTGCGGAGGGGACGGGATTCATGTTGAACGGTATGGACTGCAGACGTGTGGGCCCAAGGAGGAGTTCGGGAAACTGTCACCATGTAATGGTTGTGCCAGAGGATCCGATCTTTCTCATAGCTGGAAGGCATTTATTTTGAACGGGGAGCTTCCACTCCTTTCAAACCCCACTTCGAGTCATTCAGAATGAGTCCCAACTAGATTGAAATTTGTCACAGCGCCAAGTCAAGGGAGAATTGCGGTTTTGAGAGGTTTGGATTTCATAATAGGCTTGGTTAATGGATTTATAGGGTTCCAATAAGAGGACCTGGATTCGCAGTAAATAGGACTTGAAGATGTGATTAATGTAGGCGGTCAGACTCAGCAGCGTTTAGGCCCGCTGTGATTTAAAGACCGTCGACAAATGATTAGAATAGGTGCATCATAAAGTGAGATCGCTACTAGGGCCCCACCCAGCGCGGGCCGGCCCGATCTCTGAGCACCCTTACAAAAAACACACTTCTTTTCAAAGGAGAATCTCAAAAGGCTACTCTCTCACCTTTTGATTTGACCAAACCTTTACTTTTTTTCCCGTCTTGCATTTACCGCTCACTCCGCTTCCCCCCGATAAGGTAAATTTATCAAAGGAGTGATTTACAGTGTGTTTCACGTGATTTGATATTATTTTATTTAAACATTAATCATACGCGCCCATCCATCACTGTGTGGACGAAAGCCCCGACCGGTGACCGGGCCAAGATGTAAAAACAGGAAAAACAAGTCGGTTTGCAAGCTTAGCGCCTGATGTATCAGCGCCGTAGCTGCGAGTGGGAGTTTTCCTCCGCTTACCTGAGGAAAACTTGCAGTAGCGACTTTACCGCCTTATATATTAATGGTATAGCTGCAAATGCAAGCTTTCCTCCGCTCAGACAGGCCTATCCACTAAACGACCGAAGGAAAGAAAAACCAGGGATGCACATGGGACGGGTTGGGCTGGGCCGAGGAATGTCCAGGCCCGGCCCGTCCGACTTCTTAACAAGTAGCCTGGTCCCGGCCCAAGTCTAAGTCGGGCCGGAAGTTGCTTGCCCATGACCGGCCCCCCTGGAAATGATGTAGCCCAAGCACAGCCTTAGTTAAACTTATATAACGAAAAGAGGAAACAAATTTATTTTCTTCTAATGTCCCAGGTTGCAGCTGACCTAGTCTGGTCACGTCACTTTATATGAGAGAATGAAAGTACACCGATGGTCTTTCCCGCGTTGCAAAAGAGTTGGGTATGATGGGGACGAATATTCAATAGAAGCATACGGAAGAAGGGTTGATATGCATAGCTTGCTCGGCCTTTTGTCTAAGATCAGGTGCAGTGTATGTTCTTATCAGTTTAATATCTGATACGCGGCCCATTGGGCCACATGATATTTGATTAAATTTTTGTGGGGGAGGACCCGCCACAGTAGCTCGCTACCGAGGTCCTCAAGCGCCGCCGCCTATGCGTTGCACGACAGCATAGGCCGGGCGCACCCCTACCAAAACTATGTCTTAACTTTCAATTAAGGGATCATTATCCCCCTAATCTTAAATTTATTTTTAATCTATGCTGGGACCCACGGTATTAGTTCTCCTTTGAGATCTTCTCTTGAAAAGGTACTTAAGAGGCTAAGATACTCGGCTACGCGGGTAAGACATACGGCCTAATTCGAGTTGGCTGAGCTTTACTTTCGTTCCTAGTAAAAATGGGCACAGATTGCGTTTCACTGCAGCCCGACAACGGTTTCGGGTCGGAACCATACTTGACCCAGATCTAGACCCGTTTCTAAAAAACGGTTCCGCTTCCGGTTCCGGCTCCGGCTCGAACCTGTTTCGTTGGCTCCAAACCCAGTTCCGGTTCCGGACCCAGGCCCACCTAGAGGACCGAATTTAGCTCCAAAATCAGTTCTGATTTCTCTCCACTTCTTTATTTTTTCTCCCTTAAAACAAGCAAATCATTCAATTTACAACAATGCATCAAGCCTACAACCTCCAGGACTATAAGTAAAGATGTAAATAGAAAAGTTGATTTCGAGCTACAGTTTGCAGTATCAAACACTCGATTGCCGTGTCCTAGGCCGACGGGTCGAACCTTAATACGGACCCAAAACCGGACCCATTTATCAATCGCAACCTTATAAGTCGGGTTCCGGAGCCGAACCCGTTCATGAATCGGAACCTTAAATAAGTCTTTTTTACTCATTTACGTTTTAAGTTGTATTTAGGTGGGTGTCCTCGTCCTGCCCATCGGTGTATTAGGACTGCCCGTATTGGCTTTAGGGTTATGTTTTCACATATTGGTCTCTCAACAAGATGAGGGGGCATGTAGAGTGAGTGAAATAATTGAACAGTTCGAATTCTTGGAACGGATATTGTAATCATGGGGGGTGGTCGGGAATTGGTGTGGCCCGTTGGACCTCTAAGACGGGTCCATTTTGGGATTGGGCTGGGCATAGAATATAAGACCTTGTCACCCCGTGGGATCGACTGTAGTACGGGCATGCTTGCCTTGATCCGTGAGAGCCCATTCCGCCCCTACCCATTCCATAACGGATCTCACTTTTCATCTGTAAGGATCCGATCCCAAAAACCAAGATGATATCGATTTTCGACGGTAGGATTTAATCACGAGTGGCGTCGACCCTATTTGTTCCCCTTCTCACCCGCCAACTGCTTCATATTTTAAGGACTTACTTTACCACTAAAGTAAAACGGAGGGTAATTCAGGACACAATAAAAGGAGATGGGTCAAATAAAGAGAAATACTAGATTTCGAAAGCCGCCTCTTCCTTTAAACAGAAAAAGGTATAAAAAGTTAAAAAGATACTTTCATCGCGCCACTGAATGACAAGAAAGACTTGGGCTGTCCATGGACCTGGTTGGGCTAGGCCGAGTAATGTCCAGGACGGGCCCAACTTCTAAACTAGAACCCTAAGCCTCGCCCAAGCTTGAGTCAGGCCTGAAGTGGCCGGCCCGAGCCTAGCCCGCACGAGAATGATGAAGCCCGATCCCGACCCATGTTCGACTCGCAGAGCATAAGAAAACGAGTTTCCTACCATGTCCTAGGCCAGCTCAACCGGTCTGGTCATATCACCTGCTGTGAGAGGTCATGGGCTCGAGTCCCCCCCACATAACTACTCCCTCCCTTATAACTACATAGATATGTAAATTTGGGCCGGGCGGGGATTTCGGACCTCGACTACTAAGTCCAAATGAGAAGATCTAGGCACGGGCCATCTATTATAACATAAACCCCATGCCGGACTCAACGCGGGCCGGCCCGATCAAAGAGCGCCCTCACAGAAAACAATCGCGCCCCTACAAAAAATGATCTTCGTTTAAAAAGAAAGTTTCAAAAAGCTATTATCTTAGCTTTTGGTTCTACCAAACCTTTAATTTTGTTCTCCCTTGCATTAACCATTGGCTTCACTTCACCGGTAAAGTAAATCTACCAAACAAGTGATATACCGTGTTTTTCGCGTGATTTAATATGATCGCATTTAAACAATGATCATACACGCCCATGCATCACTGTTTGGACTAAAGCCCCTATCCGTGACCCCACCAAGACGTAAAAGAGGGAAAAATAGTCGGTTTGCCGCGAGTGCCGGATTTCCTCCGCTCGGAGAGGACGAAAAGCGGCAGTCGCAGCTTTACCGCTGTTATAGACGGCGGTAAAGGTGCATTTTCCACTTTTCCTCCTCTCGGAGAGGAGGAAATCCTGGAACTGGACTTTACCGCCGAAGGAAGCGGCGGTAAAGCTGCGTCGTCACCCAAATTCGTACCCTTTTGTTTCCTTTGACATAAAAGATGAAAGAATCAATAGTTGCATGCGGTTGACACGTGCCTTGCTCGCTGTAGCATGAAATTGAGGAATCGAGATATGAGTGATTCCTTTGAGTTGACTATAACTAGGCGAACCGCGAGTTTAGGAAGCTGCCCATTCACCATGTAATCAGAATCTCTGTGGCATAGAGGTCAAAGATGTGTACCAACAGGGGCGGACCCAGGAATTCTTTCTTGGGGGGGCCACTACGAAGATAAAGAATTCTTTGGGGTCCCACATATGAAAAACTTACGTAGTTTTCAGAATGTGTAATAGCTTTTTCGAAAATTCCGGGGGTCCGTATGTAAAAAATGATAAAACTCCTAAACAAAAGTTGGTTTTTCATAAATTGTGGAGGGGCCATATGTAAAAATCCGTTAAACATTGTAAACAATAAAGGGGTTCTCGGAAATCTTGGAGGGGCCACAGCTAAAAATTCATTAAGGAAGAAAGGGGCTTTTAAACCCCGTGTACCAAGTCCCAACGATAAAGTAACTGAACATTATCGGTTATCCTTCTTGTGAAGTTGCTTCTTTAATTTTAGACGAGGGTACATGGTATTATATATTACAAAAAGAAAACATAACAACCCACTCATTTTTGGTCGAAGCTTTAGGGCACGTTTGTGTGCACACCCTTTCAGTGGAAAGGGAGAACCGCCACGTCAGCAAATTTCATAGAAATGAATACCTCGGGAAAGGATTTCTGCAGAATCTCGAAATTCATGTTTGGCGCGAATCTCTTTCCTCGTTGAATCGGTGCTGATGTTGTTCGGTGTGGCCGTGGATTCCTTATAGAAAATCAAAATTTTCTCGTTTGGGGAAGCAATTTTCTGAAGAAAAATAACATAACATGTATATTATCTATTCAGCATCGAATAATAATTTATTTAAAGAAATAAGAAACGAAAGAGTTGTAGTGTTTTGGGTTGAAATGGGAATGAGTGAGGAGAAGAGGGAGAAGTTTTCCGAGAAGATCCACTTCCCATGCCCTCCCATACGAAACCCGTTTCCAGCATTAGCGAGGAGAACGCTGACAAGGCGGGGAAGCTTTTCCGTGGAGTCATTCCGCGCCAAACGCCAGAAAAATGAGTGTTCCGTGGAAAACCATCCACTTTTCAGCGGAAAAGTGTTGCACAAACATGCCCTTATTAGGATTCATCTGCGGAGGGGACGGGATTCATGTTGAACGGTATGGACTGCAGACGTGTGGGCCCAAGGAGGAGTTCGGGAAACTGTCACCATGTAATGGTTGTGCCAGAGGATCCGATCTTTCTCATAGCTGGAAGGCATTTATTTTGAACGGGGAGCTTCCACTCCTTTCAAACCCCACTTCGAGTCATTCAGAATGAGTCCCAACTAGATTGAAATTTGTCACAGCGCCAAGTCAAGGGAGAATTGCGGTTTTGAGAGGTTTGGATTTCATAATAGGCTTGGTTAATGGATTTATAGGGTTCCAATAAGAGGACCTGGATTCGCAGTAAATAGGACTTGAAGATGTGATTAATGTAGGCGGTCAGACTCAGCAGCGTTTAGGCCCGCTGTGATTTAAAGACCGTCGACAAATGATTAGAATAGGTGCATCATAAAGTGAGATCGCTACTAGGGCCCCACCCAGCGCGGGCCGGCCCGATCTCTGAGCACCCTTACAAAAAACACACTTCTTTTCAAAGGAGAATCTCAAAAGGCTACTCTCTCACCTTTTGATTTGACCAAACCTTTACTTTTTTTCCCGTCTTGCATTTACCGCTCACTCCGCTTCCCCCCGATAAGGTAAATTTATCAAAGGAGTGATTTACAGTGTGTTTCACGTGATTTGATATTATTTTATTTAAACATTAATCATACGCGCCCATCCATCACTGTGTGGACGAAAGCCCCGACCGGTGACCGGGCCAAGATGTAAAAACAGGAAAAACAAGTCGGTTTGCAAGCTTAGCGCCTGATGTATCAGCGCCGTAGCTGCGAGTGGGAGTTTTCCTCCGCTTACCTGAGGAAAACTTGCAGTAGCGACTTTACCGCCTTATATATTAATGGTATAGCTGCAAATGCAAGCTTTCCTCCGCTCAGACAGGCCTATCCACTAAACGACCGAAGGAAAGAAAAACCAGGGATGCACATGGGACGGGTTGGGCTGGGCCGAGGAATGTCCAGGCCCGGCCCGTCCGACTTCTTAACAAGTAGCCTGGTCCCGGCCCAAGTCTAAGTCGGGCCGGAAGTTGCTTGCCCATGACCGGCCCCCCTGGAAATGATGTAGCCCAAGCACAGCCTTAGTTAAACTTATATAACGAAAAGAGGAAACAAATTTATTTTCTTCTAATGTCCCAGGTTGCAGCTGACCTAGTCTGGTCACGTCACTTTATATGAGAGAATGAAAGTACACCGATGGTCTTTCCCGCGTTGCAAAAGAGTTGGGTATGATGGGGACGAATATTCAATAGAAGCATACGGAAGAAGGGTTGATATGCATAGCTTGCTCGGCCTTTTGTCTAAGATCAGGTGCAGTGTATGTTCTTATCAGTTTAATATCTGATACGCGGCCCATTGGGCCACATGATATTTGATTAAATTTTTGTGGGGGAGGACCCGCCACAGTAGCTCGCTACCGAGGTCCTCAAGCGCCGCCGCCTATGCGTTGCACGACAGCATAGGCCGGGCGCACCCCTACCAAAACTATGTCTTAACTTTCAATTAAGGGATCATTATCCCCCTAATCTTAAATTTATTTTTAATCTATGCTGGGACCCACGGTATTAGTTCTCCTTTGAGATCTTCTCTTGAAAAGGTACTTAAGAGGCTAAGATACTCGGCTACGCGGGTAAGACATACGGCCTAATTCGAGTTGGCTGAGCTTTACTTTCGTTCCTAGTAAAAATGGGCACAGATTGCGTTTCACTGCAGCCCGACAACGGTTTCGGGTCGGAACCATACTTGACCCAGATCTAGACCCGTTTCTAAAAAACGGTTCCGCTTCCGGTTCCGGCTCCGGCTCGAACCTGTTTCGTTGGCTCCAAACCCAGTTCCGGTTCCGGACCCAGGCCCACCTAGAGGACCGAATTTAGCTCCAAAATCAGTTCTGATTTCTCTCCACTTCTTTATTTTTTCTCCCTTAAAACAAGCAAATCATTCAATTTACAACAATGCATCAAGCCTACAACCTCCAGGACTATAAGTAAAGATGTAAATAGAAAAGTTGATTTCGAGCTACAGTTTGCAGTATCAAACACTCGATTGCCGTGTCCTAGGCCGACGGGTCGAACCTTAATACGGACCCAAAACCGGACCCATTTATCAATCGCAACCTTATAAGTCGGGTTCCGGAGCCGAACCCGTTCATGAATCGGAACCTTAAATAAGTCTTTTTTACTCATTTACGTTTTAAGTTGTATTTAGGTGGGTGTCCTCGTCCTGCCCATCGGTGTATTAGGACTGCCCGTATTGGCTTTAGGGTTATGTTTTCACATATTGGTCTCTCAACAAGATGAGGGGGCATGTAGAGTGAGTGAAATAATTGAACAGTTCGAATTCTTGGAACGGATATTGTAATCATGGGGGGTGGTCGGGAATTGGTGTGGCCCGTTGGACCTCTAAGACGGGTCCATTTTGGGATTGGGCTGGGCATAGAATATAAGACCTTGTCACCCCGTGGGATCGACTGTAGTACGGGCATGCTTGCCTTGATCCGTGAGAGCCCATTCCGCCCCTACCCATTCCATAACGGATCTCACTTTTCATCTGTAAGGATCCGATCCCAAAAACCAAGATGATATCGATTTTCGACGGTAGGATTTAATCACGAGTGGCGTCGACCCTATTTGTTCCCCTTCTCACCCGCCAACTGCTTCATATTTTAAGGACTTACTTTACCACTAAAGTAAAACGGAGGGTAATTCAGGACACAATAAAAGGAGATGGGTCAAATAAAGAGAAATACTAGATTTCGAAAGCCGCCTCTTCCTTTAAACAGAAAAAGGTATAAAAAGTTAAAAAGATACTTTCATCGCGCCACTGAATGACAAGAAAGACTTGGGCTGTCCATGGACCTGGTTGGGCTAGGCCGAGTAATGTCCAGGACGGGCCCAACTTCTAAACTAGAACCCTAAGCCTCGCCCAAGCTTGAGTCAGGCCTGAAGTGGCCGGCCCGAGCCTAGCCCGCACGAGAATGATGAAGCCCGATCCCGACCCATGTTCGACTCGCAGAGCATAAGAAAACGAGTTTCCTACCATGTCCTAGGCCAGCTCAACCGGTCTGGTCATATCACCTGCTGTGAGAGGTCATGGGCTCGAGTCCCCCCCACATAACTACTCCCTCCCTTATAACTACATAGATATGTAAATTTGGGCCGGGCGGGGATTTCGGACCTCGACTACTAAGTCCAAATGAGAAGATCTAGGCACGGGCCATCTATTATAACATAAACCCCATGCCGGACTCAACGCGGGCCGGCCCGATCAAAGAGCGCCCTCACAGAAAACAATCGCGCCCCTACAAAAAATGATCTTCGTTTAAAAAGAAAGTTTCAAAAAGCTATTATCTTAGCTTTTGGTTCTACCAAACCTTTAATTTTGTTCTCCCTTGCATTAACCATTGGCTTCACTTCACCGGTAAAGTAAATCTACCAAACAAGTGATATACCGTGTTTTTCGCGTGATTTAATATGATCGCATTTAAACAATGATCATACACGCCCATGCATCACTGTTTGGACTAAAGCCCCTATCCGTGACCCCACCAAGACGTAAAAGAGGGAAAAATAGTCGGTTTGCCGCGAGTGCCGGATTTCCTCCGCTCGGAGAGGACGAAAAGCGGCAGTCGCAGCTTTACCGCTGTTATAGACGGCGGTAAAGGTGCATTTTCCACTTTTCCTCCTCTCGGAGAGGAGGAAATCCTGGAACTGGACTTTACCGCCGAAGGAAGCGGCGGTAAAGCTGCGTCGTCACCCAAATTCGTACCCTTTTGTTTCCTTTGACATAAAAGATGAAAGAATCAATAGTTGCATGCGGTTGACACGTGCCTTGCTCGCTGTAGCATGAAATTGAGGAATCGAGATATGAGTGATTCCTTTGAGTTGACTATAACTAGGCGAACCGCGAGTTTAGGAAGCTGCCCATTCACCATGTAATCAGAATCTCTGTGGCATAGAGGTCAAAGATGTGTACCAACAGGGGCGGACCCAGGAATTCTTTCTTGGGGGGGCCACTACGAAGATAAAGAATTCTTTGGGGTCCCACATATGAAAAACTTACGTAGTTTTCAGAATGTGTAATAGCTTTTTCGAAAATTCCGGGGGTCCGTATGTAAAAAATGATAAAACTCCTAAACAAAAGTTGGTTTTTCATAAATTGTGGAGGGGCCATATGTAAAAATCCGTTAAACATTGTAAACAATAAAGGGGTTCTCGGAAATCTTGGAGGGGCCACAGCTAAAAATTCATTAAGGAAGAAAGGGGCTTTTAAACCCCGTGTACCAAGTCCCAACGATAAAGTAACTGAACATTATCGGTTATCCTTCTTGTGAAGTTGCTTCTTTAATTTTAGACGAGGGTACATGGTATTATATATTACAAAAAGAAAACATAACAACCCACTCATTTTTGGTCGAAGCTTTAGGGCACGTTTGTGTGCACACCCTTTCAGTGGAAAGGGAGAACCGCCACGTCAGCAAATTTCATAGAAATGAATACCTCGGGAAAGGATTTCTGCAGAATCTCGAAATTCATGTTTGGCGCGAATCTCTTTCCTCGTTGAATCGGTGCTGATGTTGTTCGGTGTGGCCGTGGATTCCTTATAGAAAATCAAAATTTTCTCGTTTGGGGAAGCAATTTTCTGAAGAAAAATAACATAACATGTATATTATCTATTCAGCATCGAATAATAATTTATTTAAAGAAATAAGAAACGAAAGAGTTGTAGTGTTTTGGGTTGAAATGGGAATGAGTGAGGAGAAGAGGGAGAAGTTTTCCGAGAAGATCCACTTCCCATGCCCTCCCATACGAAACCCGTTTCCAGCATTAGCGAGGAGAACGCTGACAAGGCGGGGAAGCTTTTCCGTGGAGTCATTCCGCGCCAAACGCCAGAAAAATGAGTGTTCCGTGGAAAACCATCCACTTTTCAGCGGAAAAGTGTTGCACAAACATGCCCTTATTAGGATTCATCTGCGGAGGGGACGGGATTCATGTTGAACGGTATGGACTGCAGACGTGTGGGCCCAAGGAGGAGTTCGGGAAACTGTCACCATGTAATGGTTGTGCCAGAGGATCCGATCTTTCTCATAGCTGGAAGGCATTTATTTTGAACGGGGAGCTTCCACTCCTTTCAAACCCCACTTCGAGTCATTCAGAATGAGTCCCAACTAGATTGAAATTTGTCACAGCGCCAAGTCAAGGGAGAATTGCGGTTTTGAGAGGTTTGGATTTCATAATAGGCTTGGTTAATGGATTTATAGGGTTCCAATAAGAGGACCTGGATTCGCAGTAAATAGGACTTGAAGATGTGATTAATGTAGGCGGTCAGACTCAGCAGCGTTTAGGCCCGCTGTGATTTAAAGACCGTCGACAAATGATTAGAATAGGTGCATCATAAAGTGAGATCGCTACTAGGGCCCCACCCAGCGCGGGCCGGCCCGATCTCTGAGCACCCTTACAAAAAACACACTTCTTTTCAAAGGAGAATCTCAAAAGGCTACTCTCTCACCTTTTGATTTGACCAAACCTTTACTTTTTTTCCCGTCTTGCATTTACCGCTCACTCCGCTTCCCCCCGATAAGGTAAATTTATCAAAGGAGTGATTTACAGTGTGTTTCACGTGATTTGATATTATTTTATTTAAACATTAATCATACGCGCCCATCCATCACTGTGTGGACGAAAGCCCCGACCGGTGACCGGGCCAAGATGTAAAAACAGGAAAAACAAGTCGGTTTGCAAGCTTAGCGCCTGATGTATCAGCGCCGTAGCTGCGAGTGGGAGTTTTCCTCCGCTTACCTGAGGAAAACTTGCAGTAGCGACTTTACCGCCTTATATATTAATGGTATAGCTGCAAATGCAAGCTTTCCTCCGCTCAGACAGGCCTATCCACTAAACGACCGAAGGAAAGAAAAACCAGGGGTGCACATGGGACGGGTTGGGCTGGGCCGAGGAATGTCCAGGCCCGGCCCGTCCGACTTCTTAACAAGTAGCCTGGTCCCGGCCCAAGTCTAAGTCGGGCCGGAAGTTGCTTGCCCATGACCGGCCCCCCTGGAAATGATGTAGCCCAAGCACAGCCTTAGTTAAACTTATATAACGAAAAGAGGAAACAAATTTATTTTCTTCTAATGTCCCAGGTTGCAGCTGACCTAGTCTGGTCACGTCACTTTATATGAGAGAATGAAAGTACACCGATGGTCTTTCCCGCGTTGCAAAAGAGTTGGGTATGATGGGGACGAATATTCAATAGAAGCATACGGAAGAAGGGTTGATATGCATAGCTTGCTCGGCCTTTTGTCTAAGATCAGGTGCAGTGTATGTTCTTATCAGTTTAATATCTGATACGCGGCCCATTGGGCCACATGATATTTGATTAAATTTTTGTGGGGGAGGACCCGCCACAGTAGCTCGCTACCGAGGTCCTCAAGCGCCGCCGCCTATGCGTTGCACGACAGCATAGGCCGGGCGCACCCCTACCAAAACTATGTCTTAACTTTCAATTAAGGGATCATTATCCCCCTAATCTTAAATTTATTTTTAATCTATGCTGGGACCCACGGTATTAGTTCTCCTTTGAGATCTTCTCTTGAAAAGGTACTTAAGAGGCTAAGATACTCGGCTACGCGGGTAAGACATACGGCCTAATTCGAGTTGGCTGAGCTTTACTTTCGTTCCTAGTAAAAATGGGCACAGATTGCGTTTCACTGCAGCCCGACAACGGTTTCGGGTCGGAACCATACTTGACCCAGATCTAGACCCGTTTCTAAAAAACGGTTCCGCTTCCGGTTCCGGCTCCGGCTCGAACCTGTTTCGTTGGCTCCAAACCCAGTTCCGGTTCCGGACCCAGGCCCACCTAGAGGACCGAATTTAGCTCCAAAATCAGTTCTGATTTCTCTCCACTTCTTTATTTTTTCTCCCTTAAAACAAGCAAATCATTCAATTTACAACAATGCATCAAGCCTACAACCTCCAGGACTATAAGTAAAGATGTAAATAGAAAAGTTGATTTCGAGCTACAGTTTGCAGTATCAAACACTCGATTGCCGTGTCCTAGGCCGACGGGTCGAACCTTAATACGGACCCAAAACCGGACCCATTTATCAATCGCAACCTTATAAGTCGGGTTCCGGAGCCGAACCCGTTCATGAATCGGAACCTTAAATAAGTCTTTTTTACTCATTTACGTTTTATGTTGTATTTAGGTGGGTGTCCTCGTCCTGCCCATCGGTGTATTAGGACTGCCCGTATTGGCTTTAGGGTTATGTTTTCACATATTGGTCTCTCAACAAGATGAGGGGGCATGTAGAGTGAGTGAAATAATTGAACAGTTCGAATTCTTGGAACGGATATTGTAATCATGGGGGGTGGTCGGGAATTGGTGTGGCCCGTTGGACCTCTAAGACGGGTCCATTTTGGGATTGGGCTGGGCATAGAATATAAGACCTTGTCACCCCGTGGGATCGACTGTAGTACGGGCATGCTTGCCTTGATCCGTGAGAGCCCATTCCGCCCCTACCCATTCCATAACGGATCTCACTTTTCATCTGTAAGGATCCGATCCCAAAAACCAAGATGATATCGATTTTCGACGGTAGGATTTAATCACGAGTGGCGTCGACCCTATTTGTTCCCCTTCTCACCCGCCAACTGCTTCATATTTTAAGGACTTACTTTACCACTAAAGTAAAACGGAGGGTAATTCAGGACACAATAAAAGGAGATGGGTCAAATAAAGAGAAATACTAGATTTCGAAAGCCGCCTCTTCCTTTAAACAGAAAAAGGTATAAAAAGTTAAAAAGATACTTTCATCGCGCCACTGAATGACAAGAAAGACTTGGGCTGTCCATGGACCTGGTTGGGCTAGGCCGAGTAATGTCCAGGACGGGCCCAACTTCTAAACTAGAACCCTAAGCCTCGCCCAAGCTTGAGTCAGGCCTGAAGTGGCCGGCCCGAGCCTAGCCCGCACGAGAATGATGAAGCCCGATCCCGACCCATGTTCGACTCGCAGAGCATAAGAAAACGAGTTTCCTACCATGTCCTAGGCCAGCTCAACCGGTCTGGTCATATCACCTGCTGTGAGAGGTCATGGGCTCGAGTCCCCCCCACATAACTACTCCCTCCCTTATAACTACATAGATATGTAAATTTGGGCCGGGCGGGGATTTCGGATCTCGACTACTAAGTCCAAATGAGAAGATCTAGGCACGGGCCATCTATTATAACATAAACCCCATGCCGGACTCAACGCGGGCCGGCCCGATCAAAGAGCGCCCTCACAGAAAACAATCGCGCCCCTACAAAAAATGATCTTCGTTTAAAAAGAAAGTTTCAAAAAGCTATTATCTTAGCTTTTGGTTCTACCAAACCTTTAATTTTGTTCTCCCTTGCATTAACCATTGGCTTCACTTCACCGGTAAAGTAAATCTACCAAACAAGTGATATACCGTGTTTTTCGCGTGATTTAATATGATCGCATTTAAACAATGATCATACACGCCCATGCATCACTGTTTGGACTAAAGCCCCTATCCGTGACCCCACCAAGACGTAAAAGAGGGAAAAATAGTCGGTTTGCCGCGAGTGCCGGATTTCCTCCGCTCGGAGAGGACGAAAAGCGGCAGTCGCAGCTTTACCGCTGTTATAGACGGCGGTAAAGGTGCATTTTCCACTTTTCCTCCTCTCGGAGAGGAGGAAATCCTGGAACTGGACTTTACCGCCGAAGGAAGCGGCGGTAAAGCTGCGTCGTCACCCAAATTCGTACCCTTTTGTTTCCTTTGACATAAAAGATGAAAGAATCAATAGTTGCATGCGGTTGACACGTGCCTTGCTCGCTGTAGCATGAAATTGAGGAATCGAGATATGAGTGATTCCTTTGAGTTGACTATAACTAGGCGAACCGCGAGTTTAGGAAGCTGCCCATTCACCATGTAATCAGAATCTCTGTGGCATAGAGGTCAAAGATGTGTACCAACAGGGGCGGACCCAGGAATTCTTTCTTGGGGGGGCCACTACGAAGATAAAGAATTCTTTGGGGTCCCACATATGAAAAACTTACGTAGTTTTCAGAATGTGTAATAGCTTTTTCGAAAATTCCGGGGGTCCGTATGTAAAAAATGATAAAACTCCTAAACAAAAGTTGGTTTTTCATAAATTGTGGAGGGGCCATATGTAAAAATCCGTTAAACATTGTAAACAATAAAGGGGTTCTCGGAAATCTTGGAGGGGCCACAGCTAAAAATTCATTAAGGAAGAAAGGGGCTTTTAAACCCCGTGTACCAAGTCCCAACGATAAAGTAACTGAACATTATCGGTTATCCTTCTTGTGAAGTTGCTTCTTTAATTTTAGACGAGGGTACATGGTATTATATATTACAAAAAGAAAACATAACAACCCACTCATTTTTGGTCGAAGCTTTAGGGCACGTTTGTGTGCACACCCTTTCAGTGGAAAGGGAGAACCGCCACGTCAGCAAATTTCATAGAAATGAATACCTCGGGAAAGGATTTCTGCAGAATCTCGAAATTCATGTTTGGCGCGAATCTCTTTCCTCGTTGAATCGGTGCTGATGTTGTTCGGTGTGGCCGTGGATTCCTTATAGAAAATCAAAATTTTCTCGTTTGGGGAAGCAATTTTCTGAAGAAAAATAACATAACATGTATATTATCTATTCAGCATCGAATAATAATTTATTTAAAGAAATAAGAAACGAAAGAGTTGTAGTGTTTTGGGTTGAAATGGGAATGAGTGAGGAGAAGAGGGAGAAGTTTTCCGAGAAGATCCACTTCCCATGCCCTCCCATACGAAACCCGTTTCCAGCATTAGCGAGGAGAACGCTGACAAGGCGGGGAAGCTTTTCCGTGGAGTCATTCCGCGCCAAACGCCAGAAAAATGAGTGTTCCGTGGAAAACCATCCACTTTTCAGCGGAAAAGTGTTGCACAAACATGCCCTTATTAGGATTCATCTGCGGAGGGGACGGGATTCATGTTGAACGGTATGGACTGCAGACGTGTGGGCCCAAGGAGGAGTTCGGGAAACTGTCACCATGTAATGGTTGTGCCAGAGGATCCGATCTTTCTCATAGCTGGAAGGCATTTATTTTGAACGGGGAGCTTCCACTCCTTTCAAACCCCACTTCGAGTCATTCAGAATGAGTCCCAACTAGATTGAAATTTGTCACAGCGCCAAGTCAAGGGAGAATTGCGGTTTTGAGAGGTTTGGATTTCATAATAGGCTTGGTTAATGGATTTATAGGGTTCCAATAAGAGGACCTGGATTCGCAGTAAATAGGACTTGAAGATGTGATTAATGTAGGCGGTCAGACTCAGCAGCGTTTAGGCCCGCTGTGATTTAAAGACCGTCGACAAATGATTAGAATAGGTGCATCATAAAGTGAGATCGCTACTAGGGCCCCACCCAGCGCGGGCCGGCCCGATCTCTGAGCACCCTTACAAAAAACACACTTCTTTTCAAAGGAGAATCTCAAAAGGCTACTCTCTCACCTTTTGATTTGACCAAACCTTTACTTTTTTTCCCGTCTTGCATTTACCGCTCACTCCGCTTCCCCCCGATAAGGTAAATTTATCAAAGGAGTGATTTACAGTGTGTTTCACGTGATTTGATATTATTTTATTTAAACATTAATCATACGCGCCCATCCATCACTGTGTGGACGAAAGCCCCGACCGGTGACCGGGCCAAGATGTAAAAACAGGAAAAACAAGTCGGTTTGCAAGCTTAGCGCCTGATGTATCAGCGCCGTAGCTGCGAGTGGGAGTTTTCCTCCGCTTACCTGAGGAAAACTTGCAGTAGCGACTTTACCGCCTTATATATTAATGGTATAGCTGCAAATGCAAGCTTTCCTCCGCTCAGACAGGCCTATCCACTAAACGACCGAAGGAAAGAAAAACCAGGGATGCACATGGGACGGGTTGGGCTGGGCCGAGGAATGTCCAGGCCCGGCCCGTCCGACTTCTTAACAAGTAGCCTGGTCCCGGCCCAAGTCTAAGTCGGGCCGGAAGTTGCTTGCCCATGACCGGCCCCCCTGGAAATGATGTAGCCCAAGCACAGCCTTAGTTAAACTTATATAACGAAAAGAGGAAACAAATTTATTTTCTTCTAATGTCCCAGGTTGCAGCTGACCTAGTCTGGTCACGTCACTTTATATGAGAGAATGAAAGTACACCGATGGTCTTTCCCGCGTTGCAAAAGAGTTGGGTATGATGGGGACGAATATTCAATAGAAGCATACGGAAGAAGGGTTGATATGCATAGCTTGCTCGGCCTTTTGTCTAAGATCAGGTGCAGTGTATGTTCTTATCAGTTTAATATCTGATACGCGGCCCATTGGGCCACATGATATTTGATTAAATTTTTGTGGGGGAGGACCCGCCACAGTAGCTCGCTACCGAGGTCCTCAAGCGCCGCCGCCTATGCGTTGCACGACAGCATAGGCCGGGCGCACCCCTACCAAAACTATGTCTTAACTTTCAATTAAGGGATCATTATCCCCCTAATCTTAAATTTATTTTTAATCTATGCTGGGACCCACGGTATTAGTTCTCCTTTGAGATCTTCTCTTGAAAAGGTACTTAAGAGGCTAAGATACTCGGCTACGCGGGTAAGACATACGGCCTAATTCGAGTTGGCTGAGCTTTACTTTCGTTCCTAGTAAAAATGGGCACAGATTGCGTTTCACTGCAGCCCGACAACGGTTTCGGGTCGGAACCATACTTGACCCAGATCTAGACCCGTTTCTAAAAAACGGTTCCGCTTCCGGTTCCGGCTCCGGCTCGAACCTGTTTCGTTGGCTCCAAACCCAGTTCCGGTTCCGGACCCAGGCCCACCTAGAGGACCGAATTTAGCTCCAAAATCAGTTCTGATTTCTCTCCACTTCTTTATTTTTTCTCCCTTAAAACAAGCAAATCATTCAATTTACAACAATGCATCAAGCCTACAACCTCCAGGACTATAAGTAAAGATGTAAATAGAAAAGTTGATTTCGAGCTACAGTTTGCAGTATCAAACACTCGATTGCCGTGTCCTAGGCCGACGGGTCGAACCTTAATACGGACCCAAAACCGGACCCATTTATCAATCGCAACCTTATAAGTCGGGTTCCGGAGCCGAACCCGTTCATGAATCGGAACCTTAAATAAGTCTTTTTTACTCATTTACGTTTTAAGTTGTATTTAGGTGGGTGTCCTCGTCCTGCCCATCGGTGTATTAGGACTGCCCGTATTGGCTTTAGGGTTATGTTTTCACATATTGGTCTCTCAACAAGATGAGGGGGCATGTAGAGTGAGTGAAATAATTGAACAGTTCGAATTCTTGGAACGGATATTGTAATCATGGGGGGTGGTCGGGAATTGGTGTGGCCCGTTGGACCTCTAAGACGGGTCCATTTTGGGATTGGGCTGGGCATAGAATATAAGACCTTGTCACCCCGTGGGATCGACTGTAGTACGGGCATGCTTGCCTTGATCCGTGAGAGCCCATTCCGCCCCTACCCATTCCATAACGGATCTCACTTTTCATCTGTAAGGATCCGATCCCAAAAACCAAGATGATATCGATTTTCGACGGTAGGATTTAATCACGAGTGGCGTCGACCCTATTTGTTCCCCTTCTCACCCGCCAACTGCTTCATATTTTAAGGACTTACTTTACCACTAAAGTAAAACGGAGGGTAATTCAGGACACAATAAAAGGAGATGGGTCAAATAAAGAGAAATACTAGATTTCGAAAGCCGCCTCTTCCTTTAAACAGAAAAAGGTATAAAAAGTTAAAAAGATACTTTCATCGCGCCACTGAATGACAAGAAAGACTTGGGCTGTCCATGGACCTGGTTGGGCTAGGCCGAGTAATGTCCAGGACGGGCCCAACTTCTAAACTAGAACCCTAAGCCTCGCCCAAGCTTGAGTCAGGCCTGAAGTGGCCGGCCCGAGCCTAGCCCGCACGAGAATGATGAAGCCCGATCCCGACCCATGTTCGACTCGCAGAGCATAAGAAAACGAGTTTCCTACCATGTCCTAGGCCAGCTCAACCGGTCTGGTCATATCACCTGCTGTGAGAGGTCATGGGCTCGAGTCCCCCCCACATAACTACTCCCTCCCTTATAACTACATAGATATGTAAATTTGGGCCGGGCGGGGATTTCGGATCTCGACTACTAAGTCCAAATGAGAAGATCTAGGCACGGGCCATCTATTATAACATAAACCCCATGCCGGACTCAACGCGGGCCGGCCCGATCAAAGAGCGCCCTCACAGAAAACAATCGCGCCCCTACAAAAAATGATCTTCGTTTAAAAAGAAAGTTTCAAAAAGCTATTATCTTAGCTTTTGGTTCTACCAAACCTTTAATTTTGTTCTCCCTTGCATTAACCATTGGCTTCACTTCACCGGTAAAGTAAATCTACCAAACAAGTGATATACCGTGTTTTTCGCGTGATTTAATATGATCGCATTTAAACAATGATCATACACGCCCATGCATCACTGTTTGGACTAAAGCCCCTATCCGTGACCCCACCAAGACGTAAAAGAGGGAAAAATAGTCGGTTTGCCGCGAGTGCCGGATTTCCTCCGCTCGGAGAGGACGAAAAGCGGCAGTCGCAGCTTTACCGCTGTTATAGACGGCGGTAAAGGTGCATTTTCCACTTTTCCTCCTCTCGGAGAGGAGGAAATCCTGGAACTGGACTTTACCGCCGAAGGAAGCGGCGGTAAAGCTGCGTCGTCACCCAAATTCGTACCCTTTTGTTTCCTTTGACATAAAAGATGAAAGAATCAATAGTTGCATGCGGTTGACACGTGCCTTGCTCGCTGTAGCATGAAATTGAGGAATCGAGATATGAGTGATTCCTTTGAGTTGACTATAACTAGGCGAACCGCGAGTTTAGGAAGCTGCCCATTCACCATGTAATCAGAATCTCTGTGGCATAGAGGTCAAAGATGTGTACCAACAGGGGCGGACCCAGGAATTCTTTCTTGGGGGGGCCACTACGAAGATAAAGAATTCTTTGGGGTCCCACATATGAAAAACTTACGTAGTTTTCAGAATGTGTAATAGCTTTTTCGAAAATTCCGGGGGTCCGTATGTAAAAAATGATAAAACTCCTAAACAAAAGTTGGTTTTTCATAAATTGTGGAGGGGCCATATGTAAAAATCCGTTAAACATTGTAAACAATAAAGGGGTTCTCGGAAATCTTGGAGGGGCCACAGCTAAAAATTCATTAAGGAAGAAAGGGGCTTTTAAACCCCGTGTACCAAGTCCCAACGATAAAGTAACTGAACATTATCGGTTATCCTTCTTGTGAAGTTGCTTCTTTAATTTTAGACGAGGGTACATGGTATTATATATTACAAAAAGAAAACATAACAACCCACTCATTTTTGGTCGAAGCTTTAGGGCACGTTTGTGTGCACACCCTTTCAGTGGAAAGGGAGAACCGCCACGTCAGCAAATTTCATAGAAATGAATACCTCGGGAAAGGATTTCTGCAGAATCTCGAAATTCATGTTTGGCGCGAATCTCTTTCCTCGTTGAATCGGTGCTGATGTTGTTCGGTGTGGCCGTGGATTCCTTATAGAAAATCAAAATTTTCTCGTTTGGGGAAGCAATTTTCTGAAGAAAAATAACATAACATGTATATTATCTATTCAGCATCGAATAATAATTTATTTAAAGAAATAAGAAACGAAAGAGTTGTAGTGTTTTGGGTTGAAATGGGAATGAGTGAGGAGAAGAGGGAGAAGTTTTCCGAGAAGATCCACTTCCCATGCCCTCCCATACGAAACCCGTTTCCAGCATTAGCGAGGAGAACGCTGACAAGGCGGGGAAGCTTTTCCGTGGAGTCATTCCGCGCCAAACGCCAGAAAAATGAGTGTTCCGTGGAAAACCATCCACTTTTCAGCGGAAAAGTGTTGCACAAACATGCCCTTATTAGGATTCATCTGCGGAGGGGACGGGATTCATGTTGAACGGTATGGACTGCAGACGTGTGGGCCCAAGGAGGAGTTCGGGAAACTGTCACCATGTAATGGTTGTGCCAGAGGATCCGATCTTTCTCATAGCTGGAAGGCATTTATTTTGAACGGGGAGCTTCCACTCCTTTCAAACCCCACTTCGAGTCATTCAGAATGAGTCCCAACTAGATTGAAATTTGTCACAGCGCCAAGTCAAGGGAGAATTGCGGTTTTGAGAGGTTTGGATTTCATAATAGGCTTGGTTAATGGATTTATAGGGTTCCAATAAGAGGACCTGGATTCGCAGTAAATAGGACTTGAAGATGTGATTAATGTAGGCGGTCAGACTCAGCAGCGTTTAGGCCCGCTGTGATTTAAAGACCGTCGACAAATGATTAGAATAGGTGCATCATAAAGTGAGATCGCTACTAGGGCCCCACCCAGCGCGGGCCGGCCCGATCTCTGAGCACCCTTACAAAAAACACACTTCTTTTCAAAGGAGAATCTCAAAAGGCTACTCTCTCACCTTTTGATTTGACCAAACCTTTACTTTTTTTCCCGTCTTGCATTTACCGCTCACTCCGCTTCCCCCCGATAAGGTAAATTTATCAAAGGAGTGATTTACAGTGTGTTTCACGTGATTTGATATTATTTTATTTAAACATTAATCATACGCGCCCATCCATCACTGTGTGGACGAAAGCCCCGACCGGTGACCGGGCCAAGATGTAAAAACAGGAAAAACAAGTCGGTTTGCAAGCTTAGCGCCTGATGTATCAGCGCCGTAGCTGCGAGTGGGAGTTTTCCTCCGCTTACCTGAGGAAAACTTGCAGTAGCGACTTTACCGCCTTATATATTAATGGTATAGCTGCAAATGCAAGCTTTCCTCCGCTCAGACAGGCCTATCCACTAAACGACCGAAGGAAAGAAAAACCAGGGATGCACATGGGACGGGTTGGGCTGGGCCGAGGAATGTCCAGGCCCGGCCCGTCCGACTTCTTAACAAGTAGCCTGGTCCCGGCCCAAGTCTAAGTCGGGCCGGAAGTTGCTTGCCCATGACCGGCCCCCCTGGAAATGATGTAGCCCAAGCACAGCCTTAGTTAAACTTATATAACGAAAAGAGGAAACAAATTTATTTTCTTCTAATGTCCCAGGTTGCAGCTGACCTAGTCTGGTCACGTCACTTTATATGAGAGAATGAAAGTACACCGATGGTCTTTCCCGCGTTGCAAAAGAGTTGGGTATGATGGGGACGAATATTCAATAGAAGCATACGGAAGAAGGGTTGATATGCATAGCTTGCTCGGCCTTTTGTCTAAGATCAGGTGCAGTGTATGTTCTTATCAGTTTAATATCTGATACGCGGCCCATTGGGCCACATGATATTTGATTAAATTTTTGTGGGGGAGGACCCGCCACAGTAGCTCGCTACCGAGGTCCTCAAGCGCCGCCGCCTATGCGTTGCACGACAGCATAGGCCGGGCGCACCCCTACCAAAACTATGTCTTAACTTTCAATTAAGGGATCATTATCCCCCTAATCTTAAATTTATTTTTAATCTATGCTGGGACCCACGGTATTAGTTCTCCTTTGAGATCTTCTCTTGAAAAGGTACTTAAGAGGCTAAGATACTCGGCTACGCGGGTAAGACATACGGCCTAATTCGAGTTGGCTGAGCTTTACTTTCGTTCCTAGTAAAAATGGGCACAGATTGCGTTTCACTGCAGCCCGACAACGGTTTCGGGTCGGAACCATACTTGACCCAGATCTAGACCCGTTTCTAAAAAACGGTTCCGCTTCCGGTTCCGGCTCCGGCTCGAACCTGTTTCGTTGGCTCCAAACCCAGTTCCGGTTCCGGACCCAGGCCCACCTAGAGGACCGAATTTAGCTCCAAAATCAGTTCTGATTTCTCTCCACTTCTTTATTTTTTCTCCCTTAAAACAAGCAAATCATTCAATTTACAACAATGCATCAAGCCTACAACCTCCAGGACTATAAGTAAAGATGTAAATAGAAAAGTTGATTTCGAGCTACAGTTTGCAGTATCAAACACTCGATTGCCGTGTCCTAGGCCGACGGGTCGAACCTTAATACGGACCCAAAACCGGACCCATTTATCAATCGCAACCTTATAAGTCGGGTTCCGGAGCCGAACCCGTTCATGAATCGGAACCTTAAATAAGTCTTTTTTACTCATTTACGTTTTAAGTTGTATTTAGGTGGGTGTCCTCGTCCTGCCCATCGGTGTATTAGGACTGCCCGTATTGGCTTTAGGGTTATGTTTTCACATATTGGTCTCTCAACAAGATGAGGGGGCATGTAGAGTGAGTGAAATAATTGAACAGTTCGAATTCTTGGAACGGATATTGTAATCATGGGGGGTGGTCGGGAATTGGTGTGGCCCGTTGGACCTCTAAGACGGGTCCATTTTGGGATTGGGCTGGGCATAGAATATAAGACCTTGTCACCCCGTGGGATCGACTGTAGTACGGGCATGCTTGCCTTGATCCGTGAGAGCCCATTCCGCCCCTACCCATTCCATAACGGATCTCACTTTTCATCTGTAAGGATCCGATCCCAAAAACCAAGATGATATCGATTTTCGACGGTAGGATTTAATCACGAGTGGCGTCGACCCTATTTGTTCCCCTTCTCACCCGCCAACTGCTTCATATTTTAAGGACTTACTTTACCACTAAAGTAAAACGGAGGGTAATTCAGGACACAATAAAAGGAGATGGGTCAAATAAAGAGAAATACTAGATTTCGAAAGCCGCCTCTTCCTTTAAACAGAAAAAGGTATAAAAAGTTAAAAAGATACTTTCATCGCGCCACTGAATGACAAGAAAGACTTGGGCTGTCCATGGACCTGGTTGGGCTAGGCCGAGTAATGTCCAGGACGGGCCCAACTTCTAAACTAGAACCCTAAGCCTCGCCCAAGCTTGAGTCAGGCCTGAAGTGGCCGGCCCGAGCCTAGCCCGCACGAGAATGATGAAGCCCGATCCCGACCCATGTTCGACTCGCAGAGCATAAGAAAACGAGTTTCCTACCATGTCCTAGGCCAGCTCAACCGGTCTGGTCATATCACCTGCTGTGAGAGGTCATGGGCTCGAGTCCCCCCCACATAACTACTCCCTCCCTTATAACTACATAGATATGTAAATTTGGGCCGGGCGGGGATTTCGGATCTCGACTACTAAGTCCAAATGAGAAGATCTAGGCACGGGCCATCTATTATAACATAAACCCCATGCCGGACTCAACGCGGGCCGGCCCGATCAAAGAGCGCCCTCACAGAAAACAATCGCGCCCCTACAAAAAATGATCTTCGTTTAAAAAGAAAGTTTCAAAAAGCTATTATCTTAGCTTTTGGTTCTACCAAACCTTTAATTTTGTTCTCCCTTGCATTAACCATTGGCTTCACTTCACCGGTAAAGTAAATCTACCAAACAAGTGATATACCGTGTTTTTCGCGTGATTTAATATGATCGCATTTAAACAATGATCATACACGCCCATGCATCACTGTTTGGACTAAAGCCCCTATCCGTGACCCCACCAAGACGTAAAAGAGGGAAAAATAGTCGGTTTGCCGCGAGTGCCGGATTTCCTCCGCTCGGAGAGGACGAAAAGCGGCAGTCGCAGCTTTACCGCTGTTATAGACGGCGGTAAAGGTGCATTTTCCACTTTTCCTCCTCTCGGAGAGGAGGAAATCCTGGAACTGGACTTTACCGCCGAAGGAAGCGGCGGTAAAGCTGCGTCGTCACCCAAATTCGTACCCTTTTGTTTCCTTTGACATAAAAGATGAAAGAATCAATAGTTGCATGCGGTTGACACGTGCCTTGCTCGCTGTAGCATGAAATTGAGGAATCGAGATATGAGTGATTCCTTTGAGTTGACTATAACTAGGCGAACCGCGAGTTTAGGAAGCTGCCCATTCACCATGTAATCAGAATCTCTGTGGCATAGAGGTCAAAGATGTGTACCAACAGGGGCGGACCCAGGAATTCTTTCTTGGGGGGGCCACTACGAAGATAAAGAATTCTTTGGGGTCCCACATATGAAAAACTTACGTAGTTTTCAGAATGTGTAATAGCTTTTTCGAAAATTCCGGGGGTCCGTATGTAAAAAATGATAAAACTCCTAAACAAAAGTTGGTTTTTCATAAATTGTGGAGGGGCCATATGTAAAAATCCGTTAAACATTGTAAACAATAAAGGGGTTCTCGGAAATCTTGGAGGGGCCACAGCTAAAAATTCATTAAGGAAGAAAGGGGCTTTTAAACCCCGTGTACCAAGTCCCAACGATAAAGTAACTGAACATTATCGGTTATCCTTCTTGTGAAGTTGCTTCTTTAATTTTAGACGAGGGTACATGGTATTATATATTACAAAAAGAAAACATAACAACCCACTCATTTTTGGTCGAAGCTTTAGGGCACGTTTGTGTGCACACCCTTTCAGTGGAAAGGGAGAACCGCCACGTCAGCAAATTTCATAGAAATGAATACCTCGGGAAAGGATTTCTGCAGAATCTCGAAATTCATGTTTGGCGCGAATCTCTTTCCTCGTTGAATCGGTGCTGATGTTGTTCGGTGTGGCCGTGGATTCCTTATAGAAAATCAAAATTTTCTCGTTTGGGGAAGCAATTTTCTGAAGAAAAATAACATAACATGTATATTATCTATTCAGCATCGAATAATAATTTATTTAAAGAAATAAGAAACGAAAGAGTTGTAGTGTTTTGGGTTGAAATGGGAATGAGTGAGGAGAAGAGGGAGAAGTTTTCCGAGAAGATCCACTTCCCATGCCCTCCCATACGAAACCCGTTTCCAGCATTAGCGAGGAGAACGCTGACAAGGCGGGGAAGCTTTTCCGTGGAGTCATTCCGCGCCAAACGCCAGAAAAATGAGTGTTCCGTGGAAAACCATCCACTTTTCAGCGGAAAAGTGTTGCACAAACATGCCCTTATTAGGATTCATCTGCGGAGGGGACGGGATTCATGTTGAACGGTATGGACTGCAGACGTGTGGGCCCAAGGAGGAGTTCGGGAAACTGTCACCATGTAATGGTTGTGCCAGAGGATCCGATCTTTCTCATAGCTGGAAGGCATTTATTTTGAACGGGGAGCTTCCACTCCTTTCAAACCCCACTTCGAGTCATTCAGAATGAGTCCCAACTAGATTGAAATTTGTCACAGCGCCAAGTCAAGGGAGAATTGCGGTTTTGAGAGGTTTGGATTTCATAATAGGCTTGGTTAATGGATTTATAGGGTTCCAATAAGAGGACCTGGATTCGCAGTAAATAGGACTTGAAGATGTGATTAATGTAGGCGGTCAGACTCAGCAGCGTTTAGGCCCGCTGTGATTTAAAGACCGTCGACAAATGATTAGAATAGGTGCATCATAAAGTGAGATCGCTACTAGGGCCCCACCCAGCGCGGGCCGGCCCGATCTCTGAGCACCCTTACAAAAAACACACTTCTTTTCAAAGGAGAATCTCAAAAGGCTACTCTCTCACCTTTTGATTTGACCAAACCTTTACTTTTTTTCCCGTCTTGCATTTACCGCTCACTCCGCTTCCCCCCGATAAGGTAAATTTATCAAAGGAGTGATTTACAGTGTGTTTCACGTGATTTGATATTATTTTATTTAAACATTAATCATACGCGCCCATCCATCACTGTGTGGACGAAAGCCCCGACCGGTGACCGGGCCAAGATGTAAAAACAGGAAAAACAAGTCGGTTTGCAAGCTTAGCGCCTGATGTATCAGCGCCGTAGCTGCGAGTGGGAGTTTTCCTCCGCTTACCTGAGGAAAACTTGCAGTAGCGACTTTACCGCCTTATATATTAATGGTATAGCTGCAAATGCAAGCTTTCCTCCGCTCAGACAGGCCTATCCACTAAACGACCGAAGGAAAGAAAAACCAGGGATGCACATGGGACGGGTTGGGCTGGGCCGAGGAATGTCCAGGCCCGGCCCGTCCGACTTCTTAACAAGTAGCCTGGTCCCGGCCCAAGTCTAAGTCGGGCCGGAAGTTGCTTGCCCATGACCGGCCCCCCTGGAAATGATGTAGCCCAAGCACAGCCTTAGTTAAACTTATATAACGAAAAGAGGAAACAAATTTATTTTCTTCTAATGTCCCAGGTTGCAGCTGACCTAGTCTGGTCACGTCACTTTATATGAGAGAATGAAAGTACACCGATGGTCTTTCCCGCGTTGCAAAAGAGTTGGGTATGATGGGGACGAATATTCAATAGAAGCATACGGAAGAAGGGTTGATATGCATAGCTTGCTCGGCCTTTTGTCTAAGATCAGGTGCAGTGTATGTTCTTATCAGTTTAATATCTGATACGCGGCCCATTGGGCCACATGATATTTGATTAAATTTTTGTGGGGGAGGACCCGCCACAGTAGCTCGCTACCGAGGTCCTCAAGCGCCGCCGCCTATGCGTTGCACGACAGCATAGGCCGGGCGCACCCCTACCAAAACTATGTCTTAACTTTCAATTAAGGGATCATTATCCCCCTAATCTTAAATTTATTTTTAATCTATGCTGGGACCCACGGTATTAGTTCTCCTTTGAGATCTTCTCTTGAAAAGGTACTTAAGAGGCTAAGATACTCGGCTACGCGGGTAAGACATACGGCCTAATTCGAGTTGGCTGAGCTTTACTTTCGTTCCTAGTAAAAATGGGCACAGATTGCGTTTCACTGCAGCCCGACAACGGTTTCGGGTCGGAACCATACTTGACCCAGATCTAGACCCGTTTCTAAAAAACGGTTCCGCTTCCGGTTCCGGCTCCGGCTCGAACCTGTTTCGTTGGCTCCAAACCCAGTTCCGGTTCCGGACCCAGGCCCACCTAGAGGACCGAATTTAGCTCCAAAATCAGTTCTGATTTCTCTCCACTTCTTTATTTTTTCTCCCTTAAAACAAGCAAATCATTCAATTTACAACAATGCATCAAGCCTACAACCTCCAGGACTATAAGTAAAGATGTAAATAGAAAAGTTGATTTCGAGCTACAGTTTGCAGTATCAAACACTCGATTGCCGTGTCCTAGGCCGACGGGTCGAACCTTAATACGGACCCAAAACCGGACCCATTTATCAATCGCAACCTTATAAGTCGGGTTCCGGAGCCGAACCCGTTCATGAATCGGAACCTTAAATAAGTCTTTTTTACTCATTTACGTTTTAAGTTGTATTTAGGTGGGTGTCCTCGTCCTGCCCATCGGTGTATTAGGACTGCCCGTATTGGCTTTAGGGTTATGTTTTCACATATTGGTCTCTCAACAAGATGAGGGGGCATGTAGAGTGAGTGAAATAATTGAACAGTTCGAATTCTTGGAACGGATATTGTAATCATGGGGGGTGGTCGGGAATTGGTGTGGCCCGTTGGACCTCTAAGACGGGTCCATTTTGGGATTGGGCTGGGCATAGAATATAAGACCTTGTCACCCCGTGGGATCGACTGTAGTACGGGCATGCTTGCCTTGATCCGTGAGAGCCCATTCCGCCCCTACCCATTCCATAACGGATCTCACTTTTCATCTGTAAGGATCCGATCCCAAAAACCAAGATGATATCGATTTTCGACGGTAGGATTTAATCACGAGTGGCGTCGACCCTATTTGTTCCCCTTCTCACCCGCCAACTGCTTCATATTTTAAGGACTTACTTTACCACTAAAGTAAAACGGAGGGTAATTCAGGACACAATAAAAGGAGATGGGTCAAATAAAGAGAAATACTAGATTTCGAAAGCCGCCTCTTCCTTTAAACAGAAAAAGGTATAAAAAGTTAAAAAGATACTTTCATCGCGCCACTGAATGACAAGAAAGACTTGGGCTGTCCATGGACCTGGTTGGGCTAGGCCGAGTAATGTCCAGGACGGGCCCAACTTCTAAACTAGAACCCTAAGCCTCGCCCAAGCTTGAGTCAGGCCTGAAGTGGCCGGCCCGAGCCTAGCCCGCACGAGAATGATGAAGCCCGATCCCGACCCATGTTCGACTCGCAGAGCATAAGAAAACGAGTTTCCTACCATGTCCTAGGCCAGCTCAACCGGTCTGGTCATATCACCTGCTGTGAGAGGTCATGGGCTCGAGTCCCCCCCACATAACTACTCCCTCCCTTATAACTACATAGATATGTAAATTTGGGCCGGGCGGGGATTTCGGATCTCGACTACTAAGTCCAAATGAGAAGATCTAGGCACGGGCCATCTATTATAACATAAACCCCATGCCGGACTCAACGCGGGCCGGCCCGATCAAAGAGCGCCCTCACAGAAAACAATCGCGCCCCTACAAAAAATGATCTTCGTTTAAAAAGAAAGTTTCAAAAAGCTATTATCTTAGCTTTTGGTTCTACCAAACCTTTAATTTTGTTCTCCCTTGCATTAACCATTGGCTTCACTTCACCGGTAAAGTAAATCTACCAAACAAGTGATATACCGTGTTTTTCGCGTGATTTAATATGATCGCATTTAAACAATGATCATACACGCCCATGCATCACTGTTTGGACTAAAGCCCCTATCCGTGACCCCACCAAGACGTAAAAGAGGGAAAAATAGTCGGTTTGCCGCGAGTGCCGGATTTCCTCCGCTCGGAGAGGACGAAAAGCGGCAGTCGCAGCTTTACCGCTGTTATAGACGGCGGTAAAGGTGCATTTTCCACTTTTCCTCCTCTCGGAGAGGAGGAAATCCTGGAACTGGACTTTACCGCCGAAGGAAGCGGCGGTAAAGCTGCGTCGTCACCCAAATTCGTACCCTTTTGTTTCCTTTGACATAAAAGATGAAAGAATCAATAGTTGCATGCGGTTGACACGTGCCTTGCTCGCTGTAGCATGAAATTGAGGAATCGAGATATGAGTGATTCCTTTGAGTTGACTATAACTAGGCGAACCGCGAGTTTAGGAAGCTGCCCATTCACCATGTAATCAGAATCTCTGTGGCATAGAGGTCAAAGATGTGTACCAACAGGGGCGGACCCAGGAATTCTTTCTTGGGGGGGCCACTACGAAGATAAAGAATTCTTTGGGGTCCCACATATGAAAAACTTACGTAGTTTTCAGAATGTGTAATAGCTTTTTCGAAAATTCCGGGGGTCCGTATGTAAAAAATGATAAAACTCCTAAACAAAAGTTGGTTTTTCATAAATTGTGGAGGGGCCATATGTAAAAATCCGTTAAACATTGTAAACAATAAAGGGGTTCTCGGAAATCTTGGAGGGGCCACAGCTAAAAATTCATTAAGGAAGAAAGGGGCTTTTAAACCCCGTGTACCAAGTCCCAACGATAAAGTAACTGAACATTATCGGTTATCCTTCTTGTGAAGTTGCTTCTTTAATTTTAGACGAGGGTACATGGTATTATATATTACAAAAAGAAAACATAACAACCCACTCATTTTTGGTCGAAGCTTTAGGGCACGTTTGTGTGCACACCCTTTCAGTGGAAAGGGAGAACCGCCACGTCAGCAAATTTCATAGAAATGAATACCTCGGGAAAGGATTTCTGCAGAATCTCGAAATTCATGTTTGGCGCGAATCTCTTTCCTCGTTGAATCGGTGCTGATGTTGTTCGGTGTGGCCGTGGATTCCTTATAGAAAATCAAAATTTTCTCGTTTGGGGAAGCAATTTTCTGAAGAAAAATAACATAACATGTATATTATCTATTCAGCATCGAATAATAATTTATTTAAAGAAATAAGAAACGAAAGAGTTGTAGTGTTTTGGGTTGAAATGGGAATGAGTGAGGAGAAGAGGGAGAAGTTTTCCGAGAAGATCCACTTCCCATGCCCTCCCATACGAAACCCGTTTCCAGCATTAGCGAGGAGAACGCTGACAAGGCGGGGAAGCTTTTCCGTGGAGTCATTCCGCGCCAAACGCCAGAAAAATGAGTGTTCCGTGGAAAACCATCCACTTTTCAGCGGAAAAGTGTTGCACAAACATGCCCTTATTAGGATTCATCTGCGGAGGGGACGGGATTCATGTTGAACGGTATGGACTGCAGACGTGTGGGCCCAAGGAGGAGTTCGGGAAACTGTCACCATGTAATGGTTGTGCCAGAGGATCCGATCTTTCTCATAGCTGGAAGGCATTTATTTTGAACGGGGAGCTTCCACTCCTTTCAAACCCCACTTCGAGTCATTCAGAATGAGTCCCAACTAGATTGAAATTTGTCACAGCGCCAAGTCAAGGGAGAATTGCGGTTTTGAGAGGTTTGGATTTCATAATAGGCTTGGTTAATGGATTTATAGGGTTCCAATAAGAGGACCTGGATTCGCAGTAAATAGGACTTGAAGATGTGATTAATGTAGGCGGTCAGACTCAGCAGCGTTTAGGCCCGCTGTGATTTAAAGACCGTCGACAAATGATTAGAATAGGTGCATCATAAAGTGAGATCGCTACTAGGGCCCCACCCAGCGCGGGCCGGCCCGATCTCTGAGCACCCTTACAAAAAACACACTTCTTTTCAAAGGAGAATCTCAAAAGGCTACTCTCTCACCTTTTGATTTGACCAAACCTTTACTTTTTTTCCCGTCTTGCATTTACCGCTCACTCCGCTTCCCCCCGATAAGGTAAATTTATCAAAGGAGTGATTTACAGTGTGTTTCACGTGATTTGATATTATTTTATTTAAACATTAATCATACGCGCCCATCCATCACTGTGTGGACGAAAGCCCCGACCGGTGACCGGGCCAAGATGTAAAAACAGGAAAAACAAGTCGGTTTGCAAGCTTAGCGCCTGATGTATCAGCGCCGTAGCTGCGAGTGGGAGTTTTCCTTCCCTTACCTGAGGAAAACTTGCAGTAGCGACTTTACCGCCTTATATATTAATGGTATAGCTGCAAATGCAAGCTTTCCTCCGCTCAGACAGGCCTATCCACTAAACGACCGAAGGAAAGAAAAACCAGGGATGCACATGGGACGGGTTGGGCTGGGCCGAGGAATGTCCAGGCCCGGCCCGTCCGACTTCTTAACAAGTAGCCTGGTCCCGGCCCAAGTCTAAGTCGGGCCGGAAGTTGCTTGCCCATGACCGGCCCCCCTGGAAATGATGTAGCCCAAGCACAGCCTTAGTTAAACTTATATAACGAAAAGAGGAAACAAATTTATTTTCTTCTAATGTCCCAGGTTGCAGCTGACCTAGTCTGGTCACGTCACTTTATATGAGAGAATGAAAGTACACCGATGGTCTTTCCCGCGTTGCAAAAGAGTTGGGTATGATGGGGACGAATATTCAATAGAAGCATACGGAAGAAGGGTTGATATGCATAGCTTGCTCGGCCTTTTGTCTAAGATCAGGTGCAGTGTATGTTCTTATCAGTTTAATATCTGATACGCGGCCCATTGGGCCACATGATATTTGATTAAATTTTTGTGGGGGAGGACCCGCCACAGTAGCTCGCTACCGAGGTCCTCAAGCGCCGCCGCCTATGCGTTGCACGACAGCATAGGCCGGGCGCACCCCTACCAAAACTATGTCTTAACTTTCAATTAAGGGATCATTATCCCCCTAATCTTAAATTTATTTTTAATCTATGCTGGGACCCACGGTATTAGTTCTCCTTTGAGATCTTCTCTTGAAAAGGTACTTAAGAGGCTAAGATACTCGGCTACGCGGGTAAGACATACGGCCTAATTCGAGTTGGCTGAGCTTTACTTTCGTTCCTAGTAAAAATGGGCACAGATTGCGTTTCACTGCAGCCCGACAACGGTTTCGGGTCGGAACCATACTTGACCCAGATCTAGACCCGTTTCTAAAAAACGGTTCCGCTTCCGGTTCCGGCTCCGGCTCGAACCTGTTTCGTTGGCTCCAAACCCAGTTCCGGTTCCGGACCCAGGCCCGCCTAGAGGACCGAATTTAGCTCCAAAATCAGTTCTGATTTCTCTCCACTTCTTTATTTTTTCTCCCTTAAAACAAGCAAATCATTCAATTTACAACAATGCATCAAGCCTACAACCTCCAGGACTATAAGTAAAGATGTAAATAGAAAAGTTGATTTCGAGCTACAGTTTGCAGTATCAAACACTCGATTGCCGTGTCCTAGGCCGACGGGTCGAACCTTAATACGGACCCAAAACCGGACCCATTTATCAATCGCAACCTTATAAGTCGGATTCCGGAGCCGAACCCGTTCATGAATCGGAACCTTAAATAAGTCTTTTTTACTCATTTACGTTTTAAGTTGTATTTAGGTGGGTGTCCTCGTCCTGCCCATCGGTGTATTAGGACTGCCCGTATTGGCTTTAGGGTTATGTTTTCACATATTGGTCTCTCAACAAGATGAGGGGGCATGTAGAGTGAGTGAAATAATTGAACAGTTCGAATTCTTGGAACGGATATTGTAATCATGGGGGGTGGTCGGGAATTGGTGTGGCCCGTTGGACCTCTAAGACGGGTCCATTTTGGGATTGGGCTGGGCATAGAATATAAGACCTTGTCACCCCGTGGGATCGACTGTAGTACGGGCATGCTTGCCTTGATCCGTGAGAGCCCATTCCGCCCCTACCCATTCCATAACGGATCTCACTTTTCATCTGTAAGGATCCGATCCCAAAAACCAAGATGATATCGATTTTCGACGGTAGGATTTAATCACGAGTGGCGTCGACCCTATTTGTTCCCCTTCTCACCCGCCAACTGCTTCATATTTTAAGGACTTACTTTACCACTAAAGTAAAACGGAGGGTAATTCAGGACACAATAAAAGGAGATGGGTCAAATAAAGAGGAATACTAGATTTCGAAAGCCGCCTCTTCCTTTAAACAGAAAAAGGTATAAAAAGTTAAAAAGATACTTTCATCGCGCCACTGAATGACAAGAAAGACTTGGGCTGTCCATGGACCTGGTTGGGCTAGGCCGAGTAATGTCCAGGACGGGCCCAACTTCTAAACTAGAACCCTAAGCCTCGCCCAAGCTTGAGTCAGGCCTGAAGTGGCCGGCCCGAGCCTAGCCCGCACGAGAATGATGAAGCCCGATCCCGACCCATGTTCGACTCGCAGAGCATAAGAAAACGAGTTTCCTACCATGTCCTAGGCCAGCTCAACCGGTCTGGTCATATCACCTGCTGTGAGAGGTCATGGGCTCGAGTCCCCCCCACATAACTACTCCCTCCCTTATAACTACATAGATATGTAAATTTGGGCCGGGCGGGGATTTCGGATCTCGACTACTAAGTCCAAATGAGAAGATCTAGGCACGGGCCATCTATTATAACATAAACCCCATGCCCGACTCAACGCGGGCCGGCCCGATCAAAGAGCGCCCTCACAGAAAACAATCGCGCCCCTACAAAAAATGATCTTCGTTTAAAAAGAAAGTTTCAAAAAGCTATTATCTTAGCTTTTGGTTCTACCAAACCTTTAATTTTGTTCTCCCTTGCATTAACCATTGGCTTCACTTCACCGGTAAAGTAAATCTACCAAACAAGTGATATACCGTGTTTTTCGCGTGATTTAATATGATCGCATTTAAACAATGATCATACACGCCCATGCATCACTGTTTGGACTAAAGCCCCTATCCGTGACCCCACCAAGACGTAAAAGAGGGAAAAATAGTCGGTTTGCCGCGAGTGCCGGATTTCCTCCGCTCGGAGAGGACGAAAAGCGGCAGTCGCAGCTTTACCGCTGTTATATACGGCGGTAAAGGTGCATTTTCCACTTTTCCTCCTCTCGGAGAGGAGGAAATCCTGGAACTGGACTTTACCGCCGAAGGAAGCGGCGGTAAAGCTGCGTCGTCACCCAAATTCGTACCCTTTTGTTTCCTTTGACATAAAAGATGAAAGAATCAATAGTTGCATGCGGTTGACACGTGCCTTGCTCGCTGTAGCATGAAATTGAGGAATCGAGATATGAGTGATTCCTTTGAGTTGACTATAACTAGGCGAACCGCGAGTTTAGGAAGCTGCCCATTCACCATGTAATCAGAATCTCTGTGGCATAGAGGTCAAAGATGTGTACCAACAGGGGCGGACCCAGGAATTCTTTCTTGGGGGGGCCACTACGAAGATAAAGAATTCTTTGGGGTCCCACATATGAAAAACTTACGTAGTTTTCAGAATGTGTAATAGCTTTTTCGAAAATTCCGGGGGTCCGTATGTAAAAAATGATAAAACTCCTAAACAAAAGTTGGTTTTTCATAAATTGTGGAGGGGCCATATGTAAAAATCCGTTAAACATTGTAAACAATAAAGGGGTTCTCGGAAATCTTGGAGGGGCCACAGCTAAAAATTCATTAAGGAAGAAAGGGGCTTTTAAACCCCGTGTACCAAGTCCCAACGATAAAGTAACTGAACATTATCGGTTATCCTTCTTGTGAAGTTGCTTCTTTAATTTTAGACGAGGGTACATGGTATTATATATTACAAAAAGAAAACATAACAACCCACTCATTTTTGGTCGAAGCTTTAGGGCACGTTTGTGTGCACACCCTTTCAGTGGAAAGGGAGAACCGCCACGTCAGCAAATTTCATAGAAATGAATACCTCGGGAAAGGATTTCTGCAGAATCTCGAAATTCATGTTTGGCGCGAATCTCTTTCCTCGTTGAATCGGTGCTGATGTTGTTCGGTGTGGCCGTGGATTCCTTATAGAAAATCAAAATTTTCTCGTTTGGGGAAGCAATTTTCTGAAGAAAAATAACATAACATGTATATTATCTATTCAGCATCGAATAATAATTTATTTAAAGAAATAAGAAACGAAAGAGTTGTAGTGTTTTGGGTTGAAATGGGAATGAGTGAGGAGAAGAGGGAGAAGTTTTCCGAGAAGATCCACTTCCCATGCCCTCCCATACGAAACCCGTTTCCAGCATTAGCGAGGAAAACGCTGACAAGGCGGGGAAGCTTTTCCGTGGAGTCATTCCGCGCCAAACGCCAGAAAAATGAGTGTTCCGTGGAAAACCATCCACTTTTCAGCGGAAAAGTGTTGCACAAACATGCCCTTATTAGGATTCATCTGCGGAGGGGACGGGATTCATGTTGAACGGTATGGACTGCAGACGTGTGGGCCCAAGGAGGAGTTCGGGAAACTGTCACCATGTAATGGTTGTGCCAGAGGATCCGATCTTTCTCATAGCTGGAAGGCATTTATTTTGAACGGGGAGCTTCCACTCCTTTCAAACCCCACTTCGAGTCATTCAGAATGAGTCCCAACTAGATTGAAATTTGTCACAGCGCCAAGTCAAGGGAGAATTGCGGTTTTGAGAGGTTTGGATTTCATAATAGGCTTGGTTAATGGATTTATAGGGTTCCAATAAGAGGACCTGGATTCGCAGTAAATAGGACTTGAAGATGTGATTAATGTAGGCGGTCAGACTCAGCAGCGTTTAGGCCCGCTGTGATTTAAAGACCGTCGACAAATGATTAGAATAGGTGCATCATAAAGTGAGATCGCTACTAGGGCCCCACCCAGCGCGGGCCGGCCCGATCTCTGAGCACCCTTACAAAAAACACACTTCTTTTCAAAGGAGAATCTCAAAAGGCTACTCTCTCACCTTTTGATTTGACCAAACCTTTACTTTTTTTCCCGTCTTGCATTTACCGCTCACTCCGCTTCCCCCCGATAAGGTAAATTTATCAAAGGAGTGATTTACAGTGTGTTTCACGTGATTTGATATTATTTTATTTAAACATTAATCATACGCGCCCATCCATCACTGTGTGGACGAAAGCCCCGACCGGTGACCGGGCCAAGATGTAAAAACAGGAAAAACAAGTCGGTTTGCAAGCTTAGCGCCTGATGTATCAGCGCCGTAGCTGCGAGTGGGAGTTTTCCTCCGCTTACCTGAGGAAAACTTGCAGTAGCGACTTTACCGCCTTATATATTAATGGTATAGCTGCAAATGCAAGCTTTCCTCCGCTCAGACAGGCCTATCCACTAAACGACCGAAGGAAAGAAAAACCAGGGATGCACATGGGACGGGTTGGGCTGGGCCGAGGAATGTCCAGGCCCGGCCCGTCCGACTTCTTAACAAGTAGCCTGGTCCCGGCCCAAGTCTAAGTCGGGCCGGAAGTTGCTTGCCCATGACCGGCCCCCCTGGAAATGATGTAGCCCAAGCACAGCCTTAGTTAAACTTATATAACGAAAAGAGGAAACAAATTTATTTTCTTCTAATGTCCCAGGTTGCAGCTGACCTAGTCTGGTCACGTCACTTTATATGAGAGAATGAAAGTACACCGATGGTCTTTCCCGCGTTGCAAAAGAGTTGGGTATGATGGGGACGAATATTCAATAGAAGCATACGGAAGAAGGGTTGATATGCATAGCTTGCTCGGCCTTTTGTCTAAGATCAGGTGCAGTGTATGTTCTTATCAGTTTAATATCTGATACGCGGCCCATTGGGCCACATGATATTTGATTAAATTTTTGTGGGGGAGGACCCGCCACAGTAGCTCGCTACCGAGGTCCTCAAGCGCCGCCGCCTATGCGTTGCACGACAGCATAGGCCGGGCGCACCCCTACCAAAACTATGTCTTAACTTTCAATTAAGGGATCATTATCCCCCTAATCTTAAATTTATTTTTAATCTATGCTGGGACCCACGGTATTAGTTCTCCTTTGAGATCTTCTCTTGAAAAGGTACTTAAGAGGCTAAGATACTCGGCTACGCGGGTAAGACATACGGCCTAATTCGAGTTGGCTGAGCTTTACTTTCGTTCCTAGTAAAAATGGGCACAGATTGCGTTTCACTGCAGCCCGACAACGGTTTCGGGTCGGAACCATACTTGACCCAGATCTAGACCCGTTTCTAAAAAACGGTTCCGCTTCCGGTTCCGGCTCCGGCTCGAACCTGTTTCGTTGGCTCCAAACCCAGTTCCGGTTCCGGACCCAGGCCCGCCTAGAGGACCGAATTTAGCTCCAAAATCAGTTCTGATTTCTCTCCACTTCTTTATTTTTTCTCCCTTAAAACAAGCAAATCATTCAATTTACAACAATGCATCAAGCCTACAACCTCCAGGACTATAAGTAAAGATGTAAATAGAAAAGTTGATTTCGAGCTACAGTTTGCAGTATCAAACACTCGATTGCCGTGTCCTAGGCCGACGGGTCGAACCTTAATACGGACCCAAAACCGGACCCATTTATCAATCGCAACCTTATAAGTCGGGTTCCGGAGCCGAACCCGTTCATGAATCGGAACCTTAAATAAGTCTTTTTTACTCATTTACGTTTTAAGTTGTATTTAGGTGGGTGTCCTCGTCCTGCCCATCGGTGTTTTAGGACTGCCCGTATTGGCTTTAGGGTTATGTTTTCACATATTGGTCTCTCAACAAGATGAGGGGGCATGTAGAGTGAGTGAAATAATTGAACAGTTCGAATTCTTGGAACGGATATTGTAATCATGGGGGGTGGTCGGGAATTGGTGTGGCCCGTTGGACCTCTAAGACGGGTCCATTTTGGGATTGGGCTGGGCATAGAATATAAGACCTTGTCACCCCGTGGGATCGACTGTAGTACGGGCATGCTTGCCTTGATCCGTGAGAGCCCATTCCGCCCCTACCCATTCCATAACGGATCTCACTTTTCATCTGTAAGGATCCGATCCCAAAAACCAAGATGATATCGATTTTCGACGGTAGGATTTAATCACGAGTGGCGTCGACCCTATTTGTTCCCCTTCTCACCCGCCAACTGCTTCATATTTTAAGGACTTACTTTACCACTAAAGTAAAACGGAGGGTAATTCAGGACACAATAAAAGGAGATGGGTCAAATAAAGAGGAATACTAGATTTCGAAAGCCGCCTCTTCCTTTAAACAGAAAAAGGTATAAAAAGTTAAAAAGATACTTTCATCGCGCCACTGAATGACAAGAAAGACTTGGGCTGTCCATGGACCTGGTTGGGCTAGGCCGAGTAATGTCCAGGACGGGCCCAACTTCTAAACTAGAACCCTAAGCCTCGCCCAAGCTTGAGTCAGGCCTGAAGTGGCCGGCCCGAGCCTAGCCCGCACGAGAATGATGAAGCCCGATCCCGACCCATGTTCGACTCGCAGAGCATAAGAAAACGAGTTTCCTACCATGTCCTAGGCCAGCTCAACCGGTCTGGTCATATCACCTGCTGTGAGAGGTCATGGGCTCGAGTCCCCCCCACATAACTACTCCCTCCCTTATAACTACATAGATATGTAAATTTGGGCCGGGCGGGGATTTCGGATCTCGACTACTAAGTCCAAATGAGAAGATCTAGGCACGGGCCATCTATTATAACATAAACCCCATGCCCGACTCAACGCGGGCCGGCCCGATCAAAGAGCGCCCTCACAGAAAACAATCGCGCCCCTACAAAAAATGATCTTCGTTTAAAAAGAAAGTTTCAAAAAGCTATTATCTTAGCTTTTGGTTCTACCAAACCTTTAATTTTGTTCTCCCTTGCATTAACCATTGGCTTCACTTCACCGGTAAAGTAAATCTACCAAACAAGTGATATACCGTGTTTTTCGCGTGATTTAATATGATCGCATTTAAACAATGATCATACACGCCCATGCATCACTGTTTGGACTAAAGCCCCTATCCGTGACCCCACCAAGACGTAAAAGAGGGAAAAATAGTCGGTTTGCCGCGAGTGCCGGATTTCCTCCGCTCGGAGAGGACGAAAAGCGGCAGTCGCAGCTTTACCGCTGTTATATACGGCGGTAAAGGTGCATTTTCCACTTTTCCTCCTCTCGGAGAGGAGGAAATCCTGGAACTGGACTTTACCGCCGAAGGAAGCGGCGGTAAAGCTGCGTCGTCACCCAAATTCGTACCCTTTTGTTTCCTTTGACATAAAAGATGAAAGAATCAATAGTTGCATGCGGTTGACACGTGCCTTGCTCGCTGTAGCATGAAATTGAGGAATCGAGATATGAGTGATTCCTTTGAGTTGACTATAACTAGGCGAACCGCGAGTTTAGGAAGCTGCCCATTCACCATGTAATCAGAATCTCTGTGGCATAGAGGTCAAAGATGTGTACCAACAGGGGCGGACCCAGGAATTCTTTCTTGGGGGGGCCACTACGAAGATAAAGAATTCTTTGGGGTCCCACATATGAAAAACTTACGTAGTTTTCAGAATGTGTAATAGCTTTTTCGAAAATTCCGGGGGTCCGTATGTAAAAAATGATAAAACTCCTAAACAAAAGTTGGTTTTTCATAAATTGTGGAGGGGCCATATGTAAAAATCCGTTAAACATTGTAAACAATAAAGGGGTTCTCGGAAATCTTGGAGGGGCCACAGCTAAAAATTCATTAAGGAAGAAAGGGGCTTTTAAACCCCGTGTACCAAGTCCCAACGATAAAGTAACTGAACATTATCGGTTATCCTTCTTGTGAAGTTGCTTCTTTAATTTTAGACGAGGGTACATGGTATTATATATTACAAAAAGAAAACATAACAACCCACTCATTTTTGGTCGAAGCTTTAGGGCACGTTTGTGTGCACACCCTTTCAGTGGAAAGGGAGAACCGCCACGTCAGCAAATTTCATAGAAATGAATACCTCGGGAAAGGATTTCTGCAGAATCTCGAAATTCATGTTTGGCGCGAATCTCTTTCCTCGTTGAATCGGTGCTGATGTTGTTCGGTGTGGCCGTGGATTCCTTATAGAAAATCAAAATTTTCTCGTTTGGGGAAGCAATTTTCTGAAGAAAAATAACATAACATGTATATTATCTATTCAGCATCGAATAATAATTTATTTAAAGAAATAAGAAACGAAAGAGTTGTAGTGTTTTGGGTTGAAATGGGAATGAGTGAGGAGAAGAGGGAGAAGTTTTCCGAGAAGATCCACTTCCCATGCCCTCCCATACGAAACCCGTTTCCAGCATTAGCGAGGAAAACGCTGACAAGGCGGGGAAGCTTTTCCGTGGAGTCATTCCGCGCCAAACGCCAGAAAAATGAGTGTTCCGTGGAAAACCATCCACTTTTCAGCGGAAAAGTGTTGCACAAACATGCCCTTATTAGGATTCATCTGCGGAGGGGACGGGATTCATGTTGAACGGTATGGACTGCAGACGTGTGGGCCCAAGGAGGAGTTCGGGAAACTGTCACCATGTAATGGTTGTGCCAGAGGATCCGATCTTTCTCATAGCTGGAAGGCATTTATTTTGAACGGGGAGCTTCCACTCCTTTCAAACCCCACTTCGAGTCATTCAGAATGAGTCCCAACTAGATTGAAATTTGTCACAGCGCCAAGTCAAGGGAGAATTGCGGTTTTGAGAGGTTTGGATTTCATAATAGGCTTGGTTAATGGATTTATAGGGTTCCAATAAGAGGACCTGGATTCGCAGTAAATAGGACTTGAAGATGTGATTAATGTAGGCGGTCAGACTCAGCAGCGTTTAGGCCCGCTGTGATTTAAAGACCGTCGACAAATGATTAGAATAGGTGCATCATAAAGTGAGATCGCTACTAGGGCCCCACCCAGCGCGGGCCGGCCCGATCTCTGAGCACCCTTACAAAAAACACACTTCTTTTCAAAGGAGAATCTCAAAAGGCTACTCTCTCACCTTTTGATTTGACCAAACCTTTACTTTTTTTCCCGTCTTGCATTTACCGCTCACTCCGCTTCCCCCCGATAAGGTAAATTTATCAAAGGAGTGATTTACAGTGTGTTTCACGTGATTTGATATTATTTTATTTAAACATTAATCATACGCGCCCATCCATCACTGTGTGGACGAAAGCCCCGACCGGTGACCGGGCCAAGATGTAAAAACAGGAAAAACAAGTCGGTTTGCAAGCTTAGCGCCTGATGTATCAGCGCCGTAGCTGCGAGTGGGAGTTTTCCTCCGCTTACCTGAGGAAAACTTGCAGTAGCGACTTTACCGCCTTATATATTAATGGTATAGCTGCAAATGCAAGCTTTCCTCCGCTCAGACAGGCCTATCCACTAAACGACCGAAGGAAAGAAAAACCAGGGATGCACATGGGACGGGTTGGGCTGGGCCGAGGAATGTCCAGGCCCGGCCCGTCCGACTTCTTAACAAGTAGCCTGGTCCCGGCCCAAGTCTAAGTCGGGCCGGAAGTTGCTTGCCCATGACCGGCCCCCCTGGAAATGATGTAGCCCAAGCACAGCCTTAGTTAAACTTATATAACGAAAAGAGGAAACAAATTTATTTTCTTCTAATGTCCCAGGTTGCAGCTGACCTAGTCTGGTCACGTCACTTTATATGAGAGAATGAAAGTACACCGATGGTCTTTCCCGCGTTGCAAAAGAGTTGGGTATGATGGGGACGAATATTCAATAGAAGCATACGGAAGAAGGGTTGATATGCATAGCTTGCTCGGCCTTTTGTCTAAGATCAGGTGCAGTGTATGTTCTTATCAGTTTAATATCTGATACGCGGCCCATTGGGCCACATGATATTTGATTAAATTTTTGTGGGGGAGGACCCGCCACAGTAGCTCGCTACCGAGGTCCTCAAGCGCCGCCGCCTATGCGTTGCACGACAGCATAGGCCGGGCGCACCCCTACCAAAACTATGTCTTAACTTTCAATTAAGGGATCATTATCCCCCTAATCTTAAATTTATTTTTAATCTATGCTGGGACCCACGGTATTAGTTCTCCTTTGAGATCTTCTCTTGAAAAGGTACTTAAGAGGCTAAGATACTCGGCTACGCGGGTAAGACATACGGCCTAATTCGAGTTGGCTGAGCTTTACTTTCGTTCCTAGTAAAAATGGGCACAGATTGCGTTTCACTGCAGCCCGACAACGGTTTCGGGTCGGAACCATACTTGACCCAGATCTAGACCCGTTTCTAAAAAACGGTTCCGCTTCCGGTTCCGGCTCCGGCTCGAACCTGTTTCGTTGGCTCCAAACCCAGTTCCGGTTCCGGACCCAGGCCCGCCTAGAGGACCGAATTTAGCTCCAAAATCAGTTCTGATTTCTCTCCACTTCTTTATTTTTTCTCCCTTAAAACAAGCAAATCATTCAATTTACAACAATGCATCAAGCCTACAACCTCCAGGACTATAAGTAAAGATGTAAATAGAAAAGTTGATTTCGAGCTACAGTTTGCAGTATCAAACACTCGATTGCCGTGTCCTAGGCCGACGGGTCGAACCTTAATACGGACCCAAAACCGGACCCATTTATCAATCGCAACCTTATAAGTCGGGTTCCGGAGCCGAACCCGTTCATGAATCGGAACCTTAAATAAGTCTTTTTTACTCATTTACGTTTTAAGTTGTATTTAGGTGGGTGTCCTCGTCCTGCCCATCGGTGTATTAGGACTGCCCGTATTGGCTTTAGGGTTATGTTTTCACATATTGGTCTCTCAACAAGATGAGGGGGCATGTAGAGTGAGTGAAATAATTGAACAGTTCGAATTCTTGGAACGGATATTGTAATCATGGGGGGTGGTCGGGAATTGGTGTGGCCCGTTGGACCTCTAAGACGGGTCCATTTTGGGATTGGGCTGGGCATAGAATATAAGACCTTGTCACCCCGTGGGATCGACTGTAGTACGGGCATGCTTGCCTTGATCCGTGAGAGCCCATTCCGCCCCTACCCATTCCATAACGGATCTCACTTTTCATCTGTAAGGATCCGATCCCAAAAACCAAGATGATATCGATTTTCGACGGTAGGATTTAATCACGAGTGGCGTCGACCCTATTTGTTCCCCTTCTCACCCGCCAACTGCTTCATATTTTAAGGACTTACTTTACCACTAAAGTAAAACGGAGGGTAATTCAGGACACAATAAAAGGAGATGGGTCAAATAAAGAGGAATACTAGATTTCGAAAGCCGCCTCTTCCTTTAAACAGAAAAAGGTATAAAAAGTTAAAAAGATACTTTCATCGCGCCACTGAATGACAAGAAAGACTTGGGCTGTCCATGGACCTGGTTGGGCTAGGCCGAGTAATGTCCAGGACGGGCCCAACTTCTAAACTAGAACCCTAAGCCTCGCCCAAGCTTGAGTCAGGCCTGAAGTGGCCGGCCCGAGCCTAGCCCGCACGAGAATGATGAAGCCCGATCCCGACCCATGTTCGACTCGCAGAGCATAAGAAAACGAGTTTCCTACCATGTCCTAGGCCAGCTCAACCGGTCTGGTCATATCACCTGCTGTGAGAGGTCATGGGCTCGAGTCCCCCCCACATAACTACTCCCTCCCTTATAACTACATAGATATGTAAATTTGGGCCGGGCGGGGATTTCGGATCTCGACTACTAAGTCCAAATGAGAAGATCTAGGCACGGGCCATCTATTATAACATAAACCCCATGCCCGACTCAACGCGGGCCGGCCCGATCAAAGAGCGCCCTCACAGAAAACAATCGCGCCCCTACAAAAAATGATCTTCGTTTAAAAAGAAAGTTTCAAAAAGCTATTATCTTAGCTTTTGGTTCTACCAAACCTTTAATTTTGTTCTCCCTTGCATTAACCATTGGCTTCACTTCACCGGTAAAGTAAATCTACCAAACAAGTGATATACCGTGTTTTTCGCGTGATTTAATATGATCGCATTTAAACAATGATCATACACGCCCATGCATCACTGTTTGGACTAAAGCCCCTATCCGTGACCCCACCAAGACGTAAAAGAGGGAAAAATAGTCGGTTTGCCGCGAGTGCCGGATTTCCTCCGCTCGGAGAGGACGAAAAGCGGCAGTCGCAGCTTTACCGCTGTTATATACGGCGGTAAAGGTGCATTTTCCACTTTTCCTCCTCTCGGAGAGGAGGAAATCCTGGAACTGGACTTTACCGCCGAAGGAAGCGGCGGTAAAGCTGCGTCGTCACCCAAATTCGTACCCTTTTGTTTCCTTTGACATAAAAGATGAAAGAATCAATAGTTGCATGCGGTTGACACGTGCCTTGCTCGCTGTAGCATGAAATTGAGGAATCGAGATATGAGTGATTCCTTTGAGTTGACTATAACTAGGCGAACCGCGAGTTTAGGAAGCTGCCCATTCACCATGTAATCAGAATCTCTGTGGCATAGAGGTCAAAGATGTGTACCAACAGGGGCGGACCCAGGAATTCTTTCTTGGGGGGGCCACTACGAAGATAAAGAATTCTTTGGGGTCCCACATATGAAAAACTTACGTAGTTTTCAGAATGTGTAATAGCTTTTTCGAAAATTCCGGGGGTCCGTATGTAAAAAATGATAAAACTCCTAAACAAAAGTTGGTTTTTCATAAATTGTGGAGGGGCCATATGTAAAAATCCGTTAAACATTGTAAACAATAAAGGGGTTCTCGGAAATCTTGGAGGGGCCACAGCTAAAAATTCATTAAGGAAGAAAGGGGCTTTTAAACCCCGTGTACCAAGTCCCAACGATAAAGTAACTGAACATTATCGGTTATCCTTCTTGTGAAGTTGCTTCTTTAATTTTAGACGAGGGTACATGGTATTATATATTACAAAAAGAAAACATAACAACCCACTCATTTTTGGTCGAAGCTTTAGGGCACGTTTGTGTGCACACCCTTTCAGTGGAAAGGGAGAACCGCCACGTCAGCAAATTTCATAGAAATGAATACCTCGGGAAAGGATTTCTGCAGAATCTCGAAATTCATGTTTGGCGCGAATCTCTTTCCTCGTTGAATCGGTGCTGATGTTGTTCGGTGTGGCCGTGGATTCCTTATAGAAAATCAAAATTTTCTCGTTTGGGGAAGCAATTTTCTGAAGAAAAATAACATAACATGTATATTATCTATTCAGCATCGAATAATAATTTATTTAAAGAAATAAGAAACGAAAGAGTTGTAGTGTTTTGGGTTGAAATGGGAATGAGTGAGGAGAAGAGGGAGAAGTTTTCCGAGAAGATCCACTTCCCATGCCCTCCCATACGAAACCCGTTTCCAGCATTAGCGAGGAAAACGCTGACAAGGCGGGGAAGCTTTTCCGTGGAGTCATTCCGCGCCAAACGCCAGAAAAATGAGTGTTCCGTGGAAAACCATCCACTTTTCAGCGGAAAAGTGTTGCACAAACATGCCCTTATTAGGATTCATCTGCGGAGGGGACGGGATTCATGTTGAACGGTATGGACTGCAGACGTGTGGGCCCAAGGAGGAGTTCGGGAAACTGTCACCATGTAATGGTTGTGCCAGAGGATCCGATCTTTCTCATAGCTGGAAGGCATTTATTTTGAACGGGGAGCTTCCACTCCTTTCAAACCCCACTTCGAGTCATTCAGAATGAGTCCCAACTAGATTGAAATTTGTCACAGCGCCAAGTCAAGGGAGAATTGCGGTTTTGAGAGGTTTGGATTTCATAATAGGCTTGGTTAATGGATTTATAGGGTTCCAATAAGAGGACCTGGATTCGCAGTAAATAGGACTTGAAGATGTGATTAATGTAGGCGGTCAGACTCAGCAGCGTTTAGGCCCGCTGTGATTTAAAGACCGTCGACAAATGATTAGAATAGGTGCATCATAAAGTGAGATCGCTACTAGGGCCCCACCCAGCGCGGGCCGGCCCGATCTCTGAGCACCCTTACAAAAAACACACTTCTTTTCAAAGGAGAATCTCAAAAGGCTACTCTCTCACCTTTTGATTTGACCAAACCTTTACTTTTTTTCCCGTCTTGCATTTACCGCTCACTCCGCTTCCCCCCGATAAGGTAAATTTATCAAAGGAGTGATTTACAGTGTGTTTCACGTGATTTGATATTATTTTATTTAAACATTAATCATACGCGCCCATCCATCACTGTGTGGACGAAAGCCCCGACCGGTGACCGGGCCAAGATGTAAAAACAGGAAAAACAAGTCGGTTTGCAAGCTTAGCGCCTGATGTATCAGCGCCGTAGCTGCGAGTGGGAGTTTTCCTCCGCTTACCTGAGGAAAACTTGCAGTAGCGACTTTACCGCCTTATATATTAATGGTATAGCTGCAAATGCAAGCTTTCCTCCGCTCAGACAGGCCTATCCACTAAACGACCGAAGGAAAGAAAAACCAGGGATGCACATGGGACGGGTTGGGCTGGGCCGAGGAATGTCCAGGCCCGGCCCGTCCGACTTCTTAACAAGTAGCCTGGTCCCGGCCCAAGTCTAAGTCGGGCCGGAAGTTGCTTGCCCATGACCGGCCCCCCTGGAAATGATGTAGCCCAAGCACAGCCTTAGTTAAACTTATATAACGAAAAGAGGAAACAAATTTATTTTCTTCTAATGTCCCAGGTTGCAGCTGACCTAGTCTGGTCACGTCACTTTATATGAGAGAATGAAAGTACACCGATGGTCTTTCCCGCGTTGCAAAAGAGTTGGGTATGATGGGGACGAATATTCAATAGAAGCATACGGAAGAAGGGTTGATATGCATAGCTTGCTCGGCCTTTTGTCTAAGATCAGGTGCAGTGTATGTTCTTATCAGTTTAATATCTGATACGCGGCCCATTGGGCCACATGATATTTGATTAAATTTTTGTGGGGGAGGACCCGCCACAGTAGCTCGCTACCGAGGTCCTCAAGCGCCGCCGCCTATGCGTTGCACGACAGCATAGGCCGGGCGCACCCCTACCAAAACTATGTCTTAACTTTCAATTAAGGGATCATTATCCCCCTAATCTTAAATTTATTTTTAATCTATGCTGGGACCCACGGTATTAGTTCTCCTTTGAGATCTTCTCTTGAAAAGGTACTTAAGAGGCTAAGATACTCGGCTACGCGGGTAAGACATACGGCCTAATTCGAGTTGGCTGAGCTTTACTTTCGTTCCTAGTAAAAATGGGCACAGATTGCGTTTCACTGCAGCCCGACAACGGTTTCGGGTCGGAACCATACTTGACCCAGATCTAGACCCGTTTCTAAAAAACGGTTCCGCTTCCGGTTCCGGCTCCGGCTCGAACCTGTTTCGTTGGCTCCAAACCCAGTTCCGGTTCGGACCCAGGCCCGCCTAGAGGACCGAATTTAGCTCCAAAATCAGTTCTGATTTCTCTCCACTTCTTTATTTTTTCTCCCTTAAAACAAGCAAATCATTCAATTTACAACAATGCATCAAGCCTACAACCTCCAGGACTATAAGTAAAGATGTAAATAGAAAAGTTGATTTCGAGCTACAGTTTGCAGTATCAAACACTCGATTGCCGTGTCCTAGGCCGACGGGTCGAACCTTAATACGGACCCAAAACCGGACCCATTTATCAATCGCAACCTTATAAGTCGGGTTCCGGAGCCGAACCCGTTCATGAATCGGAACCTTAAATAAGTCCTTTTTTACTCATTTACGTTTTAAGTTGTATTTAGGTGGGTGTCCTCGTCCTGCCCATCGGTGTATTAGGACTGCCCGTATTGGCTTTAGGGTTATGTTTTCACATATTGGTCTCTCAACAGATGAGGGGGCATGTAGAGTGAGTGAAATAATTGAACAGTTCGAATTCTTGGAACGGATATTGTAATCATGGGGGGTGGTCGGGAATTGGTGTGGCCCGTTGGACCTCTAAGACGGGTCCATTTTGGGATTGGGCTGGGCATAGAATATAAGACCTTGTCACCCCGTGGGATCGACTGTAGTACGGGCATGCTTGCCTTGATCCGTGAGAGCCCATTCCGCCCCTACCCATTCCATAACGGATCTCACTTTTCATCTGTAAGGATCCGATCCCAAAAACCAAGATGATATCGATTTTCGACGGTAGGATTTAATCACGAGTGGCGTCGACCCTATTTGTTCCCCTTCTCACCCGCCAACTGCTTCATATTTTAAGGACTTACTTTACCACTAAAGTAAAACGGAGGGTAATTCAGGACACAATAAAAGGAGATGGGTCAAATAAAGAGGAATACTAGATTTCGAAAGCCGCCTCTTCCTTTAAACAGAAAAAGGTATAAAAAGTTAAAAAGATACTTTCATCGCGCCACTGAATGACAAGAAAGACTTGGGCTGTCCATGGACCTGGTTGGGCTAGGCCGAGTAATGTCCAGGACGGGCCCAACTTCTAAACTAGAACCCTAAGCCTCGCCCAAGCTTGAGTCAGGCCTGAAGTGGCCGGCCCGAGCCTAGCCCGCACGAGAATGATGAAGCCCGATCCCGACCCATGTTCGACTCGCAGAGCATAAGAAAACGAGTTTCCTACCATGTCCTAGGCCAGCTCAACCGGTCTGGTCATATCACCTGCTGTGAGAGGTCATGGGCTCGAGTCCCCCCCACATAACTACTCCCTCCCTTATAACTACATAGATATGTAAATTTGGGCCGGGCGGGGATTTCGGATCTCGACTACTAAGTCAAATGAGAAGATCTAGGCACGGGCCATCTATTATAACATAAACCCCATGCCCGACTCAACGCGGGCCGGCCCGATCAAAGAGCGCCCTCACAGAAAACAATCGCGCCCCTACAAAAAATGATCTTCGTTTAAAAAGAAAGTTTCAAAAAGCTATTATCTTAGCTTTTGGTTCTACCAAACCTTTAATTTTGTTCTCCCTTGCATTAACCATTGGCTTCACTTCACCGGTAAAGTAAATCTACCAAACAAGTGATATACCGTGTTTTTCGCGTGATTTAATATGATCGCATTTAAACAATGATCATACACGCCCATGCATCACTGTTTGGACTAAAGCCCCTATCCGTGACCCCACCAAGACGTAAAAGAGGGAAAAATAGTCGGTTTGCCGCGAGTGCCGGATTTCCTCCGCTCGGAGAGGACGAAAAGCGGCAGTCGCAGCTTTACCGCTGTTATATACGGCGGTAAAGGTGCATTTTCCACTTTTCCTCCTCTCGGAGAGGAGGAAATCCTGGAACTGGACTTTACCGCCGAAGGAAGCGGCGGTAAAGCTGCGTCGTCACCCAAATTCGTACCCTTTTGTTTCCTTTTGACATAAAAGATGAAAGAATCAATAGTTGCTGCGGTTGACACGTGCCTTGCTCGCTGTAGCATGAAATTGAGGAATCGAGATATGAGTGATTCCTTTGAGTTGACTATAACTAGGCGAACCGCGAGTTTAGGAAGCTGCCCATTCACCATGTAATCAGAATCTCTGTGGCATAGAGGTCAAAGATGTGTACCAACAGGGGCGGACCCAGGAATTCTTTCTTGGGGGGGCCACTACGAAGATAAAGAATTCTTTGGGGTCCCACATATGAAAAACTTACGTAGTTTTCAGAATGTGTAATAGCTTTTTCGAAAATTCCGGGGGTCCGTATGTAAAAAATGATAAAACTCCTAAACAAAAGTTGGTTTTTCATAAATTGTGGAGGGGCCATATGTAAAAATCCGTTAAACATTGTAAACAATAAAGGGGTTCTCGGAAATCTTGGAGGGGCCACAGCTAAAAATTCATTAAGGAAGAAAGGGGCTTTTAAACCCCGTGTACCAAGTCCCAACGATAAAGTAACTGAACATTATCGGTTATCCTTCTTGTGAAGTTGCTTCTTTAATTTTAGACGAGGGTACATGGTATTATATATTACAAAAAGAAAACATAACAACCCACTCATTTTTGGTCGAAGCTTTAGGGCACGTTTGTGTGCACACCCTTTCAGTGGAAAGGGAGAACCGCCACGTCAGCAAATTTCATAGAAATGAATACCTCGGGAAAGGATTTCTGCAGAATCTCGAAATTCATGTTTGGCGCGAATCTCTTTCCTCGTTGAATCGGTGCTGATGTTGTTCGGTGTGGCCGTGGATTCCTTATAGAAAATCAAAATTTTCTCGTTTGGGGAAGCAATTTTCTGAAGAAAAATAACATAACATGTATATTATCTATTCAGCATCGAATAATAATTTATTTAAAGAAATAAGAAACGAAAGAGTTGTAGTGTTTTGGGTTGAAATGGGAATGAGTGAGGAGAAGAGGGAGAAGTTTTCCGAGAAGATCCACTTCCCATGCCCTCCCATACGAAACCCGTTTCCAGCATTAGCGAGGAAAACGCTGACAAGGCGGGGAAGCTTTTCCGTGGAGTCATTCCGCGCCAAACGCCAGAAAAATGAGTGTTCCGTGGAAAACCATCCACTTTTCAGCGGAAAAGTGTTGCACAAACATGCCCTTATTAGGATTCATCTGCGGAGGGGACGGGATTCATGTTGAACGGTATGGACTGCAGACGTGTGGGCCCAAGGAGGAGTTCGGGAAACTGTCACCATGTAATGGTTGTGCCAGAGGATCCGATCTTTCTCATAGCTGGAAGGCATTTATTTTGAACGGGGAGCTTCCACTCCTTTCAAACCCCACTTCGAGTCATTCAGAATGAGTCCCAACTAGATTGAAATTTGTCACAGCGCCAAGTCAAGGGAGAATTGCGGTTTTGAGAGGTTTGGATTTCATAATAGGCTTGGTTAATGGATTTATAGGGTTCCAATAAGAGGACCTGGATTCGCAGTAAATAGGACTTGAAGATGTGATTAATGTAGGCGGTCAGACTCAGCAGCGTTTAGGCCCGCTGTGATTTAAAGACCGTCGACAAATGATTAGAATAGGTGCATCATAAAGTGAGATCGCTACTAGGGCCCCACCCAGCGCGGGCCGGCCCGATCTCTGAGCACCCTTACAAAAAACACACTTCTTTTCAAAGGAGAATCTCAAAAGGCTACTCTCTCACCTTTTGATTTGACCAAACCTTTACTTTTTTTCCCGTCTTGCATTTACCGCTCACTCCGCTTCCCCCCGATAAGGTAAATTTATCAAAGGAGTGATTTACAGTGTGTTTCACGTGATTTGATATTATTTTATTTAAACATTAATCATACGCGCCCATCCATCACTGTGTGGACGAAAGCCCCGACCGGTGACCGGGCCAAGATGTAAAAACAGGAAAAACAAGTCGGTTTGCAAGCTTAGCGCCTGATGTATCAGCGCCGTAGCTGCGAGTGGGAGTTTTCCTCCGCTTACCTGAGGAAAACTTGCAGTAGCGACTTTACCGCCTTATATATTAATGGTATAGCTGCAAATGCAAGCTTTCCTCCGCTCAGACAGGCCTATCCACTAAACGACCGAAGGAAAGAAAAACCAGGGATGCACATGGGACGGGTTGGGCTGGGCCGAGGAATGTCCAGGCCCGGCCCGTCCGACTTCTTAACAAGTAGCCTGGTCCCGGCCCAAGTCTAAGTCGGGCCGGAAGTTGCTTGCCCATGACCGGCCCCCCTGGAAATGATGTAGCCCAAGCACAGCCTTAGTTAAACTTATATAACGAAAAGAGGAAACAAATTTATTTTCTTCTAATGTCCCAGGTTGCAGCTGACCTAGTCTGGTCACGTCACTTTATATGAGAGAATGAAAGTACACCGATGGTCTTTCCCGCGTTGCAAAAGAGTTGGGTATGATGGGGACGAATATTCAATAGAAGCATACGGAAGAAGGGTTGATATGCATAGCTTGCTCGGCCTTTTGTCTAAGATCAGGTGCAGTGTATGTTCTTATCAGTTTAATATCTGATACGCGGCCCATTGGGCCACATGATATTTGATTAAATTTTTGTGGGGGAGGACCCGCCACAGTAGCTCGCTACCGAGGTCCTCAAGCGCCGCCGCCTATGCGTTGCACGACAGCATAGGCCGGGCGCACCCCTACCAAAACTATGTCTTAACTTTCAATTAAGGGATCATTATCCCCCTAATCTTAAATTTATTTTTAATCTATGCTGGGACCCACGGTATTAGTTCTCCTTTGAGATCTTCTCTTGAAAAGGTACTTAAGAGGCTAAGATACTCGGCTACGCGGGTAAGACATACGGCCTAATTCGAGTTGGCTGAGCTTTACTTTCGTTCCTAGTAAAAATGGGCACAGATTGCGTTTCACTGCAGCCCGACAACGGTTTCGGGTCGGAACCATACTTGACCCAGATCTAGACCCGTTTCTAAAAAACGGTTCCGCTTCCGGTTCCGGCTCCGGCTCGAACCTGTTTCGTTGGCTCCAAACCCAGTTCCGGTTCCGGACCCAGGCCCGCCTAGAGGACCGAATTTAGCTCCAAAATCAGTTCTGATTTCTCTCCACTTCTTTATTTTTTCTCCCTTAAAACAAGCAAATCATTCAATTTACAACAATGCATCAAGCCTACAACCTCCAGGACTATAAGTAAAGATGTAAATAGAAAAGTTGATTTCGAGCTACAGTTTGCAGTATCAAACACTCGATTGCCGTGTCCTAGGCCGACGGGTCGAACCTTAATACGGACCCAAAACCGGACCCATTTATCAATCGCAACCTTATAAGTCGGGTTCCGGAGCCGAACCCGTTCATGAATCGGAACCTTAAATAAGTCTTTTTTACTCATTTACGTTTTAAGTTGTATTTAGGTGGGTGTCCTCGTCCTGCCCATCGGTGTATTAGGACTGCCCGTATTGGCTTTAGGGTTATGTTTTCACATATTGGTCTCTCAACAAGATGAGGGGGCATGTAGAGTGAGTGAAATAATTGAACAGTTCGAATTCTTGGAACGGATATTGTAATCATGGGGGGTGGTCGGGAATTGGTGTGGCCCGTTGGACCTCTAAGACGGGTCCATTTTGGGATTGGGCTGGGCATAGAATATAAGACCTTGTCACCCCGTGGGATCGACTGTAGTACGGGCATGCTTGCCTTGATCCGTGAGAGCCCATTCCGCCCCTACCCATTCCATAACGGATCTCACTTTTCATCTGTAAGGATCCGATCCCAAAAACCAAGATGATATCGATTTTCGACGGTAGGATTTAATCACGAGTGGCGTCGACCCTATTTGTTCCCCTTCTCACCCGCCAACTGCTTCATATTTTAAGGACTTACTTTACCACTAAAGTAAAACGGAGGGTAATTCAGGACACAATAAAAGGAGATGGGTCAAATAAAGAGGAATACTAGATTTCGAAAGCCGCCTCTTCCTTTAAACAGAAAAAGGTATAAAAAGTTAAAAAGATACTTTCATCGCGCCACTGAATGACAAGAAAGACTTGGGCTGTCCATGGACCTGGTTGGGCTAGGCCGAGTAATGTCCAGGACGGGCCCAACTTCTAAACTAGAACCCTAAGCCTCGCCCAAGCTTGAGTCAGGCCTGAAGTGGCCGGCCCGAGCCTAGCCCGCACGAGAATGATGAAGCCCGATCCCGACCCATGTTCGACTCGCAGAGCATAAGAAAACGAGTTTCCTACCATGTCCTAGGCCAGCTCAACCGGTCTGGTCATATCACCTGCTGTGAGAGGTCATGGGCTCGAGTCCCCCCCACATAACTACTCCCTCCCTTATAACTACATAGATATGTAAATTTGGGCCGGGCGGGGATTTCGGATCTCGACTACTAAGTCCAAATGAGAAGATCTAGGCACGGGCCATCTATTATAACATAAACCCCATGCCCGACTCAACGCGGGCCGGCCCGATCAAAGAGCGCCCTCACAGAAAACAATCGCGCCCCTACAAAAAATGATCTTCGTTTAAAAAGAAAGTTTCAAAAAGCTATTATCTTAGCTTTTGGTTCTACCAAACCTTTAATTTTGTTCTCCCTTGCATTAACCATTGGCTTCACTTCACCGGTAAAGTAAATCTACCAAACAAGTGATATACCGTGTTTTTCGCGTGATTTAATATGATCGCATTTAAACAATGATCATACACGCCCATGCATCACTGTTTGGACTAAAGCCCCTATCCGTGACCCCACCAAGACGTAAAAGAGGGAAAAATAGTCGGTTTGCCGCGAGTGCCGGATTTCCTCCGCTCGGAGAGGACGAAAAGCGGCAGTCGCAGCTTTACCGCTGTTATATACGGCGGTAAAGGTGCATTTTCCACTTTTCCTCCTCTCGGAGAGGAGGAAATCCTGGAACTGGACTTTACCGCCGAAGGAAGCGGCGGTAAAGCTGCGTCGTCACCCAAATTCGTACCCTTTTGTTTCCTTTGACATAAAAGATGAAAGAATCAATAGTTGCATGCGGTTGACACGTGCCTTGCTCGCTGTAGCATGAAATTGAGGAATCGAGATATGCGTGATTCCTTTGAGTTGACTATAACTAGGCGAACCGCGAGTTTAGGAAGCTGCCCATTCACCATGTAATCAGAATCTCTGTGGCATAGAGGTCAAAGATGTGTACCAACAGGGGCGGACCCAGGAATTCTTTCTTGGGGGGGCCACTACGAAGATAAAGAATTCTTTGGGGTCCCACATATGAAAAACTTACGTAGTTTTCAGAATGTGTAATAGCTTTTTCGAAAATTCCGGGGGTCCGTATGTAAAAAATGATAAAACTCCTAAACAAAAGTTGGTTTTTCATAAATTGTGGAGGGGCCATATGTAAAAATCCGTTAAACATTGTAAACAATAAAGGGGTTCTCGGAAATCTTGGAGGGGCCACAGCTAAAAATTCATTAAGGAAGAAAGGGGCTTTTAAACCCCGTGTACCAAGTCCCAACGATAAAGTAACTGAACATTATCGGTTATCCTTCTTGTGAAGTTGCTTCTTTAATTTTAGACGAGGGTACATGGTATTATATATTACAAAAAGAAAACATAACAACCCACTCATTTTTGGTCGAAGCTTTAGGGCACGTTTGTGTGCACACCCTTTCAGTGGAAAGGGAGAACCGCCACGTCAGCAAATTTCATAGAAATGAATACCTCGGGAAAGGATTTCTGCAGAATCTCGAAATTCATGTTTGGCGCGAATCTCTTTCCTCGTTGAATCGGTGCTGATGTTGTTCGGTGTGGCCGTGGATTCCTTATAGAAAATCAAAATTTTCTCGTTTGGGGAAGCAATTTTCTGAAGAAAAATAACATAACATGTATATTATCTATTCAGCATCGAATAATAATTTATTTAAAGAAATAAGAAACGAAAGAGTTGTAGTGTTTTGGGTTGAAATGGGAATGAGTGAGGAGAAGAGGGAGAAGTTTTCCGAGAAGATCCACTTCCCATGCCCTCCCATACGAAACCCGTTTCCAGCATTAGCGAGGAAAACGCTGACAAGGCGGGGAAGCTTTTCCGTGGAGTCATTCCGCGCCAAACGCCAGAAAAATGAGTGTTCCGTGGAAAACCATCCACTTTTCAGCGGAAAAGTGTTGCACAAACATGCCCTTATTAGGATTCATCTGCGGAGGGGACGGGATTCATGTTGAACGGTATGGACTGCAGACGTGTGGGCCCAAGGAGGAGTTCGGGAAACTGTCACCATGTAATGGTTGTGCCAGAGGATCCGATCTTTCTCATAGCTGGAAGGCATTTATTTTGAACGGGGAGCTTCCACTCCTTTCAAACCCCACTTCGAGTCATTCAGAATGAGTCCCAACTAGATTGAAATTTGTCACAGCGCCAAGTCAAGGGAGAATTGCGGTTTTGAGAGGTTTGGATTTCATAATAGGCTTGGTTAATGGATTTATAGGGTTCCAATAAGAGGACCTGGATTCGCAGTAAATAGGACTTGAAGATGTGATTAATGTAGGCGGTCAGACTCAGCAGCGTTTAGGCCCGCTGTGATTTAAAGACCGTCGACAAATGATTAGAATAGGTGCATCATAAAGTGAGATCGCTACTAGGGCCCCACCCAGCGCGGGCCGGCCCGATCTCTGAGCACCCTTACAAAAAACACACTTCTTTTCAAAGGAGAATCTCAAAAGGCTACTCTCTCACCTTTTGATTTGACCAAACCTTTACTTTTTTTCCCGTCTTGCATTTACCGCTCACTCCGCTTCCCCCCGATAAGGTAAATTTATCAAAGGAGTGATTTACAGTGTGTTTCACGTGATTTGATATTATTTTATTTAAACATTAATCATACGCGCCCATCCATCACTGTGTGGACGAAAGCCCCGACCGGTGACCGGGCCAAGATGTAAAAACAGGAAAAACAAGTCGGTTTGCAAGCTTAGCGCCTGATGTATCAGCGCCGTAGCTGCGAGTGGGAGTTTTCCTCCGCTTACCTGAGGAAAACTTGCAGTAGCGACTTTACCGCCTTATATATTAATGGTATAGCTGCAAATGCAAGCTTTCCTCCGCTCAGACAGGCCTATCCACTAAACGACCGAAGGAAAGAAAAACCAGGGATGCACATGGGACGGGTTGGGCTGGGCCGAGGAATGTCCAGGCCCGGCCCGTCCGACTTCTTAACAAGTAGCCTGGTCCCGGCCCAAGTCTAAGTCGGGCCGGAAGTTGCTTGCCCATGACCGGCCCCCCTGGAAATGATGTAGCCCAAGCACAGCCTTAGTTAAACTTATATAACGAAAAGAGGAAACAAATTTATTTTCTTCTAATGTCCCAGGTTGCAGCTGACCTAGTCTGGTCACGTCACTTTATATGAGAGAATGAAAGTACACCGATGGTCTTTCCCGCGTTGCAAAAGAGTTGGGTATGATGGGGACGAATATTCAATAGAAGCATACGGAAGAAGGGTTGATATGCATAGCTTGCTCGGCCTTTTGTCTAAGATCAGGTGCAGTGTATGTTCTTATCAGTTTAATATCTGATACGCGGCCCATTGGGCCACATGATATTTGATTAAATTTTTGTGGGGGAGGACCCGCCACAGTAGCTCGCTACCGAGGTCCTCAAGCGCCGCCGCCTATGCGTTGCACGACAGCATAGGCCGGGCGCACCCCTACCAAAACTATGTCTTAACTTTCAATTAAGGGATCATTATCCCCCTAATCTTAAATTTATTTTTAATCTATGCTGGGACCCACGGTATTAGTTCTCCTTTGAGATCTTCTCTTGAAAAGGTACTTAAGAGGCTAAGATACTCGGCTACGCGGGTAAGACATACGGCCTAATTCGAGTTGGCTGAGCTTTACTTTCGTTCCTAGTAAAAATGGGCACAGATTGCGTTTCACTGCAGCCCGACAACGGTTTCGGGTCGGAACCATACTTGACCCAGATCTAGACCCGTTTCTAAAAAACGGTTCCGCTTCCGGTTCCGGCTCCGGCTCGAACCTGTTTCGTTGGCTCCAAACCCAGTTCCGGTTCCGGACCCAGGCCCGCCTAGAGGACCGAATTTAGCTCCAAAATCAGTTCTGATTTCTCTCCACTTCTTTATTTTTTCTCCCTTAAAACAAGCAAATCATTCAATTTACAACAATGCATCAAGCCTACAACCTCCAGGACTATAAGTAAAGATGTAAATAGAAAAGTTGATTTCGAGCTACAGTTTGCAGTATCAAACACTCGATTGCCGTGTCCTAGGCCGACGGGTCGAACCTTAATACGGACCCAAAACCGGACCCATTTATCAATCGCAACCTTATAAGTCGGGTTCCGGAGCCGAACCCGTTCATGAATCGGAACCTTAAATAAGTCTTTTTTACTCATTTACGTTTTAAGTTGTATTTAGGTGGGTGTCCTCGTCCTGCCCATCGGTGTATTAGGACTGCCCGTATTGGCTTTAGGGTTATGTTTTCACATATTGGTCTCTCAACAAGATGAGGGGGCATGTAGAGTGAGTGAAATAATTGAACAGTTCGAATTCTTGGAACGGATATTGTAATCATGGGGGGTGGTCGGGAATTGGTGTGGCCCGTTGGACCTCTAAGACGGGTCCATTTTGGGATTGGGCTGGGCATAGAATATAAGACCTTGTCACCCCGTGGGATCGACTGTAGTACGGGCATGCTTGCCTTGATCCGTGAGAGCCCATTCCGCCCCTACCCATTCCATAACGGATCTCACTTTTCATCTGTAAGGATCCGATCCCAAAAACCAAGATGATATCGATTTTCGACGGTAGGATTTAATCACGAGTGGCGTCGACCCTATTTGTTCCCCTTCTCACCCGCCAACTGCTTCATATTTTAAGGACTTACTTTACCACTAAAGTAAAACGGAGGGTAATTCAGGACACAATAAAAGGAGATGGGTCAAATAAAGAGAAATACTAGATTTCGAAAGCCGCCTCTTCCTTTAAACAGAAAAAGGTATAAAAAGTTAAAAAGATACTTTCATCGCGCCACTGAATGACAAGAAAGACTTGGGCTGTCCATGGACCTGGTTGGGCTAGGCCGAGTAATGTCCAGGACGGGCCCAACTTCTAAACTAGAACCCTAAGCCTCGCCCAAGCTTGAGTCAGGCCTGAAGTGGCCGGCCCGAGCCTAGCCCGCACGAGAATGATGAAGCCCGATCCCGACCCATGTTCGACTCGCAGAGCATAAGAAAACGAGTTTCCTACCATGTCCTAGGCCAGCTCAACCGGTCTGGTCATATCACCTGCTGTGAGAGGTCATGGGCTCGAGTCCCCCCCACATAACTACTCCCTCCCTTATAACTACATAGATATGTAAATTTGGGCCGGGCGGGGATTTCGGATCTCGACTACTAAGTCCAAATGAGAAGATCTAGGCACGGGCCATCTATTATAACATAAACCCCATGCCCGACTCAACGCGGGCCGGCCCGATCAAAGAGCGCCCTCACAGAAAACAATCGCGCCCCTACAAAAAATGATCTTCGTTTAAAAAGAAAGTTTCAAAAAGCTATTATCTTAGCTTTTGGTTCTACCAAACCTTTAATTTTGTTCTCCCTTGCATTAACCATTGGCTTCACTTCACCGGTAAAGTAAATCTACCAAACAAGTGATATACCGTGTTTTTCGCGTGATTTAATATGATCGCATTTAAACAATGATCATACACGCCCATGCATCACTGTTTGGACTAAAGCCCCTATCCGTGACCCCACCAAGACGTAAAAGAGGGAAAAATAGTCGGTTTGCCGCGAGTGCCGGATTTCCTCCGCTCGGAGAGGACGAAAAGCGGCAGTCGCAGCTTTACCGCTGTTATATACGGCGGTAAAGGTGCATTTTCCACTTTTCCTCCTCTCGGAGAGGAGGAAATCCTGGAACTGGACTTTACCGCCGAAGGAAGCGGCGGTAAAGCTGCGTCGTCACCCAAATTCGTACCCTTTTGTTTCCTTTGACATAAAAGATGAAAGAATCAATAGTTGCATGCGGTTGACACGTGCCTTGCTCGCTGTAGCATGAAATTGAGGAATCGAGATATGCGTGATTCCTTTGAGTTGACTATAACTAGGCGAACCGCGAGTTTAGGAAGCTGCCCATTCACCATGTAATCAGAATCTCTGTGGCATAGAGGTCAAAGATGTGTACCAACAGGGGCGGACCCAGGAATTCTTTCTTGGGGGGGCCACTACGAAGATAAAGAATTCTTTGGGGTCCCACATATGAAAAACTTACGTAGTTTTCAGAATGTGTAATAGCTTTTTCGAAAATTCCGGGGGTCCGTATGTAAAAAATGATAAAACTCCTAAACAAAAGTTGGTTTTTCATAAATTGTGGAGGGGCCATATGTAAAAATCCGTTAAACATTGTAAACAATAAAGGGGTTCTCGGAAATCTTGGAGGGGCCACAGCTAAAAATTCATTAAGGAAGAAAGGGGCTTTTAAACCCCGTGTACCAAGTCCCAACGATAAAGTAACTGAACATTATCGGTTATCCTTCTTGTGAAGTTGCTTCTTTAATTTTAGACGAGGGTACATGGTATTATATATTACAAAAAGAAAACATAACAACCCACTCATTTTTGGTCGAAGCTTTAGGGCACGTTTGTGTGCACACCCTTTCAGTGGAAAGGGAGAACCGCCACGTCAGCAAATTTCATAGAAATGAATACCTCGGGAAAGGATTTCTGCAGAATCTCGAAATTCATGTTTGGCGCGAATCTCTTTCCTCGTTGAATCGGTGCTGATGTTGTTCGGTGTGGCCGTGGATTCCTTATAGAAAATCAAAATTTTCTCGTTTGGGGAAGCAATTTTCTGAAGAAAAATAACATAACATGTATATTATCTATTCAGCACATCGAATAATAATTTATTTAAAGAAATAAGAAACGAAAGAGTTGTAGTGTTTTGGGTTGAAATGGGAATGAGTGAGGAGAAGAGGGAGAAGTTTTCCGAGAAGATCCACTTCCCATGCCCTCCCATACGAAACCCGTTTCCAGCATTAGCGAGGAAAACGCTGACAAGGCGGGGAAGCTTTTCCGTGGAGTCATTCCGCGCCAAACGCCAGAAAAATGAGTGTTCCGTGGAAAACCATCCACTTTTCAGCGGAAAAGTGTTGCACAAACATGCCCTTATTAGGATTCATCTGCGGAGGGGACGGGATTCATGTTGAACGGTATGGACTGCAGACGTGTGGGCCCAAGGAGGAGTTCGGGAAACTGTCACCATGTAATGGTTGTGCCAGAGGATCCGATCTTTCTCATAGCTGGAAGGCATTTATTTTGAACGGGGAGCTTCCACTCCTTTCAAACCCCACTTCGAGTCATTCAGAATGAGTCCCAACTAGATTGAAATTTGTCACAGCGCCAAGTCAAGGGAGAATTGCGGTTTTGAGAGGTTTGGATTTCATAATAGGCTTGGTTAATGGATTTATAGGGTTCCAATAAGAGGACCTGGATTCGCAGTAAATAGGACTTGAAGATGTGATTAATGTAGGCGGTCAGACTCAGCAGCGTTTAGGCCCGCTGTGATTTAAAGACCGTCGACAAATGATTAGAATAGGTGCATCATAAAGTGAGATCGCTACTAGGGCCCCACCCAGCGCGGGCCGGCCCGATCTCTGAGCACCCTTACAAAAAACACACTTCTTTTCAAAGGAGAATCTCAAAAGGCTACTCTCTCACCTTTTGATTTGACCAAACCTTTACTTTTTTTCCCGTCTTGCATTTACCGCTCACTCCGCTTCCCCCCGATAAGGTAAATTTATCAAAGGAGTGATTTACAGTGTGTTTCACGTGATTTGATATTATTTTATTTAAACATTAATCATACGCGCCCATCCATCACTGTGTGGACGAAAGCCCCGACCGGTGACCGGGCCAAGATGTAAAAACAGGAAAAACAAGTCGGTTTGCAAGCTTAGCGCCTGATGTATCAGCGCCGTAGCTGCGAGTGGGAGTTTTCCTCCGCTTACCTGAGGAAAACTTGCAGTAGCGACTTTACCGCCTTATATATTAATGGTATAGCTGCAAATGCAAGCTTTCCTCCGCTCAGACAGGCCTATCCACTAAACGACCGAAGGAAAGAAAAACCAGGGATGCACATGGGACGGGTTGGGCTGGGCCGAGGAATGTCCAGGCCCGGCCCGTCCGACTTCTTAACAAGTAGCCTGGTCCCGGCCCAAGTCTAAGTCGGGCCGGAAGTTGCTTGCCCATGACCGGCCCCCCTGGAAATGATGTAGCCCAAGCACAGCCTTAGTTAAACTTATATAACGAAAAGAGGAAACAAATTTATTTTCTTCTAATGTCCCAGGTTGCAGCTGACCTAGTCTGGTCACGTCACTTTATATGAGAGAATGAAAGTACACCGATGGTCTTTCCCGCGTTGCAAAAGAGTTGGGTATGATGGGGACGAATATTCAATAGAAGCATACGGAAGAAGGGTTGATATGCATAGCTTGCTCGGCCTTTTGTCTAAGATCAGGTGCAGTGTATGTTCTTATCAGTTTAATATCTGATACGCGGCCCATTGGGCCACATGATATTTGATTAAATTTTTGTGGGGGAGGACCCGCCACAGTAGCTCGCTACCGAGGTCCTCAAGCGCCGCCGCCTATGCGTTGCACGACAGCATAGGCCGGGCGCACCCCTACCAAAACTATGTCTTAACTTTCAATTAAGGGATCATTATCCCCCTAATCTTAAATTTATTTTTAATCTATGCTGGGACCCACAGTATTAGTTCTCCTTTGAGATCTTCTCTTGAAAAGGTACTTAAGAGGCTAAGATACTCGGCTACGCGGGTAAGACATACGGCCTAATTCGAGTTGGCTGAGCTTTACTTTCGTTCCTAGTAAAAATGGGCACAGATTGCGTTTCACTGCAGCCCGACAACGGTTTCGGGTCGGAACCATACTTGACCCATATCTAGACCCGTTTCTAAAAAACGGTTCCGCTTCCGGTTCCGGCTCCGGCTCGAACCTGTTTCGTTGGCCCCAAACCCAGTTCCGGTTCCGGACCCAGGCCCACCTAGAGGACCGAATTTAGCTCCAAAATCAGTTATGATTTCTCTCCACTTCTTTATTTTTTCTCCCTTAAAACAAGCAAATCATTCATTTTACAACAATGCATCAAGCCTACAACCTCCAGGACTATAAGTAAAGATGTAAATAGAAAAGTTGATTTCGAGCTACAGTTTGCAGTATCAAACACTCGATTGCCGTGTCCTAGGCCGACGGGTCGAACCTTAATACGGACCCAAAACCGGACCCATTTATCAATCGCAACCTTATAAGTCGGGTTCCGGAGCCGAACCCGTTCATGAATCGGAACCTTAAATAAGTCTTTTTTACTCATTTACGTTTTAAGTTGTATTTAGGTGGGTGTCCTCGTCCTGCCCATCGGTGTATTAGGACTGCCCGTATTGGCTTTAGGGTTATGTTTTCACATATTGGTCTCTCAACAAGATGAGGGGGCATGTAGAGTGAGTGAAATAATTGAACAGTTCGAATTCTTGGAACGGATATTGTAATCATGGGGGGTGGTCGGGAATTGGTGTGGCCCGTTGGACCTCTAAGACGGGTCCATTTTGGGATTGGGCTGGGCATAGAATATAAGACCTTGTCACCCCGTGGGATCGACTGTAGTACGGGCATGCTTGCCTTGATCCGTGAGAGCCCATTCCGCCCCTACCCATTCCATAACGGATCTCACTTTTCATCTGTAAGGATCCGATCCCAAAAACCAAGATGATATCGATTTTCGACGGTAGGATTTAATCACGAGTGGCGTCGACCCTATTTGTTCCCCTTCTCACCCGCCAACTGCTTCATATTTTAAGGACTTACTTTACCACTAAAGTAAAACGGAGGGTAATTCAGGACACAATAAAAGGAGATGGGTCAAATAAAGAGGAATACTAGATTTCGAAAGCCGCCTCTTCCTTTAAACAGAAAAAGGTATAAAAAGTTAAAAAGATACTTTCATCGCGCCACTGAATGACAAGAAAGACTTGGGCTGTCCATGGACCTGGTTGGGCTAGGCCGAGTAATGTCCAGGACGGGCCCAACTTCTAAACTAGAACCCTAAGCCTCGCCCAAGCTTGAGTCAGGCCTGAAGTGGCCGGCCCGAGCCTAGCCCGCACGAGAATGATGAAGCCCGATCCCGACCCATGTTCGACTCGCAGAGCATAAGAAAACGAGTTTCCTACCATGTCCTAGGCCAGCTCAACCGGTCTGGTCATATCACCTGCTGTGAGAGGTCATGGGCTCGAGTCCCCCCCACATAACTACTCCCTCCCTTATAACTACATAGATATGTAAATTTGGGCCGGGCGGGGATTTCGGATCTCGACTACTAAGTCCAAATGAGAAGATCTAGGCACGGGCCATCTATTATAACATAAACCCCATGCCCGACTCAACGCGGGCCGGCCCGATCAAAGAGCGCCCTCACAGAAAACAATCGCGCCCCTACAAAAAATGATCTTCGTTTAAAAAGAAAGTTTCAAAAAGCTATTATCTTAGCTTTTGGTTCTACCAAACCTTTAATTTTGTTCTCCCTTGCATTAACCATTGGCTTCACTTCACCGGTAAAGTAAATCTACCAAACAAGTGATATACCGTGTTTTTCGCGTGATTTAATATGATCGCATTTAAACAATGATCATACACGCCCATGCATCACTGTTTGGACTAAAGCCCCTATCCGTGACCCCACCAAGACGTAAAAGAGGGAAAAATAGTCGGTTTGCCGCGAGTGCCGGATTTCCTCCGCTCGGAGAGGAGGAAAAGCGACAGTCGCTGCTTTACCGCTGTTATATACGGCGGTAATGGTGCATTTTCCACTCTTCCTCCTCTCGGAGAGGAGGGAAACCTGGAAATGGACTTTACCGCCGAAGAAGGAGGCGGTAAAGCTGCATCGTAACCCAAATTCCTACCTATCATCCCTTTTTATTTCCTTCGACATAAAAAAAATGAAAAAATCATTAGTTGCATGCAGTTGACACGTGCCTTGCTCACTATAGCATGAAATTAAGGAATCAAGATAAGAGTCATTCCTTTGAGTTGACTATAACTAGGCGAGCCGCTAGTTTCGAATGCTGCACATTCACCATGTAATCAAAATCTCTGTAGCGAGGTCAAACACGTGTATCAACTGGAGTGGCCCCAAGAATTCTTTCTTAGGGGCGGGGCCACTATGAAGTTAAAAAATTCTTTAGGGTCCCACATATGAAAAACTTATGTATGTGACCCATTTATCATCTTGAGCAGAAGTTGTGACTGTTTTACAACCCATTTATCATTTTGCTTATTTTTTATCTTGCCCAGAAGTTTATCACAATGCCTGTTTTACAAGAAAGTACGGCAAAGGAGTTGCCAAAATGTCTCATTGTATGCGAAAAAAAAAATGCCAAAATGTCTCATTAGTTTGGCGAATGGTATGCGAACCCATTTATCATTTATCGCAGAAGTTGTCACTGATTTCCAACCCATTTATCATCTTGCCCAGTTCCTAACACTACAACAGTTTACACTTTCAGCGACGAAATTTTTCGTCGCCAAAGATCATAAAAACGTCAGTGAAGGTATTCACCGACGAAAATAATTTCATCACCCAGACGTCGGCTCAAATACGTCAACGAAAAATTTTACCGACAAAAAATAATTCCGTCGGCCAAAATCAATTTTTACCGACGCTTTATAGACATTTTACCGCCGTTTTTATCCGTCGGCAAAAGATTAAAGAAAACTAAATAAAAAATAAAAAATATTTACCTACGTTTTCTTGTCGTCGGTAAAATATTAAAGAAAACTAAATAAAAAATAAAAAATATTTACCGACGTTTTATTGTCGTCGGTAAAATATTAAAGAAAAGTAAATAAAAAATAAAATATCTTTACCGACGTTTCTATATCGTCGGTAAAGGATTAAAGAAAAATAAATAAGAAATAAAAATATTTACCGACGTTTAATTTTCGTCGGTAAAATATTAAAGAAAACGAAATAAAATATAAAATATATTTTCCGACGTTTCTGTTTCGTCGGCAAAATATTAAAGAAAACTAAATAAAAAATAAAAATATATTTACCGATGTTTAAGTTTCGTCAGTAAAAAAGGCAAAAGAAACTTAAAAAAATTAATGCGACTTTCATCGACGTTTATTTATCGTCGGAAAAAACTAAAATAGAAAATAAAAACAATAAATAGACGTTCCCCGACATTTCTGTTTCGTCGCTAAAATGAAAAAAGAAAATAAAATTTTAATTATACCTTCACCGACGTTTAATTTGCGTCAGTAAAAGTAAAAAATAAAAAATAAAAAGACTTTTACAGACGAAAAAAAAAACGTCGGTGAAAGTCATTTTATTTTTTTATGATATTATTCGTTTTTTCAATAAAAAATTCCTGTAAACCAGTTTATACACCTGTATCAAAACATAAACCTGTTCATATACTTATATTCAATACTAAAAATGCTTACAAACAAATATTACTCAAACAACCATCTCCATTTTTCATCAATCCATTAATCTCATTAATCAACAATGAAACAGTCCCATAAAAATGTCCAATATACAAATACAAATAAACGAGAAAGAATAAAACACCCACAAAGTCTGCAACTGATCCCAAAACGTCCATCAATCTGCAATGACAAAAACAACATTAGAATATTTTCAACCAATTAAATCATAAAAGAAAGATATACATGAATATATATAAACTATAAATTACAATCTTTTTACTCTACCCATGTCGATTTTCGCTCCAAACTCCCTAACCGTGAGTCCTATTTGCGAGCCGTCAGTTCCTACAGGTTACTCTCATCTCGAGCGAAGTGACCGTGCCGGTTTCGGAATTTTCCGGTCTCCGGTTCCCGTTCCGGACCCCCGGCGGGCCGTTTTGGAGCCTAAGTGTCGGAAAAGAGTCCATTTTCGCTCCAAACTCCCTAACCGTGAGTCCTATTTGCGAGCCGTCAGTTCCTACAGGTTACTCTCATCTCGAGCGAAGTGGCCGTACCGGTTTCAGAATTTTTCGGTCGCCGGTTCCCGTTCCGGACCCCCGGCGGGCCGTTTTGGAGCCTAAGTGTCGGAAAAGAGTCAATTTTCGCTCCAAACTCCCTAACCGTGAGTCCTATTTGCGAGCCGTCAGTTCCTACAGGTTACTCTCATCTCGAGCGAACTGGCCGTGCCGGTTTCGGAATTTTCCGGTCGCCGGTTCCCATTCCGGACCTCCGGCGGGCCATTTTGGAGTCTAAGTGTCGGAAAAGAGTCCCTTTTCGCCCCAAAACTCCCTAACCGTGAGTCCTATTTGCGAGCCGTCAGTTCTTACAGGTTACTCTCATCTCGAACGAACTGGTCGTGCCGGTTTCGGAATTTTCCGGTTGCCGATTCCTGTTCCGGACCCCCAGCGGGCCGTTTTGGAGCCTAAGTGTCGGAAAAGAGTCCCTTTTCGCCCCAAACTCCCTAACCATGAGTCCTATTTGCAAGCCGTCAGTTCTTACAGGTTACTCTCATCTCGAACGAACTGGCCGTGCCGGTTTCGGAATTTTCCGGTCGCCGGTTCCTGTTCCGGACCCCCGGCGGGCCGTTTTGGAGCCTAAGTGTCGGATGAAATTCTCTGTTACCCAAAAATCAAAAAAAGAAAAGAAAAAAGAAAAACCATTACAATTAGTGGGCGACATGCTGATTTTTTGTGATGTGAAGATAGATTAAGTTGAGGATTATCAGCATCAAGGATAGATAAACTTGTGGCTTCTCACTCAGTCTCCAATCTGTTTGAATCCCTTTGCAAGTTAGCATTGCGAAATGGGAATATAAAATGTAGGTGACACAATTTTGATTTGAGGTGAGCCAGCCAAAGAATTCAGTGATGCTGTGATAATGAAGTTTCATTTAGAAAATTAGGAAAACTACAATAGTAAAAGTTATGATTGGGAACGAATTTTAGCACATGATGAGGATTTGTTGTTCTTGATGATGAAAACAAAATTAATTTGTGAATGTTCTGAAAATCATCATAGATTTTACTGGGGCATCAGGTATACAGGACCATGTCAATGTCTATTATTTTGGCTTTGGTAAATTAAATGCATTATTCTTATTTTTGTGGTATTATTGTCATGACTGCATGATTAAAAAAGTGAATTGTATATGGTATGACATGTCAAATGGTTCGGGAAAGAGTAATTAAAAATTGATGAATGTCAAAAGATCAGATCATAAGGAAAATCTCACTACTAGTACTACTATTATCTGCTCAGGTAGATCCCTCTGAAAATCATAGGATTGTTGTCATGGGCATTGTAATGAGATGGGGTTAAGAAGAAAAAAAAAACAGCACCTAGGTCTTGGCACAAACATATTGTTGAAGGGAGGTGCAAATGACATAAACATGAAAGATAAAGGTGTCCCAGAAACAACAAATGGCAGGGTAACACTCAGAAAAGCCATGAGAGTTTTGGGCGTGGAAGTTGAACCATTGAACTACAAGGGCTAGTTAGATGCGTGGAAACAGAAGGGCTTGGATCGAAGGCTATAAAGAGATCCAAGACTACTCATTTTAAAATCTTTATTCATTTTTCTACTCACTTTCTACTCATCAAGACCAACATCAATGAATCAAAAGTATTCACCACATAAAAATAAAAAGCAACTGGGAATCCCATATGAAGTTTCAAAAAAAAAGAAAAAAGAAAATAGAAGACTGGTGTGGGGAGAAACGAGCACTTGTACCTGGAATGAGATGAGCGGCGGCGGGTAGCAGGGTAGAAGACGAGCAGCCCAGCAGCAGGGAGAAGACGAGCAGCCCAGCAGCAGCAGCAGGGAGAAGACGAGCAGCCCAGTAGCAGGGAGAAGACGAGCAGTGTCTTGGGCAAACGATTTCTTCTCTTCTTCTTCTTCGTTTTCTTCTCCTCTTTTTCTTTTTTCCTTTCAATAGATTTAGGATCTTCTTCCCCGCAGAGGCAGCAACGGAAGAGTTCCTCTCAACCAGTGATCGGTTTCGGGCAAAGAGAGAGCAGTGAGAGCGAGGGAGAGAGAGAGAGAGAGAGATAGAGAGAGCAGAGAGAGCGAGAGAGAGAAAGAGCAAAGAGATCGAGCGAGAGAGAGAGATATAGCAGAGAGAGCGAGAGTGAGAGAGGCGCAGGAGAGAATGAGAGAAAAGGGTTTTGGTGGCGTGAGAGAGAAGAGAAGGGGAGAGAGTGAAAAGAGGGGTTGTGGTGGCGGGAAGAGGGAAAAAAGGGTGGGAAGTTTGCCGATGAATTTTTTTCGTCGCCAACAAATAAATTTTCGTCAGTAAAAAATTAATTTATACATTACCGATATTAAACGTCAGTGATAAAATGTCCGACGCTAATTTTCGTTGGTAAAAAAAAATTCGTCAGTAAAGGACTCTGATTTTTAATTTTCCTTAAAAAAAAATTTAAACATTACCGACATTTTACAAAAATTGTCGCTAAATGTTCATTTTACCGACGTCATATAATTCATCTCCATAGTCTCTGATAGTTTTACCAATGTAAAATAAAAATTAAAAAGGATTTTCCGACACTTAGGCACTAAAATGGTCCGCCGGGGGTCCGGAACGGGAAACGGCACCCAAAAAAATTGGGGCATCCAGCACGAGTACTTCGCTCGAGGGTAACGTAACTTGGCGGAACTAACAGAAGCAAATAGGACTCACGGTTAAAGAATTAGAAGCAATGTGTTACTCTGCATACTTGGCCTTCATGTTGGCTGCATCCTAGCTGCATGGACTTTTTTAACAAAATTTGTTTTTCAATTTTCATTCAATCTGCAAAAAAATAAAAAATAACAAGATTAACGTATGATTAAGAATGTCATATGCACAACTTTTAGTGAACCTATATATAAACGAAACAACTAAAATCAATTATGAAAACAGTGCAATTCTTCCCTAGAACAGAGAGATTCCATTAAATCAAGTCCATAGAAAAAATACATCACAGACTGAAATTAAAAGTCTTTGGAGGAATATAAGAGAAGGACCCAAGGTTTAGAGCAATAAACTTGGGTCTTGGATTTGAAAGTAATGGGGCCAGCATTTATGATTGAGATCATTGAAGATCTATCGCATGATATATATATATATATATATGCCCCCATAACAAAAAAATTTATTGGCCTCAGATCTCTGTTTCTAACATTACTTTTGTACAACAAGACCCATGAGTAACTTTACAGTTTCGTACTATGCAGGAATTTTGGACATTTACCTTCAGGTGGTAGTGCAGTTGATTGACAACAAATAACAAATATCAGTAAATCACAAAAGTGATACATTTAAATAAAAAGTTAGAAAAGAATTTGTGCCAGGTATTACAAATTCTTGACCTTAACTAGGACATAATAAATAATATCAACAAAAACCAAACTATCACATCATAAACAAATAGAAAACTTGAAATCAAAATGAATAATAAATTACACCCTAATTCCTAAGTCACAAATGATTTCAACATTCAAACCTAAAGGGTAACAACAAACAAATAAAGCATATGTTTTTCCACATTTTCTCTTATTTCAGTCTTCATTGTGTGGTAGGAGTCAAACCTGTTGTCTGTCAGCTCCGTGTTCTGAAAATTGGCCCGAGTTGAGTCACCCTATGAATGGAGTCACCCAAGCCCAAACAGAAAAAAATAAAATAAAATTAGAAGTGATTCAGATGAAGGGAAAGAGAAGAGATATATAGGAAAGGTAATAGGGAAAATATAGAAGGGATGGGTGGCAACTCTGTTTTCATGGTAATGAACCAGACTCCAAACTGTGATTTAATATCTATATCTATATACAAGTCTGAAAAGCCATGACTCGGCCTTATTAATTATTCATACAATAAATGCTTTTTTCAGCTGGGTGTTTGACCCATGTTGATCATACATGCTGACATTGAAGTTGAGTTTAGTAAAAGAAACAAATATTAGATAAGCAATAAGATACAATAACAATAAAACTTATACATTATGGTAGGTATCCGTTACATGTAAAAGTGTAAGACTAAATTTCTGCAGGGGCTTAGTCGGCGGGGTGGCAGGGAAGGGTTCAATCTCTTTTCTTGTCCTCTTGGGGCCTGTGAAGGTGCAGAGTTCTGATGTGCTTTCATTGAAAAGAAGATGGCCAGTTTTGACGAGCTCTCCTTGGTGTTGTTTTGAGTGCTCTCTTTAGTCTGCCTGCCTCTTGTTTTGGGTGCTATCTTTAAGATTTGGAATGAAGTTGCAGTAATTCTCTGTTAAATGTTATAGTTTTTGCAGAAAAAGAGCAGATATATTCCAGTTACAAATTCATAGATAATTAGGAGGTTATCCCTATTGCTTATCATTTGCCAATAGTAAAAATGAAACTCAAATCTGCTGTAGTTCAAAAACCTTTCAGCATTTCACAGAATTTTTAGTTCAGGTACATAATAAATTAATTTTAGGAATGATCTTTACCGACGTTTTTAAATAAACGTCGGTAAAAGTCTACTTTTACCGACGTTTTTAAATTCGTCGGTAATAAATTTCATTTTTTACTTCCATTACAAAATAAATTAATTTTAGGAAAGTCTACTTTTACCGACGTTTTTAAATTCGTCGGTAATAAATTTCATTTTTACTTCCCTTACAGAATAAATTAATTTTAGGAATGATCTTTATCGACGTTTTTAAATAAACGTCGGTAAAAAGACTAGACTTTTACCGACGTTTAGGTAAAAACGTCGCAAAAAAGCCGACTTTTACCGACGTTTTACAGAAAACGTCGGTAAAAGTCTAGTCTTTTCCCAACGAGTTTTTTTACGTCGGTGGAAGACACTTTTACCGACGAATTTAGAAAAACGTCGCTAAAAAACGTCGCTAAAGATGCATATTGTTGTAGTGTAAGTTGTGACTGGCGTGCCATTTATCATCTATCATCTTAAGAGAGAGCACTCTCACCTACATTTTTTTTGTAGCTTATCTTAATACTGCATAGTGTGAAGTGGTTCGGTGTTCGGTGTGCAAACATTTTCTACGTCCAGTATTATAGTAGATTTTCTCAAGGTCGGGCTCTCGGACTCTTTTGTTCTTTTGTCAGATGAAAGAGAGAAGCAAGGAGTGGTTCGGTGTTCTGTGCAAATATTTTCTACGTATAGAGTATTATAGTAGATTTTCTCACGGTCGGACTCTTTTGTCAGATGAAAGAGAGAAGCAAGAAGAATTGAAGGGTTCTTCTGCACAGTGGACATGTGGGCTCCCTCTCCAAGGGAATGAGTGTAACTGCAAGGGAATAAAAACAGATTAATTAGTAGAAAATAGGGGATTTTACACCAAAAAAAAACACTTTTTATGACCACTGGGCTTAAAAGAACATCTTAACAGACCTTGCACCAGATCAGTCATTTTGCCTAAAAAGGTTTTTTTTTTTTATCACTTTCAACTAGCATCCCTAGGGACCTTAGTTTTATGAAGTTAAGCGTCCCTAGGGACCCTGCTGTGTATACGAAATAGAATAAAATAGGGTTGTTTCCTCGTCAACAGGTTATTCTTTCTTCAAAAGCCTGATTGTTTGCAACCATTTCTTCCGACCCAACCGTCCAAGAGGATAGATTTCTTCCAATGTAGCCATCCAAGATGATAGATCACCAGTCCGACAGACCCGCTGCCAGAGTGGGAGCTATAAAGTTCTAGTTTTTGGGGATTTTATGTCTAGAAACTTTTGGATTTTGTGGACATGAAGTTGCAAACTTTATTTATTCATTTTTTTCAAGACAGATCAGTTGAAATCTTTCTGGGGTTCTATAAATTTCTCTAATTTGGATTGTAGAGAACAGGAATATATGAAACATGAGATTTTTCTATTTAGTGGAGCTAAGAAAGAAAGGAAAAGTTGTAGATTTCAGTGCTTATGGGCCAAAAAGATATAGAAGTTTTTTGGGCTTGCATTTTTTCATCTTTCTGCAAAGGGTTTTGTAGCTGGATATATAGATCAAAGATCACTAGAGAATAGAGAGAGATATTTGGGAAAGTGGGTTCTAGAACCCTCAGAAGAATCTTGCTAGATGAGGATTTCAAGCATTTTCACACCTCTTTCGACGGAGAGACAATTTTGAACTCCAAATTTGTTGTTTGAAATGAAGAGGCACGGGAGTTCTCTAAATCCTAGCAAGAAAAATGCCTTAAAAATGGCGTTTGCCCTTTTTGGAAGACAATGGGCAGAGACAAATGCATGATCTACTGTCATAATGAAAGTGCATATTGTTTATTATACATTATTGAATAGAATCATTACTTGGAAACACTGAACATACGAAAATATTGTATAGAGTTCTATCCAAACAAGAAAGAATATTGTAAAACAGAACAAGCTATCATGATGAAGAAGCTAATTCGTGTACACCGTAGGGTCCCTAGGGACTCTGAGTGTCATAAAACTAAGGTCCCTAGGGACGCTAGTTGAAAGTGCTTAAAAAAAGTGTACACGGGTCTCTAGGGACTCTTAGTATCATAAAACTAAGGTACCTAGGGACGCTAGTTGAAAGTACTAAAAAAAAACACATTTTCATGCAAAATGACTGATCTAGTGCAAGGTCGGTTAAAATGTTTTTTTAAGCCCATTGGTCATCTAAAGTGCTTTTTTTGGTAAAATCCTCTAGAAAATATTGAAATAGCATATAAATTAAATAACAAATTTTAAAATACCTTTTTCCTATAACACCCAATCTGGTGATTAAAATCTGGTAATGAATTAATCCCTGTAATCAAAGAAAAAATGCAGATGATAATTAGAGTGGTTATTTAGAAGGAATAAGAAGCAGCAGATCTATTGACTTCATGGAAAACAAGAACATAAAGAGAAGAGGGAGAAGAAGAGCAGTGGTTCCATACCTGCAGTGGTCAGCCCCTCAGATTCCATCGTCCACCGTTGATCTTCCCTCCCCTACCCGGAGATCTGCAGATCTAGGTCGTTGATCCAAAGCTAACGGTCAGAGAGCACAGAGGGTGAGGGAGATAGCACTAGCAGACATTGAGAGGGCTCGAGAGACGAGAAGAGAGGGAGTGATGTAGAAAAAAAGGAGAAAGGAGAGGGAGGAGGAGGAGGCGGCGGCGGCTGTAGCGGTGAAGGCAACAAGATTTGGGTTAAAATGCCCATGCAAACGGGCCGGGCAACGGGTCGAACCACTGTAGTTCCGTTTCCGGACCAGTTTAGCTATTGGATCCAAAACAGGTGTAGAACCGGACCCATTCATAATTCGGGACCAAATAAAAAATTGCAGTTTTTAACAAGTAGGAACCTCCGAGCAATAAGATAATATCAAGTATTAATTTATATCCTTTCTTAAATATCATACTACTAAGAGGACCATGACTATTGATTTCGCAATTAAATTGGATTGATCAGCATTTTCACTTCCATAATAGTAAAAATGTTTAAAGCTTTCACTAATTGAAAATAAAAATTGTGTTGTAAAATGATGATGGACTCTTGAGGGCTTGTTTGTGTATCGCAACAACAAACAGAAACAAAGGGGTTGGACTCCACTTTCTTCTCTCGGAAAAAAAAAAAAAAAAAGTTGAGAAGATTTGGCCAAAAAGAAGCTTTCGATAGATGTATTAAAATTAGAGATGCAATGGAGATTTGGCCAAAAAGAAAATTTTGATAGATGTATTAAAATTAAAATGGCAATGGAGCAGGTCAAGTTTCTCTCATCACGAAAGACTTATTTGGCCGGCATTTTGTGAGAGCGAAAATCTAGAGAGAGAAAGAGGATAGAGACAGATTTTAAAGATTTGCGGAAACGGAGAGAATGCTCGTCAATCAAAACCTAAATTCCTATGGTCTCTATTTTATTAAAGACTTTTTTTTTCTCCTGATATGGGATGCTCAAGTCAATGCCTTAGATCTACAAATAGGCCTCACATTTTTTATTTAGGCTTGTATCAGTTCATTGGCTTCAGATTTTCAGGTAGTGTGGGTATATGTTAGACATTTGAATCAGAGTTGTTTTGACTTTCAGATTATTTGACTTTTGCCACAAGCAGTTACAGATGCCAGGATGGAAACACATCCAAATCGTGTAACTGCTGGACCTCACCTTCTTGATGAGTTTGGTCATGTTGAATTGGAATGCTTATGGTGTTTTTTTTTTTTTTTTTTTCTTCCCTCTCTTTTTTTTTAATTAACAGTCCATTTGTTTAGTTTGATTTGTCCATATCAAGATTGGATGCACCCATTTTAAAATCAGAGCCATCAACATATGGGGTCCACATTCTGGCAATGGATGGTCTCCATATATAGATGGCTGGACCCATCTGACCTCAAAATAATTCAAAGGGTCTCAGACTCTGAAACCATGGATATGGTTGGTTTTTTCTTTTTTTCATTATTTTTTTTTTTTCAATTCTTCTTCTTCTTGGAAGTTGGGTGTAATGATATCACAAGGAACAGTACTTATGATTGAAGACCCCAGCTCGGCCTGATATATTGAGTATTTGACTGTAAAGGGGTCTTACTTTCAGGCCTGTAGGTGGGCTATGACATGAAAATTAGGCTCACTAGCTAAATGGGCTTGGCTTGAACAAACTTTGCAATGGACCCGGCCATAAACACCCCAACTAATTCATGAGGTATGCCCAAGCTCGGCCATAAAAAGCCTGACCTGGACTTCTTTAGGGCCAAAAGGAGGAGAGTATTAAAGAAAAAACTTTCATTACTTAACTTTTATATAATAGTAATGAAAAGTTTTAGACCAAGATTCCAAGCACTTGCATTTTAGAAATTTGAATTTACTTCCAACCACATGAAAGGAACAAAAAGCAGCTTCCTGTAAAGTGACTCCCATCAATGACAATGGAGTGACTACAATTTATGTTGAAATAAGAGGAAAAGGATTTCAAAGCAAATTATGGATTCCACTGGCTTCTTATAAGAGAATAGCCGAGTGGAAGAGAATCGAAATGTGCCCTCCAGCCAGTAGAATCGAATCAAACAAACTTCTACAAATAAATCTGAGATACTCGGCAGCAGAGTTTGATTTCGCCAAATTGCAGCCACCCGAGTTCCATTGCTATTTTCCTTTTGTTTTTTAACACATTTGTGCATTGTACAGGATTCTTTAATAGTACAAAAAAGTATCCAGTTTTTCATGTTTTATTTTTTTTTATTTGGTGAAGTGACTCTCCATTCAGAATGAGGAAGAGAAATAAATCAATTTCCTCACTTAGTAGAAAATCATTATCCCGGGTTTTTCTTTTTCTTTTGCTTTTTCTTTTTCTTTTCCTCTACTACTTTTTTTAGTTTGTACAGTCTTTCTATAGATTTTGTTTAGGATTAATCTTATATCTTTATTTTTTTCCCCTAATCTTTTTGTTTGCATTTTACTATCGTTATCTCTTTATATACTTTTATATATTTGTGTTTTTGTATTTCACACCCCAGGTTCATTCATTTCTTACATTTGAAAAAATAATTATGTAAACAAAAAACTTTATCTCTTTCTTTTTTTGTTCATTCAAAAATAAATATATAAGTAATCTATTTTCTATTATTTTGAATCCTAGAATTTATTTTTTGTTTTTCCGTCTGCGAATTGCAAAGGTAACTGTGAGTATAGTGGCAAATTAATTAATTACGAAGATAAAAACAACTTCCTTTTGCAGCCAATAGATGTTATTCAATCAAATCAATTACTTTACTTATAAAACGACTCATTTGTATTCCGGATTAAGAAGATCCAAACAAGCCCAAAGAATAGAGAAATGCATTTTCCTTTTTTTATGACACCCTTAACCTAGGAAATGACGGGGGGCTAAGTTAGCAATTTGCAAGGTCAATGGAGAGGACTTTTCCAACCAAACATATAATGCACACTAATTATGAAAGGATAGTCCTATAACTGAACTGGTTGAGCCACATGGTAAATGGGGCAACCAATGAGAAGTAGATCAGTTAACCAAGGACTCTGCATCTCGAGAGTCAAGAAGCAGAGAGGTCTTGTGTTTGACACTTACCCTCGCTAGCCACCTCCAATAATTTCATCCGGCGTATGTGGATAGGAGGGTTGGCTTATGCCCCTAAGGCTTCTAGGCTAGGTGGGAGATACACTCTGTCATTAGAAAAAAAATGTTGATGGAGCAGTGGGCAAGACCAAATACAAAAGAGATGCTAACTCTATGACCAAGAACTACTTAGCCAATGTCAAGATTCATCATGGGTAGCTAAATTCCTCTAGTCTCTATTTTATTTAAGACGTTATTTTATTCCAATTAGGCGATGCTCAGGTCAGTGGCTTAGATTAACAAATAGGCCTCACATGCATGCGTAAGCAAGGTTATAATTCATCTTAACCCTCTTATATGGGACTGATTGAAAGTGAGCCCCCTCCAGATCAACAGTCTAGATCTTGTTAGATAGCGGCCTGACTTATAATATGGGCCCCCTTAGAAGTTTGAACCATGATTGCTTTTGCTGGGGTCAGTTGGAATCCTATAAGCTTGTATATTCTTCATCAATTTTCTACCTATGCTTGACTAATGGTCTTGATTACCAAATTGAGGGCCCCACCTTAGCATATATTGACGAGATTAACACACAACTGAAACATGATCCTAACTGTATGTTTGAGGGCCTACAAGGAGATGGCTAAAATCACCATTTCCTGATGGCTTCTTAAACAGAGAAAATTGATATACAGAGAGCTACATAATTGTCTCAAGTTGGGCTGATCGTCCATGGGCCTTGCCTCAACATGAGTTACGGGTGTTAAGGTCAATGCTTTTAACATGGTTACGGGTGTTAAGGTCCGGCCCTGCCCATTTACAAAGATGCATATGCCTCTTATGGTGAGGAATAGATGCACATGAATATTTCCATATATAAATATATAAATATATATATATATATATATATATATACATATATGGAGGGTCATCTTATGCATACTTCCCTCACCATTTTGATACTTTGTATATAGGGTGAGGTACTTTATACTTGAAAACTTTCCATAATGGAAGTGTCCCTCACCAAAATGGTGAGAGAAGTATACATAAGAAGACCCCCCCTATATCTACGCGCACACATCACATAGTAAAAAAATCAAACCCAGTCGTGGCGAGAGATATAAGATGGTGTCACAGCATAGTAAAAAAACTTTGAATTGCTGGAGTTAGTCGTACTCGTTAAAGGCTGCTCATAGTGGAAAACACTACGTCGTAGTATACCATCCATCATCTATGGAATAGAAAGAAGAAGAACAGTGGAAAGAAATATATCTGGCCCCCAGACCCACAACAGACCAGGGAAAGAATGATAATGGTGTACCGCTAACATCATGACCCAGCAACCAAAGCACGAAGAATCATCTTTCGAGTCCATATCACAGTCTCCTTCAGCTGGTCGTCACTTGACTCTAGGCATTCATTCAAGAACACCATAGAACTTCAAGTCATTGAGCAAAGTCTTCATATTCAAACCAAGAGCGCTCGCAAGGTCACCTATCAAAGTGACACCTGCTTTAGTGACTTCATTGTCCCCATCTACATCGAAGGACCCACAATCAGTCAACATTTCATCAAATGTGTATAGGGGAGGGGAAAAAAAGAATAAAGAAAAAAGAATAACATACATTTGCTTGTCCTTAAAGACTGCTTCTATGAACTGCAATAAGGGATGTGCGAAAGGCATCACCACCTCTGCCTTGTTCTTAAAACCCTGCAGTATACCAGTGCAAGCTTTGAATATCCCACGACTAAGCAGGTTTCTGAGGTCTACCAGGTCCTCATCTTCATGATCTAGCCGAGCACAGTGAACAGCTGCCCCCTGCAACATCGGTATTACATAGGGAAGATACTTCTCGAAGTCTTCCATCAATAGAAGCAGCAATATAGCCGATGCAAGAGAGTAACGAAGGCCTCACAGATCTATGGAGCACGGGGGAGGCCAGCGCATTACAAAGGTGAGTCATTATACCATCGCAGAATGGAGAGAGTGCTTTCTCTTTTGAGGTAGTTACTTAGGAGGGGGGAGATATACTACTGCTTTGAAAAGAAACCAATCAATCTGCCAGCCAAATATTTGATGGTTTGATTAGGCATCCTCCATCAGAATGATGATGCACAGGGTTCTCTAACTTTGGCCGGCTCTGCTGATTGCTTAGACTCCTGCAGCAGTCCAAACTACTGAGGTTATGGAGAGTGGAGAGAAAGATGGACAGTGGAAGACAGTTGCCAAATTCAAGGGAACGAAGAGAAGAAGTATCAAGTGGGAGAAGGTGGTATCAGTGTTTGTTAACAATCTACCAGAGCTAACTGTGGCAGACCAATTGCGGCTTGCTTTTTCTCCTGCAGGGAAAGTCTATGATGCCTTCATACCAACCTCTAGCAGAAGAGGTAGGGGTTGTTGCTTTGGATTTGTGGGGTTTGAAAACTTGGGGACTGCTACCAAAGCTGTGACTATGATGAATGGGAAGAGGTTTGCTGGAAGGTTGTTGGAAGTGAATGTTGCAAGATTTGGCAGGTCTCAAAGAGACAGGAGGGTAGGACCTTGGGAGAAGGGTACGGAGAGTGCAGCTGGTGCTCTTCAGAAGGCTAAGAAGGCTTACTCACACAGGATAAGTAAGGAGCCTGTACTGTCTGAGGTTCCTGTTGAATGCAGGATCCAGCAAGGTATTTTCTATCTTGATGCAGTGAAAGGGGCTCATCAAAGAGTGGAGAGTTTTATCTCTGTACCTAAAAGTGTTATCTCCAATAACTCTAAGTGGTATCCAACAGTATGGTGGGCACGGTGCAATGGGATGGAGTTATTCCTTCAATCCAAGGCATTTATGAAGAGCATGGTATCAAGGTGGTGAAGGTGTCAAGATTGGGGGGAAAAGAGGTGTTGGTTTCTTTTCAGAGAACCTGGTGGCGGCTAGAGTGCTGATGGATGATTCGAATCTTGATTTTAATCACGCTTTGACTTCTCTTGTGCAGTGGGTGCCAAAATCCCCTATTCTCTCAAGCAAAGTATGGTTACCGTGTTTTGGAGTCCCGCTTCATGGGTGGAGTGTGAAGTTTTTGAGGCTATTGGGAGAAAGGTAGGAGTGGTAGAGGAAGTTGCAAAGGAGACCTTGGATAAATCTGAGTTGGTATTTGGGAGAGTTCGGGTCCAAACAGATGATTTATCCTTTATTTACAAGCTGCTGGAAATGAGGATTTTTTATTGCTGTTACAAGTTGGTCGTGGGGGAGTAATTGGAGCCGGAGTGTCTCCCAAGTGAGGAGACTGTGTGGCAGTCAGGGGCTTCGAGGGTGGTGCCATACAAGGGTGAGAGCTCCTCTATTGTGGAAATGGGGAAACAAGTTGTGGAGGTCATGGACTCTACCTCTACTGCAAGTGACGACGAGATCGACGACACCGGGGAAGATGGTCGGGTGGGGACGGACGGCATGGCAACAAAGGGTGAGTCAGCAGCGCAATCTTTGAAGCAATCTGGTGACGTGGCGAAAGTTGATCGGGGCTCTTTTCCTCAGGACAACTATTGCAGACCTCAGAACTGCCCTTCAGATCTGAAGCCTGTCAAAGAAACAGGTTTTTCAAATTCATTCTATTTGGGGGAAAAAGATCAGAGGAAGAAGAATAGCTTGCAAAAAGTCCATCTTTTAAAGGAAGGTGAAGGTCTCTCCATTTCTTCCATCAGGCAAAGGGAAGAATGGCTTGGGGAAATCGCTTGCAGCACGCATACTCAGACTTTTTGTGGCACGGGTATTTTTTAGGCTGCAATTTTGGGTCGGGCCTCAACCATTGAGCCTGCTTTGACAGATCCAGGTGCCGGATCTTGTAGGGAGAGGCCCATGGATTGTTGCCACAATAGGGCCCAGTTGTCAGATAGGCCCAGCGTTAAGCTTCTTTCAAAAAAGTCTAAGAGGTCCCACTCATTTTCTGTTGTGCTCTTGCCTGGGGGTGCTTCTATCCTCAAGCAAAGTTCCGGGAATGTTTTTCCTGTGAGGGCTATGGTTCCCACTGATTCAAGGGCCTCTTTTCAAAAGCACATCAGATTCCTACGAGCTGCAAGAACAAGGAGATTTCCGTTGCCATCAACCAATCACAGTAGGAAAGTGGGGGGGGAATGGGGGAGGTCCAATCGAACATTATCAAATGGGGATGAGAAGGATGAGGGGGTGTTCCTGGCAACCACTGATGTGCAAGAAGTTGTTTCTATCAATTTGGGATGGCATGTTGAAAAGGGTACTCCCATGGAGAAGGCGGATAGTGATGTGTTCAATGGTAGATCAGAATATGTGCAAGGTGGGATCAAAGTGCCAAAAGTTGATGGGGATTGGGATTTAGAGAATGTGTCTGGCAGGGTTGCAGAGGTTTTTGAGGTAGCAACAGAAGAAGCATCTCAGGCTCTTGATTTAGGCAAAATATTTGGGGTCTCATGTGGGCCAGATGAAGCCGAGATTTTCCAGAGCTTTATTGAGGCAGGGATCTCAGAAGCTAGGAGCAAGTTTCCTCCATCTTGAAGCTCTTCTCGCTTTGGGTAGTTTTTGTCAATTTTGCTATGATTATTGTTAGTTTAAATGCAAGGGGGCTTGGTAGGCCCAAGAAAAGGTTGGCTATAAGAAAGTTGGTTAGAAAGCACAAAGTAGATTGTTTGATGTTGCAAGAGACCAAAGTGGCATCAGATATTCATATGATTGTTCGGGAAGTTTGGGGCAATGATAGGTGTGATTGGAGTTGGAGTTCATCTATTGGGTCTTCGGGGAGGCTGATCTCCATCTGGAAGGAGGAGTTGCTAGTAATGGAGGATTTTTTCAAGCTGATAGAGTTTTGGCTGTCAAAGTTCGTGGGGTTAATGATGGGTTTGTTTGGGTTTTTGGCAATGTTTATGGTCCAAATGTGCAATTGGAAAGAGGTGATTTTTTGGATTTACTATCTAATCTTAAATTTCTTTGGCCTGTTCCTTGGATTTTAGGAGGTGATTTTAATATGGTCAGGTTCCCATATGAGAAGAAAGGAGGGATTTCTACTTCTTGTTCCATGGTGTTATTCTCCAACTTCATCAACGTTAACGATTTGATTGATTTCCACTTCTTGATAAGAGGTTACATGGTCCAATAAAAGAGAGCAGTCAGCCATGAGTAGGATCGACATGTTTTTATTGTCAAAGGAGTGGGATGACCATTTTGTGGGTGTTATTCAGGTTGCTCTACCAAGGTCAATTTCAGATCATTGCCCTATCAAGTTGTGTTCCAACTCTATTGATTGGGGCCCAAGCATTTCCGGTTCAAGAATTGCTGGTTACATAATAAAGATTTTTTGGGATTGGCTAGATCTTGGTGGAGACAAACTGGCGTCAAAGGTTTTGCAGGTTACAAGCTTTACAAGAAACTTCGTACTCTTAAAAGATTACATTAAAATGTGGAACAAAGACGTGTTTGGTTGCATTGATGAGTCTAGAGAAGCATTTTCTAAAGTGGTAGTAGATATTGATAAGAAGGGGGAGTGTCAGGAGTTGACCCAAGAGGAATCAACCACAAGGCAACAAGCAGTTGGAAGGATTTGGGATGTTAACCGTATGGAGGAAATTTCTTGGAGACAAAAGTCTCGAGTGACATGGCTTAAGGAGGGAGATAAAAACACGAAATTCTTCCATCGGATGGCGACTGTGAGAAGTATAGTAAATTTTATGGGGAGGATAAGAAGAGGTGGTAGAATTCTAGAAAGCCCGATTGAAGTCAATAATGAGATTGCTTGTTTCTTTGAAGAGCTCTACAAGTGTGAAAGGTTGAAAAGGGCTAAGCTTGATGAGCTTTCTTTTCCCAAGATCCCAGATGAGGTGCAGAGTTGGTTGGAGAGGGAGTTTGAGGACGAGGAGGTGTCTAGGGCATTGGAGGAATGTGATGGGGACAAAGCCCCAGGTCCAGATGGTTTTAATTTCTCTTTCATTAAAGTTGGGTGGGATTTTCTTAAGGAGGACTTCAGTGACATGCTTTCCAAGTTTCATAGAAGGGGCAGAATAAATAGACAGTTGAATGCAACCTTTATAACCCTTATTCCAAAAATCCCAAATCCAGTGAATTTATGTGATTACAGGCCTATTGGCCTTATGGGATGCTAGTATACATTGTTGGCAAAGATTCCGGCGAATCGTTTAAAAAGTGTTCTTCCTCTCATTATTAGTCCTTTCAAGGAGCATTTGTGGGAAAGAGACAAATTCTTGATGGAGTGTTGATTGCTAATGAACTCATTGATGCTAGGAAGAAGTCTAAAGCTGAGGGAGTTATCTTCAAAATTGACTTAGAAAAAGCATATGACCATGTGGATTGGAACTTCGTTGATTACATGCTTTACAGATTTGGGTTTGAGAATATTTGGCACAGGTGGATGAAAGAGTGTATTTCTTCTACATCCTTCTCTGTTCTGGTGAATGGGTCTCCTTCAAAGTTATTTAAGGCTTCCACAGCTTTGAGGCAAGGGGATCCTCTTTCCCCTTTTTTGTTTACGATAGTAGTGGAGGCCTTGAGTTTGCTTCTTGTGAGAGCTAGAGAGGAGGGCGTAATTGAGGGCTTTAAGGTCAATCAAGATGGGGAGGCAATTTCTCACTTACAGTTTGCAAATGATACCATTCTATTCAGTTCGACAAAGAAGGATGAGATGATGGCTCTTAAAAGAATTGTGCGGTGCTTTCAATTGATTTCAGGGCTAAGAGTTAACATATCCAAGATTCTTTTCGTGGGGGTTGGATGCTCCGACGAAAACCCCATCCTCTGTAGAAGGTATTGCAAGAAACACCAGTCCACTCTATCAAATGCTTTTTCTAAATCCAGGTTGCATATCAGACCTGGTTTTCTTTCATTATCCCGTGCATGGACACACTCGTTTGCTGTGAGGACTCCATCCAGAATCTGTCTTCCTTTTCCGAAATGACGATCTTCCAAAGTCTCACTGCCAAAACCTTAGCTAGAATCTTGTAAACACTTCCAATCAAACTAGTGGGCCGAAATTATTTTATGCCGATACCCCCTTCCTTTTTAGGAATAAGAACTATGAAAGAAGCTCCCAAACCCTTTGTTAGCTTCCCTTTTTCGTGAAACTCCTTCAACAATTCGAGGATGTTGTTCTTCAACAAATCCCAAAATCTGTGGAAGGCCATAGGGAAACCATCGGGACCCGGTGCTTTATCCCCCACTGCCTGGCGAACCTCCTCCTCTTCAAATTTTCTTTCTAAGCATTGAGCCTTCTCCTCTCCTATTCCGGCAAACTCCAAATTATCCAAGGACGGTTTGTCCCATGCATCGTTTGAGTAAAGGGAAATGAAGTATTCTTCCACATGTTTAGTTATTTCCTCCTTACTTTCTAATCTTATGTCTCCATCCACCAAAGTAACTATTCTATTTCTTGAAGAAGCTATCTTGTGAAAGAACTTGGTGTTCTTATCCCCTTCTTTCAACCATTTACATCTAGATCTTTGTCTCCACATCATTATTTCCTCCCTCACCTTCCATTGAAATTCTTCTTTGAGGTTTACTCTTGTTACTTCTTCCTCCAAGGACAGCTTTCCAGATTCCTCTTTCCTGTCAAGAATTTGAATCTCTTCTAGAAGTTGCATCTTTCGCACTCCCACCTCTCCAACATTTTTCTTAGCCCACTCTTTGATTTTCAGCTTCAATAACTTCAATTTAGTAGCCAACCTATAGCCCACCGACCCCTCAACTTTCATTTCCTTCCACCAATTCATAATCTTTTCTGGGAAGTTCTTTTCCTCTAGCCACATTAACTCAAATCGAAACGGAATTGGACCCCACCTTTTTGGATTAGAATCAGGCAAAATAGTGCAATGATCAGAAACAATCTTTGGAAGGGCTAATTGGCATACCTGTGGGTACAAGTCCAGCCAATCATTTGAGACAAGAAATCTGTCCAGCCTTGATAAAAGTTGGCGAACTCTAGTGATTGGACCAAGTGAAAGAAGCGCATTTCAATGGTAGATCCACGAGCGCTTGAGAGTTTATCCAATCTGAGAAGGATTTCATATTTTATGTAGTGCTGCCCGCTCCTGATTTTTCGCTAGGGAACCTAACTATGTTCCAGTCTCCTCCAATACACCACGCGCCACCCCATCTTCCTTTTATCTCTTCCAGCTCTTTCCACATTTATTTTCTTCTCTGACTATCATTTGGACCATATACTGATGCAATCATCCATTTTGTTTTGTTGGACAGATCCTCAATTACCACTGAAACGGAGAGTACATCCCTCCAACTCTTCACAACCTTGATTGATCTAGAATCCCACAGTATTATAATTCCCCCAGCTGATCCCACTGATTCAACAGCCACCCACCTTATGAACCTGGTGCCCCAGATTTCTTTCACAATTTTCTCATTTACCTCCTTTAATTTGGTCTCCTGAATCAAGGTGATCTGGACCTTTCATCTTCTTATCATCTCCTTGACCACCATTCTGCGGAGGGCTCCCCCAAAACCTCTAATGTTCCATGAAACGATCTTCATTTTGAACTTGAGAAATCCCCCTGAATTCTTCTTCCTCCCTTCCCTGAGTTAGATTTCTCAGTTTGCAAGTTCTTGTTCCTCTCATAATTAATAGAACAGCTCAAGCTGTTTAGTTCCCTCTCCCCTTTCCTTTTTGCATTTTCTTTCCTTAGTTCTTCTCTGTTTTGCTCCTCTCTTCTTTGTGCAAACTCTACCATTGCTGACCATCCCCCTCTGCTTTCATCCACCAAAACACCAGTTGCCTTTCCGCACTGGATTATATTTTGAGGCAACCACTGAATATCCGGATCTACCTCATGTTCTTGATTATCACCCATCTGATCTTTTGTTACTCTCACTGTAACCCTTTTCCTAGCCATCCCATTTATATGTATCTCTTCCTTGTTCCAGTTCACGAGCTCTCCATTTTCTGGCGTTGAAATCAGGTCCTTGTTCGTGCTTTCGGAGTGCTGCGGAGAAATGGGATTACCCCATCGTCTTGGAGCTGGCTCAGATCCTGCACATTTTCTCTTGGAGACTGAAATCCACCCTGCCGAGTCCCTCTTCGGGTTACAAACGAGTCACCGTCCTCTTTGATCTGCTCTTGCCCTTCGCTGTTTTGGATAACCCCTTTTCCATGTCGATGATTTCCTTCTGATCCATTCCCAGGTCTTTCCTTTCTTTGCTTCTGTCTCTGTTTCCTGCCAGCCATCCTCATATCCTTCCCAATTGGCCGTCGCTCGAGAGATTCGACCAGCTTGACTTCATCTTCCTCCACCGAACACTTCACCATTTCTATCGAAGGAAACATGCCCCTCATCTTTCGCTCATTTCGCCCCAACCTCTCTTCCGCTCTGATATCGTCCCTGACGCAGTCCATGTCTTCATCCGAGTAGCCCGCCCTGCTACTATCCCTGCCGCTGTTCGTGCCTTCATCTAAGTCATCCTCTCTCATCACGTCTTCCCTGGTTGCTATTGGAGAGGTCGTTGACTCCTCATCATCTTCCCTTTCGTCGCCTCCTTTCTCCTCTTCTAATCTTCTCCCGACATGAGCCCCAGCGTTGAAAACCTATTATTTCTCAGGCCAACCTCCCTTCTTATATATTCATTTGGCTCATTGTTGTGCTGGCCCAACTCCCTTATATATTCATTTGGCCCCTTGTCTTGCTGACCCGGTAACAAGTCTGGGCTCTTTTTGGTTCCTCCTTTACCAGCTTTGGGTCCATCACGACCCGTTTTCGTCATCCAATCTCCCTTTTGAGGGGGCTTTTCAAAATTCAAAATCAGCCCTGTGACGTCATCATCTTCTTCCCCTCGCTTTTCTCCTTTCTCTGCGACAATAGCTTTTTCTAATTCCATGTCCCTGCGAACTTATGATCTCCTCCCTTCCATCTTGTATGTCTTCTGATTCCTGATCCATCTCTACCTGCACAGAAAATTTAATCTCCTCCACCCAGATTGGCAGTGATGTAGGTAGTGAGATTGTCCCATCCAGAAGCACCTTTACCCTTCCATATATCATTTGCTCCTTCTGAACTGTGTTTTTTTCCACCTCCACGATGTGTCCAAGGCATCCAGCAGCTCAAACACCTCTTTGTGCCAGACATGTAAGGGCATACCTCTAATCTTAATCCAGCAAGGGTGTGGGGTAGATCCCATACACTCCATCCATCTTTCCAGGAAGTAGAAAGGGGATGTACCACCACTACATGCTGCATTCTCCAGGACCTCTTCTACTTCCTCCTCTGTCATAAACTGCATCCATACGACTTGATCATCCAGCATTCTGATCTTGTCTGGCCTCTTACCCCAACAGCTGTCTAACTTTTTTTCTGCCTATCTTTGCCCATTAGTGCTGGTTTTTAAGAATCCAACTGGACTGCAATTTAATGACTTCTTTTGTTCTTTGACCACCCATGAGGCTACCCTCACTCCTCTTTCCTTGCCATCTACTATCCACCCTGTTGATCTCGGCTTCTGGGCTTCCTCTACATTTTCCTTTCGTAAGGTCGATCCCTTTTCAATATCAGGTCCTAGCAAGACTTCCATGTAGCTTCTGTGGTGTTTCTCTTGAGTCCACCTGATCTTGCCTCCATCCCTTTCCCCTTTTGAGTGATCATGAGCCAAGTTCGCTTGCATTTTCCTTCCTCTCCGTGATCTTGTCTCCATCCCTTTCAATAGGATCCGTCTCCGACCCACACTCTTCATGAGAAACCCACCTCTTTTTTACTATTTTTTTCCTCTTCCTTCGTCCTCCTAAATTAATTATGCGAGTATCCAAAGTCCAAACAGGACTTAAATTAAGTTCAGTTCCAGTTGTTCAGGAACAGAAGAATCAAATGTTCATTTCCCAACTATTCAGTGCACATCTGCAAACCGGGTGGATTATACAATGATTTGTACATAAGAAGATCAGGCAACAGAAAGCTGTGGTACTGAAGCAATAAGTCATAGATATGTAATGTTTCATTTAATGATCGCGAACCATGTCAAGATAGATAACCTTGCAGAAGACATAAATCAAAGATATGAAATATAATGGGGTGGAAATTGGCCCATGTTTTGAGAGTGCATGTGCAACCATATTTGCTGATTGAATTGATTGAAAAAAAAAACATGTTCTTCTTGAATTGTGGGTGATTTAGGTTCTAGATTTTTTAGGGTTTAAAGTTTGTTTTGTTTCATGTTGAATTCCTTTTTTCAATTTTATTGTGTTTGTTTTTATTAGACGCCGCCGGATATAACTTGGTGCTTACTAGCTGCACAATCTAATGTAGCGGATATCAGAAATATTGCAGAGGGATACCTTCAGGGATTTAAGGAACATGTCTCTCCCTCTTCCTTCTGACCCTGTCTCTTGAGCTGGCAGACGAAGAAAAGCGTTTAGACTCTCGCCTCCAAGCTGGGATTATATTGAAGAACGCATTTGATGCCGAGGATTCTGTTCTGAAAGAACAGCTCATCCAGCAATGGGCTGCAATTGATCTCACTGTCAAAAATCGGGTGAAGAATTTGCTGTTAAAGAGACTGAAGTCACGTGTGCATGAAGCATGGCACACTTCTTCGCAGGTGATTGCTGAGATAGCCTCAATTGAGATCCCAATGAATGGATGGCCTGACCTCATTAATCACTTTCTTAAAAATATCACAATGGTGGAGAATCCTACTTCTTCGAAGCAGGCAATGATAGAAACACTGGCGTATGTGTGTCAGAAAGTTTTCCCATAGAACCTTGAAGCAGACCAACTCAATTCTGTCCTTAGTGTTGTCTTACGATCTATGAGTTCCATCAACTACACTTGTGATCTCCGCCTTGCAGCAACCAGAGCATTGTGCGATGCCCTTGATTGTTCTCTTATTAATTTTAAAGATGAGACTGAACGGAATCGTATTATTAAGGCTCTTTTAAAGACATCAGCGTCAAAGGAAGCTGAGATCAAGTATGCTGCATTTGAGTGCCTTCTCTCCATTTCATCTACATGCTATGAGGTGCTTGAACCTTACATGCAGGCTATATTTGATCTCACAATAAATGCAGTGAAGTGTGATGAAGAGGTTGTTGCCCTTTAAAGCCATCGATATCTAGAGCTCTGTTTGTGATGGAGAGATTGAAATGCTAGAAGAGTATGGAAACAGCCACGGTTCTCCCCCACACTTGGAATTTATAGTGAAGTCCCTGCCATCTATTGTTCCGGTACTTCTTGAAAGAATGCTAAAGCACGAAGATGAGGACCGAGATGATGAAGTTCCAAACATGTTTATGGCTGGAGGCTTGCCTTGGGCTCGTTTCCAAAACTGTTGGTGATGCAATAGGTCCATTTGCAATGCCATTCATAGAGTCAAGTTTAGTAAAAGCTGATTGGGGTAGCCGCAGGGCAGCTACCTTTGCATTTGGATCGATTCTGGAAGCTGATAATCCAGAAGTTGTAACTATTTTACAAGAAAGTACCAAAGATGTCTCATTAGTGGCACCATTCTCATCCTTCATTCCCGCAAGTAGGAAGCTGATATTCCTTTGAACCAACGGTGCCAGGGTTTCTATCGAAGGCCCTTTGAGAATCGATCCAAATGCAAAGGTAGCTTAGCTGCCCTGCGGCTAACACCAATCAGCTTTTTCTAAACTTGACTCTATGAATGGCATTACAAATGGAACTATTGCATCACCAACAGTTTTGGAACGAGCCCAAGGCAAGCCCCTCCAGCCATAAACATGTTTGGAACATCATCATCTTGGTCCTCATCTTCGTGCTTTAGCATTCTTTCAAGAAGTACCCGCGGAAGAACAAGGGGCCTTCATCAAAGGAAGACAGATTATGGATGGAGTCCCTCACAGCAAACGAGTGTGTCCATGCACGGGATAAGGAAAGAAAACCAGGTCTGATATGCAACCTGGATTTAGAAAAAGCATTTGATGAGTGGACTGGTGTTTCTTGCAATACCTTCTACAGAGGATGAGGTTTGGTGGAAAATGGAGGAATTGGATCAAGGAATGCATAACATCAACCTCGTTCTCTGTCGTGATCAATGGCACCCTAAAAGGCTACTTTCAAGCTCAAAGAGGCCTAAGGCAGAGAGATCCACCATCACCTTTCCTATTTGTCATTGTAGTGGAGGCATTGAATAGGATGGTGAAGGCCGCTGAGGCTTGAGGACTAATAACCGGATTCAAAGTGGATGCAGCGGCTCCATCAGTATCCCTCTTACAACTTGCCGATGACTCCCTCATCTTTTGCGAAGCGTCCGAAGATCATATTAGAAATGTGAAAGCCATCCTAACTTCTTTCAAAGTGGTTTCAGGCTTAAAGATCAACTTCTTCAAGAGTGAGTTGATAGGGATAAGAGTTGAAGATACAGTGTAACACCAGCTAGCAAATGTATTGGGCTGCAAAGTGGGATCTTTTCCACTCAAATATTTGGGTCTTCCACTTTGCTTAGGGGAGGCGAAGAAATCGGTTTGGAATCCAGTGGTTGAAAGGATGGAAACGAAACTATCCACTTGGAAAGCCACACACCTATCTATGGGAGGTAGAATAACCCTTATAAAAGCAGTAATGACAAATCTCCCAATTTATTACTTGTCCATCCTGAAATGCCCAATGTCAGTGATCAACATAATAGAGAAGCTGCAAAGGGACTTTCTCTGGCGGGGGAGGTGTGAGGAAAGAAAATTCCGCCTGGTGGATTGGTCTACGATCTGCTCATCCAAGCTTGAAGAAGGTCTGGGTATCAAATCCATTAAAGGCATGCATGAAGCATTGTTAGGGAAATGAATAGGTGATTCTTCTGCTCCAGAACAACTGGAATTGCTGAATAGTTGGGAAATGAATAGGTGATTTTCTGTTCCAGAACAACTGGAACTAAACTGAATTTCGGGCCTGTTTGGGCTTTGGATACTCGCAGAATTAATTTAGGACGACGAAGGAAGAGGAAAAAAATAGTAAAAAAGAGGTGGGTTGCTCATGAAGAGCAATTGGGAAGCTTGAAATAAGAAAACATTTTAAGAATAAGTTTTCACTCTACTAAATCCCCAAGTTTACAGAAAATGTTTTCACTCTACAGGATTGCAGGAAAATGAAAAAAAAATCATGAAAGATCATCTCATTATTTTTGTCCAAGTGGCTTCTACAAAATGGTTTTGGCCACCCTTGCATATTTCTCAAATTAAGCTGAGCATTTTAGCAGCCTGCAAAGTGGAAACCACATTATGATGGAAATGTGATATCATTAATGATCTTGTCAACTTCAATTTGAAGCAGGAAACAATAAAAAAAAAATTATACATCATCAACAAATTCAACATCTTCAACTTAAAGCATAAAATAAGCAAAAGTATCACACCTAAGGTCATTTCTGCTTCTAAGAGGATAGCAGGACAGATCAAAAAAAAAAAAAAAATAGTTCTAACAAAATTTCAAATTCATTCCAATTGGGGTACTCCAAACAAACCATTGGTGTAGTTTATTTGAAAAGGTAAAAGTAGGAGTTATTTCATTGAACAAAATCTTTCAACGTGCTTATGCTAACATGCTCGGGAACACCTAAAACCCACCAGTGCCAGGAACAACAACCAATGAAAAGAGAATTGATTTCTTCAATTGTTAAGGGCCTTAAAGAGACAAGTTTCTGTCTTGATTTCCTCAATTGTCAAGGATCTTAAGAGACAAGCTTCTGTTTTCATTTGAACGAAAGAAAATCTAAAATGTCTGTCATTAAAGAACTATGATACCCACATATGGAATATGGTGTTTAACCATGGTACAAAAGCAACACAACCCTAATCCTAACTCTAATCATCAAATAGAAATCAAGTGCCTAAAACAATGAATGAAATCATACAAACAGACCCCTAATTTTTTGTGCAGTGCCTAAAACAATGAATGAAATCATACAAGATACGAGACAGGGAGAGAGGGAGAGAGAGATGATAGAGACGAGACACAAGACAAGACAGCTACAAAGAAGTAGAGACGCAAGAGGGAGAGACGGAGAGTGAGGGAGAGAGATTTACCTGAAGCCGCACTCGAAAGAAGAAGGTTTCCTGCACTCGAAAATAAGAAGGGGTGAGGGTTTTTTCGCATAGGTGGAAAGGATGCAGGGGTGAAACAGAGAGAGAGGGAGGAAGGATTTTAAAGGTGGGTCGGTCTTGGCATCAAGTAGATATGGGATTAGCTTGTGTTCTGCGAGAGAGAGGGGTGGGGTTTAAAGGCCTGTGTTCGATTTGGGGGGTCCTTTGCTAAAGGGAAATAATTATCTTTTGTTTTTCCCCAAAAGGCACTACGCAAATGACCCATAAGATTGACCCGTTGTTAATGTGCAGGCCTGCTATTGCTTATTACATTCATCACTCAAATTTTTAGTTTTATTTTTTTAACTTGCACCCTCTGGCCAACTTATGAAAAATCTAAATCATTACAAATAATTGTGCTTTGTAATGAGTCATAACAAATGATATTCTGTTGGGAGTTAGGCCATATCGATCACTTATAAAAATGAAAATGAAATATTAAAATTTTCATGTATCTCATGGTAGTCAGCTTTGCAGTAGCCTCAAGTTTTGGAGGATTTGCACTTTTTTATTTTTTATTTTTTTTTTAATTGTACCCCTCTACCAGGGGCTGCTTATAAGATAAAATAAAACTCTCAAAAAACAAATTCCCCTCTTGAATGGGCCCTTGATAAACTTTACTCTAATGTACTGGGCTCATTGTCATAATAGTCACTTATAAATTATGTAAATAAAATTTCAAGAAAAAGGTAAGGTGTCCACTGATTAATCCAGTAATGGGCTAAGTCCCATTGAAGTGAAATTGGTTCTGACCAACTTTCTATATGAAGTCATTAAGAGGATAATGAGAACAACTTCTTAGTCTATTTCTTCTTCTTCTCCCTCCCACCGTAGGCAATATTCTTTAAACAAATAATTTGCAAAATTTGATGAACATGATTCTTTAAAGATGACTGGATCTTGAAGCTCTCCGTCAGATATTGATAGATCAATGGCTGTAATGATGTGGCGTAATTAATTAGGAGTGAGCCTAAGTATGACTGCTATGAAAATTGAACAAAGTATAGAAGGGATGACTGTTATTTTGTGTGCTTTTGCTTTATATGCAGGCTACAACGATGGATTTATTAAATATAAGGAAGAAGGGGCGGACCTACGTGATACAAACCTGCGCAAGAAGAAGGGATGGACCTACGTGATACAAACATGCGGTGGATCAAAGTGGCCTATGGCCCATGCCCCATTCTGTTTTCTACTTTTGACTGTTAGATGGAGATTGGAGACAGGAGTGGACCTACATGACACAAACTTCGGGTAGTCGCCTTAGGTTTGATCCAAAATGGCCTATGGCCTATGCCCCATTCTAATAAAGTCATCGCCCCACCCTAGAATATGAGTTATTTATACTTAACTTGTCAAAAAGATTAAAAAAAAATCATGTGTTAAAACCATGTAATAAGTGGAAATTATCGCTAGTCGGTGTTGATTTTGACATTTTCAATTGACCATTGATCGCCCCACCCAAATAAAAATCCTGGATCTGCCACCTTAAGAAAGTGCATAAAAATTGAAAATGACAACTTGTATATATAATGAACAACGACATTGGATGCTATGATTTATGGGGGCCGATATTTTAGCCTTTTTTCAATATTTTGATTCTTTCAATTGTTTTTTCAAATTTTACAGGGTCAAAAGTTTTCATACTATAACAGCTGAAAACCATCATGTATTACCATGGCATATGTTTTTTCAGTTGTGGCTATGATGGTGGTTGCAATTTTGAACCATTATTACAATAAAGACAAATAAAAGATATTTTAACCCTCAGTTGGTTGGCAACCCCTGCTTCTCACCGAGATGATCGGGGATTGACCTAGGTTCCCCCTGCTCCTTGCGTGTGTGAGTTCTCTCTTCTCGCATGTGCGAGTTTCACTCCCCGTTTGTTTGGGTTCTCCCTCCTCACAGGTGTGAGCCTCACTCTCTTTGCTTTCTTTTCTTTGTTTAAATGAGCGAGCCTCACTCTCTTCATGTGTGGGATCTCTTTGGGACCTAGCCTCCATAGCCGGGACAAAACACAATCCCATCCTATTGAATTTTATTCAATGTCTTATGAACTACCAAAACACAATCCCATCCTATTGAATTTTATTCAATGTCCTATGAACTACTTGTGAAATTTAAACAAACAAATTTCCTTGATAACATGGAAAATTAGTTGCCAAAGAAACCTTTCCTCAAGGAATACATAATTGCATCATACTTCGAAAGAGGATCCAACTTTTTTTTTTGTTTGTTCGTTTTAAAAAATATATTCCTCTTTTGCTAAAATGGTGTTGCACAAACATTCCCCACAATGCCTTCTTATGTTTTAGCTACTAATAAAGTGCTCGTTTTATTTTAACATGAGTTGAGCCTAGTATCAAATTAACTAGCAAAAGATTCCCTGCTGAGCACGGGTTAAACAACTAACGACATTTGCAATATGAAATTTGTAAAGAGAGATTAGAAGAGACAATGAGAGATGCATTCATTTTTAGTGTACCGTTAAGTCCCTTATATTGTATGTCAGAGCTTCATGTGCAATGCCTTGACTTCTTACCCAATACAGACCGTGATTGTGGACCAGTGCCTAAGTGCAATACCCTGATCTATAATACTCTCCGAGGTTTAAATCCACGGCTCGAACCTGCTGCCAACCTTAGTGTCCGTCCATAACAATATTGGCGCCGTATGCCTCAATCCACCATAATCAATGCCCCTCTCTTCAGGTCCAAGGTGCCACTTCGGCATTGGTCAATAGAGTCCTAGATGCTTATTAAGTATCATTGGTGCTCATGTAAGTGTATATCTTCAAAGGACAACCATTACCATTGAAGTGGGTTTCGTTTTACAACCCAAGACCCTACTTAGGTGGCTACACAGGTCAAGGTTAAGCCTAGCTCTTGACTCGTATATAGTGTATCCCAAAGAGTCTAAATGAAAGGTCAACAGGGCCCACATATAATCGAATCATATAAGGAATAGAGTATGGGAAGCTGCTACCTGCAGTGTTCCCGATCGACATCATGAACAGCCTAGTCAACCAGGTGCATTGCAGACTAACACACAAGAGCCTGGCAAACATGTTTATTTTCTGGATTTATAGTGTTCCTAGTCGATATCAATCATATCATGGATGGCCGGGTCAACCGGATATGCATGAGGGCTTGGGGATTTATCTGTTAGTGACCTTTAGATACTCAGTGTACCCAGTCGACCGGATACACTGCACATATGCATATTAGCCAACGGACCTGCTCCTAGTTGTGTGAAGTCCACAGTGTCCCCGGTCGACATCCTAGGTGGCCAGGTCAACCAGGTACACACAAATTGCACATTTTTCAAATTTTCGCCTCTTCCATTTTTCCAACAAAACCCCATTAATTCCAACCAATTTTGACCCATATCTACTCCAATTCATCTCCATACATCAAATACTTCTCCCACATCACAGTTCCATCATAAATGGGCCATTTATCTTCCAAATGGGGGATTCTCATCAATCAATGGTAAAAAACACATAAAAAGGCTCAGAAATAGATAGATCCACACATCATAGCATCCATTCAACCATCTAACTACAAAAGTCAAATCAAATGACCATACACGGCATTAATCATCATTCTAAGCATGTATAATCAATCAAACAAATGATTCAAGCATGTCTACTTTCCTAATTATGAAGAAACTCCTCAATTAGCTTAGGCTTCTCTCCAAAATCTCTATGAATGACTAGCTCTACAGTCCCTACACTTATTCCAAAAAGAGAGAAATGCATTAGAAAGAGGAATCAGGAATTTGAAAGAAGGGATGAGAATTACCTTTAATTGAAGATGAAAGAAAGATCTAGAAGGTGAGATGAATTCCTTAGCTTGGAGAAGACTTGATATAGATGGAGTCCTTTCTTCTTGAAGTTGAAACCCAAGATCTTGGTAGGAAAACCCTAATTCTATAGTTTAGGGAGAGAGAGAGATGGGAGGGAAATGGAATGAAATGAGAGGGAGAGAAGTATGAAACATTAGGGAGCTTGGGTTTGAGTTCTTATAAATATGATCTGGTTAGGTAGGATTTCTCCAAAGTGCCCTCTCTTGTAAATGGAAGTAATACATAAGGATGGGGGTATTCTAGGTAATTTAGGTGAAACGACTAAAGGGTCCTTGGTTTGGTTATTGAAATTGAAGATAAGAATGAGAGTAGTTTAGGTATTTAAGTCCATTGACTAAAGCGCCCTTAATTGAGTTGTTGCCAATGAAGGAGCCTAAGGGTATTAAAGGTATGCTACTTGAAATGACTAAAGAGCTCATGTTTGATTGGTTGGTAATGAAGGAGACTACGGTCATTTAAGGTATTTGGGTTCCTAATTTGGAGGGAAATAATTATGATGGAAAGACTAGAGTACCTTCATTTAGTTAATAGGCTAATGGATAAGGCCATGGTAATCTAGGTTTGTTGCACAATTCCCTTAGGAAAACCCTCTTATAATTAGGAGTTACAACTGAGGGCCTTTAACCGTCTAATTATTTATAGGGTGTCCAACTAAACCCCTAATGGAATTACTAATCTAAAAAAGGTCCTAATAATTTAAACTAAGCATAATTAATGGGAAAGTACTCAACCATTCATGCTAATTACATATCAATTAAGGTGACGCATGGTTGACTTGGTCAAACTAGGTCCCACTTGGTATTTCTAGGGACGGGTCCTTACAAGATCTAATCCTTGTTGGCTTATAGATTTATTCAGAGAAGCTGTGAGACGGGACTATATAGTTGATGTATATAGAAGTCAACTTTATAGAGCTAAAAGAAAAGCAACGTTGATGATACAGGGGAGCAATAAGGAGCAATATGCCAAGCTATGGGATTATTGCCAAGAGATTAAGAGGACTAATCCATATTCTACAGTTGAGCTGAAAGTGTCACATGAAGATGGGGAAAATGGGCAGCCAAGGTTTGAAAGGCTGTATGTTTGTCACATGAAGATAGCGAGAAAGAGAGGGTTTGGGGGAAAACAGCAAGGGCCTTCCTGCTTGTAACTGTCCGTGAACCCCATTTCAAATCTCGTATCTCCGGTGTCAAATTCTCCTCCTCATTCTCCTCTTCAAAAGTAGGTTTCAAAAGATTTCAGATCCAAACCAATAGAAATCATAATCAACCGATAACAAATAAAGATTGAAAACTAGATCATGACTTCAAATCAAGAAAAAAATGTTAACACATGATAATCTCCAAAAAAGCCACATATTAGGGAGAAACACTATTCATCGCTTACCTTTTCAACTCACAGAGGTTGGAAACAAATCTAATGAACAAAATCCAATTTGCAATTCCAAAATCTCGTCAGATTAAGACCCTTCAGTGATCAAATACATCGACATTCCTCCATCTCAACTCACAATCACTTCAAATCTTAAAAAAAAAGGATCAAACTACAATCGTTTCGTGAATTCCATTACTTTAGAAATTATTAAAAGAATAGCCAAAGAATAATGGGGAAAACATTAGAAAAGTGGAGATTTAGAAGACAGAAGAAGAATAAAAACCATGAGATTCACCGATCAAATATGAAAATATATTGAAATCTAGATCCAAATGTACCTAAATTCTTGTAGTAGATGAATGGATATGTTGATCTTTACATATCTACAATAAAGCACAAAAACTAAGGGTTGTGGGGAAAACCCAAACTAGGGTTTGTAGAAAGGTTGAGCTCTCTACAAGCGTCTCTGATTGAAGATCGATCAGATCTGCTTCAACAGAACCCTTCTTCTAGACCATAGCACGATCTAATCTCCTCTCTCACTTTGGTTCAGCCCCAATCATCTGCCCTGAAAAGTGCACTTTGAAGATGACGTGGTTGGAGAGCTTTTTTGGAGAAGCTCGAGACAGCGTGGTTGGAGACAATGGAAGAAGATGGGCGGCCAACAAACGTTTCAAACCAATGTTCCTAATTCCTGTTTTTGGTGCAGTGATTTTGTTGACATCAACTAAGCATGGGCAAAAACAGAATGAAATAAGGGATTTTGGGCGGGAGGGCCTTTGCTATCATTATAAAAATTTGCCTCAGTCGTGGTTCCCCTATTTAGTGGGGTTTTCTGGTAAATAGCCCTTATTATTATTATTAACATATCATGAACTCCATCGTGGATATTTTTATTGATAATCCAAACCGTTCAAAATAAATGTCATCATTTGGAGTGATATATCATTCAATTTCAAATGGGTTCCCTCACTTTATTCTTAGTATTTGAAGTTTTTGGTTTGAATCTAAATGTGGGAGAAATATAGAACCAGAATATTTGGATTCGGCTTCATATCCCTAAACATTTTGACCAATATTCTGAATCTTGGATGACTCCATCCACATATTAAAAGTATATATAGGTTTTAAGGACATGTATAGCCTAAGTCATATTGATATTTTTGAGTCTTCTTAGCTTTAATTATACACCATTTAATAGCCCCACTTACATATGTGAAAATTTTTATTTGGAAGTTTTTTTTAATCTAAATACACTAGTGCACTCAACATCAGTATGGATTTAGAACCGAATGTTTTTTTTTTTTTTTTTTTGTTTTTTTTCATGTTTGTAGTTGATGCAAGATCCTCATACAAACGTAGGTTCCATATGGAAACTACATCTGAATCTAATCTATACTAGCAAAACTTGCCCGCGCAATACAATTTATAATAATAAAATAATAAATAATAATTAGTCATAAAATAACTAAAATACTTTATGCAATGATTAAATATAATATAATATAACAAAAGAGAGATTTTGAGAAAAAGGTGAAATATAAATGAATTTAAAGAAAGAGAAACTAAAAATGATAGTAAATGAAGATGATGTAACTTGTATTCGATTTATATGTGAATAGTGGGCTTCATTTATCTTAAAGGTGAGTTCTGATGGTTTGCTGTAGATGCATCCTAATTGTAAATCAAGACCACTCACTCTTAACTCCTTCCATTGAGGTCCAATCTAATCACTTTCATCTTCAAATACAAAAATAAATGATGATGAATAATAATAATAAGCCAACCGGTTAAGATCAAGATTACATAATTTGGCACGAAGAAAAAAAAAACTTACAACAAAATCTCACAAATACTCAACAAAAAAAAAAAAAAAATCAAAATCTACGATGTAGACAAAGAATTTTCTAATTTCATATAAAAGATTCATGCATTTGAAATAAAAAAAGAATCTAAATAGTGAATTTGTTTTCACATCAAAACATACAACATATCAAACTAAACATAAATATTCACCAAAGTAACATATCAAGAGATTACTAAAAGAAAAAGGAAAAAAAAAAACATCAAATTAAATATCACCCTACCCAAACTTTTATGTAAATTGATTAAATCAATAGAATAAAATAACTCACTTGGTGTTGGGTTGAAGAAAAAAGAACTATGTGTCATGGAGAATAGGATTACCTCAGTACCTGATGGGTCGCCACAATATTAAGGTGATTCTAAAGTGCATGTTGGATTGCCATTTTAGAAGTTGCGTGTAATTAAAAATAATAATTCATGGAACAAATGAAAAAATGCTATAGATTTCAGAGTTTAGACCGTATTGTTGATAGAGTTGACACTTTTATCACATTGGATGAAACCACATGTCTCAAAATCACGAGAATACGATCACTGAGTTTATAGATCTACAAAATAAATAAGAGAAAGACAAACACTAGATAAAGAAAAATAGAAAATCTTTTCACACCTACGGAAATAGAACTAGAGTATACAGAAATCGCAAAAGTTCAAAAATTACCATTTCTTCTTCTCTATCTCTGTATCTTGAAGATACTCTTACTTGGCTATGCAGAAAATATGAGTTAAGTAGGGAAGCAATTTTTTCATTCACAATCAATTGCCAAGTTAAGCCTTAATTATAAAACTAAATCCTATCCTTTTATATTAATAATAATTTATTAAATAGTCCCGTGTGAATAACATAAGATGAGTACGATCTCTTATCTATTAAGTCCTGCATGGATGATTAGAATCCTTATCCAACAGGTCCCACTATTGTGTTCCATCAAACGGGCACGGTGGATAAATTCCATGTGAAAGAGAAATGGTTGGTGTTTCGTAAATGGGTCCTATGAAGATAGTTTAATAAAATGGTCCAACGTAAATAACGAAAGAAAGACGGGCATGATCTCTCATCAAGTTTTGCATAGATAACGAAAGAAAGTTGATGATCTCTCATCAACTTAGATGGGTGCATCAGTCATACCTTATGGGATCCATGTAATGGGTATAAGGTGATAAGTCTTGCCGACAAAAAAATGGTCAATCTTTGATCAAATGTTCCCATTGCAAATATCTTAATTAAATAGTCTAAGTAAATCAAGAGGGGTATTATTTCTTATCTATTTTTGTACTAAGGTGTAAAATCTTTATATAGCAGTGGGTCATATCTATTGAGTATCATATAATGGTAATGAAGGATAAGTTCAACTTGATACATAACTGTTGATCTTTCCTCAAATAGGTTCGGTGTAGATAGATTAATTAAATGTGTTCCATATAATAATATTGTAGGATTTAAACTAGGGATATCCAGCTCTTATAGATAAATATCTCAAATCTAAGGATTTAAGTTTGTTAAGAAAGGTTAGTAGATCCCTTAAACTTCTTTCTAAATCAATTTTGCAATTGAAATCAAAATTGAGCTCCAATTTCTCAGTCAATTGCGAAATCGGACTTCAATTTCAAAATCAAATTCCATCCCTAAAATACATAATTATGGACAAATACAAGTCCGAATCCGCCACTGTTCTCAGTCGTACCTTTCGTGTTTGCATCCCTACTTAGACCAACAAAGAGATACCTTATAAAAATATTAAAAAAATATGAATAACCTTAAGCACAATAATTTTTTAGATGGGTTGTTATAAATTACAGTTGAAATTTTCAAATGGCAAGGTGGTGGTTCCACTGATAGAGTGAAACCAATACGACCTGAGAATAAATATTTAATTATCAATCTCAACAATCTCATCAATTATTATACTAAATCCCATCAATCGAATGCCAATCACCAAAAATAACATTTGAAATTAAAGAATTTGAAGTTATTCACTTCCCTGAAGTGAGCCTTTTGGAAGTCCCTTGATAAAGTTAAAGAGTAAGGGACGAAGTGGACTACATCTACATCTGTTGAGCATTTGATATTCTTAGACAATCCAAGTTCTACTGCGAAATTAAACACTGTAAAATGTCATATGTGAACGGATTTTATTGATTAAACGTGGGCCTGCCCTCAAGTCACATGTTTATTTATTTATTTATTTTTTCTCAATTGCTGGTTTTTGATAAATTTAATTCCAAAGGGTAGTTCAGTTAGTCTAGAACCACGGTTTACACTTAGAGATTGTGTGTTCGAAACTGTGCTACAGTATTAAGGCCATAGGAAAATTTTATGGAGCCTTTCTCTTATTTCGTAGGAATTTGTCTGGCACAAAGGGGTGAGACACCTGCATTGAAATAAGATAAAAAAAAGATTTGACAAATGAGTGAGACTCAACCGTGAGCGTGTGTTGGCTCGAGTCACGGTTCGTATGGATTCATAAATAATAGTACAAAAACATAGGGTACTGACAGCGGCTACTTATTGGGAGAGCCGATTACACTCTGAAGAGGTGCCTACAGGTAGGAGAAAGTCGAAGAAGAAGAAGAAGAAGAAGTAGAAGTAGGAGCTCTCGATCATGGCGTTCTCTTCTCGTCTCTTATCTCGATCCAAACAGGTCTTCTTTCTTCACCTTACACTCAAATCTCTCTTTCACATCGATCCCGCTTTCTTTAAATTTCTCGTTGATCTCGCATTCGTGGAAATGTCCGATCGAAAACGATTCTTATAGTTGATGATCATTTTCTCCATTAGCCGATCGATCGGCACATCTCTTGTTCGATATTTTCTGCGATTAGGGTTATTTATTTATTTATTTTTTGCTCGTTTTGCTTCTGCCTTTTGAAACCCTAATCCTATTTTTTTTTTTTTTTTTGTAATACATCTCATCAATGCTATAGATAGGAGTGCAGTGGTAATTCCATTAACATTTTCTTATCAAATGGAGCTTGTAATTGTTGGATCACAGATACATATATTGCCTTCTTTTTTTTTTACCCCTCTTTCCAATTGCTTTGAGGTTATGCTTTTTATGGAAAAAAAATTGCTAAAGTAGTTTTAAGGTTAGGATCTTAGGCCCCATTGTGTAGATAAGATGATAAGCTGTCAAACATCAACAAAAATGAAATCTTGACTATATTTGCCCCTTGAAATTGTCAGAACAAATAGGGCAGGACTCCAAGGTACATTGGCAAGTGCCTTTACTGCCTTTTTGATTTCTCATTTCTTGCATCTTAGAAATCCTGCTCCTACATCAACCCTTCTTTATTGAAGATAAGTAATCCTGGGTGGAATTTGTATTTTGACAACCCCACCCACCCCCAACAACGCGCCCCCGCGCCCCCCCCTCCCCGCGTACGTATTGGATTGTGTGCTTTGACATCTTATGTTGCTTGTTGTGGTGACTGCTGATATATTCCTAAATGGTTAGGAAATTGACTTTCCATTTTTTTGAAAATCAAGATGGTTGCCAATCTTCTTTAATTTAAATGCTATCACGCTTTTTTTTTTTTCTTGTGTGCTTGTGCGTGAGCATGCGGCACTGGCGAAGGACAATTCACAGTGGTAAAGGAGCTAAATCTCTAAAATTCTTGTTATTGCTGCATTATCTTCCCTGTTAGGGAACTTGGTATTTCTATCATCAGCTTCCATGCTGAAGCAAATCTTTGCCTTATTTCCGACTACAATGTATTTTATTTCATTCACCCAAATCTGGTTAAACTGAAACACCTTACTTTGTTAGGTCTCAATATGTCTATGAAATATTTATAATTACACTTTTTAAGAGTTGCATGATCTTCCGTATTGATAAATTTCCTTTATGGGATGTTTATGTTCTTATTGTTGATTGTGATATGCTTCTTGTGGCTTTGTAGTTTTATTCTGGTCACACCATTTTGCAACGTGAACATGCTGTTCCGGCACGTTTCTTTTCAAAAGAAGCTGCACCCCCTGCTCTCAAGGGTGATGGTGAGTGGATCATGGATTTTCTTATTATTTGAGTTTGTAATCATTTCCAACTATTACATAGCTGTTCATGGAGATTAGGATTAGTTCTTGTGTATATAAATTTGGTTAAGTATTTCAAATCCAATGGAGGAAACAGAATAAACAGACCCTTCCTCTTATTAATGAGGGTGTGTGTTGGGATTATTTTACCCTCCTTTCTTACATAACCAAACAATTAGGTAGCGTTTGGTTCGCTGAAATGGTTTTATGTAGGAATAGAATGGAGAGTGGAATGAGTCTGGAATGGAATGAGGCAGGAACAGTCATTTCCATTCCAGCGTTTGGTACGCTGAGGAATCAACCCAGTAATAGATTTCTGGATTCCTGTTCTTGAGTTTGGTACGCTGGAATGATGCCCAGAATGGAATAAAATTTACATAAAACTGACTAAAATACCCTTGTATGAGTTTTTTACATAACACAATTGTCTAATAAAATCATCTATATTTGATTTCTAGGGTTGAAATGCGGGAAACTGCCCGTTTGAAATCTAATGCAGGAGCTCTTCATTCCATCTCCATTCTGTGCTAGGTTCCAGTGGATGAGCAGCATTGAATGACCGAATGATGGGTGCCACTAGGATGAAATATTGGTCTCACTGCAACCTTGTTACTCATAAACGCCCCATTGTTGGCTTGTTTCAGTGGCACCATAAAACCAGAGTGGAGAGGCTTCATAACAGAGAGTGTCCAATTGTTTAGGTTAGGCCTGGCCTTTGAGAGGGTTTTATTCACCAAGTGCTAGGCATGACTCAAGACTCTCATCTAATCTTCTGTTGTTGAATTTAATGGGCTGTTTAGATGAGGAGATAATTTATGCAAGTGGGGTGTAAGTGGAGAAAATTTAAAAAAAGGCATTTAGGAAATTACAACCGAAAAAACATGGGACACTGCAAAGACTTTTGGAACCAGTTAATATGGTAGAATGAGATTTTTGAAAGACTACTCCCCATCCACGGTGGGCCTATGATCAAATCAGCATAATAGATTCTAAAACAGTAGGCACCAGATGTATATATATTGATGAAGTGGACACCTGATGGACAGTCGAATCGATTCGATCACAGGTGACTAGGATGAATTAAACCACGACCGTTCAACTTTATTTACCTCATGGAATATATAAGCATATCAAACCAATACAAGGCATGCTAATATATAACACACAACTGTCTAATAGGTGGCCATGTCTTCTAGCAATTGCATCCTGTTACACTCGACCATTAGTGGCAGACCCCTCCCATCCATGTAATACATAAGTAAAATGTAGATCCGAGGTACACGCTGCTGGAACATTAGTTGCAATGTGATTTTTTCTAGTTCGATACCTTGGTCTGTCAATAGCCGAAACAAGGACCGGTATGTGTGTCCCATCTAGGGTGGAGCTGATTGCTAATTTCTGGGAATCTGTAAGCGCTGTTTGTTACACCTCATCAAGGAGGGGCATAAATCTAGTCTCTCTCTCTCTCTCTCGTACTTTGGTTTTTCCCCTCCCCATCAGATTTCAAGACCATGCACTTGAGTAATGTTTTGGTTTCATTCATGAGATATGATTTCTCATGTGAGCTGTTCTTTTTATTTCTTGTTCTTATATTGCTTCGCCTTTTACCCATAAAACAGTATTGACTAGTTTTTTATTTTATTTTTTATTGTACTGTTTCATAATCGTCCTTATATGTTTTCAATATATAGAAGGAAGAAGGTAGAAGTTAGTGTAGATCATAGTAGGCCTACGTCTGCCGTTCTTCCGTAGATTCCCACACTCACATGCTCCCCTTTATCTATCACCACTCTCTTCCCCCTCCAATATATACAGGTTAGTGGAGACAGCCCTATGACTGCTCTCCTGCTTGTGCAGACCAGTGGCTTTGTCCAAATTGCATCACAAAGTAGGTGGATTGTGGGATTTTAAGGAAATGATAGGTTGCAGGTTGTGCAAGAACAGGCTTTCTCTGTTGAATGTTTTATCATAATTGATCTCATGCTTTCCACCAGATCCATTCCTCCATCCAATTCATTGAGCCGTTATCATTGTTGAGTAAGGAAGAGGATTTGTAAGGATCAAATTCTTGAGCTGTTATCCTGTTGTTCGGTCCCCAAACTTGGAAGTTTCTAATCAGTATACCTCTCATACACTGTATAGGTTTTCTTTTATAAACAAAAGTAACTGAAATTTTTTCTTTTCCATTTTTTTATCGGTTAATGAAAGTGACAGGTAAAAAACATGGAAAAAAAGAAAGAAAACAGATGACAACTGTATTGCTAGATCATCTCCTCTTACGTAATCTAAATGCATGTGGTTAGATTTTGGATTATTTTGTTTCAAAATTAAAAAAAAAAAAAAAACAGAAAAAGAAAAATGACTAGACATAGGTTTTTGTTCTTTATAAAAAAATTTAATGATTTAGATCCAAGTGGATGTGAAAGTTTCCGAAGTAAATATGGATGATGGATCACTTGTTGGAATACCTTCAGGTCTTCTGTGTCAAACTCTGCATCCAAAACACCCAGATGCAAACCTTAAGAGGCACACATCACTAGTTAGTGATTTTGAGTGCACAAAACATACAAATCCTCATGTCTAAGGAGTGCGGACTAGCTCATGCTAGACCTGAATACTCAACACTATGCAACTGAGATTGAATTTGCAATGTAGAATGAAGATAGAGTTATGCCCCTCTCTCTAATCATTTGATTTTATTCTATATATGCTGATAACAAGCTCCTTCATGTGTCGGAATTTAAGGGCCTGTTTGGCATTGTGCTGCTTTGCCATTTGCATGTTCCCATGGGACGAGGAGTAACAAAACATGTTTGGATGGGCATTTAGTGGCCGTTTCAAATTATTATTTTTCAGAATGATCTGTGGACTGCATCTGGATTTTCAAATCGATTTTCATTGTTTTTTTTTATGGAATATCTCACAGGCAGGGGCTGTCAAAAAGAGTCCAAACCCAACCACCACCCCCCCCCCCCCTCCTCTTCTGAAAACCCAATTCCAGTCTCCTTTCTCTTGTAGTACGTTGTGGGTCTCTACCCATCGTCATCTCTCCCATTTAAGTGTTGCTGTGATGGAGAGGAAATATTGGCATTCTCTGCCCTCACCCATATCTCCCTTGCCCACAAGCACTTGGAAAATGCAAGGGTCTTTGCTTGTGTTTTTGGTTTGATGAATTGATTTCTAGGTATTTAATGTTGAAACAAAATGAGTTCTACTTTGGATCTATTAATTTTTGTATCTATAATTGAAAATATTTTTGTTTTGTTTTTTGTTTTTTCTTTCATTGAATAATGCATTTCCATAAAACAGTGGTTTTCGGTACAATCCAATCTCAACCTAATATTACCAAACAAGTTCTGCATAGCGTTTTCTCAATGGAACATATCATTCTGCCAAACAAGTTTTGCACACCCCATCTCAGCACAACCCCATCTCAGTGCAGAATTGAGAACAACATAGGAACAATGCCAAATGGGGCCTAACTATCTCTGCCATAGACTCCATGCTACTGAAAGTGTTCCTTTCATGTAGGATAACCACATAAGACCCCATTTGAAAAAAAAGATAACCACATAAGACAAGTTTTCCTGATTCATATCAGAATCAGACTTACAGATTTCCATGTCAGATTTTCTCTCTGTGCATGCCTGTGTTTAACTGCTATCTATAATAATGATTTCATTCTTTTATAGAATTTCTTTCTTTCAATGTCGGTGAGTGCTTTTCAGTATGCTTGGTTTCTACTTGCTCTTTTTGCTGACTATGGCATGTCTATTTGGGTTTTAAGAGATGCTGAAGAACATCTTTTTTGAGGTCAAGAAGAAATTTGAGACAGCTATGGGGATATTGCGGAAGGAAAAGATCACTATAGACCCAAATGATCCTGCTGCTGTAACTCAGTATGCTAAGGTTATGAAGACCGTAAGAGAAAAGTATGCGTGTTCTTTTGTATATTTAGTTCACCAATTTATTTGTCTTTTACTAAGTTTGTTGCTGGTTACAATTAAAAAAAAAAAAAAAAAACAGTTTGTTGCTGGTTTTCTACTACACTCTGTTTCGTACTAAGCAGCCTTTTTCCCCTATAGAGTAACTTAGTTTTTTTTTTAATAAAGAAATAACAGAGTTTAGTTTGTTACACCTTAAGCTATAAGCAAACCCACTGGCCGCCCGTTTTTTGAGGTCAAGAAGAAATGTTGAGACAGCTTTGGGCATACTGCAGAAGGAAAATATCACTTTAGACTCAGATAATCCTGCTGCTAGTATGCTAAGATTGTGAAGACCGAGTGAGAAAAGTATGCCTGTTGTTTCGTATATTTAGTTTTACCAATTTATTTGTCTTTCTCTTTGGGCCCATTTGGAAACTCTAGTCTAATCTATAAGAGATAGCTAGATTAGGTCTAGAACAAATATCTCTAATTTTTAAGTTTTAATTTACATTTTCTCCGTTTGGTTATAGTGTAAAGAGAAGGCCGTATTTTACTGTAATGTATTTCATAAGCATACAAATGAAGGCTTATTAGAGAGGCATTTTTGTCATTTTCAAAAATATAGTTTAAACCAAAGAAAAATCTTTCCTTTTAACAACTTCTAAAACAGTCTCATGGTATTGATCTTGATCAATGCTTCAAAAATCCAGATTTCCTGTTTTTAAAAGAACTCATATTCACTTTCATTACAATGTCGATCCATGGTGGGACCCAGATGGATGCTCTGATCTACAAAACTAGGGCCCCAAACAAGAGCTTTACACACAACTCTAGAACTAGGGACCCGCATATAGTCACTTTCATTACAATGAGGCATTACCATCGTGGGCCTACACGTGTGGCACACCAATTGGTGATCAAGATTACTGCTTTGGTGAAACATGCAGTGGCTGTAATCCGTGGTTGAAAAATCCCATGTATCAGAAAATTGTAACCCTTTTATTGACACTCCAAAAATAACAATAATTAATCAATAATCACACCAACCATCCATTTTCATCCTAGGGTTTTTAAGGAAAAATCTATTCTATCATGAGTATTTTGTCCATAACTTATGTAAATCCACCCTTACCATACCACCTCTTAGTGTTTTAGAGGAAACCACTTCTTTGTTTAGAGGTTTTTCTTCTAATTTAATTAGATGTCTAATTAGTGGTTTACCAAACATTCTAAAAAATGAGTAAGCTCTAAAACTTAAAATAAGGTCTAAATTTTAGAGTTTCCAAACATCCTCTAAGTATCTCGTTGGTTTTCTACTACACTTCCCTCCCTCCTCTTCCTTCTGAAATCCATGAGACTTTTCTCTGTGCAGTTAATTATCTATCAGCCTTTATGTTCCTTCTGATGGCTAATCTATCATCATCAATTATTGTTGCTCATTTTACCAAAAAAAAAAAATATATAAATAAATTATTGTTGCTGGGTACATGGCTACATGCACAATTTCATGAAATGTTCGGTTTTATGAATCAAAATATAATTTGTATGCTTGATATTTATCAAAATGAAAAACAATTTCATGATACTTAGCTACAAATTTAGCTGGTGGCACGTGGTTGGAATGTCAAATAACAAGAATGGACTCAACCTGAGCCCAACCAATATGTTAATCAGGTTAGAAATGTCAACCTTAACCTGACCCCTCAAAAAAGGGATCAACCTACAGCTGACATTGCAGAACAAGTTTTGGTTTGGGTTGGTCAGTAAACAATTGCCACTTCTTGAATCTACTACCGATGCAGCTCATTCATGTTTACCATCTTGTTACCTTTCAGGGCGGACCTATTCTCAGAATCACAAAGGATTCAATACACTATTCAGACAAGAACACAAGGTATTCCAGATGCTCGAACGTATTTGGAGGCATTGAAGGAGATACGAATCAAGTATGTAACCCTGTGGTGGTATCTTAGTCTTTCCTGAACAAAATTTGTTATCAAACAATAAGTCTACTCCAACATTGAAACTTCTTCCATGCATGTGTGCATTACATTTGCTTTTCAACAATGTGAAAGTAGCAAGCACTTCCTCTTGATTTCCTTTCAGCTTATTATTGTTCTCTATCTACCAGATATTTTCTTTGGCTATTCATTTCGTTGTTCTATAAGTGGATGTGTGGGTATTGCATCTAATTGATTTTTTTAACAGTAGTATTACCTCAAAAATGACAATTTGCTAAGGTCTCATTTGGGTCCCTGGATTTAATTGGATCCTAGGCTCGTTTTGACCTTTTCAGCTGTACTTTTTTGTATGGAAATGTTCCTTGTTCCATGGAAATGTTAGTGGCAGATGCACCCCTAGAATGCTGGATCATCATCATCATCAAAGCCTTGTCCTAACTATGTTGGGGTCAGCCATAGTTATCATTATCGTACGATTCACAATACGATTCGTACGATTCGTATTGTATCGGTGTGAAAATGATTCGTATTGTGTACCGGAATCGCATTTAGGGGTTAATCGTTCGATTCATGTTAGAATTGTACGATATGATATGATTCAATTGGAATCGCACAAGTCGTGCGATTCTCTCACGGCAGGAATAGAAAGGTTTCCATGTCTATTTTTGGGGTTATTTTTGGGGCCTTTTTTGTTTTGTCAAGTAGTTGCATTAAAAAGAAACTAAAATCCCTAATTTAAGAGGGATTTAAAGATTGAGATTGGAAGAGAATGCAAGAAGATTCCCCTTTCTCCTCGTGCGACTGTGTTGCTCCTCCAGGTATGTTGCATGCTTAGTTTTTCATCTTCTTTTTCTGTCTCGTCATTTGTGCTTCATGAAACAGATTGATTTGCTTCATTTCCGAATTTTCTCGTGCGTCTATTCCTTCATTTCGGTGCAATCCAGAGAAAGGAGATTCGAGGTTTCGGCGTTTCGCTGCAAGCCAGAACTATTTGCAGCAGTCTTCGTTCGTTGCAATACAAAGAAGCCCTTTCGACTTTCGCTGCATTTCGGAGAAGGGAAGGCGGAAGCTAGGTGTGCTTTTGTTGCATGTGGTTTTTTTTTTTTTCCTCCCATCTCTCACGGTCGGAAGACTCTTATTTTAATTTTTTTTAAATCGTTGGGGCCCAACAGGTGGGCCTCAGTGATGGATCTACAGCCAGCTTCTTTCTTTTTTTTTGTTTGTAGATCAAGCAGTGGGGCCCACCTAAGAAATCCAACTGTTTCCAGCCAAATGGACTGTTTGGATTCCACTGTGGGTCCCACTGATGGATTTTAAGCTTTGCTTTTTCAATTTGTTTATTAACCTGTGAGACCCACTATAAAATCCCAAGGTTCCCAACTGCTATGCGGACCCCACTGGCTGTGCTGTTGCAGCAATTTTTTATCCTCATCAATATGTATGGCCAACACGTGAACCCACATCTGAATTGCATGCTGTAGCAATTCCTTTCCATATGCTATGCTGTCTCCAACTTTTATTTCATGAATAGTGGCTCCCAAAATTCCATACAATTTTATCAACATGGAACTCACACAGTAACACCTGCAGGTAGCAATTTTTCTATTTCTAAAATATAAATGGAACTCACACAGTGACCTGTAGGTAGCAATTTCTTTTCTTTTCCTTTTTTTTTTTCCTGTATGTTCTTCTTTCTCTCTATTCCTTTTTTCTCTTTTTTCTAATCTATCTGGTTTACACTATTCTCTTTTCTTTTTTCTCTCTCCATTTGTTTTTTTTTCTCTTTTTTCTCTCTCCATTCATTTTTTATTTTTTTTATTTTTTTTAAATTTTGTCTCATCTATCTGGTTTACACTTTTCTTTTTGGCATGGACTATTTTGCTGGATGATATGGCCTTGCTTGAATTTAGTGCCAAGTATAATTTTTTTCCCTTTGAACACTTGGGCATTTTAATTTTACAATCTACTTGCATATTTTTAACTTTGATATGATAGATATCATATGTTACTTTTTTTTTTTTTTAATTATATCTTAATCAAGTTCAGCAATTCAGATAGTAGTATAAAAAGATGCCAATATTGGTCATGTATTGATGTTGATATGGATGGAAAATGGATAAATTATTGACATTTATAATTTTTTCTATATTTTTTTAGTATTTTTTCATCTATATTAAAATAAGTAGAAAATATCCTACGATTCATGATTTGATTCGATTCAACCCCTTGAACGATTCACGATACGATTCACGATTTGACAACTATGGGGTCAGCTACATGAATTCTGTCTCCATTCCAGACTATCCTGAGCCATATCATCGGCCCTAGAATGAATGGATAACTGACCTCAAAATCCACCACAGGTTCAGACCATTGTTTTATTTTTTCTCCAGCGCCGCATCAACTCATTCGAGTTGACTCGGTGTTAGTCAGTTTTGGAGTTTCGAGCGACTCGTCCGAAACTGATTGGTATCCAAAGAGTCAGAATGAGTCACCCAGGTGACTTGTTTTGTAATTTTATACTACTTTTAAGTGTTTAGTGACCCTTCTATTAGCTGCTAAGTGAAGTCATGCATCTTGTTAGGGTTCAATGAAACTAAACATCTCTATAATTGAGATGGGAACCACTTTAATAGCTTATTCCGCACATTTTTACTTGCTTTCTGTTATTATTATTATTATTATTATTATTATTACTACTACTACTACTATTATTAGAGGATTTTATGGAAAAAAAACCCCTTAGATGGCCCGTGCATGAGAAGGACCTCATAGTTTCTACTGCACAAAAGGCCCTCCCACCAATTTTAACCTCTTTTTTTAGCTTCTAGACTGAGCGACGATATTGTCCCTCATTTCAGTTTAGCAACGATTTTGTCACGCATGACTTCTTTTTCCTCCTCCCTCTGCGATCATGGGCGGGTTCGTGCTTATCTGCCGCTCCCAACTGCTTGATGTAATGCTGCTGAGATTTCCTTCTGATTGGTACCTCTTCTTCGTCAGCATGAGCCCCCAGTTTGAGGCGTCCAAGAAGACGATCCATGAGGTGCTGCCCTAGCATGTCGATATGAAGGACCATGTTGCCAATTGCAGCCAAGCAGGTTGCTGCTGTGCTCCAGGGGGATGCGAGGATGCTGGATGCTGCAACGGTATCTTTTCAGGCCTTCTTCCACACCCTCGGCTGTGACATTGGTGTAGAAAGCATCCCACATGCACCAGCCAAAACAATCAACAAATGAAGGCATCTGCATTAACAAGGAATCACAGCATCCTCTTAGAAGATGAAGCACTAAAATTCTCTTGCCCATAACACTAAAACTACATATAGGAAAGAAAATGTCATCAAGTACCTTTTTCTTTTCTAGGTGTTGGAAGGTTGCAGGTGTTTCTAAACTGCCCTGTTTCACAATTAAAAAAAAAGAAGAAACAGAAATCTATCAATGTTCACTTCTCATTTCCCCAACGCCTTACAAACAGCAAGGAAATTCAAGAAGAGATAAAAACTTGTTTTCAGAAGACGGAGAAGGAGAAATTGGCTAATATCAATACAGAGATAAAAAAAATAAAGCCCAAAAGAAGGGCAAAAATAGAAGAGAAATGCCTTACTTGGCTGCCTGATTGATAACTTTGAAGGGATTAGTGCATGTACACCAAATACATCCCTTGGTTTGTCCGAACAGCAGTCTCCTCTACAAAGCCAATCAGAAACAAATTCATTTCAGTCATTTCTGAGGCTGCTGCTTTTTTCCCACATAAACTTTCTGAGTCTCCATGGGAATGGAGGTATTGTGGGTGATGGGTTGGATGAGAAATGGAGTGGGGAGAGATGCAGAAAGAGGAGGGAGAATAGGAAGAAGTCGTAAGTGACGATATCGTTGCTCAACTGCGACGACATTGTTGTTCATTCTAAAAGGTAAAAATAGAGGTTGAAATTGGTAAGAGGGCCTTTTTTGGGCACTAGAAACTATGAGGTGCTTTTTCATGTACGAGCCATATAAGGGGTTTTTTCTATAAAATCCTCATTATTATTTGAATTTTTGGTGACTTCATTAGACCGGCATGGTTGAATCTGTCCGGCATGGATGGCTTCGACTTGTCCCAGCCCTGACCAGCATGAAGATTGGTACCAGTATAGGAGTGGATGGAGCTCAATGTGCAAGGCCCAACTGACCCAAAACTAACCCTTGGTTGGGTTTGGTTGAGACAATTTGGATCAGGTTGGGCTCGAATCAGAAAATATAACCTGACTAAACTTGGGTCAAACTTAATTTGGGGCCCAAGGCAACACTACTGAATCAGACATTCAATATGCAAGTGTATGATTTTATTTATTTATTTATTTTTGAACGGTTGTTTATACTGTATTATAACCTTATTTTGTAAAACATAAGCTAAAAGAATCTTGCTTTCATTTTTCCATTCACCTGCACCTTTCCTAACCCCTACTTCATTTTCCCCGTTTGCCTATCATTTCCCACCCACCCCCCCTCTCATGGAATCTCTCTCCCTGTTTAGTGTTTCTCCCTGGATTGTAGGTTTGTGGCAATTTTAGCAGATTTGTGTTGGCTTTTGGAGGGATTTCTGATGATGGTTATTATTTTCGATTATGTAAATTGCTTTGAACCTGCAACCTCGTGGTTGCAATAATGAACACTTTTGAACTGTGCTACCAGGCTCTTATGATGATTGATCCTTTATTTTGTCATTTAAAATCCTTTTAGCAGTACCTTGGTGGAGAACGGAGTGGTGATCTGGTGATCCTAGAAGCTTCAGATCATGTCAGGTGTAGGATTGGGAAGGGGAATTTTGGGATTGAACGTGGGAACTGAAATAAACTGTTTGTAATATGTTATTGGGAAAGAGTACAAGTTCCTAGCTAATGGTGGTTTCTGAACCTGCTACTTTGATTACAAGAATGCTCTCTCTCTCTCTCTCTCTCTCTCTCTCTCTCTCTCTCATGGAGGATTTTTTTTCTTTTTTTATTGAATTGGGGAAAAAATGCTCAGTGTCTCACTCTTTCTGTTTCTGATGAAAGCCGTCAACACTGATTTTGGATATCACCATTAAGAAAAGGATGCTAGCTTTATGATAATGCTTTCTAGCTAGATGGAGTTATTATATACTAATGATGATGGTGATGATGAAAATAACACAGTACTTTTATTATGAAGAAATTTGGGTTGATCAGGTTGGATTCGGGTCACAGGAATTGCACTTTAGTCAGATTCAGATTAAGGGTCTCAGGTTGGAAATTGGGTCATTGGGCCTAAACTTGGGTTGATCCCAACTTGTCCCAAGTTGCACTTCTAGGTCAGGAGCTTCAGAGAGATATATCTCAGTCATACTAAAAGAAACTGAACCTATTCCGTATATGTATGGTATAAAATACTGTGGCATAGCATGAAGGGCAGGCTGGATCGAAATTTTTTCGGAGTCTACATCATGAGGGCAGAGGTTGAAGCGGTAAAATTAACAGCAGTGCCAAATGTAAGTGTGGTTCAGATTGTGGACAAGTGGTGAGAGATCAATGTGGAAAGAATAGTGGATGCGGCAAATGGAGAATTCTAGAGCAGATGTGCTTGTCAAGAGAAAAACTCTGAAGCCATGGGTAGGAAAAGTGGAAGAGGAGGACTTCTTGGTGAGTCAAGCAGGTATGATGGGCAATGATTTCCAGTTGAGGGGAAACTTAGGGGATAGTAGAGATTTTCGACAGATTGAGGAAGATGATTGAATAGCATTCGGTGAGATCGGCGAAGACTTAAGGGTTTTGATTCGAGCTTTGTCAAGCAGGGGAAGAAGAAGGATAGCTTAGGGTGGAAGAAGAGAAATGTAGCAAAGGTAATGTAGATCTGCAAATATATGTTTCTCAGTTGATTTCAACTGAGGGATCAAAAGTGTAAAGACACATCATGAATTATGGGTCACTGTGTTATCAGCTAATGGAGCCTTCCAAGATGATCCCTGTTAAAAAGGAAAACTATAACAGAGAGCAAGAATTTTGGCCCATGCTCCAAGTGGTCATCAGACCTGTTTCAATTGCACTTGTTATCTTACCACAATGCATAATAGACATCTGAAACCCATAGCACAGTTGGAAGGTGCTCATTGTTGCAACCATGAGGTTGTGGGTTCGCGTCATGTTACTAACATAACAAGAAAAAGGAGTGTGTTATATTCTGTAATTCTAATGTTTCCTTTCGGCTATGTCTGGATCTCTGATCAATGTAGGCTGTGCATTGTTCATGTTCGCAGGAAATAAATAAATTTACTATTTCAGGAACTTGTATTTCCCTCATGCTGGGGCATCTTATTCTTATTGACTGTGTACAAGGGAATTGGTGCATGAACCACTACATGCATTGTATCATATTCTACGGTTTGGTTGGCTGTCTTCTCTCTTGTTCTTAGGGCTGTCAGTTGATCCTGCCTTTTTTTTATTTAGGTAAATTGGTCCACAATTTATTGGAATATGTCCAGTTTTTGATAAATTTATTTTCAAAGAGGCAAGTTTATGCCTATATACTTGGGGATAATAAGAATTGTGGTTATTTGGTATAATTATTCTCCTGTGTTGATTATTTGTTGTTCTCAGATACTTCGTTATCTTTTTTTGTCACGTGGTATACTTTCTGATTATATTGGAAGTTGCTCGACTATGAATTTTCTGGTCTCCATATGAGTTCTTAGATTTTCGGGCTTACATTTGCCTGTTACTTGACTATTACAGGAGAGGCCTCACTGATGACCTTGGTGCAGAGGCTATGATGATGGATGCACTGGAGAAAGTGGAGAAAGAATTAAAGAAGCCGCTTATGAGGTCTGATAAGAAGGGAATGGCTCTTCTTCTAGCTGAGTTTGATAAAATCAATAAAAAGTAAGTATTGCTTTCTATGTTGATAATTTAAAACATTTCTTTTGTAATTTGCAATAGCCAATGCCCTATTTGTGATCGCCAGTCTCTAACAGTGTTGAGGATAATGTCTCCAAAACTTGCTATGTAGTGTCAGGGGTCTTGTTTGGAAATAATGATGTGCTTTTTTTGCTGGTTCACTTTATGAATCTATATCAGGCTTGGTATCCGGAAGGAAGATCTGCCTAAGTATGAAGACGAGCTAGAGCTTAAAATTGCAAAAGCACAATTAGAGGAGCTGAAGAAAGATGCTTTGGAGGCAATGGAAACTCAGAAGAAACGGTCAGTTACCAATGAACTAAGGTTTTTTTTTTTTTTTTTTGTTTGCACTAGATTACATATAATAAATGATTCACATGCATAACCATTATGCACGTGCAATGTTTGTTTGCGCAAATTTATGCATGGGGTGCGTAATTGAGGTGTGGAAATGGTTATGCATGTGCAATGTTTGTTTGCGCAAATTTATGCATGGGGTGCGTAATTGAGGTGTGGAAATGAGGCCATCTACACCATCATTTTCACACCTTAAAACCTTTGAAAATGAACCACACCTCCTCATTGCAAAAGGTGCTGGTATAGGTGAAAACACGGTGATTTTTTTCTTACATGGGGCCCGTCAAAGACCTTTATTTTTCTCATTCATGTGGGGCTTATATTTGTAATCCAAACCATTTAATTTGTTTATTGAACTAATTAATCCATACCTTGAAGTTGATTATCTTAAAGCTTCATAGATTTTGAGCAATTTGTGAAGTAGTCCCAACATGTAGATCTAATTTTTTGAACTTTTGTGGGCCCCAGTTCATGATCCCAAGTGTTCAATATTCTTGTATTAATATTAAACATAAAGACTTGCAAGTTACATATCCTAATTCTTCATTGATTTTGAGATATTTGTGAAAAACACCCAAAAATCCAAACACGTCTAGCATTTACTCATGTAAATTGTGATTTCAGCAAACATGGCAATGTGTTTCACATGTGTCTCATTTGCATCTATAGCATATACGTATGTAGCATTTACATATGTAAAAGGCAAATGACCCCTAAGATCCTTTCTCACTTGCCATTTTTCTACATATATTTTCTTTTTCTTACACTAATTCCTCCTGAGACTTCACCATCTCTCTCTCATTTTCAAGAAAATGAAAGGAAATTTTTTAATATTTCTGTGGAAATGCCTTGTGCCAATGTTCAAGTTGTTGATATGACAAAATGGTTAAATTGTTTTATAAATTGTTTTTTTTCCAAGAAAAAATGATATGAAAAAGTAACACAAATATGCAATAATGTAAAGCTTACTTCAAAATTTTTGTTTATTTGAATGATTGCTTACTTCAAATCGGCATTCAACAGTTTAATATCAATTTTGGGAGGAAAGCCTTATCCCAACTATTTTGGGGTCATCTTAACACATTGCTATTATTTATACTGCAAAATAATGTCTAAATTGGTGCCTGTAGAATCCAAGTGTTGTGATTCGGACCTTATGTATACCTTCAATACTTTACTTTTCAAAGAATCTGCATCATGTAGCTTACATATTCTATGGGATTTTGATGATGGGCCTTAAGTCTCTTTTTTCTTTTCCAGGGAGGAGTTCAAGGATGAGGAGATGGTTGATGTCAAGTCCTTGGATATCCGAAACTTCATCTAAGACGGGGGTTTGGATCTAGTAGAAGTTGCACAATGGCTTGCCCATTTGCCATTTGATGTTTCATTTTTGTTATTGCTTAAAACTATGTTTTTCAAAACTGGGAACTCTGCTGCTTAAATGCGGCCTTTCTGATAAAAGAAACTTGACAAGCTTGCTCTGTTTCCATTAAATAATGTCAGTTGACATTTTTGGTTGACTGGGAAATCTGATATAACTTTTATATTATTATCATTTTTTTCTTTTGGAGTGTGAGTTTGGGTCATGGATGAAGTAGTAACTGCAGCATTCACCCATCTCAAATTTTCAGTTTAAGTACAGTTGGGAACAAGGGGTTGCACAGTTGGTTAGGCACCCTGTTTCTCATCGAACTGCATACGTTTCAATCCACTGGTTCCTCTTCTGCTGCTGGAGCAGACTTCTTTCCCATGGCTGGGGTCTCTAGTTGGTCCCAGCCCCCTTCTCCTAGTACCCATACTGAGAAATAAAATAAAGTAAGGAAACAGATCAAGGGAACTGCTCTGACCACTGACAGGAATTTATGTCCAATTTAAGAGCCAATAAATGGTTTACAATGCAGATTGGGTGAAGGTTGTTGGTATCTAACGTGCATAATCCGAACTTTTTCAGCCTTTCCATAAGAAAAATGTTATTGGCTTCTCAATGCTGTAGATCCCCATGAAAGGTGGTTTGTGATTTATGTGAGTGGGCCGCTCTATTTGTACTTGAAAGGAAATCATCGGATCTGCTTTTCAAAGGAGTTCTAGCTGAAATTGAAGTGTGGACCCACTACCTGTGCTAAATCTCTGGTGTTGGTCACCCTTTAAATGTGGAGTAACCTGTTTATTATTTTTGCCTCGAAATGCTCTGCCGCATTAATAATGGCTGTGGTTTCCCTAAATTCTTCTTTTATTTATTTGCCTTGTTTGATAGGCTGCAACATGAGAGTCAATTTCCCATGCTGTGTGCAGTAATGGATGTTGATTTCAAGCACTTCTCATGGAAAAACCACAAGTCCCACTCTCCCATTCAGACTTCAAAGTCCTCAACATGGGTTATTTTTTGCTCAAAATTTTCTGTAGAAATCTGCGCAACATCAGATACACAGATGCCTTTTTTCTGTTTTAACGTTGCTGTATATAGGTGTCCCAAAAAAGAAAAAGAAAAAAGGGTGATTATGAATTTTGATGGTTAAAGAACTGTTATCAAGGGCCTATGTCAGAGATTATGTGCTAAATTCATGAAACCAAGTTCCTGTGTTAGGCCTTAAGCCCACCTTAGCCCGGCCCGTTCCATGTATTGTGCCCATTTGTTTCACATATTGCTTGCAATTGCACTATGGTCATATATCATAGATATACATACACAATGTTGGATTGATTTTTTTAATTCTTTCTTTTTGACAATGTAGGTGTCCCAACCCTTCAGGCCGGACTAATCCCAACAGATAAATCCCCTGTTGGATTGATCAAACATGAAAATGTGTTTTTTTAGTGACATCTGGACAACACCTGTTGTTTGTGTGGGGGATGTGATCAATGTCTTGGCAAAAGATGGCCCCAATTGGAGTCCTATCAGCATGATTAGGTCCCATCCAGTTTTAAGCATGGGACCATTTGATTTCTTCTAAAATGGGCGCACATTAGATTTCTTCCCCTTGTTTCACTAACATACTCTGGAGGACGTTATGAAACCATATGACGGTTGGTTTCCCGGGCTCTTTTTATCCTTTCAGCTGTGTGTTGAAAAAGAGCTGAAATGGTGACAACAAAGAGACCCTCTCCTCATTTCTCTCGGTCAAAACCCCGTTGACATTTCTCTCTGATTTTCCCTGATTAAGCAAAAATCTCCAACGGCATAAGCCTAGCTATCCAAGATTTGCCGTCCCCAGAAATTTGGATTCACATCCCTCCATTTTTTTAGACACAATCACATGCCTCCCAATTCCTCCCCGTCTTTTCCTCCATTGAATGATGGAAATAACCAACAATTTCATTTCCCTTTTCATCCTCAATTGGGGTCTAAGGACTAGTTCTTGCCATTAGTCCCAAAATCTCTCACAGGGTTTTTAATCTGTTGGGGGCTATTTGGATTTGGTTATGTTCTTTTGATCATTTTCTGGTTTGGGTCGACTAGCTTTGAATTGGGTAGAGTTTATGCTAGCTTTGAATTTTCATTTCTTCGGTCAAAACACAAACTGGGGAGTTGAGTTTTTGTGGTTTTGGGTCTTTTACGGTCAAATTGCCAACAGGGTCAGCAAAGTTTTGATGTTGACCTGAAATTCTTGATGAAATTGTGACTTGGGTTAGTGCTGTTTTTTAGCTGGCATCCAGATTTTGGAGGTGAAGTTGGATGCTCCACCACGTGTTTTATGAATTGAGGAGCCAGCGTATTGTTTTGGGCATTTCAGCTTTGATCTTTTTGTTTTTGGGGGGCAATCGATGATTGGAATTTTCATTTCCATTCGAGGTTGTGGTTTAAGGCACCCCCTTCAGCTTTTGAGAGTTCTTTCACTGGGATATTGAGACATGAGTTGCTTTCCATGTTTCTCCTCTGGAGAGAAGAAAGAGCCCAAGAGGATAGAGAGCAGCAGGAAGGAGCATTTGCCTATGACACCCCCAAATGATGTTGCGTTTGGACATGAAGAAAATCAGGAGCAGCAGCAACAAGAACCACCACCACCTGGTAAGTGAAACCTTTGAAACTGAAGAAACTTGTTTAAAATAATCCATTTTTTGCAGTGACCTATATCTTAATTTTCTTGCGACTCTGTCTCGACTAAATTTCCATTAAAATGCTCATCATATCATATATTACAAGGTTAGATCAATTTTTAGAGCACACCAACAGCTTAAAAATCTAAGAAGAACCATTAAAATTTGATCATTTCCAATTAGATTTGGTAACATTGGATGGAAAGTACTGTTCCGAACATTCAGAAAGACCCCAATATTAATCTGTTATAACCAATATAAGGCAGACCCATGATTTTCATTTAGGTGGTGCGGGCAATGGTCAAGTTAAGAAGTCAAATAAGAAAATAGAATTTTTTTTAAGGTATTATTAAGAAGTTTCTTGAATCTTGCAGGTGCGAGTGCACCCACGTTGCAACACTTAGGTCCGCCCCTTAATATAATAACCATTATGTATTGTACTAGTGAACTAATTCAAAGGCTGAATGCCTGAAACCGTGATCCAAAACAGTGCTCTATGTTAAAATTATTGTTAGATGATTACTCTTTATTTGGGTCGTTCAATGAGTCTTTTGTGTTATAATAGAAATATGAAAGGCCTTTTTTTTTTCTATCAAGAGTAGGCATTTTAGTTTAAGTGGAATAACTATTACTTTTTGTTGGACCAAAGTAACACCTTTTGTTCTTGTTCTCAAGTGTGATAGGGTGAATTGAAAGAGAGTTTCCTCCTCCTCATTCTTCCCTTTTTTACAAAGACTGTTTTATTTTTTTTTTCTTATGCATTCTCTCTCTCTCTCTCTCCTCTTTACCCAAGAGAATGTTTTTGTCTATTTCTGTTTTTTACTAAAGATTTCTTTGTGAGTTTTCTACTTCTCTATGCAATACAAATTTGTGGTGCCGTGGTCATTTGATCGTGCAGATCTCTCTAATCTCTCTTACTAAAGTTAGTTGAGATCAACATTGGAGATAGTTATCTCACAGATAATCAACTCTCTATAACCTAATGTGGCAACATAGAATCACGTGGAAGACATATGAGCATCATGAATACTAGCAAAACATGCTCGTGCTTACACGAGCAATATAAATGTATAAGGTATGATAAAAATAATTAATTAATATAAATTTGTGGTAGAAGCTGGCAATTTAAATTTTCTTAAATATATTACTTGAATGTAATTGTCAAGAAATCATGCAAATAGAAAATCTTTAAATTTATTTATAGGAACTGCATGCTAGGGAATCATGATAAAGAGATTACTGGAGAAAAAATCTACCCTTGGTCTTCATCGCCATTTCTCCCATTGAGCTAGAAGTGAAGAATTCAAACTTTTTTGGTTGAAGGAGAGGACAAGCACAAAATAAACCTTTTCCATTATAGAAGAGGAGAAGCACAAAAGTTTTGCAAAAGTGATACAATTATACAAAAATGATAACATGGAAGAGCAGTTATGCAAAAATGAGGTATTGCATGAAAAGATAAGAATGAGTGGAATGAGATAAGTATGGAGGAGTTGGAGAGTGGTTTGAGATCATGAAGGATTTAAAAAAAAGTAGTGTAAGTTGTGGTCAAAATTATAACCACTAGTCAAAATTAAAGCCAAAACCCTTGGCTATAATATAGTATAATGTGTTTCTTTGTCATTAGTTATTCATGAAATGTATTGAGTAATGCTTCTTTAGCAACTTTACTTTGCATAGTAGTTTCCACTTTGGTGTAACTCTGAGATTTAGGCCTGTAAACAGAATGAGTTCCAGTCTGGGCTAGCTTGACCTGGACCGGGACCTATTATATTCAATCGGGTGAGGGTTCAAGTCAATCCTTTTCTAGGATCCTTACCTATAACAGTTAAGTTCAGATCCATGGTTTATAACCTACATAGCATTTTAAACCTTATAAATTTCAATCTAAAGAAGTGCCTTTTCATTCTTCCATGAGCAGATAATTCCAAGCAGAAAAATTCAGCGGAAGCCACTGACAATATTGCTGCAAAAACTTTCACATTCCGTGAGCTTGCAACAGCCACCAAAAATTTCCGGCCTGAATGCCTACTGGGTGAAGGAGGTTTTGGAAGAGTTTATAAGGGACGCCTTGAGAATGACCAGGTAATGTGATTTCCTCAACTTATTTAAAATGTTTCTTTTTTTTTCTTTTCTTTTATTCACTCAAAATCTTTGGGTCCTTGTCTTTTTATGTTAAAGCTTTAGATAGTACTGATTTTGGCTTATATGCACAGAGTGTAGCCGTTAAGCAACTTGACAGGAATGGATTACAGGGAAATAAAGAGTTCCTCGTGGAGGTTATGATGCTTAGCAGCCTTCATCATGAAAGTTTGGTCAGTCTTATTGGTTACTGTGCCGATGGAGATCAGAGGCTCTTGGTGTATGAATTCATGCCTCGAGGCTCTTTGGAAGACCATCTGCATGGTATGATAGTCCAGTGTTCTTTGATTAGTTTGAATGCTATCCATTTGAGTAAAGTTGCTTTCAGGTTTTAATCCATTGTGCATCATGATCAATATTCCAAATTATTCCCTTCTCCACGACAAAATTTTTCACATTTCTAATTGTTGGTCTATTTTCCATCACTGTTGATATTGCAACTGAAGGAACAATCAACATGGCATTTTCTTGGCAGATATCACGCCAGAACAAAAACCATTAGATTGGTTTACCAGGATGAGAATTGCTACTGGAGCTGCTAAAGGTTTGGAGTATTTGCATGAGAAGGCCAACCCACCCGTCATTTATCGTGATCTGAAGTCATCAAACATTTTACTTGATGAAGAATTTAATCCAAAACTTTCTGATTTTGGGCTTGCTAAGCTCAGTCCAGTTGGAGATAAGACGCATGTCTCCTCAAGGGTGATGGGGACCTACGGCTACTGTGCCCCAGAGTATGAAAGATCAGGTCAGCTGACGGTGAAGTCAGATGTATACAGCTTTGGCGTTGTGCTGTTAGAGCTGATAACAGGAAGAAGAGCCATTGACACTACAAGGCCTCCCGAGGAACAAAATCTAGTTACTTGGGTAATGTCTCTTCATTATTTCTTGACACATTGGATGCATCTGGCATGCATATTTTTTCTTCTAGGTTGGTTCACAAAATTAAATCAGCCTTTTGAACAATCCAATCTTCAAATTTTTTTTTTTGAGGTCATTGCTCTATTATTTCATTTGTTGTTCTAAAACTCCAAGAGCTTAAAACCCGGAATTAGAAAGTTGAATCAAGAATTAGGAAGCCGAAGTATATGTCCCAGATTCTGTTTTTAGACAGAATTCAACCCCCATGGCTCATAGTGTTACAGATGGATCTAGATATTCTGCCCCAGGTACGACAATCTCTCCCTTGGATCAGCTTCACTGATCATTCACTCAAATCACTTCAAAAGTTCAAACCCAAGTGAGGAATGATGATATTTCAACCCTTTAAGTCTATCTGGGGGGACAAACATTCCCTATTCATTTTGGGATTCACTTCGCTATTTAAACAATGGTCCCTAATTCTATGGAATGAAAAACATCAAGACACTGCACCACAAGTCCTCATGCATCAGGTCCCAAGTTGACTATCAGTTTTCTTTCATCATTGTTTGGCAGTATCTGTTTCTCGGAGAATCTCTTGTACATTCATTCTAAAACGGGTCCATTATTTCTGCTGGCCCTTGTGTTTTTTTTTTTTCCATCAGTCCTCTGCTGGACACCTTTTTTTTTTATTTTTTTCAATTGGTCCTCTGCCGGACCTATATCATGGAGGGAACAGTGAGAAAAGAGTTGCACTTATCATATGCGGGCCCAAGTGGGCCTATAGAGCTGGACTGCACATGCAGCCTGCTCGTAGGAGAAAATTCTCCTTCAAGTAGTGCAGGAGTTGTCCTCTGTCTTCTATGTACATATCTAAAAATCTCAATTGCTGTTTATAAGTTTTGTTTCATAATTGAGCCACCTTTAAGCTTGCACTTTTTTATTCCATTGTAATCGCACCCTTTCTTGTTAGTCTACACATACACCAACATTGAACATGCAGTGCTGGTCAGTTGTTCATCTCTCCAGTTGCTCATCTAAAAAACTCAAGTCCGTACACCATGGCAGATCTCACTGTTGTCAGGTGCTCTTCAAATGAAATGTAATACTGGTAACTAAAATTGAAAGGCAGGAAAACAGGATTCGCAAAATGTTTAATTTCATTGTGTGTCGAATCAAAAGAATGGCCAAATGATTAAGCACCCATTTTACCATTGTTTTGAACTGCTCAGAAAAACATCCAGTAAAGTAGCATGCATGCATGCATTGAGTATGGTATTATCCACTATGGTTTCTATGTGGAGTAGTAGCACTTACTCATTAATGTTGTCTATTCTTATTATTTTAGTGTTTGATATATTATGATTTTGAACAGGCTCAACCAGTTTTTAGAGTTCCAAAAAGATTCCCAGAGTTGGCTGATCCACTCCTTCATGGGGACTTCCCAGTGAGCGGTCTAAATCAAGCAGTTGCTGTTGCTGCCATGTGTCTCCAAGAGGAAGCAATGGTTCGTCCCTTGATTGGTGATGCTGTTGTCGCTCTCAGTTTCCTTACAACGGCTCCTCCCAAACCTGTGACCCCTGCTCCATCTACGCCACCTCATGAGTCATCAGAGTCGTCTGACTCTGATGAGAATCAAGATGAAGAGAGTGCTGATGACGAACGCCAAAGGGCAGTTGCAGAGGCCATTGAATGGTGTTCAAATTCTATAGGCACTAGCAAGAGATCTAATAGTGGCAGCAGCAGGAAATCTCACAGTGGCAGCAGCAAATGTCAGAGTGAAAGTGATGATGGTTCTTCATAAAATCACCAGCTTGTGTCATGTGAATTCAAGTATATGTGAACTAGTTGCCTCTTAAGTTTGATCTTTATCCATGATGGTTGTTTTGGGCGAGAGTAGCATTTAGTTGTTAAAAGTGAGGATCTATCTAGATGGGAAGCAGGATTTTGAGATTTAAAAAAAAAGTTCTAAAATTCAGGACATAAATATATTGCTCTATCCATTTGTAACATAAGCACTGGATGAGTTTAAAATAACTTCCAAGTAGCAAAATTGCTTTTTTTTTTTTTTTTTTTTTTTGTAAATTTTATGCATATGTACAATTGGAAGTTTGTGTTTTGATGAGAGAAACTGAGATAGATTCATTAACCAAATTGTGCAACAAAATTTTGAGTACAACAAAAGAGTTAGACAGATGTAGAAAGAACACTGTTGTCCCATTTTACAATAACAAAGTGGATATTTAGAACTGTGTCATACTACTGAACTATCAAACTTGTCAATTATACATGAATCAAAATTTTAAAGAGGACCGATTTGAATTTTAGCTAGATATTTATAGATCTATTAAGAAGCCATCTTTATATCAAGATGACATGAAAAACTTTGGAGAGAGGAAGTGTGCATGTGGTTTTTTATTCTTGTAAATTTTCTTATTTTTTCATAAAATATTTAGGTGAACCAAAAATTGGATATATGTTAGTAAAAATTTTGTGAGAGATGAAAATGAAAAAATTATTATCAATTAAAATTTTTTTTCCAAAACCAATGAAAATATAAAAAGGAAAATATGCACAAAAAATAGAAATTATAAGAAGTTTGAAAAAAAGTTGAATCTTAACTGATTTCTTAGAAGAAGCATAAGAAATCCTATTGATACAAATAATTGAAAACAAAATAAAACACTCAATAATCAATGAGACCCTAATACCTCAAATATAAATTAGAAGATACAAAAACCAATTGGTAAATAATAATATAAATAAATTTATATGTCTACTTTTAGAAAAATTCATAGAAAAAAATAATGGGACAATAATTTAACGTGGATAAAAATAAAGTAGTTGGGAAAAAAAAAAGTTCTATTGGTATTAGACTCTAAATAGAAAAAAATGAATTAATTAAGAAAGATAAAATTAAAAAAAAAAAATTGACCATGAATTTCCAGTCTTTCACAAATATGTGAGTATGTATGATCGTAACTAGGCCAAAATCCCGGTGATAAATAATTCGAAATAGGAAAAACATTGATGACCAATCCAAACCCATTGTCGACCAATCAAAAGAGGAAAATCACTCAAAAATTTTAAGGCTCCGTAGTGGGAGCCTATCTATTAAAAGTTTAACCTGCCCAAAATATGCATGGGCTATCGGGTATCACCCTGATAGTTGATAGGCCCAATGTAAGATTAATCATAGATAGGTAGAGCACGTAAAATATTTGTATTATTTTATGAAAATGTAATCAATCATACAACTAGACTAAAACATATTAGAGTGCGATTTTACAATATCCGATATAAGAAAGAGGCTGTTTCTAGTAGAGCTTTTGATTTTATATAAGTTGGACCCACTAAAGATAGAATTTTCTATATTATTGGATTTTAGTGTATTGCACTTAGGACTAAATTATATTAGTATTAAGGGGTTTTGAACGTAAGACTGCTCTTAGATTTAACATTTACCCTAGAACAGTCAATTTAAATATTTTCCCCCAAGTTGTTCGTACATGAGTAGCGTGACATCGAATTACAGGTCTTGAACGCAGGTCAGCCCAAAGAAAGTGGCAGATTTTCGGTTTTGCATGATGCCCCTGGTTGTTTCTTGAAACTGCACTAAAAGTCCTCGTGTATCGGTCTTTCAAAATGGCCCCGGCCGTTTCTTAAAATTTCATTAAAAGACCTCGTGTCTTCATTTCTACAGCATGACCAACGAAACGAACCCTAATAAGATATCCCCAGTCCTAAAACCCTAAACCGACCAAAACCCCAGCCTCACCTCCCAAGTCTAGGGTTTGAAGTTCCAAAACCCTAATCGACGAAAAGCCAATCTCTACCTCCAAATCCTAGGGCTTCGAAGCTTCTCCATCGACTGTCTATCAGATTCGATATATTTCATCATCATCGAAAGAAGGGTCCAAGTCCCACTAAACCCTAGTTCTTGAACACGCAGCAGCAATGGTGAAGAAGAGCAAGAGTAAGGCAAAAAAAAAAAAGAACCCATCTTTTCATCTTCCCATCATCATGTTTCTTGCATTTGATTTGTTATTGGTTTTGAATTTTGAATCTGATGTTGTTGCATTGGATTTTAGAGAGCAAGAGCAAGCGAGTGTCATTGAAAAAGAAGTACAAGATCATAAGGAAGGTGAAAGAACATCACAAGAAGAAGGCAAAGGAAGCAAAGAAGCTCGGCACGCGAAGGAAGAAGGTGGAGAAGGATCCTGGTATCCCCAATGACTGGCCTTTCAAGGAACAAGAACTCAAGGCCCTTGAAGTCCGCCGTGCCCGCGCCATCGAGGAATTGGAGCAGAAAAAGGCTGCTCGAAAGGAGAGGGTGATTTCTTCTTCCTATTCTTCTTCTTGTATGCACATGTCTGCTCCTTTGCCAGTGGAAGATTTATCCATTTGCACGGTATCGTGTCTTCCCAATGAATAAAATTGCTCTGTTCATTTGGGACTGGTTCATGTTTGAGTTTACCTGCAATAGATCTCCTCCTAGTTTTTGTCAAATCTTTTGGGGCGAAATTGGGTCAGGTTTGGTTGGCTTTGTTCGAGTATCATTTGGGCATGGTTCAGGTTTGAGTTTACCTGCGCAGAATCAGGCCTTGATTGAGCTAATGCTGAATCTGCCCGAGTTGCACCCCTACTTGTATATGATGACTAAAGGTATTATATATTTTTTGGATATGTAGGCTCAAAAGAGAAAGTTGGGATTGTTGGAGGATGATGACATAACAAAACTGGCTGATGCAGCTTCTGCTAAAGACCATGAGTTTGCAAAGAGAAGCATTGGTGATTATGTAGCAGATATCAGCAAGAGCCATGGTAAGTTGGGCTGCACATACTCCAGTTTAAGAGGATAATTGTTATTATTATTTTTAACAATGCCTTTTTATGCTTACAGATAACTCTGAAAGGGCATTCTACAAGGAGTTAGTAAAAGTTATAGAAGCATCAGATGTTATTTTGGAGGTTCTTGATGCAAGGGACCCTCTTGGTACCCGTTGTGTTGACATGGAAAAGATGGTTATAAAGTCGGGTCCTGATAAGCACCTTGTATTGCTTCTCAATAAAATAGGTGATTCATCTGTTTTTTTACTATTTTCAAATTATGTACATCTTCATAAATTAAGAGATTGCTCTGATGTTGAAAGGTTTATTTCAGTTTGGAGATTGTATGGCAGTTGCAAGTTCTTTAATCTTGATCTTGTCTCTGTCTCCTAAGTTTTCATTGCCATGGGATTACACAAATGAATATTAATTGGGAATGTGTTTGATGCTTTGTACTAATAAATGTGGGTTTTTGGTACTTCCTAGTGGGGTTTGTGGTTAATGCACAAATATATATATTTTAAATTTTTTCTTGGCTGCTTTCATCTGGGCCTTTCTCAGTTCTTGTTGTATCTCAGATCTTGTTCCTCGAGAGGCTGTGGAGAAATGGCTCAAGTATCTTAGAGAAGAATTGCCTGCAGTTGCATTCAAGTGCAGCACCCAAGAACAAAGGTCAAATTTAGGATGGAAATCTTCTAAAAAGGCTGCTAAATCAAGCAATCTTCTGCAAACTAGTGATTGCCTTGGAGCTGAAACACTTATTAGATTACTAAAGAATTACTCTAGAAGCCATGAGGTATTTCAATGGAGATTTGACGTATTTTTTTTGTCATTATTGTAAATTCCTTACTTATACAGATTAGTGAATGAATGTTTGTTTTAGGCTTTTCTTCGATACACTTTCTTTCAGAGACATGTTCCTTTTCTTTTTCTTTATTTCTTACGATGATCACTATTTTATTCAACTTGTGGCGGCTACCTATAAACTTTGCTCAGTATGTTTTAAGGTCTTAAATTATTAATTACTGTATTAATTTGGGTTGCATAGTACATGTGTGAGGTTGAATTATTTAGTATTCACCATGGTGTTTATTGAATGGATGTCATGTGTCTACATCCTATTCTTTTCTGTACTCATTCTGTATATTTGAAAAGGCTTAATCTCATTGTAATTTTCTTCACAGAGGTTTTGCCTTAGTTCTTTTTTGGGATTTATACCAAATAATTAAGCTTATATTGTAATTAATCGATTTTATGAAGAATAATAACAAAACCACCATTTAGTTGTTCGTACATTTTTTTGGACGAAATTACCCAAGTTGATGATATTGCCAATTTAGTTGACAATATCGTCAATTGCCTGTATTTAAACCCATGAATTTTCTTCTTCTTCTTCTTCGTGAAATAGAGAATGATCTCTTAAAAGAAGAATCAAAAAATTATTTAAGACTTACATGGGTTGATCTTCACAGAGGCGTTGGAAGAAGAAATAATTGAAATTGTGATTGTGGAATTTGAAGGCACCATATTATCATCATGAACTCCTAAGTCAACATTACTGGAGTCATTGAAGACTTCTTGTATTGTATCAAAAGAGGGTTGAGGAAGCAATGGTAAAGCTATTGTTACTAGAGACCCAGATGAGTTCCATTTAGTGCTCGAGTCTTCCTCAACATTTTTCAATGAACTATTGGGTTGAAGCAAACTTACTGTCTGATTAGGATTAAGAAATGCTACCTCAGATTTTCTCGAAACCTCGGTGCCAAAAGGATAGCTCTTAAGTAATGAACCAGAGAGTTTGGAAATGAAAAACCAAGAAGCAAAGAAAACACATACAGCTATTACTACCACTGAACGTAAAATGGATGGGTTAGATTTTGAGAAGGGGATAATGCTAGGGAGAGTTTTGGGTGAACCCTGCTTCATGACTCTGATAATTCAGTGATTTTGTAAGGGAAAAAGGATCAAGACACACTGCTCTCAAATTCCAAAGATAACCACAGAAGATCCAAGATTGTCAAATTGTCCTTGTGCAATTGTATCCTATGATCTTTTTTTTTGGATGGTGTTGTAACCTAAAATGTACGGAGACACCAAAAGTCTGCAACTTTTTTTGAATCATGTGGTAGCTTAAAATTCACGGAAACACCAAAAGTCTTCAAATTTCAACAACAATGCAACCATGTTCCTTTGAAAAATAAAAAACCCCACAATCCAGAAGAGTGTTTCACGAAGAAGAAGAAAATTCATGGGTTTAAATACGGGTAGTTGACGATATCGCCAACTAAGTCAGCGATATCGTCAACTTGGATAATTTCGTAAAAAAAAAAGGTACGAACAACTAAATGGTGGTTTTGTTATTATTCTTCATAAAATCGATTAATTACACTATAAGCTTAATTATTTGGTAAAAATCCCTTCTTTTTTTAATGGTATTTTGCCTTAGTTCTTAGGGAGAGAAAAAAACCAAGCACTTTGTGGGACCGAGTTGGTGGATGCCAACCATGATGGGACTTTGTGATGGAAAGGTCCCATTGTGGATTAGATTTTGGGCAAAAGAACCATCCTGATCAGATCATAATAACCCTTGATTTAAGGGCCTTAGAGTTCAAAGGTTTAAGTTACATTTTTTAAGTTCCATCCAACACTCAGTATAAATCAGATAAGTGTCAAATATAGGAATGTACCAATTCAATTTTCTCCCTTCTCTTATTGGGAGGTCCTATGAGGGCCTGGAATCATTACCTCTCATAGAAACTGCGAGAGGTACCCCCCCCATATGAAACACACACACACATCATTGTCATCGAAGTCTTGCCCAGACTATGTTGTTGTAAGTTATATGAATTTTGTTTCTATTCCCATCTAGCTTGACCCAAATCCTCAGTAGGTTGTACTTCGTCAAATCTATCCTTACTACTTCCATTCATGGCCCCTTGTCAAATCTATCGTTACTACTTCCATTCATGGCCCCTCTTCGGCTCACCCCTTTTTCTTAGTAGGCAATTAATTTGCATGGAAAAACTTTTCCTCAATGACGTTGTTGTTGGTCTACTTTAAACATGTCCAAATTATCTCAAACAAGTCTGTTAAAATTTATCATCTATTGCTACCTCTCAGTGCTTGTGAATGTGCTCATTTTTTTTATTCTCACTTTTCTAGTTTTACTACACATCCGTCTCAACATCCTCATCTTCACTTCCTAACTTGCCAACAGCCTGCTTCATAGGTCATAGTTGTCTGTTTGACTGCTGCCTTGTAAAATTTTTCCTTCAATCTTGTTAGTATGTACTGATCACAAAGCACTCTAGAAGCAAGTTTCTACTTCAACCATCCCGCTCTTATCCTATGTTTGACATCTTCCTCAATCCCTCCATCTTTACTAATAAATTATCAAGCCAAGGTATCATAACAAATCTCTCTACGGTATCTCTTGAGCTTGAATTTCACAAGATTTTTTGCTCTTTGCTCAACCCCACTGAAGTTGATATATATATATATATATATATGGAGATGCTCTTGTCAGAGCATCTCTCACCTTAATATGAGAGATAAGGTGGGAGCCCTCACATTTAAGTTGTTAGCATTGGATATGGAAGTGAGGGCTCCCACCTTATCTCTTATAGTAAGGAGAGAGCATCTCTCATAGGAGCATCTTCCATATATATATATGTATGTGTTTTTTTTTTTTAATCTTTTTGAGGTAACTGTATGTTTTGTTGGTACATGGTCCCCTCGGGCTAGTTGGTAACTCTACTAATAGAGTCAAGTGAAGTAAAGTTGATTTTGAAGAAAGAATAAAATATAAGTTGGTTATGATGGTATTTTGTTTTTAGTTGTTTGTTATGGAATCATTTTGACTTTTTGTATGGAAAAGTGAAGTTTTTTTGGATTTTAGTGGATAAAGGTAGTTGCTTTTTTACTTTTTTTTGGAAAAGATGGGGAGAGTTTTGAATAAAGTACATATGATGTGACATCTTGTCTGGAAAAATGGAGGCTTTACTTGACTTTGATTGTATTAGTAAAGTGCCAAACTAGTCAACGATACGTGAAAATGTTCTCTATAATTCCCATGCTGTTTTCCTTGAATTCATTGTGTTGAGATTGAGAGGTTGGACCTTTTCTTAATGTTCATACTTTATGTCCTGTGACATTTGTTTAAGCATACTGTATTCTTTATGACTTCATGTAAGATGCTTGTTGTGGACTTTAGGGCCAGTAGCATTCTGATGCACAAAAGAAAGTATTATCTCCTTCCTGTGGCCCATGACCATTGTTTCATCTTCATTTTTTGGCAGCTCAAAAAGTCAATTACTGTTGGTGTTGTTGGCTTACCTAATGTTGGTAAGAGTAGTGTGATCAATAGCTTGAAAAGATCTCATGTTGTCAATGTTGGCTCCACTCCGGGCCTGACAAGGTCGCTGCAAGAAATTCAGTTGGATAAGAATGTGAAACTACTGGATTGTCCTGGAGTTGTAATGCTTGGATCTGGCGAGAATGATGTTTCTATAGCTCTGCGCAACTGCAAAAGAATTGAGAAGTTAGACGATCCCATTGGCCCAGGTGATCAATCTATATGTTCTGTAGACACCTTGTATTCTTTCATTCATTTTCTCTGGGAATCATTTGCTTAAGCAATAAACCAGTGACGAAATGTAATTGAAAAATATAAGGTAAAACTTCGAGAATGAATAAACTAGCAAAGCACTTCTTTATTACTGCTGGACTGATAAGATGTAGGTAGTTACCATTGTCACACTGCCGCCAAAATATGTTCGTATCATTTAGAAAGTGCTATATGGTTCTTGTTAGGATTTTTTTATTGCCATTATTGTTATTGCCAGTAAACAAAATTAAAAATGTTGATTGGATGTACATGAATTTAGATGAATATTAAACTTTAACCGTTTCTTATAAAAAAAAAAAGAGGGAAAAAAGATGAAATGAATACCAAAATCGTTCTTTGGTGAGTGGTTGGGGAGCAGGATGGAATATTGGCTTACATATCTGCAGAATTTGTGCCAGCATGAGGATTCTGTCCTGAGTAGCCTGATTGCTGGCCTGGTCAAATCTGCTAGATCATACTGGCTCAACCTCTGTTTTTCATCCGGCAAATTGGTTCTGACCTGTATATACCAGTCCAAGACCAAACCATCTATAGCACCGGTCAATTAGAGAAACCCGTTTGAGATGGTTTGGGCATGTCCAACGTAGGCCTACAACGGCGCCGTTAAGGAAAAGTTTGGATAAGATGGCCCACCAAGAGAAGGAGTAGGCCAAAGAGGACGTGGATGGAGGTAGTAAAAATAGATACGAAGAAGTGTAACTTATCTGAGGATTTGGCTCAAGATAGATCGGAATGGAGAAACAAAATTCGTATAGCCGACCCCAACATAGTTGGGAAAAGGCTTTGATGATGATGATGATGGAATAGATCCTAGCGTGCCAGCCTCAGGTCAGTTTTAAAACGTTTGCTGATGCTTGACGGTGTTACTTTATTTTGTGCATCTTTTGTTTTTTGATAACCTTGGGTATCTCCAGCTCAGCCCAGCCCAAGAGCCTTTGGCCCTAAGCCCGAGGGACACTCGATTTTGGATAGCTAAGAACTAATCCCTATGGGCACATGTAAACCCTCCTATCCACATGCAACGGGTAAAACTCCGGGAGGTGGCCAACAAAGGTAGGTGTCGAACACAAGACCTCTCCTCTTCCTGAGGTTCAAGGGATGAATGCTTCTTGAATTGTTTGATCTGTGTTAAAGATGCTGCTGCTGTATGAATGAACGTCATGATCAAGCAAAATTTTGGTTTTCATGAGCTAGCCTTGGATCAATTTTGCATCTTCTTTATTTTTACCTCATCTTTTCCAGTTATAGGTCTCAAGGGTTTTTACTGTTAGGTTTATCTGCGTAGGCAATGAATTATATGCCTTGGATCATCAACAATCTTAAAGTATGCCTCTGAGAAATCTTTGAATCCAAGGCTTGTTCCTTATTTGGAATCTTTCTCTTGTTCCTGCCCCCACTTGCTTTACATTTGCACTCATTGAAATTTGAAAATGGGCATATATTTACATTTCAAGATTTGATAAAAGGCCAAAGTCTCCTCCTGTGCTGAAAATTCTTTTCTGCTCCCTCTCTTGCTTTGTGCACATAAGGTTATATTAAGTAGCTTACCCTTTGGAGGATATATGAAATCATATGTTTGGGCTAACATTCTATACCATTCTATAAGATAGAGGAGCCAATGTATCACTGATTTGGTAGAGCTGCAGTAGAACTAATGTGTTGTCATTGTTGACTAGTCTTTTGATCAATGAGATTCTCAGAAATCTTATTTTTGGGAATTTGTCCAAATCTGATTTTGTAAAGAACAAATGTTGAGCTTAGAAATTGCTGTACTGAGACTTGATTATTCCTTACCCCACTATGAATGAAAAACTATTCGTTCAATTTGCAGACTCTAACATCCATCTTATAGGCATTCACCAGTCCTCACATATTGAAAAGTTAACTAACAAAAGACTGATTCCTAGACACTAGAATACCCCTAAAGTAGTTGTGCACGATATAACATGACTTGGTGCGGCTGTACCTGAATAAGTTTATCGTCAAATAAATTAAAATATATGATCTATTTAAAATTTAGTAAGTCTATAGGAGTAGTTAAATATTAGCTGTATGGTCATGTTTCATTTATATTAAGGTTTGAGGTGAAGTGAATTAATGTTTGGACATGATCATTACTTAATACCTGTTCTGTATCTAAGTAAACTCATGAAACATTTCTCAAAGTTTTGGGAGCATTATTTATTTATTTATTAAGGAAGTCTTAATGGCAAAATTGTTTGGTCATAACTCATTACTGAAACTATCTTGTGTAGATAGGGTTGTAAAGTCGTCATATACTTCTATTCTTCAAGCTGAGCTAATTTTTAATCTTATTTATTTATTTATTTTTATAACGGAGGGTGTCCTAGCTCATTGGGCCAGAATAATCCCTACAGGCCCAGGGAAAGCCGAGTAAATCCCTCGCGGTCTCAGTGTGGTAGTGCAGTTTCAAACCTTCAACCTCTGGTTGCAAACCGTGGTCCTAGGGCAACTGAGCTACCCCTCGGGGTAAGATTAATTTTTAATCTTACCGTTGTAAGTGGCAAGATCATCATTGTTGCTACCTCATCATCATTATCACCATGACCCTGAATTCTTATCTATAATGTATTTTCTCTATACCACATTCAAGGTCTTATTTGTCTCCCTTCCCCCTATTTTTCAAAACTTTAGCCATTACATACTGGCGAGACTCATCCTGATATCCTTCTTTTGGCTGATTTTTGAACATTGCAGTTAAAGAGATTCTCAAGCGTTGCCCTGCTGAAAAATTGATTTCTATATACAAACTGCCAAGCTTCAGCTCAGTTGAGGAATTTCTGCAGAATGTGGCTACTGTTAGGGGTAAACTGAAAAAGGGTGGTTTGGTGGATGTTGAAGCTGCTGCAAGAATTATTCTACGAGATTGGAACGAGGGTATGAGTTTTAAGTTGATATGCTAATTTAAAATTGATATGAAAAATCCACGCGGAGTAACCTGGGTGACTTGTTCAGGTAAAATTCCATATTATTCCTTGCCCCCAATTAGGAATCAAGGAGAGAATCTAGAGTCGGCCATTGTTTCAGAACTGGGGAAAGAATTCAATGTGGATGACATTTATCAGGAGGAGTCATCATTCTTAGGCAGCCTTGTGTCTGTCGATGATTATCATCATGTTGAAGTTCCTCCCAGTTCCCCAGTAAATCTCGATGAGCATATGCTAGAGGTATGTTGTCCTTTGACTGTAATGGGAATCTTTATTTAGCTTCTCTTCTTCACCACGTCCAAAAGCATCAATGGTTTCTCTGAGATAAGGTTCTGAAGGACCAACTACCAGAGAACAAACATTATCCTTTGCGAAAAGCCCCCTAATGTCACATTTGAATGATTTCATTATTATTTTTTAAACAGTAATCATGTAGTTTTACCCAAAAAAAAAAGCAGCAGCAGTAATCTTGTACAATTTGATACTACTGCTCAGGAAAAAAATTGATATAAAATTTGGTGCAATTTTGCTTGAGAAATTGCTACTGGATTGTTTTTGGCCTTTTGCTCTTTCTGTTTTTGTTTTTCAACAGTTAACTTTCATTAATGAAGACTAGCAGAAATGCCCCTTTCCTTTTCAATTAAAAGAATGAATATAAGAGATTTGTTTTGCTTGTTTGTGTTAGCCAGGTTCATTAGATCGTTTTGCTTATCTTTTTTATTGGATTGGTGTGTTTTGAACCCAAAACATGTAGGTTGCAGTGGTGAGCACCTTCCAATGTGCCATGGGCCCTCATCAGATCATTTTGCTTATTGACTGGTAGCTTTGAAGAAACTATATTAGAGACAAGCAAAGAGAGTTCTACGTTTCTTATTTTGGATATGAACTAATTGCCATGTAAATGCTTAGAAAAAAAAAATCCACGTAAATGGTCTTCAAAAAAAAAAAAAAAAAAAAAAAAGAAAAAGAAAAAAGAAAAAAGAAAAAAAAAAGAGACAAGATTGTTTTTATCTTGACATTACTTAATTAGTATCCAGTTTGTAGCACGACCTGGCCATCATAACTGCTGATAGGTATAACTGCTGATGGGTACGTTTGCCATTAGTAGTCCAGGTTTTTCAAAAGACTGCTCAAACATATGATCTTAACAATTCTATCAATGGACAGTTAAAGCTTTAAGTGGCATGACCACTGGTGGTCAAGTCAGTGGGTAGGCAACGCCATGAATAGGCTATGGGAAAAGTACCTCAGAGCAGGTGATCTTGACCATTTGATTAATTGAGGGCTCCAGCATAAAATGGCTAGTGCTTTAGGTTCACCTGTATCTCCAGCGTAATGTTTTTCAGGAAATATGTTTTGCACTTTAATCTGAATTATTGTTGTTGGCTGTCCACATGCCCCAATCGTCCTGCATTCCTGAACCGCTTGTGTGGCATTATTTCTGCTTTTGTTCTGCAATTTATAGTGCAGGCCCTTGAATTTAATAACCATGATTTCTGTTGGAGTTTGTGGCCTCTGGTAGGGAAGAAATCTAAGCAATTGATTATGCATATCTGTAACCTTATTTGTTCTTTCAGGATGATGTGCAGCAAGAAGTGGCTCAAGTTGAGGATCAGCCCATGACCAGTGACGAGAAAGAGATTGTTGTAGCTGAACCCAGCACCAACAGCAGACAGCATGACAAGCTTTACTCTGCAGAAGGCATACTTGATCCGAGAGTTCGGAGGGCAGAAAAAAAGCGAAGGAAAGCTCGCAAGGGATCCATGATGGATGCTGACTATGATTTCAAGGTGGATTATGCAGGCAAGGGAGCAACTGCAGGTGGAAATGAAGATGAAGATGGTGATGGCGATAATGAAAGTGATGACCAGGCAGGTGGTGAAGCACCAATGTCTGGCATTGAATTGGATGCATAGAGAAGTAGAAGGATTTGCAGAAGGAAAAAGTGAGGTAACAATGACAACAAGATAAGGAGGTTTGTGGAGCGAGTTTGCCATTTCGTTTACTTGGTATAAAATGGGGCAGTTTTACAAGTATTTTTGGCCAACTATTATTATCATCCGAGATGTGTCTTTTAATGTTATTTTTCATTCTCACTTTATTTGTAGTCAGTTTTGATAAGATGAGAGTGGGATCACACAGCATATTTGCAGTTTTTTTCTTCTAAAAATGTCATTTCCTCACTAAGATTTGCATGACAGGTTGCATAAGAATTTTGACAACCGATGACGTATTCCGTTTTATTTTTACTAGGTTTATTGTAATTTTGAATAGGTTTGGATTAGATCAAGTTTTCTTGGTTGATTTATAACGCTATTGTCTTTAAATTTTCTACGTGGTATATGGGCCATGATTGGTAGCGATTTTACGATCAGGCCAGCCATGGTCCAGTTTCTTTATCTTTACCATCTTCGTTTTCCTTAAAAAAATAAAATAAAAAAAATCAATCCTTTTGTCTATCTACAGTTCTCTTTCGTCTATATTTATCTAGTTCTTAGGAAACAATGTTCCCCTTCAAGCTGCATTGTATGCAGTCTAGCTTTTGTGGGGTCCACTTTTCATCAACGCAAGCACTTTTACACTCTCATTCCTCAATGATTTGGTGCTAGGCCCAGTCTTACTCTCATCACGCTTTTATCCACCGTTGGATTGAATTTCTAAGAAATTATTAGTTACAAGAGGGCTAAACTTCATAGCCATTAAATCAAGGGGGAAGATGGTTTGTTAGGGCCGTATTTTTTTCTTAAACCTTTATCTGTGAGGAGACTTTTTCATATACCCCATCCTAAATACCCCAGTAGGTATCTAAGTGGGCCTTACGATACGAGCTGCTAGACTGTCTGTATTCTTTTGGAAGGGGTCACAGTTAGATTTGATCTAAATTGGTCACCTGCTTCGATAGATGCAAGAAGAGCCGGATTGACAGTGATGAAATCTAACGGTGATCAATAGTGAAACACAATGCACGTTTTGGCAAGATATCAACCTTTATTAGAGGTTTGTATTTAACATGATAATTGCAAGTTCTTAAAAGGACCAGTCGAACTATGGCTCGACACAACAATCGATCACTTTGACAATGGCTCCTTTTTACTACTCTTTTGCCCTTTTCGTATAAAAATTAGGGAAGGTGTACCTATAGTTTAGGTCAAACTCGGTCTCGCATACTCTGACCCCGGCTAAAATTACAATTTGGATTGGGCTCGTTCATGGTTGAGTGGTGCTTCGATTTAAATTTTGAACTCATTCTAATATGTGGGTCGAGTTTGGGCTAGGACTTCAGCTACGGGACACATCTATGGATATATGCATGTTGTGGTCAACATCATCGTAAAATCTTTGTCCTAACTATATTGGAGACTTACTACATGAATTATGTTTGTCCATTTTGATCTATCCCGAACTAAATTCTTTGATGGGTTGCAATCCTTTAGATCCATTATTACTATTTTTGTATGTGCCCTCTTCAGCCTTCAGCTTTCCTTTATTTGGCCGACACGTGCATGTGTATATTATACTTGTACGTCTATATTGTTACATAATAGATATAATATATTGCTTGAGTAAAACTAGAAGATTGGTTTTGGTTTTGGTTTTCCTTCCATTTGAATTGGTGCATTCTACCAACATAGAAAGGGTCACAATTGTTATGGTCTTCGTTACGAGTTGGGATGGCAGGACGATAAGAGTATCTAATTGTTGGTCTCATCACACCATAAGTCATTTTCACTGCCTCCTCTAAACCCAGTAGAAAGGAGAGGAGTAGATTCTATATGTGAGCCACTCACCAAGTTAGGCCCAACTTAGAGAATATAGGGATAGCACAGTGGTTGGGGTCCCATTCTCACCCAACTTCCAAGAGTTTGATCCATGGGCCCTCGCCCTTGTGTGTGTAAGAGATCCTCTCTTTTGTGCGGATGGTCTTCTCCCCAGCATATGCCGAAGTTCACTCTGGTGTCGTCAGGTTTCTAAAGGGTCCAGCCACCTTCACGGGTGAAAAATAAAGTCTCAAGTTGTCCATTGTGTATCCATTTTATTTTTTTTCCCTTCTATATTCAGTTTTAGCATGTGACTATAAGGGCACATTGCTTCGGGGTCTTTCATTTTCACAATGTTTGTTTTTTCAGATCTCGAGGAGAAGATTTTATTTTTAGAGTTTCAATTGCTATTATTTGCTGTGGCAAAATGTTTGTGGCTGTGTACTCTTTACCTGTGGAAGACCAAAAAAAAGGTTTTCTACCTAACAGTTCCAAATTTCTTTTCCAGAAAAATCTCAAAAATAAAATAAAAATCCATATAGGACATAAAGGCCACAAAAAAGATAGCTGAGAACAATAGAAATTGCTTTTCCTTATAAATCAGCTCTACGCAGAAACAACTATAGTTTAGTTGTTAGTTGTTTAGCAACCAGTAAAGGTTAAGTAGCCCTAATGTCAAATATTTCCCTATTATCAGGTTTGGATGAAAAAGTAGAGTTGGAAAGTAGAGTTTGGTTGCCTCTTCTTTTTGCCACAAACTTTATTGCAAGCCAGTTTCGGTACCTCATTTAACTTAGGTAAACTGTGGAAAAGTAAACCCAATATAAAAAGCAACTATTTTACTATTCTCTCTCATTTTACTAGAAATATTATTTCACCGCTTACTTCATCTCACATTTATCATGATGTGATATTTACTTCACCTTCATTTTACCACATATGTAAACAAGGTTGGATCTCTAGTTGTGTTGGTGCGGACTTGGCTGTGTGCTGGTGCGTGAGTATATACAACAACAAAAAGAATAAGAAAAAGAAAAGGAGCAATGCGCGCACACACCCTAAGCAACTGATTGTTACTTACAATTTGCATACTTAAACATATTTTATTAACTAATGGAGAATGCTGCATGTCGAGATAAAAATGCAATAACATCTTTATTATTACTTATTCAAGTCACATTACAAATTTTTTAATTTTAGGTCCACAGTGTTCCATCTCTTGTATCACAATCATTGATACGGTGAGATTTGCCTTGAGATTTAATCATAAAGAGAAGTGGAAATAAAGCCACAATTTATATAAAAGTAAAGCTTGAACAGTTGGAAAACACTAGCTACAGATTTCAACAAATGAAAGGCTGATCTAACCTTAATGAAACTCCCTTTAAAGTTAAAAGTCCATCAATTCTTATAGAATAAAAGCCACCATCAAAACAAGAACATCATTGAATGGCATTATCATGGAACTGTGCCCACCAAGGATTCAGTGGCTTACATGAGTCAAAAGGCCATGAGAATCCCACAGAGATGTGAAATTGGTATCTAAGATAGAGTGGGGGCAGCCACTCATGCTAGAATATGAACTTGGCCTAAAAAAGTTACTATGCTTTTTTTTTTTTTTGATAAAATAAAATACAGAAAAGAAAATAAATGAATAAATAATAAAAGTGGTATGGTTCTTATCAAAGAGATGCACATGGGAGCCCCTCTCTGCCCGTCTCGACAGAAAAGGAATAAATTATCTGGGTTGAGGGTGACATGAGATTTTTTTCCCTCTTTTCCAACTTGGGTTGTTTTAGAAGCATTAATTTATATAAATCAAATGAAAAATATATATACATGTATACATAAATATTATATAAAAACAATTATAATATGCAATATGATCCAGTTTGAAACTCATCTAACCTCCAAGCACTCTTAGGTTGAGTTTTGATAAGAAAAAATGCAACTTAAAAGATCATTAGACTTTGAGGTCCATTAGATCACGTGTTTAGATGATTTGATTAGGTTGGATTTTGGCCCAACCTTTGTTTACAATGAGCCCCTTCAATTATAATCCCTCATAATTATCATGAATCTAGATTGGCCTTATAAAGGGTTCTTATCTAGCTCAAACAAGTATGGTGCTTGGGTGATTAGAACTAGAGATGTCAATGGGCCAGGCCGGCTCGCGGCATGGCCTGCTGCGGGCTAACCCATCCATAATGGTCGGCTCACCTGGCCCGCCAAAAAATGGCTATTTTTTTAAAATTATCCATTTTAACCCCCCACCCCCAACAGTCATAAAATGGTCATAGAAGGGGTATTTTGTATCCTTTTCAATTTTACAAAGTTTATAAATACTCTAACTCTCCCATTCTCATTTCTCACTAATTTAAACAATTCTCTCACTCTCTATACACTCTCTGCCTCTCTCTCAAAGCATTCAACTATTTCACTCTCTCTAAGAAGTTTTTAGAGGGCCAAAGATCAATTCATCAAGAAACAAGATTAAAGGGACCTTCAAATGATTCGACATAATACATTAGGGAACTACATATCTGATTTTTTACTTTTCCTTCATTGTAATTTGTATATGTACAAGTTTTTTTTATTCTTTGAAAAGATTGCAAGGTTTTGAAGGTAAACATATTTATAAATCTTCAAGAAGTTAAGATTTAAATGATTCTCTTCTCAGTGGAGTAGGTCGAGTTTGACCACTTAAATATCTTTGTCATTCTTCGTGCTTGTGTTCTAATTTTTAATTTTAATACCGAAAAGGCGAAAAATATTAATCAGAAAAAAAAATTAAAGAGGCACGCCGGGGATAGCCCAACCCGCTCCAGGCACAGCCCGTGGCGGGCTGTGTCAGCCCATGGCCCACTCGGGCAGAGATTTGGGCGGGCCGGCCCGGTCCGTTTGACATACCTAATAAGAACACACCAAAAACACTTACTTATCATTTACAATAAGTAATATAAAAAGTTAAAATTCATGAGTTTAGACTTAAGATCATTTTATGGAAATAAACTTTCTTATGTGCAGTTGATTGTAAAATTAAATATTTATTTCCTTCTCTCTCTCTGTCTCTCTCGTAAATATCGTATGAGAGGAGGTCTAGAATTCCAAGTCCTCAAGGGTGTCCCATGTCCAACTGTAATATGGTCTAACTAGTTGAGTAATTCTTTAAAAAGGCAGATAATTTAAAGCAAAAGGTACAGGGGAACAAGACCAACCTCTCACTTTTAGAAGAGGAAGAATTTAATGATCTTCAACTCCAATGTTTTGCTGGTTAACTTGATATTTAAGTTTGTAGTCTTAAGGCCCTCTGCAGCATTCACCTGATGGTCATGCATTAGCTGAAAAATTAGCAAAGCAAAACCCAAATTGAAAGATCTTAGCTACCCAATTTTCTGTATTGAATGTGGACCATCCACCGAAATTTCTACATTGAATGTGGATGGTTCCATTTTCCATTGTTACATTTGAAGGTTGTTGATAAATGTCCCAATATGTCTTTTTTTCGCAGTTATTTTGTCCAACCCATTTTTGCAGTCAAATTTAATATGGTGTGCCCAAATACAGATAAATGATGACCCAAAAGTTCCACATTTTAAGAAAGATGTGATCCCCCGCCCCCCGGAAAAAAAAAAAAAACCCATCTTGTCCATTTCTTATAATTAAAAAAATGGATATTCCCAATATACCCCTTGACCTAGAAAATATTTATGATCATGTTTATTGTCTAATTGAAGTCCATTTATCGCCACCGAAGTTTGTAAAACCATGAGAGAGGACCAATCTTCCCTTATTATAATTGTCAATACTTCTTCATGCATATATATATATATATATATTTGTTTTGCTGAAGTAACGATGATATATATTAAAATGAGAAGATAGTACAATGAAGTGCACTAAAAGACAAAGACAAAAGATTTCTCGTGAGAATATATATTAATTGAAGTTCATACATATTAATTTTACTACACAGGATGGATTCCACCATCTAGCCATGAGAGTATAGTGGACCTTTTCTTTGAAGGATTTTTCATGAAACTAATTCACTGTTGGAGCCATTAAATATGGTCAAAATAGTCACTTACTATCCATTTTATAGCTTTTACAAACCATTAGGGTGTGTCTGTGCAGAGCTGTGGAATAGAAAACCAAAGCGGCTAGGTCAAATTTCTGGATACTCTCAAGAGAGGAAACCCAGCATAAAAGGGCGGAAAACCCTACATTCTCTTTGCTGCACCGAACACGAGAAGGAGACACAAGAAATTCTCTCGCTTTGTCGCTACTGGTTTTCCACTGAAAACTCGTTTGCACAAACATGCCCTTAGTGTTTATCATCAGTCAAGGTACCTAGTCATAAATATTTAAGATAAAGAGAAAATCTATTTATTCTTTATGATTAAAAAATATATAGGTTCTTTTCTCCCAAAATGTAAAATTCCCTTTCATATGGTCTAAGATTGATAAAACATTGGACCCCATGTACGCAAAATGGGTGGAATACTTGTTGGTGACTTCAGACCTTACAGTTTTTTCTTTTAATAATGAAAATAGATCTCAAAGTGGGGTGAGGTGACCTTCTAATAAAGCAAGAAATACTCATTTGAGTGGGAGTGACTCCCTTCACTATGGATCAATGAGAACAAAAGGAGAGAGAAAGAAAGGAATTGATGGTGAAGGTTTGTGGGTGTGGTGGCATCTAAATGCAAACCAGTACCAACCACTTTGAAATGTTCCTTAGCTTTCTGCCTCTCCCCCACATGTTCAGAGAAAGGGAGATTTTGTGGGGGTAAAAGGAATTCAATCTTCACACAAAAGAAAAATTCAACATTCTTGTGACACAAGCCCCGTCAACCCCATCAACCCCATTGATAAATGCCTTAATTTACTCACTCATCCTCTCCATCTTCCCTTTTTATCTATTTTACTATCATTTCTTGCACCATCATCATTGCCTATGTTTATGGAGGACACATTTGACAGTGCTCACATTTCGTACACCTTGTAAACTAAATGAATTACGAAAGGTATTGAACTGAAGTGGGTGTCACTCTAATTGATTAGTTAGGAGGGGGCAATGGGCCCCACTGCTGATGGCCCACAATGCCAATACCATTGTCATGTATATCTTAACTGTCACCTATGCTTATTTTACTGCCCATTTCGGGCACACTAATATTCAAAAGGCAAGAATTGTCAAGCCTAAGTGGTTTATTGTTTATTTTGAATTGTGGGCTTCTGTCTGTCTATTAGACCCACTTGATACAAGACACTTACTATGGTTATAAAAAATGGACAAAGCCAAGATTTTATTTAATGTATTGGTTGTGCACTTGCATCAGAAAAGAAAAGAAAAACTCTTTTGGCTTTTTTAGTATAAATCTCATTTTTCTTAACATCTTCTAAAATGTTTTAGATGTTGAGGAAAAAAAAACAAAATATAATATAATGGAGTTTTAGTATATTTTAAGTTTCAAGCTAAACACAGAGTTGATATATGTGGATCCAATGGAGAATGCCATCCAAATTAAATTTCTTCGATTTATGAGGAAAATGGAGAGTGACCCAGCACGAATTCGAGATTCCATGGATTTTAGATGCAACGTGAATTATATGATTGTCTCATAAGAGTTTTTTTAGTGGAAATGTATATGAATTTTGGGGTAATGTGTATGTGCGTTTCACTGGAGTCCTCAGTGGAGGAGGATCACAATTAAAGAGTGGCATAATATTCATGATGGGGTTGGGTTGATCACCGGGAGGGTCCAGGTAAGCCCATCTGAATAAAAACCTTTCCTACACGTTTTGAGAGAGAGAGAGAGAGAGAGAGAGAGAGAGAGAGAGAGAGAGAGAGAGAGAGAGAGAGAGAGAGAGAGAGATCATATTACAAATGTGAATGAGTAAGGAATGGTATGTAAGATGGCCCACAAGGAAGGAGAACCGTTAGTCAGTGTTGGTGTTCAACGCCATTAGCGACGGAGCCACGAAAAACATGGCGCACGACAAGTGCCTGACCTCTCACCCTTTCTAATACTCACCTAAAATTCATCTACCACCACTACGCATCACCTCCTCTCCCTTTTCATTTCTTCCTTCTTCCCTCTCTTTCTTCATAACCCCTTCTTCTACCATTCTTCTCTATCTTTCTAACACCCACACACCCCAACACTCCATTCTTCATGGCTCAAATCACTAGCGATTGCCCAACATCTAATCCCATCTTTGGCTTCCCCTCTTTGGATTCCTCTCAAACTGATAGGAATAACTGCATAAATCTTTCTTCGTTACATGACCCAGGTACACCTCTCTCTCTCTCTCTCTCTCTCTCTCTCTCTCTCTCTCTCTCACACACACACACACACACACACAACTCTTCCATTTTCATTTTAAGGTTTTGGGAACTTACAATCACCACCCCACATTACACATATAGGGGGAAAAACAACTCTTTCATTAGTAACACATATCTGAGGCTCAATCTCTTCTTTGATTCCTTCCCTAAACTTCTGAAACCTGTGAGGAATTCAAATCATGTGTCCAAACAGTGCCCATTGCAAGATTTTTTATTTTTATTTTTGAAACTTTTGAATCAAGAATTTCAACATGAGAACTATGGCCAATGTATCAAACTCTCTTTTATCATCTCATTCTAACAATTCCTAATCATTTCTTTCTTAATCTTTTGAAGGTTTATACATGTACAACCAAGCGGGAGTAAGAAATATGGGTGAATATTCAAAATGGCGAAAACGAGGGAGAGACGACGAAGACTTGGGTCTAAGTGCATGGATAAACACAAAGAGAACCACTAGCCTAAAGCCATCTCCAAATGGATTAAGTGAAAATCACACTTGTTCTTCTTCTTCCTCTTGTGGGGTTGGTGACATATATGCAAGAATGTTGAGGGAACAACAAGAACTAGACCTATTCATCCTAGTGCATGTACGTTTCTATCTCCTATTGCAATTTCTCAATTATTAGATACATATCTTCATTAACATTCTACGTATAAAAAAAATATAGTTTGAAACATTGGGCTCATTTGGGGTGCATTCACATACGCGTGCAGACGGAGAAATTAAGAGTAGAAGTGGACCAGAAAAGGAGGCACTACTGGAGTAACATATTGCGTGTGGTTGAAGAGAGAATGCAAAAGATTTTAAATGGAAAAGATGAAGAGATTGAGAAGATGAGCAGGAGGAACTCAGCACTAGAAGAGAAGGTGAATATGCTTGTGATGGAGGGGCAGATTTGGAGGAGCCTTGCACAAAGCAATGAGGCCACAGCAATGTCACTTAGAAGGGACCTTGAGCTAGCCCAGGCAAGAGAAGGTGAAGGGGATAGTGGCCCAGTTGAGGATTCCATGTCGTGCTGTGATTGGCAGAAGGAGGAAGAACACGACAGAAGAAGCTGCCATGGGTGCAGGAGGAAGGAGATATGTGTTCTAGTACTCCCATGCCGGCATCTGTGCCTCTGCAGTGATTGTGATCCACAGTTCCAGTCATGTCCCTTGTGTATGTCGCCAAAGAGTGCAAGCATTAAAGTTCACATGTCATGAAAAACTTTAATCAATAAAAAACAAAGGTAAGTTTTTTTTTTTTCTTTTGTAAATTATTAAAGTGTGTGAATGTGCCACACATGAGAATAAAAATGGTTAACTAAATCTCTATGTTTGTTTTTTTTCCACTTTACTTTTCTTTTCTTGAAGGTAGTTTATTTGGTGGGGTTGGTTCTATTTTGGGTAAAAAACAATAGGTCTCTTTATCTACATTCACTACATAGGAATTGATGGTCAAATGAGCTCAATGTAAGGATATGAAGAAGGTAAAATGAAAAAGATACAATAGGCAGGGAAAAGGATAAAAGCTAAGAACGTAAATAGCACAATGCTTTTTTAGAATTTAAAATACTAAGGTCATGGATGACCATTCATTTCTTAACTCTCTTTGATTCAATTTAGAAACAGAGGTTGTTTGAAGGTCATTAATTAATTTAGAAACATAAAATCACAATGTTACTAGGGATTTTATTACAAGAAACAAACAGGGTCTAAATATAGACCACTCTGCATTGGATTCGACGTAATCCGTTAATATCTACAAAGATAGAAATGGAACTATTTATCTAAATGTCGGCAACTAAAAGAAGGGTATGGACCACCCGAGTTGAGTCATACCCATTTCGACAAGTTATGCAAGTTGTGAAAGGAGTCACTGTTGGCTCTAACATGTCATTAGAGGAGTTGAACTGTTGAAGAATTTCTAATTATGTAGCAGTTGATTTTTTCACTTCGTTTAAATTAGAAGACTTACTTTGATTGGTAGAATAGCTGAATTGATTTTTTTTTAACACTAAAGTATGTGTCATAGTTGCTTTTAAGTAATGAGTCATTATCCAGATTTTTTTTTTCACAAGAGGCTTGAAATAAGAGAGAAGCTTTTGGTTTTCTTTTCCTTTAGTAAGGGGTAATGAAATTTACTTTATTTTCTCATGAATACATATGTAATAAGACACATGATTTACAGGTCTAGCTGTTTGAATGTATTTTGTCTTATAATAGAGAGCATCTCCATTCTTTAGGTTTTTTTTTTTTTTTTTTGAGGACGAGGATTTTCTTGTGGTATATAATCCAACAAAACCATTCTTTAAAATAAGAATTCAACCTTCATGACTTCTTCTCAACAACATGGTGTTTTTTTTTATTAGATAAGAGTGACCCACTGGTCAACAACTTAACTTGAAATTGATTAAGACTATTCATTGATCATGCCACAAGGACTGAACATAATTGCAAAACTTATGTTCCTCACAAAAATCACATTTCTCACTTTATCTCCTATAACTTGTAAAATAAAATTTGATAATTGCCATGTTTACGGGTTGAATCATTCATTTAGGTACAAATTCGTTTTCATTTGTCTTGAAGAAAAATAAATATTCCAACAGTCTTACTGGTAGTAGAAAATGGGTACTGAAACATGGAGAAGAAAACAGTATCAAGTTTGTGTACGAATAAATATTTGATGAGAGAAATGACCATAAAAAGCAACAGAGCAGAAAGATCTACAATGTGGGGCCCAGTACTAATGATGGCATACCATTCACTATAACTGTTACCATATTGAATTGCATCAAGCCCAGATGTCATTAATGTCCAGACAGACATTGATGTTGTGTCCAATTCAATTGCATGATGACCTGCCGATCTCAAAATTTATCCTGGGTCGAGAAAATCACCCACCTCTGCCTTTTGCCCTATGTTTGGGAAGGGAGGAGGGGAGGGGAGGAAAAATACAAGGGAAAAGAAAAATGAAGGAGAGGGGAGGGGAGGGAAAATTATTTTTTCCTTCTCTTGTTTGGGAAGTAGGGAAGGTAAGGGAAATCCTATCTTTCCCTCATTCTTTCCCCCCAATTTTGAAAGGAAAATTTGGGGGTAAAATTTTTTCCCTCCCCCCTTCCCAAACAGCCCTCATTTCCACTTTCCCTCCATTTTCCCCTCATTTTACCCCCTTCCCAAACATAGGGTTGGCTTGGTGCTAATTGCTTCACTGGAGGGTATCTAAACAAGAGGAATAATCTCCTATGAGCATGTACTTGTCATATGCAGCCAGCTTGTCGGGGCACACACTTAGATGCCTTTCTACTAGTGGGTGGTAGGATATACGGAAAGGTCTCCTCATGGATAATAATATGTCTCATCAAGATCGTTTCACTCGTTGATTTAATATAAATAAACTTTGGTGGTCCTTTAACAATAGATATCTTTGTGATTTCATCTAGGTTTGATGAGAGTGAAGTTGGGCCAGTGACGGATCATGGAGGGATAAGAGTGTGAAAGGGCATGCACTGATAAAAAATGGGCCTAAATGGGCCCCATGGAGTTGGATTCTTTTGCTATTAGGAGAACATTAAATGAGAGCTATAATAAGGGAGGAATGAGATAGAAAGGTTTCCAGATGAGTGGAATACAAGATATTAGCCGATAAAATTATTCTAGGCCCTTAGTTTGAAGTTATCAAAACTTAATAAATATAGGCTGTGTAATTATGAGTGGAATATGAGATATTAGGCTGATTAAATATTCTTAATTTTAAGTTCTCAAAGCTTGATTACATTGTGTAATTGTCAGTGGAAAATAGATCATAATCCTTACAAAGTGTAATGATTTTTTGTGGGGTAGCAAGTGGAAATGATTTCAATCCCTGATGGGACTCATCTATTGCCAATTCAACACCAAACATGCTTGTATTTATATATGTACGCATGTGTAAGTGACATTTAATCTCTCACAGGCGACATCATCACCAACTATTCCCTCGTGAATTTGCATCACAATCAGTTTGGTAATCCGCCATAATGTATTAATTGTTGGGTTTTACTTGGAAAATCTTTTATTTCCTTTTCACCCTAAGATTTTTTCTTTCTTTTTCCCCACTTTACAACGATGGATTAGAATTCAAGCATCCACCACACTTGCACCATATGTCCATAATCAACTGAGCAATAGCCCTCTCATCCCACTTTGGGTTCGATCTCAATTAAATTAGTGGCAGTGACAAAAAAAAATAAAAATGGAGTGACCTGTGTTGACGGTGAAACAAAAAGAATCAACCAAAAATAAAATGGTAGACATCCATGTGATCCAACCGTTTGTTGGGTGGTCCCTACTGTTTAGGGTTCACCATCATTGAATCTTAGTGATTGTGGTAATCCTAATCGTTCAATGCCATCTCAAGACTGCAGGGCAGGTGGTCCGTGGAGTCATCATAAGTGACAAGTTCAGATCATCTAATCATTTAATTGAATGACTGACATCACATGTGGTCCAGATCCTGTCCAGACGATCCATGTACGATTTTGGGATCGAGGAGGACAGGGCTCAGAGAGGGCCTTCTCCTCTCAGTAGTCATGTCTGCACAGTAGTAAACTTGTAATGATGTTGAGTCATGCATGGGCCATGGTGTTATTTGTATGGGTGTTATCACAGCACTCGTGCGGGTCCCTAAACAGGTATCCTTTTCAACAGGTTGTATGGTAGTGCGGCTGTGGGAGTGGTGCCACTCTCTCATTAAGAATTGTCACACCCATTAATGGAAGATCTTTTTCCATGCAAGAGTGGGCCCCACATTTTGGCCAACTCAACTGTTTTAGTGGTGGGGCCCATTGATACTTTGGGCTTCAACTCAAGGGTTAGAAGCCAAACAGCCCAAGCCCCCAAGTAAGATTTTACAGTAAATTTTTGGTATTCAGCCAAGCGGGTTGGGGACTCAAAAGGAGGCATCTTGCAAAAGAAAGGCCCAGTGACAAAAGAAGAAAAGTTTGGAATCAATTCCTACACAATTGAATGAGAAATGGGGGCACCAAACCAACTCATGGCCCCTAATTTACATATTTTTATGGTAAGGAGAGAAACCCCTACTCATGTGAGAAATCATGGATCAATCTCTAAGCAATTCGGTGAGAAATGGGGTACTAAGCCAATTGGACGGCCCTTCATTCTCAAGAATTAATGGCATGTTGATGTTGGTATGCAGTAATCCTACCTTGTGATGGTTTTATCATTTTTTTACAAAAAATAAAAATAAATGCTTCTTTTTTTAGCTTCGATTTATGTTGTTTGGTGAAGAAAAACATTTTATGTGAAATGTGTTTGTGCGTCTTGTTTTAGACTAGGGTCTCAATTTAGTTTCTGTAGAGTTGGAAAGAATGCTTCCCTTTCAAAATTAATGAAAACCTCGGTACACTAACACGGATAGGAAATCATTCTTTTTAGAAAACCACATTCATTTTTCATAGAAAACACTTTGAAGTATCTCTCTTAGCAAGAGTTCTTCATGACAATAATTTCTCTTTCTGGAAAAAAAAGAAAAAGAAGTACACCCTAACACACTACACACATCTCTAACAATTTAGTTAACATCAATATTAAGGAAAAAGAATTCACATTCTCGTGCACACTTCTCCATAATTTAGTGGGGTGGTTTTCTTTATGAAAAGAGGGACAAGTTAGCGAATAACCATTTGCTATAAAAGAGTGTGGTGGAACCAATTTCCCGTAAAATTCTGAAATAAAAAAAATCCACAAAACTCAAAATTCAATTGTTCCACAAACATCCCTTGATGAAACATCCTCTAGAATGCTGTTCTACTTCTTCTCTAAGACTACAATACGTGGTTTTCTTTTCCACCTCTTCGTGTCTCAATAAGTTTTATGCAAGATATATGAAAACTGATGTCACCTCAGAGAAGAATAATTGCAAGAATATCAATACAGAATGATGAAAAATCTTTCTCCCTCTAAGACTCGTCGTTTTCCACATTACATTGCTCCTCGTAAACCCACCACCTAAAAGTAATCAACAAAGGAAGGCCCATTAGATGTTGTGAATTAAGCTCATATTTTGTTTATTTTGTGATCATCAATCATGATTCTTTGACCAATAATTAATCGTGCTATGGCTTATTAGGCACATTCAAATCTCTCCTTAATGACCAAACACTCATTAAAGGCACACTAGGAAATGCACAAATAAAGGAAGAGAGGGAAAAAAAAAAAAAAACTATTACAATGATGCACAAGGTGACAAGAAAGCATCAATTTAGTATAAATTTTTTTGCATGTGTCCTAGTTGGCCTGTTATGTGCTCTCAATTTCTGTCCTATTAGTGTAGGGGACCGGACCTCCCTCTCTTTATCTCCTGCAAGTCGGTACATATCTCTCTTTCAGTGGGTGGGGTAGGGAGAGAGATGCCCATCCATCAATGTCTTCTGGTACGTACTGTGTTGACTGAAAAAACAAATGCCATTTATTCTTAGCTTGCCTTGTCAAAATTCCTCTGCTATGAAGGGGACCACAACTCCAATACCTGGAAAACTGGCCTCTAATGTAGAGCACTGGACCCACTTTGGGTTGTCATGGTCCTGGGAGGAGTAACAACTTGTATCTCTAGAATCAATTTTTACCTTTTTCATTTCTTCTGTCCTTTTCATTTCTTAAACCATGTTTTTGAGGGCATAATGGAGTAGATTGCAAACATAGCTCACCAGAAGCATGGTGGGTGAAACCAAGCTTTTAATTTTGCTAGGCCAAATTTATGGATTTATTCTCAAGAGGGGATTTTCCATTATAAATAACTCTAAATTAATCAATGCGTACTCACTCTAGTCGCAAATTAATTCTTCTCTTAGTCACAATGAAAGTGTTATCCAATCTTGTCATAGATTTGATTTTAAGCATGTCCCCTTGAGGATCACATAACCCCTGTTAAGTGATGGGAACCTTCAACTTTAACCATGTTTACCTTTATTCCATGACCGGCTAGGGCATGAGGTTTCACTCCATCCACCAAACAAGTTATTGCTTTAAGGCTTGCCCATGTTTTTTTTTTTGGTAGAACTTGCCCATGTGAGGTATGATAATAGATGCTCCCTACCCATAACAAAATAAATGAATGAATAAAAGGCTTTAATGTCATAGAACAATCTTTACTCAAATTAGATGATATATATAGATGCTTTCTACCCATAACAAAATACATGAATGAATAAAGCTGTAGTGTTAGAGAACAATCAATCTCTATACTCAAAAGTAGACAATTCTCACATATCAATCACCTCAAATGCTTGATGAAACATTGAGTGATTCCTTTACATCATTGTAATGGAGGAAATGAATATTTCAACAGGCAATCTTCTATTAAGCAAAAGGTGGGACGATGTTTGGAGAATTAGGGGTGACAGTACTCAATAGCATTCTCAATCTTACAAAGTAAAACATGTATGGAAAGAGGGTTGTGGATTCTCTCATGATGGCTCTAAAGTCATAAAAGTAGGAAAAGAAATGAAGGCTCTCGCGTTTGGTGGAGTGGTGCGCTATAAAGTCTGAAGATTCATAGCCTTATACTCTCCATCATCAATCTAAATTACTTGAAATCCCATGCATGAGTGACTAGTAAATAAAAGAAAAAGGTTATATGCTAATCTCTCTTTAAAACTTCAACAGAGAAAGGAATAATGAAAAGATGATTTTGATCGTGCTGGGCATGTGGGTTGTGATCAGGGCCTTTATCAGATGTTGTTGGGTCTGAGATTTCCAAAAGAGAAACCACATCTATGAGTAATACATTATCAGATAGTAGAAGAGGTGCAATGGGACATCAAAGTAATATCGTATACTTTCACATGAACATCCTTCAATTGCAGCTGGGCCACTTCTGGAATTTCTATACCATGGAGGGCAAAAAAAGTCAGTTCTCTCACCAGAAAGGGTTAATAAAAATTGAAATTCAAGTTTTCCCACGCATATAAACCAACTCCAATACAGCACTGTAAGTCTAAAATGATAATAATACATGTGTGCGCGCTTGCAGGGCTTCTTGTCCACTTGCATGTGCCTTCTTCCCGCTTGTGCGGGCTATCTTTCCGTGTGTGTGCGGGTTCTCTGATGGGTCCAGCCCCCTTGGCTGGGTTACCAAAAAGGGAAAAGTACATATGATGCTACACGCAGATAGAGGACATATCAATACGAATACATGATCAAGAATCTGGACCATCCTCAAGTTGGGCCCATCCTGGATTGCTCATAGCCCAAAACTGCTCTGATATTATGATCCTACCAAGTCATAAATTGACTATCCAACAATGAATCTGAACCTCTACCTGCATCTGTTTTTCTTTCTAGCCATTGACTGGAAGGTTCTTGACTGGACGGCTAAGATTGTCTGATCAGAGCGTTTTGGGTTTCCAATTAGATGTCAACTAAATTAATACCTATAACTCCTGCTACCCTCTTTCGGTATTTATTCCAAACTTTAGAAATTTTCAAGAAAAGGCGATTCATGCCTCAGCTTCTACCATTTTCTGCCGCACCCTTCTCCCAGAAATTACTTTTCCTTCACTGGTTGGATCTTTGTGGACCTAACCAAGTGTAGACAAGTCAGTTACATGTGAATGAAAGTTTGCTGCAATAAGTCACAGTTACCTCTAAGCCACAGTTGTTTGTTCTTTGTCATCACCAATTATAGGTTCAAAGAGTAGCAGAGCACAACCGAGTTCCAATTTCATATGGGTCCAAACAACTATACATCCTCCCTTCTTAAAAATTGAAGAAAATCTCCCTATTGAAAAGTGACCAACCTTTTTAATTGCAGACAACACCAAAGAATAGGTACAGAATGAGTGATCAAGACCTCTAACCACCTATAAATCTTATTTCAAACTTCCTGTCCATTGAGTTGATTCAGATTTTCCAGAGATAAGTAATGGGCCCACTACCACCACAAGCACAAAGGTACTGGGGCCCACATGGTGGTCCCCATTGATATGGGGAGACAGGTGATTAATATGGACAGTCTCTTAATACCGCCAGAAGGAAAAAAAAATTACAAAAAACGAAAAGAAAAGGAAAAAGGCAGTCTCTTAATATGGAAAGAAGGTGACATGAAAGGACTTGCCGGGTCTTTTGGATCTGCCCTTAACAACAACCAGCACATGTCCATATCCATCAAGGCAGATGGCAATTTGTGAGATAGGACATGTTCCTCAGGCCTCCATCATTGCCAGTTATTGTTTGCTGTTCAATGAAATGAGATGGCATTACCTTCTACTGGGGCAAAGAAAAGAAGTGGGTCCTTTACTCCCACCATCCCTATAATTATGATCTTTGTAAGTTTGTTTGCAAACAGGATCCTGGTAGATTAATCAATCAGCTAAATGATACATGGACCACATTACAAAAGTTTATATACAGCAGCCCCACAACTCGATCACCATCAGCAGCAACCAAAGCTGGCATATTCACGAACATCATTGACACCAAAATCATCACATGAAGACCATAGAAATACAGAAGCGTGTACCGTTACCTTTTGTATTGGCTTGCTTATTTCTACAAATCTCATAATCTTGGGGCCCTTGGGCCATCTGGTATTGTGATAAGATAGTGATGGATGCTGCAACCGTTTTTGTCAGCTCATTTTGCTTGGTTGGTGCATTGAAGTGGATGGGTTTTCTGCCGGCCTTTTCTGCCTTTGGTTGGTACATTAACCTGACACCACCTATCAAAGAAGGTTATCAGTGCTTAGGTAAATATGGTTAAGTCGCACGCCCAATGATGCTCCGATACAGAATTAATTATGAACACAGTTTCAAATAATGGGTATTTTTTCAGAACATGACATTTCATATCTAACATTTCAGTATATATCTAAATTTAATCGAAGTAATGCTATTGGTGTTTCTTCCGGACATTTTATGTTGGAAAGTAAGAATCCTAGAACTTCATTATAGTAGAATGCTAGTTTTCATAGATACATGTGCACTAGGCAAATAAAAAAAAAAGCTCTTACAGATTTATGCTAGCTTAAAGGGTATCTCTTCCATAACATGACATTTCAAATATAACATTTTGATTTGTATGACTGAATAAAAAAAAAAACGATTTGTATTTAAAAAAAAAGTTCTCACCTCAATAGTTACTTTTTTTTCTTCTTTTGTTTACTAAAAACAAAATTTCTTCTTTCGAACATACCTAAATTTGACCAAGGTATTGCTATTGGCATTTCTTTCAGACTTTTTATGTTGGAAAGAAGAAATAATAGAACTTCATGAGTAGGATACAAGTCTTCTGAGATACATGTGCACTAAGCAAATACAAGTATCCTATAATAATAATTAGCAACTGTTACCTATGATGCCCAGATATGGTATGGATATGGCAGGGACACGCCATAGATACGGTAGAGACACAGATTTTACACATAAAAAGTGAAGTATTAGATATGATACGATACCATATTTGCTAATTTCGAAGTATCGGTGCATCATAGACTGTTACAGATTTATTCTAGCTTAAACACCACAAGGAAACGAACATTCATCAAGCAACCACATCAGCATGAAGGAGAATTCCTAGAGAAAGGAGCACTTCAGAAACGATAAACTATGACACAAGTTTTCTCCACTTAGTAGAGATCCTCCATTTTTTTAATTTCTCAAAATCCAAGGAAATTGTTTTCTATCTTTAAAGAGTTTTAGTAAGTCACCTGAATGTAGAATAATCAAAATCAGGAAGCATTCTTTTTGCCTCTTCTAAAGACTGAGCCAAACAAACAAACCAAAAAAGCCCCAATAATTGTTAAAATCAAAGAATAAAACCACCACTGTCATCACCAAAAATCCAGTAGAGATAGTGAAGACAATGCCCTTCGCTCATTTCCAAAATGAACAGACATATCCTTGTACAATTTATGCAAATTGTGTCCCTCAAAACCTGCTTTTTGGACAGTGGAACATGTTTAATTGGCTCTCTCATCCAGTTGGCAAGCAACAGAATCTGGATGGATCACAGGACTGCAATTCAGAATGTTATTGTGGAAATTCTCAGATTTTTCTCATGAAAAAAAATGGTCTATCCACCAATGATTCAGAATAGTGGCATCCGATGTGAATTCTTCAAATTCAGCAATTACCACAAAAGATGTTCATGTGTATAAGTTAAGAATTTAATTTCCGAGGGATTATGGGCAAGAGTCTGTGCATTCTGAAAATTACATGACACGTTTTAATCCCACAAAACCAAACAGATGAGTTCATCATACTTCAACAGCATGAACTTCCATAAAAATTAAAACTCTGACAGGACAAACGTAAATCCAAGTTTTTAGCTTCCGATTCTTTTTATCTTCTTCCAGCCATCCTCATTATTATTATTTAGGAGTGATTACTACACATTGACTTTACTGTAAAGTCGAGTAAGTTCCGTACATGTGGGACTCACCTAGATAATAAAGCATAGAAAAGATGTGTCTGCCCGTGTTTACATGTACAGGCTCAAGTTTCACTTTGATCATTGCTATCAATTGAACAAATCATCAAAAACATATAATTGAGTCCCACAAACTGTAACATCTTTTCACGAATCTGAATTTTTGATACGCTGGTATCCACTTTACACAAATCCAAACCATGCATTCAAACTGTCATCTATGATTAGGTAGACACTCCGACTTTCACTTCGCTGGAGGAATATTAGCTAGGATGGGATGCATTTAAAAAAGAATGGTTCTTGTTCTTAAGATCTAGGGCTGATACCATAAGATCTGTCAAAAATGATGACTTGTAGCTGACACCTTTGTAGTCTCTTTTAAACTGCATAGCCCAAAGATACGCACTTCATTGCAATCTTATCCAGTTCGTCCTCAAAGGAGGTGTGATTATCAACAAAAAATGTCCATTCAAACACCAAGGGGGAACAGAGAATGAGAAGATTAAGGATGAGATCATATAATAGATACAGGAGTATTACAATGCAAAAGTCATGAAAGCAACATATTAATTAGAACGCAAGCAAGAACTAATGCATAAAGCCAAAAAGTTTTAGAATTTTTGCCATGGAGTGCTCTTGAAACCTCTAGCAAATAGCTTCAAACATAAATCAAACCTTATTATAAGGGATTTTTTTCCTCATTAAGATAAACCTGTGTACATTTGGAATACTCATCAATCAACAAAAAAGCATGAGAAAGGAATGAGGCATGGCCCCAAATATTGAACTGAATCATCCCAAACAAAATTTACGATTCAGTGCTCAAAAAATACATGGACTACAATTTTAAAAAGTGCACATGCACCATAGTTCAATCAGAATAGTCACTATAAATAAACTAAGATGGGTAAAGTTTTTTTTTTTTTTTTTTTTATGACCAAGGGAAAGTAAGACAGATCCTTTCTATCATGTGCATTAATAGATATGTGGAAGTAGAAGGTTGAAGCAGGAACATGCCATCAAGTTCAAGCCCTGTACGGGTCCTTTCCTAATCTTTAGATTCTGAATTTTAAACTAGCTTCAAGTAAGAACTTGATGAAAGAGGACCCAGATGAGTAATACCTTCCAATTAATTTTTGAGAAGCAATAACAAGAATGGTGGAAGCTTTTGAGAGATTGCTAGTATTGTTCAAATGTGGGCGCAATGCTGCCTTCATTTGACCATAAAGGACTTCTAGGATTTAGAAGCCCCACACACTTGACAACTTGTAGGCACTGCCCTGAAATCTGGCAGGTAACCAATACTCCAAATGGTCAGGACAATGACCAAATGCACAAGCAACCAGCTAACTATTACAGTGGCATGCACAGAATGACCAAAATGAGATAATGCACAATGTACTTTCACCAAACAAGCCCTAAACAACAGCCCCAGTAATGGAAACAGGATTCAATCCATGATACAGGGATACTTTGGAATGGGCAGTGCATCTATATCATATCATATCTGATAATACATTCTTATATGTAGAAATTCTCGCCATTGCATTTTTTTCTTTTGTGGTAACGAAAAATTTCATGAAAAGGAAAACACTGAGATACAACACAAGACAATCCACTGCAGAACGAAGCAATGGTACAAAAGCATTATACCAAAGCAGCAGCAACAGTACAAAGAGCTAACCACAAAAGGAAAGGATCTATCTATTCCTTGTTTAGCCAAGGAATCTGCAAACGCATCAGCCAACGGCCCCACATGCTTAAAAACTACATTTACTTGAGAGTGCATGAATTTGATTTCTTTGATAAAAAATTGAAATTTCCAGGAGAGGGTGCAAGGGAAGAGATCCAATGTATTGCAATCAAATAGCTTTCCATAACCAAAATAGAATGGAAATGAGAAGTAAACACATGAAGCGCCTCTAAAATTGCCAAAAGTTCCACCTGATTAGAGTCCTAACAGCCCACATGTTTTGAAAACAATGCCAACACAACTCCTTTGTCATTGCTGAGAACCCCACTAATCCCTGCCAGCCAGAGATTACCCCTAACAGCACCATCCACATTGAACTCCAAGTCTTCAACTCCCCACTAGAAGCGGGGGACCAACATTAAAACTTCCTTACCTTGAGAGGCCCGCATACCAAAGATGCCTCCCAGTCAAACCATCCAATCTAAGACTATCAAATAAGTTTCTCGAAGATGCCCACTTGGTCAATCTCAAAACCAATAAATCCAATAAATCTTCCACTAACATGGAAGCTCACTTAAAACTCTATCATTGAATATCCATGCTGTATCTAGCTATCATAGGGCTCAACAACTTTTACGACTGAATAAAAGACCTAAAACATAATTTGGAAGAAATTAGGGTCAGAAACACACATAAAAATCTTTATAATACAAGAAATCTCCCTCCCTCCCTCCCTTTGCGTGTGCGTGTGCGTTTCCAAATGACCCAGACCCACATTCATGCTTGTCATACAAGAAATAAACCCACTCCTTTAGTTTTGTTGGCTCTGATGACCCAACACCAGTAGAAACCGTGCTCTGATAAACTAATCATTCAGGTCTGTCGGCACCAATTTGTTATGGTACCATGTAGGATCACGCCAAAAGATGGGAGATGAAAGTAGCAAAAAAGGTGAAGGAGAAGAAGAGAAGTGAAAGTATTGTTTTGCATTCAAACACTATTCCACTCCAAGAGCAGCAACAACTACAACAGTTATACTAATAATATATATGCATGGTTGTTTAGGGAGAGCAAATGGTCAAGACTGTTAGGGTACATCAACAATTGCATTTTCAATGCCCAAGTTGCTTGCATATCAGATGACTATTAATTGCCTACAATGCACCCACAAGTGTCATATAAAGTGGTTTAAGTCTCAGAGATGGGAGTAGGAGAACGTTTATGAAGCAACATTCCTGCGGAAAAGGACAAGTATTCCATAGATATGTGCAAATCTAAAGTCTGGTCTGGTGCAGACATCCCAATTGCAGGCAGACCCCCCAAAATCAGCCCAATGTCCTCTTACCCTAAGTCATGCACGGATGCGCCCCCATCCAAACCGATGGATTTAGCATGGATGATTTGCTTAATATTCCTACAAATTTAATCGGAAATTCCTCCTGTTTCCATGTGATCAAGCCTGTTGATCCATCAAAACCTTTCTTTCTTTCTTCTCTGTTTTTTTTTTTTTTTTTTTTTTTTTTTTTTTGAAATCAGTAAATTTTATTTTACCAACAAAACAACACAAAAGACGAAGCAGAAAACTCTATTTAGTCAAACCTGAAAAAAGAAAACAAACTCCAAAAAAGAAAAGTTACATATTAAAAAAAAACCTAGAAAAGCGAAAGACTCCTTCCCTAGAAGGACCATCTGCCATAACATTTGCCTCACAATGAATATGATGAAAAGAAGCCCTCAACAAAACCCATCATCCTCATACCACCAACCAAAATACAAGCCTTTATAAAACTCTAGAGCCCACTCAGATCTTAGCCATATACAAATCAAGAAAATCCAACCTCAGGCTCTGCACCATCAAACCCCTCACACTTTCATGCCTTTATCCTCAGATTGGACCCACATTGCCCCACCTTTAAACCCATTGTTGTATAAGGAATAGAAAGAGAAGGGACGGTGATGTCACCCTCCTGCCTCATTTTCTATCTCCCCTTTCCAATGATACCAGGATACTTGTACAAGCCCTACATATCCATGTCGGATCAATACAACAATCGTATTGGTACCCGATGCTGCATTGATACTTCTATTGTACAACTGTACAAGTTTAACACGTCCTACTTCCCAAGTCCTCTTTTTTCATATAGTTCTATTAATTTTCTTACTCCTTAATGTCTAGAAGAATGTGTAAATAATGAAAATTTCATTCTTTCAACTGTAATCTAAAGAAAAAATTAAGACACGTGTATCCGTATCCATGTCATAGATTTTTAAAAGCGCAAAGTCGGATGTATCCATGTTTGTACCTGTATCCGTATATGGGCATTAGTGCCGTTTCTCCTCTCCATCTCCTTGCAACATCTTTCTCCTCTATTCATCCCCTCACCCTAAAAGCTCAGTCTCCATATACTTTCACTCCATGAATCACTAGTCTTCTCTTTCCAGCAATTGAAAAGCAGGTATATGTGGCAAATCCAAAGGCTCTCAAATTCTTGAGCTGCCTGTTAAATTGCAAGCAAATGGCATGATCTAAGCCATTCACTTCACACCTCTTTTCCTAATCCAAACCATTTCTGAGCCTTCGTAAATAGAAGGCCTCAGTGCCTCACCTTACCCATCTTAGACACCTCCAATTTTTCACTTTGCTCTTCTAGCTTCTCCTTAAGAACACAATGACAAAATACACGTGAAAATAGAGAGAAGATATTAAAGGGGAAAGAAGAAGAAGAAGAAGACCAGATGCTTGAGGAGTGAAATGAGTTTGAAAGTGACCTCCCCACCCCTCATCACAGATTAAAAGCTGAATATATTTTTATTACGCCATTCTATACCGCCATGGACTCCTATAACGCTATTATGCCACTGAAATCCCAATTTGGTCTGCATATCCTTCAAGTCTTGTTTAATTGGGACCTCATTTTGCACCCTTTTATTTACTGTGATCATAAATCACATAGCAATTCCTACTTTCGTTAAAACTTGGGGACCGTTTTGTATGACCAATTCGGGGGTGCCTAATAGCTTTCCCCCACATAACTGAACATCTAGTCCAATTTTTGGGTTAAACTAGAGATACCTCACAAGTTTTCTAATTCATTTGAGGACAAATTTTTGGCAACTCCTCCACTAAAAAAATTACAAATTTACAACCAACTATTCTATTAGCACCATAATCTCACAGGAGGCAGGTCCATTTTTATTTTTTTATTTTCCAAAAAGGAAGTGTGGTGGGTGGCGTTAATGAATATAGCAAGTCTATTGAGGATAGATTCATACTTGGAACTTGGTATGAGCTAACAACTTCAAACCATACTTCGTTTCCTTGTTTTTTCCTATTAGACCAGGTAATCTAAACCCTCGGCCACACCTTATCCAGGGCCAATGGTCTGACCAAACCAACTACACCAAAAATGATGGAAAGCCAATAAAAAACCAGCCCTGGCCCTCCATGGAAATTGCCACTACAACCCCTATGGCGCCATACATTGGAGCCATATCTTCACCGTGATGAAACATAGTCACTCAAGCATCCACTAGTTAAACCTCCATCCTTTGACCTCATCGAGTCATGTTGTCAATATACTCAACTATGGTAACCATATAGTGAGGTTCTTAAAATTCTCATGCAAAGAGGGCCATTGAATATTAACTCCTTTAACCCAAGGCCCCCATTCTTATCCTTTTACTTAAGATTCAAAAATGACCCTTAGAACAGACAAGAAATGTGTGATTTACAACAGATGCAGACTACACTACCAGCCCCAGAAATTATACTTCATCAAAATCAAGTCCATACTATCAATCAGATCCAGAACCATGTCCAAACAAAATTTCCCAGGACCATTACCCTGACTAAATCGAGGGAAGCCCCACAATTCTTCAGGTAAAAGGAAGTACACAAAAAGCATTAGTATCCAGATTCAAAAGAAAAAAATGGAAAGTGGGAAGGAGTCAATGGCTGCAGAAAGAGACCTTTGAGAATGCGTTGGTTTTGATGGCGGAGAAAAGGGCGCTGCAGCTGGAGCCAAGGAATCCGACGAAAGCCAATTTTACTTTATTTGCCTTTGAGAAGGTGTTGTGTCTTCCACTGCCTACCTTCCGCGAAATAAATGAACTTCGAATGGTGTCTGCTCTCCTGGGAGTTTTAGGATCCTCTTTATTTAATTGGTGCTTTGGAGGGATGTTAACGGGTATACAACTCTCTCCGATGGGAGGTTTCCCATGTTAAAAATTGGGTTTGGATCTTTATTTAGGCTCTAAAACGAGTTTGTGTCCATTTTTAGACCCGTAACGTAGACAGGTCTGAAGTCCATTTTACATTGGTTCTGACCCATGGACTCGAGACCTAACATATTAGCTTAATTTTCAAAAATCTCTCTAAAAATTATGGTTTTTTTTTCTTTTTTCCATATCATTTTTTATTTAGACATGGACTTGGACTCGGACCCGTCCCATATATGGAAACGGTTTTGAACCTAGTTCCATCTTCTCACTAATGGTTCTAGTTCCAGAACCAAAAAATCGGTTCGGAACTAGATCTCGATCTGATTCTGGATCCATCTTCTCATTAACGGTTTCCAAAGTGACCCATTTACATCCCTAGTGCTTTAGACATGTATCACAAATAGTTATGAATATCATACATAAAATCTTTTGGTTGGCAAATTCCATTGGAAAGACATTTGACAACATCTCATGCAAGATAATAACATTCATTTAGAGCTGTTCAAATCAATATGTGAACTCTAGTATGCAGTTTCATTTCTCCTCGTCTATTTGTTGACCTGAGAGAGGAAGGAAAAGAGGAATAGAGGTCAAATCACGGATATAATTTGGATTGCCAATTTATCTAAGTTGGGGAGAGTAAAATGGAGGATAAAGATTTCATTTTATATTACATCAAAAATTTACTCTAACCACCTCCCCTTGTTCCATCCAAACACTTACCAATTAAATTTTTATGTCATATTAATTTTACTTTCTTTTTACTTCTACTACCCAAACAACAATGAATTAAAGTAAGACGATTGATAGATCCGAAATACCATACAGATCCATCCAAACACTTACAAATTAAATTTTTATGTCATATCGGTTTTACTTTTCTTTTACTTCGGCTACCCAAACACCAATGAATTAAATGAAGACACTTGATAGATCCGAAATACCATACAGTTCTTGCCCTTGCCATAAAGTTTGGCCTGATCTCATAGAGAGAGATTTATTTTTAGCCATTGGAAAAGGAATCAAGTTCATTCCATGTCACCGGGCATCCATATTGGATGAGATGGACACTGTCATTCAAAGAACTCACGTTTTTATCAATGCATTTTAACCTAATTCAAATCAAATTTTTTTTTTTTATAGAACAAATACCTTCATTGCAAATTGAATACAGATTACATTAGAGAATCGATAAGAACTTGTTGTCTAATAAAATCCGGTACTTGATCATAGTTAATAATAAGGTTAGGGTCACATTAAGATGAATGTTTAATAAATTCTGTCCTAAAAATATAAGGCTTGAGGCTTATCCAAACTAGGTCTAGAAGGTACCTTCAATAGGCTTGGGCCTTAAATGATCTCTGGCCTTTAGTAGGCCGTCTTTGGCGTCTTATACTTCTTATTGGGATGGCTCGGACCTGGGATTTAGGCTTCACGTCAAACTCAAACCTAGACTTATGAGGATCATAAATTCTTATTTGGCCCATACTTCAGCGCAAATAGGTCTGACTTGTCGACTGTCCCAATCACGATATCATTTTGTTATCAATTTTTTTTTGCGGAACCTCAAAGTCCAGCCCACTAGCCCAGCCCGTCCCAATTGACTAAATGGGCAGGCTACGGGGTGACATGTTTCAGGCAAGTTAGCCTTAGCCTGATACTTATGGCCCTTGTGGGGGTTGGGCCGAGTGTGGGCCTGTATCTTTCAAATTCAGCACACCCTAAATATGCCTCAGCCCAGCCCAACTCAACTCCGCTGATGAACACCCCTGTTGCTCACTGCTCTTCCAATGTGGCTCCAGTTTAGCAGCGAATAGCATGTGCGTTAGGTGCTTTCGGTGCACTTTGCTCTTCTCACAATGTATGGTCCAAAAGTTTAGGCACTAATTGTTGAGTAGTGTTGGCATCTTTAAGTTAAAGTATCACGCTTGTCCGGTATTTCAAGAGGTGAAAAAAAAAGAAAAGGTGAAGAGCCAAACTTAGATCAATGTAATTTAGCATTATGTTTGTCTTCAGTATATGTTAGGGAGAGCTTGCCTGCAATTTCTACTCTTAAAATTTTCTGCTCCCAACCGCGGGAACAGACAATAACAGGTAGCTGCGACTAATCTCTGCATTTGGCCAACGGTCCATGGTTTTAAATTGTAATGTCTTCATACGCGGTTGAGTATGGTTTCAACTTCCAACCTTCCAGAGGAAGAGCTGAAAGTTGGTTTAATTTACTTCCTCAAAACGAATTCAATTTCAGGTTTCAGTTTCAAAGCCAAATGCCAATAGCCAGAACCTGGGTCATCCCTACAGTCACCCTGAAACTGAGTTGATTTTTCTCAAGAAAAATTTACATTTAGTGGGGCCCACCTAAATGAATAAAAGTCAAGAGGATGGCCATGGAATAGTTTTAGATATGTGGATATGGATTTTGCACAATAAGACGCTGTTGGCCCAATAACATTGACGGTTTGAAAAAAACATGATGATGAATACTGCATAGATTGAGTTAATTACAGCTTTTTTTTTCTTTTTTTTTTTTAACGAAGGGAGCCCCACAGTTGAGCGCAAATGGTGGGGACCATTTTACGTCCATCCGAGTAGACCATCAAGTAGGGACCCCCTTGATAGTCATGGGTCCAGGAGCTTGGTATCCATTCGAGTGAATTAGGGAGATCTTTCTGTCCCCAGTTCCAGCCTCGAGCCGAGGGGCTTCCTTTAATAAAACAATCTTACGTAACAACCATTCTTATGGTGAGGGATAACTTCTCGAATGCACTATATAATAGGATGGATTTTGTTCTAAATAATAGGATGGTTTGAATGGGTGGAGCCTATTGAGTCAAATCCTCGTAGGATTTGAGCTCCAAGCAATGACTTTTAATCCGTTTTAATTGAAAATCATTTCAACCATCTATTTGGAAAATTTGGAATCCCTGAATCTCGTGGTGGATAATGTTTTCCTTTTAATGAGTGGGCCCGGAAACATCGGTCAGTTACATACGTTCTAAACGTCGTAACTTGGCAAGTCACGCTAGCGTCACGCTCTCCACATCTGCCAAGCATTTCTCCCTCCAAAAATAACCAAAATAAAACCGGCATTTCAAAAGCCACAACGAACTCAAACCTTCTTACCTCCTCCGAGCGTCGCGTTCTGCAAATTCTAAAAATCTAGGGTTAGGGTTTCTTCTTCTTCTTCAAAGATGGGACAGCAGTCTTTGATCTACAGCTTCGTCGCTCGAGGAACTGTGATCCTTGCTGAATTCACCGAATTCTCTGGGAATTTCACAAGCGTCGCAGCTCAATGCCTTCAAAAGCTTCCCGCGTCCAACAACAAGTTCACCTACACCTGCGATTCACACACCTTCAACTACCTCGTCGAAAACGGTTTCAGTAAGTTGTTATCTTCTCAATTCTGGTTTCGATTTTGTGCTTCTTGCCCTTTTTATTGGCGTTCCATGCGTGTTTGAATCGATCTCCGGGTGAATACAATGTTTGATCAGATTCTGTTGTGGTAGGATTTTGGAGTTATTCTTCAATTGTTTCTATGATCTTGTTTAGAATTCTCTTGAGATGGAAGAGGAGAATACATGCAAATCTATGTAGAATATCATCCACTGTTTCAGATCGCGGAAGGTGTTTATATCATATATATAGTCTTAATTTCATCTTTCTATTATATTTTCATACCTCCCTCTGTCTTCACTATTATGTTGTTATTGGGTATCTGAGACAGAGTATTGGATTGCTGGGATGTCATTAAACGGGGACTTGAATGGTTGGAAACTTATGAAATTTGGATTTATTAGCTTTGGTAGCTGGGCAATCTTTATATCATGCCCTAGTTTTATTTTCTGATTTGTATGGGTTGGCTGTTGCCTTAATGAGGAAGATATGTCTTTGTTTTGATGGAAGAATATTGTTTTTGACGAGTAAATAAATAAATAATCTTCAGATTGCATGTAGATGCCACATGATTAATTACCAAAGATTAAAAATAAATAGTTTAGGATGCAATGGCAAGGTTTAAAACAAATTGAAAAATACCAATATTATCTAATTATTGTATTGCAATTGTATAACTATATACTAGCCCAATAACCCGTGCTCAGCACGGTAAATAAATAATCGCATATTAAAAAAAATTACCTCTTTCTATAAGACAAGTTGGATAAAATAGAAATAGAGAAATTGGAGCAAAAAAGGTATAGTTACGTTGGAATAACTGAAACATGAGTGGTTTGAAGGAAAAATGAGTGGGTAATTGCATGATTAGTTACATAACCATCGGTCAAAATTATTACGGACAGTCAAAATCAGCGAAAACCTCCTAGTTTAATATATTATAATTGCCTGGTGGTGTGAAGAGCGCATTTTACATCTTTCTCCAAACTTCTTTGTTGTTATCTATTATTTTGAAACCAAATGGCATTAAATATGGTAGCTTTGTATTTTCCTCTTTTCCAAAAGGTTTTTTACTTGTAATTTGTATATCGTATGAAAAAACAGGAAAAGATTATGCAAATGTCTAAGAGTGATTTATCAAATCTCCGAGATGTACTGTGGTAATTTACCTTTAAAAAAAAACCGGTATCGTGGATGCATCATTAATTTGGTTGTGGGTGATAAGATCCACGAAAATAAAGTTTAAACTATGTTATTGTAATTTCTTATCATTGGTGTTACTCCAGAGTAGCTGTGATACAGTATGGACACGATAAGGGATTCTTTAAGATAACAATTTCTGGGATTTTCTTTTAGGGGTATTTCTTCTTGCTTAATCTGGGAAGAGGAATCCATTGCAGCAAATGTAAAAGCAGCCACTCCTCTCAATCCTGTACATGCTGGAACAACTCATGGTTCGGTTGGCTGCTGATTTGAAGGGCCCACTCTATATGATGTCCCATGAATGTTAAGATCTTCCAAACAATTTTAATCAGTAATCCGGAAATAGATGGCTTCCATTGGAATGGAGAGTGGTCCAAGATAAACTCCTCGAAATGCATGGGGCTCGCCCAACCATAGGTATTGCATTGAGGAATAGAGGTGCACGAAAAAATATTCACTTGCTTCTTTGCTAGTCTACTATCTGCATTTCTGAATTTGGAAATTATGGGTGGGTTTTTCATCTTTTTGGGAAACCACATTGGAACTTAGATTTGGGAAACGATGAGCTTTAAGATTTTCAAGTTATTGCAAATTGTTGTTTGATGAGATATAAGGCTAAGCATTACAGTTAGTCTTTTGTGAGGAAATACATATGTTATCAAATAGACATTTCAGTCCGCAAGACATTTTGTTAGTAGGAGATTGATCAACAAGGAGCATTTAATAATATTTTTTATGGACTCTCATCTACTGGTGTCATGGGATTTGTAGGCTACTCATAACTTTTCTAAGTCGGGGATATTATGTTTTTCTTCATATTGTTATTTGTTTTATAAGCTGAAGATTGAATTCCAACATACAATTGGAAAAAACAAATGCTGGAGAAATTTCATAAAGGATAGTGTCGCTTTTCTTGCCATTTCGTATTTCATATCTAGATGTATTTGTTTCTTATTACTGCATATTTACTCTAATTCCTTGCTCCACTCGTATTGTGATTTCTGAAACTGTGTAATTTCTGCTGTTATATTTTTTCTTGAATAATCCAGGTTTTGCTTGAATGAGATTTAGTGATGGTACCAATGTAGAATGGTGGTCTTGTGTTTCAAAATTTTGGCCTTTGGTTCTGTTATTAATTAGTAGATTCTTTAACTAAAACAGGGGCATTAAGGAATTGTCCCTGTCCTAACATCAGTGTGTGATTGAGAGTTTGTGAGTTTCACTCCTGTATGTAGCAAATAAAAAAGCGCATTAAGGAGCCATTGGTAGTTCGTCCAAGAGATTCCCTGTCAAAGAAAATTATAAATTTTGTAGTCTCTTATTTTTTGCACAGCTATGTGGCTAGAGTTTCTGAAGGTATCTGATGTATAATGATAGTACTTTTCTGCTATCTCTAGTTCGCATCTTTCCTGGGCAACCTCTTCTGCAATTTAAGAGATAAGCAACCATAGGGCTCTGGGTACCTATGTGTACACTTTTTAACTGAAACGTGCTCATTGGGAAATAGCTGGTAGTTCTTTTGAGACAGAAATGCTGTCAAGTTACTTGATCTCAGTTTGTAGCCTCTTATATGCATTCCTTTATGGCTTTTGCTTACTGAAGATGTTAGATACTTAGATGTATAATGACGGTCTGGTGATTTTCTAGAATATTTTTTTATATTTCTGGCTTGCAATTTTGCTTGGGCAAACTCAGTAAATCTGAGATAGGCTATAGTGACTATCTGTAAATGATGTATTTTTTTGTGCCTAAGGCCTGCAAATGAACTACTTTCACATCAACCGTGTTCTACATTTTCCAGTCATCCAGTGGGACAATTGTATATCACAGTGCCACCATAATCATAGTTGTATCACTATACTTTTCAATAACCGTAAGTGTAGAAATTATCCAAGGAGACGTATGTAAAGCACTTATTCCATATCTCTTCTTCGTAGCCATTTGAATCTCATCGCTTGAATTTTGATTGTCCTTTTGGCTGTATTTGCTGCAGCCTACTGTGTTGTTGCAGTAGAGTCAGCTGGAAGGCAAGTTCCTATTGCCTTCCTGGAGCGAGTCAAAGATGATTTCAACAAGAGGTATGGCGGAGGAAAAGCTTCCACTGCGGTTGCTAATGGCCTGAAAAAAGAGTTTGGGTAATTTCTTATTTCTACCCTTCAAATGGATGAGGGAAAAGGCATCTTTTGCTATTTTGCTACTGAATGATGATTCATATTAATGTCTCAGACCAAAACTGAAAGCGCACATGCAATACTGTGCGGACCACCCGGAGGAGATTAGTAAGCTCGCAAAGGTTAAGGCTCAGGTTTCAGAAGTTAAAGGAGTCATGATGGAAAACATTGAGAAGGTTGGGAGTCGATCTCTTTTTTTTTTTTTCCACTCCATTCCATGCAAGTGACCGAATGATTTGAATCATTTGAGGCGTGGGATACTTCTAACTTGATGCATTCTATTGTCTACTCCTGTTGTACAGGTTCTTGACCGTGGTGAGAAGATTGAGCTTCTTGTTGACAAAACGGACAACCTTCGCTCTCAGGTCAGTTTAATTTTGTTTCAGAAAAATTGGTTTAAAAGCTCATTGATTCGACCCAACACGACACATTTGTTTAGGTTTTTCTAGTCTAGTGCCAACAAAAGCTTATAAACAACATAATAAAGAAAAGCGTATGAGAGACTCGCTCAACCATGATAAAGTGAGAAGCATAACTTGTTATGTCTTTTGGATCGACAAAGACAAAAAAAGGATGGAAATAAATAGATCCTGGGCCTGACTCAGAAAAAAGGATGACGGAATCAGTTACTTGTAAACAAATGGTTGTACTTAGAAGCAGCATTTGTAATGACTATTGCAAAATGAAGAGGAATTTGTTATAGTAATTTACTCCTTCGCTTTTCTCATTTGATTGGATGAGCCTTCGGTGATGGACTTTCTTTTCTTTTTAAAAGGTTACTGTCTCACTTACATAATCATTTAAATGTGAAAAGAAAAAAAAGTTGAGTAGCATTCGGAAGTCTTCGTTTCTGGATATACTTGCTTTGATCTTTCTTTTTTGGTATGTCTACGGATCTTGAGAAAGTTTCAGTGTTGATCTTATATCAATAACAATAGAAATTGCAAAAGAAAATAATGTTTTTTTTTTCTTTTTGGCTTTACTGATACATCGTGATGGTTATTAATGAGGTTATTTTGGATTTTAAAGAGTGGGATGACACATAAATCTTGTCAATTCTGATTTAAAGAGTGATACTTGTGTGTCGCAGGCACAAGATTTCAGGCAACAGGGCAAGAAGATGAAGAGGAAGATGTGGCTGGAGAATATGAAGATCAAGCTGATTGTTTTGGGTATCATCATCGCTCTGATTCTTATCATAATCTTGTCCATTTGCCATGGCTTTAAATGTTGATTCAGAGACCCCCATTGCTCTCTCCTGGTATATCAGTAGCGCTGTCATGTAATATCTTGCATACTCTTTTGCTTCTCATTTTTGTGAATGAGTCTAATTTTTTTTTTTTTTTTTTTTTGTTTTCACTTTTCTCTGATAATCTGTATTTTATATGGCACTGGGTGTATAGATTCAATTGTTTTTACTAGAGAAAGAAAGGTCTTCTTGCAATTATTGAAGTTCTCTAAAAAGTAGATGTTCATAGTCAATCAATCATTTTGTTTGAAAGGGCAGGTACGAGGGAATGAGCTTCTTAGTTGTTACCACCTGGATCCTAACTCCATGCAAATGGTTTTTACACTCAGTATGTTTTTAGTGCTGGATGAGAGTAGGGATGCATACAGGTTGGATTTGCTTTTGCAGGGAACTTGCTTAGTCGCACATCGACTAAAATGACCAAAATGGTAAGTCTTTAATAATATATGGGCACATGTAATCATATTAAGCTGTGAGGAGCATCGCGTTGTGATGGGTCCCTTCATAAATTTGATATCTAATGAATCAGTCGCACTTTCTGAGCTCACTATTTTTGCAAGATTTCCTGATATTTGAAATTGTGGCAATATTCTCACAACAATTTTTAAAAACCTTTTATCACTCTATTTTCATGACAAACCCGAACTGCTAACTTGACTTGTATTTGACCCGCCAAACCTGACTCAAAACAAATTATGGGTGGGATTTTCTTGACCTGCATAAAAAACTAGCTGGGTTTGGGTTAACCTGTGTGACCTTTAAAACAGACTAATTCAATCAGGTTTTGAAATGAAGCTGGGCTCGGGCTTAGCATGTACAAATGATCGAGCCCTAATTTAATGGCATGTACATTAGCCATGCCAGTTTGGCACCTGTGCCCAGGCCTGAGACTTTGGAACTACGGCTAAATGGCATGGGCCTGGACCTAGATCCACTTGGTGGCCTAGCCTTGACATATATAAGCACAAATAAGTCCAATATTTCACTAATGAGATGTGCCCAGCCAAGCTTTTAAGCATGTGCATGAATCAGTTCCTTAACAATGAGTTTGTATTCTCTCCTTCTATTAATGAAATTTTATCGATAAATAATAATAATAATAATAATAATAATGAGCTTGATAAAATAAATTTGATCGAGGTTGGACAGGCTTCATAATTTAGTGATTGGATTGTTCCTTAGGTACGTCGTTACGTTTTCTGTGGTAGATGTAAGGCCAAACACCACGAGGACATGCATTCAGAGAGTACATGTGAGGCCAGAACACCATGAGGACATGCGTTCAGAGAGTACATGTGAGGCCAGAACACCATGAGGACAAGCATTGAGAGAATATTAAAGGCAGCAGTTAAGTTGTGTCGAGGAAGAAGGGAGGAGAGGAATGAGGATGAGGAACACAATTTGCTAGAAACCATAATTTTTTTTTTTTTGGGTAAAAACAAACCTGCTAAAAACAGTTCATAATCAAAATAGAAAAGAGAACTCCTAAATAAAACAAATCTCTCAATAGAAATCCTTATTAATCTCAAATCCTAATCAAATAAGAAAACCTTGCTTGAATGGAAAGCGATCGTATTCTACCAGCCTAACTCTATTGGGCCACATCTTTCGTGCCTGTTTGAGTCAGCGATCAAGTTGCACTTTATGTTTTTTTAGGGATATTGACCATACGATTGTTGTTACATTTGACAATTGCCCCACAATAGCTGAAGTTTATATAATTTCTGCAGAACTTTTTGTATAATGATGGTGCGATATCGCATGGCCCTATGATATCGCACATGCGATATCGCACTGCCCTAGAATCTTGCGTAGAATGATGTGTGCGATATCGCACTGCCCTAGAATCTTGCGTAGAATGATGTGTGCGATATCGCATGGCCCGATGTTATCACACAACCCTACGATATCGCATGAGAAATACTTTAACTTTGACCTCTCATGGGTGAGTCTTAAGTCTAAGAGTAGCTCTATGGGTAATTTTCCTCTTTTTTTTTTATTTTAATCTAGAGGATATTACGGGTAAAAGCCTCATAGGACCCCATACTACTAATGATGTCACAGAATCACCGTATAGACAGGAGGGGTCCTCTTGGTGTGTTTCTATCTTTTTCAATATTGACCAGTCTGTCAGTCATGTTTTCTTCAATATGTAACTGTCTCATTTGCTGAACACAACATAATGGTCGATATCGATCATATCGCGGAAAAAAAAAAAAAAAAAACGAATCTCTAAGTCCACCTGTAGATCCTCCGCCCTTGCCTCCTCTCACTCCCCTTAGGTCGTGTTAGACAAATCGAATTTCTAATTTTTCATTTTGTCCCTTTCTATCCTCTATATTTTTGGATTCATTGAATCTCTACACCCCCCCCCCCCCCCCCCTCCCTTCCTCTCAATGGCATTTCATCGAACATGTTGTCTTCGACCTTCTCCTTCCTTCGCTACATTTGCACAGACGAAGAAACCCAAACTCTCTGAACCTTCAACAACATCCTCCAAAGCCGGTAATCAAGCGACTTCCTCATCTTCCCCGCCTACTTTTCCGTCCCTCTCGAGCTCTTCTACTTCTGTCATGCTCCTTTATCTTCCCCTTTCGATAGATCTTTCTCCAATTCGGCGCCTTCATCGTCCTATGCGGCCTCACTCACTTCCTTAACATCTTTGCCTACGCACCTCACTCCTTCCATCTCATGCTCTCTCTCACAATCCTGGCCACATCCACCGCTCTAGAGTAGCACTAGCAAGCAAGAGAAAAAAATCCAGTTTCTGATTTGGATTCTGCAAATCGAAAGCAACCACTATAGAATGGTTGATATCGACCATTTCACTAAATGACAAAAAAAGAGACAAAAACGCACCAAGAAGACCCCTCCCGCCTATAGGGTGATTCTAGGACCTCATCAGTGGCATGGGGTCCTATGGGGTTTTTACATGTAAAATCCTCTTTAATCTATGAATGCCCAACTTAGGACGGTTTGTTTATTTTTAAAAGCTCCATCCATTTTGAGAGACCCAATGGGAATATGTCAATTACTGACCACCAGAGGGTGGAAAGGGTATGATGTGGTTAAAAGGTTGCCCAAATATCCACCCTTCATTTTGGCAGTTAAAGTTCATTGCTTTAATTGCATTTTTGTTTTCTAAGCATGGCTCAATCCAAGAGGAGGGAGATGGGAGGTCGGTGTATCTGTTTCTTGCTTGAATCAACCAAGGGGTAGGGTCAATATTCAAGAGCAATTTTCTCCTACCGACGTATGCGAGAAATACTGTGTGTGAAAATGAGTTGTCACCTTCAATGCAGAGGAACCCATCATGCACTCACCAAGGTAAATGACTTTAATGGAAGAAGTCACCTTTGAAGACGTAAGCAGGAGAAAATTTCGCCGGTTATTACTCTAGAATGTTACATGTCTGCAAACCAATTCTACTTTGACTGGTCGTCGGTGGGTGAGGGGTCAATTCATTCACAAGCAAGTCACAAGTTAAACATGCCCTCAATGTTATGGGCTGGGCCGTGCAAAAGATTGTGCACTCATAGCCCATTTAGCTAACTTTATTCCCAAATCCATCACATGAGCCTCATTCTACCCTAGCCCAGACCATTTGTCAATATATGAGGCTTATTCTTGTCACTTATTTTGCCTCAGGCAGAAATTAGGCTCGGGCCTAACCCATTGGTCGAAAATGCATGCGGGAGTACAGACCGAAATGGGGTGGGATGAAGCTGGGTTGAACGTGATGTTAGATTGGCATGCTCCCTTCGCAGCAAAAAGATGTCGCACATCAACATTATCACTCGTTAACAGGACAAGGAGTTGCTTTATTGGCAACCCTACATGCAACACTAAATAGCTGGAGATGATGTTAAAACTTAGAAGTGGAACTTGGCTAGCTATTTCTGGATCCTTTTTAAGGCATGCATTCGTTGATGTACGTCAATGGTGATGCTTGACACTTGATAGTTGTCACAGCTTTCAAATCTCATGTATTCCTACACAGCACATTTACTCGATCGGTTCCAGAGTTTCAAGTTCCTCCGGAGACCCTCTTTTCACCTACTTGGTAGGAACGCTGTTTTTGTTGAACTTTCCCACATCGACTACAACCAAACCATTAGAGTCGTTAATAATATCTTTGCACCACTGTTACGTATGAGCTATGAGGAGCATTGCGCTGTGAAGGGTCTCTTCACATATCTGATACCTGAATGAATCAGGCGCATATTCTGAGCTCTTTTTTTTTTTTTCCCCCTTTCTTTTATCATTTCAACCCATGATCAAAATGTGGAGTGCATGTACAGTGTAGCTCTAAGGGGCTTATTCGACGAATCGCTAACCTTTGATTATCAGAGCCGCACCAAATTTAATTTTATGCTTATCAAACTTTCACTCACTATTGCATTGAATCTCAAAAAATGATATGTTTAAAAGATTCTTAAATTGTAAGGCTATTTAATCAAGTGTTAGGATAATTTGAGATGGTTGATTTTTTATATTTCTTGCATTATCATTATCCGTAACAAGATGTTTCCATCTATCTTGCCGCGGTAGGAATGCATGCAAGTGGGTTCTACTTCTACCAAAAAAAAGTGGGCTCCACGATATTTTGAATTTATCATGATATTATTACAATAATGTTTGAAAATATCTTATCAGGCTATTATCATGAAAAATTCAATCCCTAAAGCAAAATTTTCTAAGGAAATGTTCTGTTGGGTCTTCTCTAGAATCTTAACAAGAAGAGGTCCCCCATTAAGCCATGTTCTGCAAACTACATTGATTTGACCCTCACATATATTGATAGAGGAGTCCGGCTAGGAGTCATTCAAGCAAAAGCAAACCGGCATTAGATAAGGATGATATCAAAGACAGGCGTTTTTATTTTAATCTGTTTAAATAGAAATTCTTATTAAAGAGATAAAGAAATGACATGACCAATTAGCCAGACGCCAAAATGAATAAAATGCACTAAAATTTGACTCCGTTTCAAGAACCGCGGGCGGTCAGTTTTCACCTGGTTGTCTAAGATTGAAACTTGAACATGCCTAGTTGCACAAGATAAGATCTTTTTTAGTGAATCATTTACATAATGAAGAGATGGTAACCATTTACTCGATTGGAGACAAACTCGCAATATCGTTAGTCAATGGGCGGTAGTTTATTAAATTAAAAACAAATCTCTCAGTTATTTTTAAATTTTGGAAAACACGTTTAAGGTTTTTTCTTAAATTAAAAAAAAAAACCCTATTCGGACAATATTTTTTCCAGATTAAAACTTACGCCAATATGAAATATTTGCAACATCTGTTTGGATGCCAATTAAATAAAAACACAACAGGGAGCACTCGGCAGAGCAACCCAACAAACTTTATCTTCATAAATGCAAGACTAGTGTTACATGATGCAGCCCACTTTTTTTTTTTTTTTTTTTTTTACAATAGCAAGTGATCGCTAGGAGGATCAAAATTCAAGACACAATACAGGACACCACCCATATCATCAAAAACATTGGAGAAAAAATCAACAGGCCATTTGGTCTCTAAATTGAGAGATCTCTTCAAATATGGGTAACCTCCTTGACCGAAATGGAGCCCACTCCATCCGCAGGTCTAATCCTTCCACAAGGCCCAGACCCAAAGCAGCCTGCTCAGACCGCTGTTGCAACTCAAGCTCCTGAATCAATTCCTCAGCGCGGTTCCTCGACTTGCAGTCATCAGAGCCCCAACTTCCTGCAAGGACATCTTCAAGAATAGACCGGGCTTCTTCGTATTGGCCCTGCTTGATTAGGCAAAGGCCCAAGTTGCGGGCCTTGTTGGCATCTGGATCGATTTGCTGGGCTTTTCTGTAGACGACCTCAGCTGCAGCATAGTTTGATTGCTGCATGTAGGCCCAGCCCAAGTTGCCCTGTCAAGTCAAGTGACCTTGAGAGTAAGAAAAAAAAGGGGAGTGGTTGGGATGAGAGGGGAAAGAAGACAAATGCAGAGATTAAAAAAATATTCTCAAAGTTAATATCACCCTGATAAGGGATTGTTTGGATCCAAGGATTTTCAGAGTAGCTATCACCACTTCAACAAGGGCTCTTTGAATCAATGGAATATCTAAAAGATCAGATTTCTAAGATTTAACTCATGTGAGAATTTAAGTTGCTGCTAATAAAATAACATGCTTAGACAACTGTTCGAGCTTTTATTTGAAAGATTTTGCAATTCCTGTATTCCTAAAGTTTCTTCTTTCAGTAATAGTTGGTTCTATGTCTGATAATTTGGCCCCCATTTTAAATTATAATACTCTTTATCATATTTGATAACTATGGCAACTCAATTGTAGCGAGAGAGATGGGAACAAGATTATATTTTGGATTTTTGTGCTAGAACTTCTCTTGGGAGAAATCCCGACATTACAGAGTAAAACCCTATAAGGTAAGATTTGATTTTGGCCCCAAGATTCACAGTTTTATTTTATTTTTTTTCCTAGAGATGCGTGAATTATGGATTTGCAAAAAGTCAGATCCATCACTATCCAACCCATGACTCCTTAAATTTAAAAAATCAGTGTCATGAATCCTCATATCCAAAGATCCCTCACACACGATGATAGATCCCTCCCATAGATTTCAAACTCGTGACCTCTAGCTCAAATAGCATATTAAATTTTCTAAGCTAACCATTCCTACCCATTCCTACCAAAAGACTTTTCAATACTCTCCTTTAGGTGGAGCCAACTGCTCAACACTCTCCACATGATGGCCCTTCTTTCTAAATTGTATGGACACGTTACAGATACACAAGAAGTTTACCGTTCAGGAAAAACAAAAGAAAGTGTAAATGTCATTACCAGTATTCTGGAGGTCTCTTGCTTGACAGAAACCTGAAACTTCTTGCCATGAGAGCGTGCGGTCTTGGTGGCCTTGCCATTGAAGACCTCCCCTTGATAAATCATTGTTAGCTTCCTCTTCAACAGCTCGATCTGTTCCTCTACTTTCCCACATTTCTGTCATAACCCATAAACATCAATATCACCATCTGAACACTTCACTATATGAACAAGATTCTGGGTAGAAGGTCTAATAATTCCACTCATGGATGTTGCAAGGTGTAAACAAAGATCATACCTTGTAGAGATCAATGAGGACATTGTCTAAGGATTCTTGGGCTTGTTTGGAGCAGTGATTTCTGAATGACTTGATTGCTTCAATGGCTTCCTCTGCCCTGTCCTGCTGCTTCATTACAATAGCCATGTCCTTCAAAGCACTGTCCACCCTATCACCCTCATTTATGGCTTTCCAAAAGAGAACAATAGCGGCCTCCGGATCTTTCTCCACCAGCTGATCAAAATCCCGTGAACCAAAACATATAGAAAAACCACCCAAATCATGTCAGATTTAACATATCAACCCTTCTTTTCATTCACTTTTTAAATATTATGAGGATTTACGCCGCATTCAGTTTTAGTTAAAAAAATGAACATCAAAGCTGAATTTCCAAAAATGAGCAGCAAATAACTTGTCCTCTCGTGGAAATAGAATCAAAGGGTGATTCTATTTCCCATCTTCTTAATAAAATTTTTTTTCCAATAAATGATCAGTTATTTAATGCTTATTTTTGAAAATTTCTTTATTTTTAACTACTTATAGCATAAAACGTACGTAATCAATTCATATGCATTAAAATACAAACAAACAGGACCTAAAAACAGGAATCAGCCGAACTTCTTTGGTTCAGTAGGGCCTATGATCTCGTGAAATCAAATAAATAAAAATTCAATGTCAAATAGGCTCCTAACAAAAGTCTATCAAATAGGAGAAGAGCGAGGGATTTCAAGTGGAGATGTTGTTGAGACCTTTTAGCTTTGCTAGCATTTGAATTACTGGGTATTCAATCTCCCATCATCTAGATCACTGGCCCGGGCCACTGGCATCTGAATCATATGATCCAAAATTTCCTCATAAAGCAATCATTTGTCAGAAGTGAGGCCCACAGACAGACAATTAAATCATGTACAGGGTTCGATTGGGTTAGCCTTAGAAGAAGTAACAATAAAAACAGTACTAAGCCTAAAAGGTCAAAAGACGCGACAATCGATGCGGATGGATCGTCGGTAAACGAACCTGATCCGAAAGGTCCGCATGGGCATTTTTTGCGCCCAACCAACCAGTCCATCTTCCAAGTCCAAACCTCATCAAATCAAAACATTTCTGAAATTGGGAAAGTTACCATGTAATCGGATTCCGTTCTAATGCAAATGTTAAAATCAACATAACTAATTTTTTTCACAAACCCTAACCTTGATATCTCTTGATAGATCCGATCATCGATCAGATTAGATCTATGATGATTTTTCTAAAAGCCTTCATTGAATCATTGTGCATCTTGACAATATAGAATAGAGAATTTATTAAGGAGAACAAAAAAAAAAAAAAATGAAGGTGAGATTATATATAGAAGTGTAAGATGTGGCCACACAAGACCATGTAGAAACTCTACAAAGATCAATCTAAAATTTCCCACTCTCCTTGTCTAGATATCAAGGTTTTACTCTAGACATAATTTTTTTTTTACTCTAGGCATCAAAGTTTTCAAGTGGAGATTTTAACTAAGAATACACTTTTAAAGTCTATGAATACGAATTCCAAGAGAGAGAAACAAAACCAATTAGAGAATGGAAGAGAAGAGCGATCAAACGATTGAAATGGTCTGTTTTGTTCGATCTAATATTGTTTCCTGAAAGTTTCATTGTGAATCCAAACCAAGTGTTGAATGGAGAGGGGAAGCAAGAAAAGGTAGGAAATCTGAAAACAAATGCAAAGGTGAGGTTTCATTTGGGTTGAAAATTGAAATGATTGATTTTCATTTACCTGAAGGTGTTTGGCACGGACGTAGGGGCTGTCTCCTGAAGGGACTTTGTGAAGGACGTGGAAAAGATCCTTCGTTTCTCCCTTTCTCAGACAAGCCTTGGAAATGGATATGGAATTGGAATTGGAATTGGAATTCCCCTGCATTCTCTGATCTTTCCCTCCCTCCCTCTCTCTCTCTCTGATCCACTTGCAATTTCTTCTTCCAAAGCTATTTGCTTCCTTTCCCTCCTCCTTTTCCTCGTCTGCTTGCTTTGCCCTCCACGGTTGCAACACCCCAGAAAAGTACACGGCTTTTTGGATGGGGATTGAACTTGGACCGAAATGCGTCCAGGTTCTTAGTTTGGGTTTCGGCTTAACGAGCTGTCTCTTTGCCGGCTCACCACGTAGTCTTTATTGTACATGTGTACATATTGGATACGTCCACGTAATCTATCGCTCCTTTCAATTTCGAGTCCGGATCCTCCATGGGAGCCGGTACCCGGAAACGTGTAACACTTACCTTCCAACTCCATTAGGCCACTCAAAACTCATCCAGACGGTTCAAAATAAATTTTATCATCCCCATGCACCATGATAGAAACGCAACTAACACCATGTCAGCGGGGATGCAACATTAGTGCACATTGCACAGTCATGATCGAGGTGACTGATAATCAGTAGGACTCTTTAATTTTGAAATGGGACTTAGCAATGCATCAATAAAGAGGATGTGACTCATCTTGAACAGTCTGGATTATCTCTGTATAAGCCCAACATAATAGCTAGCAATGGAGAATCCAGTGAGAACTCTTGGTCCGAACCACATATCCCCCCAATCATAAATCCTCCCAATCATACTCTATTCTTTTAAAAAAGTCTCTTCACAAATCTAATACTAAAAGAAGGGTCTACCATTACATTGATTCCCAATAAGTTGCAATAAATGTTAATTCATAAATTTCTTGCCAATGCCACTTCCCACATTATGGGATTTCTCTTTTCATTTGTGTGAGGTTTTTCTTTCTTACTTGCATTGGATTTCCTTTTCATGATATGGACTTTCACTTGTGTGGGTGGGCTCTGTTGGGAGTTAGCCCCTTTGGTGGAGGCACTGATTTTTTTTTTTTTTTTTTATAATTAAATTTAGCCAAATTTTATGGAGGAACAAGGTATGTATTTTGAGCAATTTACATTTTTAGTCGGTGGATCGACTTTGGATGGTACAATTTTCATGCTTGTTTAAACCATAATTGTTGGTCCCTACAATAGAGAGAAGCTGTTTTCACAAGAAAGCCCACTATTTCAGGGATGTAAGTTAACTCAATGACTCTTTTTCTCTGAGAATGACAAAACAAACATTATTAACAGATGTATTTGATCTGAAGGATCTTGAAGACCAAGCAAGATGGTTAATTTACAACTTCTCACTGTTCTCCCTTTGTTACTAACCCTGGAAAAGAATGTACTAAAAAAGGACTACCAAATATTTCCAACATTATTAGATTAAGCTTAAAACTAAACTATTGAACTTATTCCAAATGGGAGCAGTATGTCCCCACTCTAGAGTCTTTCCCTTTGTTTTAACCCTTCTTATCCTAAGGCTGAAGATCTAAAGATGATTCCCATTTTTACTAAGAAATGAGAATGCAACCATACCAAATAAATCAAACTCTAAGAAAATAAATGCCCATACCTACACATCCCCTCCCCCCAATTTTTTTTTTTCTTTCTTTCACTCTAACCTCTTCAACATAGATTATAGGAACATTCTAAGTATAAAAATGCGTCTTACGCATTAGATTCAAACCTCAAACCTAATTATGTGCCAATAAAAAAGAGTAATATCTATGACCTCTGCCATTAATGGAGAATACTTGATTGAAAGAACTGTGAATTTTTTTGTACTTTTTTAAAATATTCAAATCTTCATGTGCTTTTTTAAAAATGAGCGAAAAGTTTTATATCTTTTTAAAATTTTCCCAACTAAATTATACTGATGTCCCGCAATGTTAAAATAAAATGTGTCTGCAGCTTTTTAGTCAAAACATATATAACAAGAGATACATAACATAAGGGGACATTCATGTGCATCCATCCCTCACCATAGGGTGAGGGAACTTTCCCTTTTTGCACATGAATATTCCTTTTATGTATATGACCATATATGACTTTTCCTCTTTTTACACATGAAAATTTTCAATTATGAAAGTGTTTTTTACCCTATAGGGAGGGATGGATGTACATGAATATTCTCCCATAACATAAGCCCCTCAATAGTGGAAATGTTTAGCTCTTATTTCACATGGAAAAGTTTAATCTTCATAATAATTCTTATAGGGACCTTCTATTGGCACACAAGAAATCGCCCCTCCCACACATTTATTAAAAAAAAAAAAAAAAAAATCCTACAAAGTTACATTTTTGCCCACCCTCCTCCTTTCTCTCCCCCCACCTTCACTACACCTCCGGCGCTAGCCTGAACCGGCGTCGACCACCGGCTCTAGCCCAAGCCGGCGGAGGCTCCCCTCCCTTCCCTCTCCCTCTCCCTGCCCCTCCCCCACTGTTTTCTCTCTCCCTTCTCCCTTTCTCTCCCTCCCCATCTTTGGCTCGAGCTTGGACTGGCGGCGGCTACGTCCCTCTCCTCCCCTCCCTCTTTCTCCCTCGCCCTCCCCACTCCCCCTCTCCCTCTCCCTTCCTTTCCTCTGCCGCTAGAGAGATGGGGAGGGAGAAGGACGTGGCCGCCGCCGGTCCAGGTCGGAGGCAATGGCCGCCGTCAATCCAAGCCGGAGGCGAAGATGGGGAGGGAGAGAAAGGGAGAAGGGAGAGAGAAAGCAGTGGTGGAGGGAGGGAGAGGAAGGGAAAGAGAGGGATCAGCTGCCATCCCCAGCCTGAGTCAGTGGCCGCCGTCGGTCGAAGCCAGCCCTGGAGGTAAAGGGAAGGTGGGGGAGAGGAATGAGGGGGGTGGCTAAAAATGAAATTTCACTGTCTTTTGTTTTTTTGTAAATGTATACTTGGAAAGGGAGATTTCTTGTATGCCATTAGCGTGTCCCTTCTTATAACATTCGAAACATACTTACCAAATTCGTACACTACATAGGGCAGGACGCTTACGGGCAGTGCATGAAGAGATCCAAACCCTTTATATTAGGACTTCAAAATTTAATAGCTATAACTAGGGCAACTGTGATATAAACTACCGGGGACTACTATCCACGTCAGTGACAAACCAGGAGTAGTGATGATTAAAAGGGCCCAAAGGAAAATTCCCCATTTTATGTCAAAGAGATCTGATCGATAAGGCCTGTTCCACACTCCATCATTATTATATAGGTTAGGGTCAAGTAGACCCTATGAAGGTGCCCGTCACATGGGTCATAAATTTCACGGGTCCCACGTAAAATAGTTTACCTTCTGCCATCAAAATGCTACAATTGTTGAGTGTCACAGGCGCATAAAACGTGTTGTCTGGTACCCAATTGGGGAAATTTGAAGAAGAAAATACATAGTTTCAAACACCTCTCTTTATAAAACTAGGAAATATTTCTAAGTGTATGATGACCAAACTTATCTCTCCCATCAATCCATATGTTTAACACCTTAACCAACTCTGCTAACACTTTTTTCTCTTTAGAAATCAATTTTAAGTTTAACATGTGAAGACATGAAAGAGTGCCAGAAGCATAGCATATAAATTTTTAATCTGCAGCATTTACCCCAAAAAGAAAAGGCAACTATACAAATTAGAAAGCCTACCTTCAATTGTGCTCTGCTGGTGTGTGTAAGACGCCAGATTTGAGACAACAAAGTTCTAGGTCTCACCGTGGAATAGGATATCCCTGATGTCCTAAAATTTCTAATTGAGGTAGTAAACATTTTTTAGTTTCAAAGGCAGTCACTTTCTAATGAAGATGTCACAGGTTCATGACGGAATCAAACGAAAATGAAACATGGGTCCTTCAATAAGATTAGGAGAGGCCCCATTAGTTTCCAAGGTAAATACACTATGAAAATGGTTACAGTCACCAGGCATGGTAAAGAGTAAAAGAACATATGCAATGAATTACAGAAATACCTACAGTGATCTTTTCAGGTAAATAACAAACATGCAAACAAAGCCTGCCCACATGCACATAACAGAGAGAAAACAAACCTCGGCCTTAATACTCTTGAGAAGAGTATAAATCTATGATAAAAAATAGACTAAAATGTTATCCCTATTATAAAGCCCTCAAACAAGCATAACCAAAAACCCAACTTCCATTTCCATTTCCATTTCTAGCTTTGATTGCCCCTACCACGGCCACCCATCCGCCCCCGACCTCGACCATAGCCTCTCCCACCACCTCCCCCCCTGCCTCTTTCATATCCTGCACCTGGATCAAGCATATTGTATTGTTAAGTCCAACAACTGATGAATGCATGGGATTGCACGATAGATGAATACAGTGTGAAAGTGGATTCCATGCATAAACCAAAAATCCAACAAAATGGACTAGTGTGCATACAACAAAAGTACATGCATACATGCACCTGTAGGTCAGGTCAGTTCACAGCTCATGTGCCAAAAGCATGCGAATGAGCATTGCCACGGCAGAGAGACCCAAAAATAAATAAATAAATAAAAAGAGGACGGTTCAATCATCAGGTGGGCAAAAGTGCACATAGAACATGGGCTGCAAGTCGATATCTAAAAATTCATTCTATCATTGCGCATTTAGCCAAACCAGATACATACTTGTTTCATCCAATCATAACTGATCAGCAGGCCAGCACTTGACAGTTCGCAGATGTGAATTTGAAAGGACAAAAAAAAAAAAAAAAAAAAAATCACAACATGCATTTGTTTAAGTGTCATCTGCATTTTCTAAAGACAAATGAGTCCAGCAGCTAAAGAGGCACAATGATCTGAAGAGGATATTTGAGACATGGACCAACAACAAACTCTAGATCATCAGAACATGGTGAACATCCACAAAAAAAAAAAAAAAAAATCGATGGGTTCCAACTTATTCCAAGTATCAATTATTTTAAATCTTCCTATGAGCTACAAAGTTGACTCTTTGGTTTCTATTGTTGGGCAAAGAACCAACTTATTCCAAGTATCAACTATTCATATCTTCCTATCTGTGACAACGGTGACTCTTTGGTGGCTATTTTGTTTCATGAAGAACCATTAGGATATGCTTGTGTGATGAGAGGATGTCGCAATAGAGAGGAAAATTGTTCAAATTTTCCATGCAGCCCACTATTCAATTGTTTCGTGCGACACATTTTCCTTACAAAAAAGGAAAAAATGAACTGATTTTTCTCAATAGGGAGGATTTCCAATACCTATGGGAGAGAGAGGAATCCTAGATTCCTCTCTCCAGTGGAAATAGAAATTTGCAAAGCATGAAATCCTCTCGTTGCGCAAGCAAGCTCTTAGGAAGGACTATGGAAATACAACTTCAAATAAAATCAGTACCTTTCCAAAGATATGGATGTGAAATACAATTGTGCTAAGCAAATACCATTTCAAATAATTTGGCTAAATAAGAAATAGAGAGAGACTGCACCAATGCAAAACAAAGTAGGTTTTTTACTGACTTGTTTTTCAGTCCATAATCCTTACTATACCGTGGCGTTATATTGGCCACGTTCACTCTATTTTGCCTTGTTCTGTATCTTCCTTGAGATGGGTATACCAATTCTCGATCCTTTGATCTTTCAGTCTATTTTCATGGAGACAACCAAAAGGCCAAAGAAGAAATTGGTCTCGTGCTGTATCTTCCTTGAAATGAAATTTTTAGCATTGCCGAAAAAAACAAAGCAAAGAAGAATGAATGCGGCAACCTGAGGTAAAAAAAATGATGTCCACACAAGGATTTAAAGAGCGGACTCGAGACCTAACTCAGTTAGGGCCGAGTCCCAGTCGAGTCGTCCGACTCCGACTTGGTCAAGCCACATGGGACTCAACCAAGTTGGGTCCAGTCCCAATTTAGGGCTCAGAAAAATAGATGCCATTTTTTTTAATGCAAATCCCACCACCCCAGCTGCCAATTCATAACGTTTATAGCTCCAACTTGGCTAGAATCTCGTTGGAGACCAATGGTGATTAGACTCAATTCACAGACCATGCATTTCCCACAAGTCGGGATTGGGGTGGGCTTGATGTTCGAATCAGGAAGAACCTTTGGTACCATGGATTTGGGGATTCAAGGTATTGTGGATAGCACAGTAGATTTTCTAATGGAAGTTTGCTTTAGGAGAGGAGATTCAATGAATTCGATGCAGTAAAGCACGCCGGAAATGAAGGGAGCAATTGCATTCCGAATAATAATTTGAATTTTTTGGGATCCAGTTCAGTTGGTAGACAGGGAGCCATTCTACCCTCGGATCAAAGGGCATTTAATCACACGAACCATTCGATGCCAATGAATGTGTATGGTAAGGATCAAAACTTCCTTAGATCATCTCCCTAACAAAACATTGCAGAGTAGCGCCCCATGGACATAATGAATTCCAAGTAGAGTCACTATAGACCCAACTTGGTCATGGCCGAATCCGAGTTGACTTGGCTTGGCCGATTTTTTAATCCTTGCCGTCCACACTGAAAAGGTCCAGAAGAAAATGTTATCACATGGATTGCCTATTGTTGAGAATCTATGGCATGTGGCTCTACAGTCCCACTTAAGGCTCATGACATGAATGATCTGGATGATTGTCATACAAATGATTAAAGGTGAGTTCGGCATTATCCATGTTCACTGAATTCATATGATGGTATTGTATAATAACTAATAAGGCATGTATGAACAGATGTGGTTTTACTTTTGTATAATAAGTTAATAATGCATGTATGAACAGATGATCAGCCACTATATGCTTACCACGATAAGCCCAGCCTCTGCCACGCCCGCCACCACCTCGACTCCAATTCCATCCACCATTTTCTGTGAAAGAAAATGATCAGCTGTGATAAGCAAGACAGAAACAACAAAGCCTTTTTTTTTTTACTCTAAATACCTTGGTAGTTTCCATATCCTTGATTGTTTCCGTATCCTTGGCTGTTTCCGTATCCTTGGCTGTTTCCATATCCTTGATTGCTGTTTCCATATCCTTGATTGTTACCATACCCTTGGTTATGCCCATACCCTTGATTGTTACCGTACCCTTGGTTGTTTCCATAACCTTGGTTGTTACCATATCCTTGATTGTTGGCATATCCTCCTCTACCCCAACCTCTTCCTCTTCCTCTACCTCGACCACGTCCACGATTATATGAATCTGAAACACAACACAAATTCAGAAAAATCTACATAGAACTTCAGAAACATATCCAAACAGAAGTTCAATGTCACAATGAGCAGAACACTCTCCAATATTGCAAATATGCACTACCTCCATTAGCAACAGTGACTAGAGCTGGCGCTTGCTTGGGTGGCGGCTGCTGCTGCTTCTGCTGCTGGTAGTGATACTGAGGCTTTGGCTGATCCAGATATGATGGAGCTTGGTACCTAATGCAACAAATTCCAATTGTAATTTTAAAAAAATTGAACAGACAATTAGAAGTAAAAAAGAAAAATGAGAAAATGCGATTTGGTCTCAATAATGCCTGCAGACTAAAACATGGTTGCATAACTTTTCAAGTACCTTTCAGAACTCATCAAAAAAAAAAAAAAAAAAAAAAAAAAAAAAAAAAAAAAAAAAACCCACAAATAGTACCTTTCAGAACTCATCTGCATGATATGATGTCAAATTTCAAGTTACATCCATCTTTCTGATGAAGCCATAAAGCAAAGTTGGCTTGACTGAGAGTAAAATTTAATAAATACTAGGGTGTGTCTTTTCATTTGGTTAAATTTCTTTCAAAAAAATATAAAAATAGATATCATGGCCAAAATTCAAAAAAATAAAAAAAAAATAAAAAATAAAAAAAAAAATCATTGTGAAGCTTATTCTACAAAACCAGAGACACCTCTCTTATGGGCTTTCTGGTATGCAAGATGTTTTATATAGTATTACTATCTTTGACTTCTGTGGCTTCTCATTTGTTTTTGAAACCTTCTACTCCCTTATTTTTTTGGGATATCATTCCATGATCACGATGAAAAAATGGGTTCTTTCTAATGAAATTGGTTAAGTCGTACCGTCTTGGTACTTATAACGGCTCAGTTGTGTAGCATGTGAGGCTGTACTGGTACCAGTGGTGCCAGAGTTGGGAGGCCAGCAGCTGATTTTATACATGATCAAGATTGCTTATAGCGTATCAACTCAGGTGGTCTTTACAACATACTTGAAAGCCTCTGGGTTCATCATGAAACTAAAAACAGCAGAGCTCTTGCTTTCAAGAGAAGGTGTGGAGAGAAGGTGTGGGGGCTCTAAACAATAAACTTATTTGTTATTTGTATTTGAATGATTTATTCAATCATGAGCATATCTATTTTAAGTTTTAACTCTAGTAGAAAAATTTATCTTGCACTGATGATTGGACTATACCAACTTATTCTAACGATGTGGTGCCACTAGATCCAATTAACTTATATCATACGACCTCCCATTTGTATGCATTAGCTCAAATTTCACCCCGTTCCGAGTGACAATCATTTATGGATTAATCTAATCATGTGTCAAACATGCACTATGCATTATACACATGATCAATCCAATGTGTGCATCCAATTGGAGAGAAATTTGGGGCACAGCATATGCATCAAAAGCATGCGGTATGTCATGTGTGATTTGGATTTCAGAAAGGAGATTACACATAGATCAAGTCAGGTTTTTGGAATGCGAAGTATAGTTCAACAGTCAGCACAGGGTTATTTCTCATATAGTATTTAAAACGATATTTGAATGCTAAGATAAATCTTCAAGCCAACCCAACCCAACTGCACATTGACTCTAGTCGAGTTGGGTTTTGATTGATGTTCATCCTTACAGCCAAAGAAAGACAATATCTCAACTAAGTATTCAAAAAAAGAAAAGAAAAAAAAAGAAAGACATTATCTCAACTTACCCTGGAGAGCTTGTGTTTAGCCCTTGGGTTGACAGAGAGATTGAAATCATTGAAACATGGCGAGTTGTCTCCAAACTACAAGAAACATGTATTTTGTCATCAAAATGGTTGAACATGTTTATGTAAGAAACACATATAATAGTATGAAAAAGAAAGAAGACGTACGGTACAAGGCCCTCTTCAATGGGTTCCCATACGTCAGTTATGCTTACTGAACTGATGGTGGTATCTTGATGCAACCCTGGGATCCTTTTCTGTTTATTTAAGGTAAATGAGAGAGATTATTAGAGATCAGTTTGCGGAACACAAGAAAGGTGAGAAAGAACATCATAGAGAAGCTGAACCAACCTTTATAATTTCAGCAATGGCCACAGTCTTGCTGATAGCCTGCCCCATTGCCTTCAAAACAATCTCTCCCACCTGTTTCTCCTGAATATTTGCTAACAAATTAATACATACAGCAACAAGTAATAAGGGCATTGTCATGTTTGTCAAACTTTAAAATGCTAGCACTGAAAGTGTTTATTATGAATAATATTGGGTTAAAAGGAATTTCCTCTTCCACCTCGGAGATGCACTCATTGAGAAATGGAGCGAAAATTTTTACTGTATCAACTCTTTGTTCCTTATGATCATATAACGCAACTTTGGCGTCTTTTTCTCTCTTTGTTCTTGTAACACCACAGGCCAAACCCAGTGGGGGAACCAGAAAATATACTTTTGGTGGTGGTGGGGGGTGAGGGCGCACACGCAATAGGGAAAAAAAATTTTCTTTAAGGGGCCAATGTAAAAAAAATCCAAAATCTTCTATAAGATTTAGGGGCTTTTTGCAATTGAAGGGCGGGGGGGCTGGCAGGTCTGCCCCTGGCCTTAACCCATTGCAAAAGCTAGCTGTTGAAGTGGAGGTAACCATACGTACTTAAGCCCAGGCTTTGAACGTGGATGTTTCTGATGTGGGACTTCCGGAGTCCCTTGTATGCCAGGTGTTCTTTTGCAGGTGATGGAAACATTGTATTTCAACGGGATTTCCCACCTTGGCCCAAGGCCTGCTGGATCTCACACTCTCTTTCACTAGAAAGAGAGCCGTCCTCAACTCTGATACCATTTGTAATGACGTGGGCCTTACCGACCACAAAAGCTAGCTATTGAAGGGGAGGCAGCCATGGGTATTTAAGCCTAGGCTCTGGACTTGGATGTTTCCGATGTGGGACTTGTGGAGTCCCTTGTATTTCGGGTGTTCTTTGGTGGGTTATGGGCACACCGGATCTCACAGATTTAGCTTGGAGCTTCCAAAATTATTTTGACTACGGTTTTCAATGATGGAATGGACTACGGTTTCATAATAGATGTAAGATCCTTGAAAAACTGGGACTAACAACTGTCTTGTGATTATTGTTAAGAGAAAAACAATCGAAACAACATAACGAGAAGAGCTTGGAACTAGAGTTAAAATGCGTTTTAGTCACAACATTGTCAAGTTCATGGCCAATATTAAGGGTCTAAATGAGCCAAGATAAGCCAAGCTTGAGTTTGGATTGACAATGCATGAGAAGCATGAGCTCAACTCAACCTTAATGATTTTGTACCACAAATGGAAGTAATCTTTGATATGGGCTACATGATCAATCCAACCAAAGTATATCCAGCAGGGATTGACTAAAAAATAAAGCAGATATCACATATAGAGGGAAAATGTTAAAATTTTAGGCACATAGATGGAGCATTATGATTTTCAATTGCAGGGACAGCATCCATGAACACTAACAAGAGTGTTCTGCAAATAATTCCTGTGACCAAAATCGCTCATGATGAACTGATTTTCTCTCTATTTGGTATTATCAAGTCTTTACATACATAATTCTTGCTCTTGTCAATCATACCATCACCAATATCATGATACTAATTGTCATTCTATTAATAATATTGATGAAAAGCGGAGGATGAAGTATGTCGGTAAATTTTTTATATCTTAAAGTTTTTTGTGCTTTAAAAAAAACCTTATGACTCAAGTTTCAATTTGATTAGGGTGCTAGAACATTTTATGACACAACTCTAATTTTAAAACCATAATTAAAAGCCTTCTTTGGAGCAACTGTGTTTCACTAATTCCTTAAGGTGATCTATGTGCCCTCCTACAAGTTATATTGGTCTTAAGGGAATTAAGTTAGATCTAAAGGTTATTTATGTTCCCTTGACCTTGAGATTAGTATAATTTGTATGGGGTACATAGATCACCTTGAGGAATTGGTGAAACACGATTGGACCAAAGAAGGCCTTTAGTTATGGTTCTAAAATTAGAGTTGTGTCACAAAATGTTCTAGCACCCTAATCAAATTGAAACTCGAGTCATAAGGTTTTTTTAAAGTTGGGAAAATCTTAGAAAAATTTTAAGATAAAAAAAAAAATTTACCGACATACTCCATAGTCCATCCTCCACTATCCATCAATATTATCAGTGGAACGAAAATTAGTACCATGATATACCATTAAAAAAAATAGTACTATGAATCGATGTTGGCATGACGGACAAGAACAAGAATTATGTATGTAATGTCATCAAATAGAGAAAAAAATTCAGAGTTTGGAAACTAGACTCTGATTTGGTCACTACATAGTCGAGTATGACCGAGTCATTTGTTTAGGGCATTTGGCTCTCTCTCTTTGCCCAGGTTGTTATATTTACTGGACCATTTTCTCTTTAGTTTTTGGAAGATTTCATTAATGGAGCTGAGGTGGCATCTGTTCCACAACCAAGGTTTGGCTTATATGTTGGAACTCGGTCCTCCACTTTCACTGCCCCACAACACAACTCAAACTATTCAACTTCCCAAAATATTTTCTTTCCATTTTTCCAAGGGCAATCCAATCTAAGAAGCTCATCGACAATCCAAAGTGTAGATTCCAAATGGTCAGATGCGAATCATCTCAGTTGTTGCGCACATTCTTGTCCTTTCTCTCTCTACATGCACGTCCAATCAAAACTGCTGCATGCATCAGTTTTAGCTCCGAGGGCTTATTCCCATTTCCGGTTCTTTGCTCATGCAGAAGAACAAATTTCTCCTTACATGCTTTAGCTTCTCAGTTTTTTTTTTGTTCCTTTGTTTTTTTTTTTTTTTTGGCAGATTCTTTTGTTCTTTGCAGATGAATGTCATAGAGTTTATTGAGGGCATATATTTTCAGGCTTGCACTACCTGGATGTATTACAAGTGATAGCCTTTTTTTTTTTTTTTTAAATGGTTACAGGTGATAGCATTTCGCTGATTCTTCTTGTTCAAAGGTTGTTTCGATGTCTCTGAGTTGGGATACTGTGTTTGGAGACCACTTAGGGGGAACACCATTTTTTATTTTATAAAGGTTTTTCTTTCAATTTTTTGGTGTCTGAATTCGACCTGACTCAACTCAACCCAGAGGGGACTGAATCAGGGGTCGAGTCTGAGTTTTGAATCATTGGTTCATCATGACTGTTTACTCCAAAACAGTCATTAATCCTCTTCAAGAAAAAAAAAAAAAAAGGGAAAAAACCTCAACAAAACGGAAATTACTATAAATTTTGCGGATTGCCCATGCCTTCATGCAACAGTCGACCATGTGATGTTAGGTTTTTTCATCAAAATCAACCCAAAGATAAGTAAATAGTTCTCTCCTAATGTGCTTATGTTGTTTTGCATGTAACTACAGATAAATTCCAAGAAATTAGAAAAAACATCATTGAAAAAAAAGAGAGAGAAAAATCTCAAGTTCTTCCTGTCAAATGTGACTGTGATGCTGGGATAGTCAAAGAAATTCAGAAGAAGATAATTAAAAAGATGCAAATATGTCTAGAGCTCGGCTGCGCACATAAATACAAAGAGAAGAAGGGAGAGGGGTTCTGTTAGGAGAACTGAACATTAGACACTTCGATGAATTTTTAACCTTGTAGTCGACTGAAGCTTTCCTATTCTCTCTAAAACATCCCATAAAATTCCATGTTAATAATCTCATTATGGCTCTATACCCCTGGCGAATAAATTAATTATGGAAACAAAAAGGAAGTGCAAGAAATGAAAAATATTTGATAAAAAAATCCTCAATACATATTCCCACATGTTACAAATCCTAAAGATAGTGTGATACAATAGAATTTGTATCATAATGTATAATCCATTAATGAATCCTACCATTCTCTCCTAAACACAATGTATATTATCCATATTCATTGATATTCCAACAATGAGATTATCCCGGGGACTCTAGGATTACAAAACATTGGCTTTAATAGCAAATGAGTCAAAATCCTGAAACATCCCTCAAGTGGTGGCAGGGTCTTGATACTCAATTAATTAGATGGCTAGGTTCAGGCCCCCTATTTGAAACATATAAACAGTTAATATTTGATCAGATGGATCAACCCAATGATGTTAATCACTCCCACTAGAATGAAATTAGGGTTGAAGCCCTGGTCTAATCCTGATACACACATACCTGCGATACTCTAACCTCCTAAGCTACCCCACCAAACCTACTTCTTATGGCACCAATACCTCCCAACCAGAGGCTTGACCCTAGTTGCCCTGCCTCCCCGTGAAGAACTTCAATGTCCCTTACAAGCAAAGCTAGCAAGCAGAATATTCGCAATGTTTCAATGGTAAAGGAGACCATTTGAGAAATAACAAAACAAACAAACAAACACACATCGCTCAAGATTAAAATGAAATCAGAGCCCTGACACCAGAACCAGACAACACACAAATTCAACCCTTCACCTCCCTCAAACAGCAATCTAGACAATAATTTCCAAAAACTCAATCCCATCAATCAATCAACTACATAGAAAATCATATCAGACCGCCCTAAAAAAATACAAAATAAACAACATTAAGTGCAAAACATGCAACATGCTTAAATAGAAAAACTCACATATCTCCCCCACTCAATAGAAAAGAAAGATAGCAACAAGAAAAAGAATAAGAAAAACAAAACAGAGAGAGAAACAAAGACAGACCCACAAAACCCATTTCCAAATCATTAGCACCCATCAAAACAAAATTACAAGAGAACAAAAGAAGAAGAAAAAAAAACACCCCACTGACCAAAAACCCTGAAAAAGAAGAACCCCACAATCAAAATCATGAGAGAAAAAATGGAGGGGGGGGGGTGTGGAAATTACTTGGAGGAGAGTGGTTGCATAGCTGATGTAATTTCTAATGAGGCCCTGTGTGGTGATTCTGATCTCGTTCTCGTGAATGGCTGTCTCAGGCCTCGGCCTCTCCACTCTCTGGTATCTGTCCATGTCGTTTTCTAACCCCTTTGTTTCTGATTAGGGTTGTTCTTTGTCTTCCTCTCCTCTGAAGTGGAGGCGGATGAAAAGGAGTGGAGAAACCCTAAAAAAAGGCCTAAAACCCTAACTGCAGGAAGCATAAACCTCCGTTGTGTCTCCTTTTAAAGTATAAAAATAACAGCCACAAGTAACGAGTGTGTGGAGATTTAGGGCCCCTCCCCTTTCGAATGCAGAGTACAGGGGGAGTTTCTGATAGCCACAGGGAATGCAGCACTTGGACATGGACCATGGCCCACATTGTAAGTCCACGTCTCAGTGTATGTTAAATTAGAAATTGTGTGGTCTTGTTGAGCATTGATTAAGCTCCCCCTAAACAAACAGGTAAAGAGTGTCTCTCTATTGAAATCTTAGTTCTCTCTTCCGGGAGTTTTGGGTGGCAGCCGGTACTCAAGCAGGTTGGGAAGGTTGTGCAAGTTTAGCAAGGTGGGTTGTAAACGGGTCGGTCCAGGCTAGAACCATGATGTCTTGGACCTGAACCCGTTTTTCTGAAGGGTGAACTTGAAATCAGACCCATTTACCATTCGGGTTCTAAAACCTATTCCAGACACAAACCTGAACCCTTTTTCTAATGGGTCGGAACTCCAATTTATCGAATAATTGAGCATTCGTCTGTATCTTTGCAGAGAAAAGAAACCGTCCTTAGTTGAAGAGGGGGGGAGGAAAAGTTGTTTTTGAGTCAAGGGTCTATAGCGTTTTATAATAAATAATGAACCCTACTTTCTATTTTAATTATACTTTGAACGTCAGACGACCTTCATTTACCAATCGGGTCCTAAAATGAGTTTCATACCCAAACTCGTTTAGACACATTGGTCCAAAATATAGACCCGATTTTTAAAGGGGGTCTTATATAAAGACTAGTGCAACAGACCCACCAATAAAAATATAATCAAACTTTTAAATAGAGATATTTATAAATTTTAAATAAATATTATCATATAATTCATAATATAGATACAATTAAACTTGAACTTCCAAAACCAAAGTTTTAAAGGAAAATAATAAGTAAAATGATCAAATCAATTTATCTAAGTTAGGACCTTTATTTTATTATATTTGTACTTGGGTACTAATTTAGTATCAATTTCAAAATTAAATGTGGATTTTAGAATCAATTGGCCTCCACAATGGGCCCCACAGATTGATCATGCAGAATATTAAAAGGAAAAAGGAGCAAAATGCACCCATATTTGGCTATGAAAGCGACCCTCATAGATGTGAGATTAAAAAGAAAAAAGAAGAATATCCCTTTCGCATTAGGGACAGACAAATTGTTCAAACTTAGGATAAAAAATAAAAAATAAAAAATAAAAGAAGAAAAATGGCTTTGACAGTGAGCCCATAGATTGATAGAAACAACAAAGATGAAGCCGATGATAATCTATAAGTGGATCCCAAATCTCTACAGCTCGAACCTGACATGAAGGCCCCATATTGCCCCCCTATCATAAAAAATCAATGATGGTTCCCATTAATGGATGAAGAAAAAAGAAAGAATGAAGAGAAAAAAGAAATTTGAGGGAGATTCGTTAGTGGAGCCCACCTCTCAAATCTAAATTGTTCAAATGCATAGTGGGCCAACTGATGATAGAGAAAGGGAAGAAAAATAAATTTGGTGGCCGATTTTTCACTAAATAAAGTCCAATGGCCAATGGGCCTACTGGATAATAAAAAGAAAAAGAATGGGAAAAAAAAAAAAAACCTCCTAAAACAACAAAGATGTAATATACATGTAGATAAGTGTGTTTAAACATAGCCTCCTTTAGGAAAAAAAACAAAGTCTAGTTGGTAAGAAGGACTGCAATGGGAGAGAGAAATTATTAAATAGGAAAGTGATTTGAATGCATTGAGTGATATTAGAAAAATTCAAACTTGAGGATTAGAAGAGGTTGGTTGGAGTGTGTTGAGACTTCTTGAGATTGGAGCACGCCACATGCATGTGTGGTTCTTCTTGAAAAGGTTGCTGCTTTAATATGTATAATAATATGCTCATGTTGGCACCATCTTATTCAGTTGGTGTTAGTGGTCTTGTACATCTTTGATTTCCTCTACTTGGATGCCTCTAGGTCATGTTTGGCGATCAGATTTTTGGGAATTTCTCTCAAATCCTTTTTCACAAAGTCATACCTAGCTACATTTTGCGAATCCTCGAGGATTTAAGTTTGACGTCTCCCAAGGATTTGAAAATCATTATTTTTCCATAGATTTATGTAGTGATACTAATTATTTCAGCTATATATATATATATATATATATCGATACTTATCAAAATCATTGTGAAATCCTCACCCATACAAATTCACATCAAAGAACCTTAAAAAATTTGATATGTTTGTTTGTAGAGAGGAGTATAATAAAATAAAATCCAGTGTCAAATCAAGATAAGGTGAAAGTGGATTTCTGCGAAATAAATAAAATTATTGTAGAAAATCGTGTGGTCCGCATGCCATGGGTCCCACGTATAAGATCAAGCAGATAGTAGTTGTCAATAGAGATAAGGGTCCCACTATAATAAAAAGATTGATCTACTTTATATAAGACAGGAATCTTACAGTAATTAGATATGTTATCAATATCAGATCTTATCCCCATATAATAGAATCTCACCAAGATTAATAGATGTGGGTTTTTTGGCAGGAGAAGTAAAAAAAGTAACTTCTCGGAACCAATTATATAAGGGAGCTTTTTTTTGTTCTTTGGTACCTCGATCAAGGGGGCTGGGACCTAAGAGAAGGCCTGGATGCACATAGGAAGGTAGTCCACTCAAGTAAAAGGAGACCCGCACAAGTAAAAATAAAGTCCACACAAGTAGAAAAAAACCCCATATAAGTTAAAAGATGTGACGTACAAAGAATTCTAACCAAGAATAGATAAGAACACCGGTATTAATTATATAAGAGAGTTGGATTTGGATACCCAAGTCGTGCATCACATTCAACATTGCACTAAGATCCACATACGAGGAAATCTGTAACACCCTGTCCCGAGTTAATTAAGATTAACTCTAATTAATCGGGATTAATGCTAATTCAACATGTTAGATTGAATTAATGTTGATTAATGGCTAAATTGATGTAGAATGTGGCTCAAATGGACAAATTGAGCTTAATGGAAAAGAGTAGTGAATAGTATGAATGAATTGAAATGATTTTAGGCTAAACCATGCAATGTAAGGACTTTTTCGTAAATACGAATTTACGCGTATTTCGTCGAATACGGAAACTCTTGATACTCACACGTGTATCTCGAGGAGTATGTTAACTTCCTTAAATGTACATTTGACAGGTATATGTAAGATCCCTTGTGAATCTCGTATTGGCTTTCGGCGATGCGAGGTTTACGAGAGTAAGTAGGGCGTCGCGACTCTGGATTTGACCGTGGTAACCCTAATCTCAGACCCGGGTCGTGACAAAATCCACGTAGAGACTTTCCACCGTCTTAACTCTTATTAACCCATACATATCTCCGGCACTGTGTCAGGAGTGCTCCATCTCCCCGTCCTTTTACTTTCCAAGTTGTCAACTTGGCTAAAGCACACCTGGTTGCTTGTTTTTGTAAAAAGCCTTTCTTTCTGTCAACAAGTTGAAGCAGTTACGCTTACGGGAATGTGACCGATTGGATGGTATAGAAGTAGAGGACAGTCAGCCTGTCACACGTTGATTTCTTCTTACTGCTAAAAGAGAGCGATACTTACCGAATGCGCATAATTCCCAAGAAAATTGAAGGGTGGCTGGTAATATATTCAGCACCATTTTTTTTGGTAACACCAGCTCCTCAATGAACTTGTGAAAATGGGTAGGAGTCATAAATTTGTTCACATTAATTTAATGGGCACTGTGGACGATTAGAGCCATCTCCATCAGAGATTTCGGGTTTCTTCATGAGACTGATAGCCCCATTTGATATATTCATATATAGTTTTGTATCTTGGGCTTCTCCAAGCCTAACCATTTAGGAATTACTTGGTACTTAATATATTTTAATTTTCATGCTCAGATGCCAGCACATTTAGTCTTGTCTAGCCAGTTTTCGATGGACAAGGGTCCTCTATGGCTACTACAGTAGGAATCTGTTTTACTTCTTTCTTTCTTGGTTTTTTTGGTAGACTTTGACTTCTTTCTTAAAATAGTAAATGTCAACCAAAACTCAGTCCTTGTCAAATGTCCCCAACTGTTTATGCTTATCATCTAATTGAAGGCCTTATCTGTTAAAACCCACTTGACTTATTTTTATACAGTTGAGTAGATTCCAAAGCTCTGATATCCAGTACCCCTGTAGTTTTTTTACAAGCTTTGCCGCATTCTATGTTATGTGATCCATTACAAATGCTTTTGGCTTTTCCACCGTTGGGTAAGATGTGTTGGTAACAGGCTGGCATACAGTCTTGGTAAATGATGCGTGGAACTAAGAACATCCCCCTAACCTACTGGTCCAAATCGAACTCAGGTTTCAAAACAAAGCACAAAGTCAGTCTAATCCCTTAACAAGAAAGGGTGGAAGCTTACAAACTGATACAATTGGAACTTTCAGTTAATATTAAATCTAGTTAAATTAATATGGGTCATTTTAAACGAGCAGAGATTATATAGATGGCACTTCATACTGTGGTAATATATCTAATTTTGGCTCTCAGACCCACGTATATGCATACAAATGGCAACAAACAAAATTAACTTCTTCTCCACCTCGATAATCTAACAGTGCAATCACTCTAACCAACATAATTCATAAGACTCAGAAGCGCTGCTCAACGAATTCATCAAGGTAGTAAATGGATTATTGGGGACGGCAAGTCCGCTGATGTATGGTTTGATTGCTGAGCTATGGATCAACCCCTTGCTTCTTTCTTCCACTTCTTCTCCTATCCCACGAACCAGCACCTCTCCACTTTCTGGAATGGCAGCAACTAGGATCTCCCTCCTGACATCCCTGTTGCAGCGGCAACAGCCCTCAGAAATGCCGTCCAAAACATCTCCATTGATGAATTCTCTGCCGACCAGCTAATTTAGAAATCAGACCCAGCAAAAGGCCTATCCTTCAAAGTTGTATGGCAGATGACTAGATCAAGTAGAGAGTCAGCGGTCTGGTCCACCTGGTCTCCCCTGATTTGGAATCCTCTTCTTCATCCAAGAGTTACTTTCTTTGCTTGGAGAATGTTGCATGGCAAGACTCCTACACTAGATTGGGCCCAAGTTGTTGGTTTCAGCCTTGTTTCTTGATGCTACCTTTGCAATTCTGAGCAGGAAACCACTCTTCATCTCCTCTTCCACTGTGCTTTTGCGTCTTCCATCTGGAACTGGATTCTTAAAGCTTCTAAAGTTTCTTTGGCTGGTCCTCTCTCCCCTTCTAAGATATGGTATGCTCTCTCCAACAACAGTGACAAATTGGCTTACAAAGGGGTAGCCTTTATTTTTTTCTCCACTACTTTTGTCTTATGGAAATGTGGAAACGATCTCCTCTACTGGAATTCTAGAGTCTCTCAGACGAAGGTCACCACCTATCTGACTGAGTTTCTCAAGGCTTCTCTCAAACTAGGGAAACCTTTTTCTGGTAGACCTCTTCAAACTTTCTGTAATTTTTTGTCTGCTATCCCTTAAGGGGTATCAGTCTCTCTTCTCCTTATGTTCAACTTTGTAATTTGGGTGGCTGAATAGCTTTTGGGATTCTCTCTTTTGGGCTGTTTAGCTTTTAACTTTTGGGTGGTTGTTTGGCTTCCCTCTTTTGGGCTGTAAAGTTTTTTCCCCCCTCTCCCCCTTTTCTAATACAATTTGCCTTTAGCAAAAAAAAAAAAAAAAAAAAAAAAAGGAAGAAGTTATACAATAATCAACTGGTGAAGTTCACAACCAACAATTTCTCATTGTCAAAGATGGCCCACACAATGTAAATCCAAGTTCACAACATTTTATAGCATCATGCAACACCACGCAATCTCTCATTCATTTATTCCATCTATAACAAAAGGACCAACTCTAAGATTTTCAGCACAACATTGACACCCTAGTTTGTAAACAAAAAGAAAAGCATGCAACTTACGTACTGTGAGGACTCGTTCCTAGAAATACCTAGTGAGACCCAATTTGACCAAGTCAAATCCTTGATTATCCTATTTAATAAGTGATTAGCACGAGTAGTTGGTAATTCCCATTAATTTAGCTTAAACTATAAGATTAAAGACCCTCGTGAAATTAATAGTAGTTTCTTAGAATTAATTTTTTAATTAAAAGCCTAAGTTGTAATCCTAACCATGTATGGTATTTCCTACTTTAATATGCTAATTAATAGGAATTAATGGAATAGATGATTAATGTTCCTAAGTTTTAGAACTAACTTGTATATATATAATTCTTAATAAATATTGGGTGTTTATTGTTAATTTAATATGTCTTGATTAGATTAAGACTTAGTTGATATTATAATTAATATGATGGGCATTGATAGTTAAGAACCTTCTACAAACCCACCTAATGACCTATTTGCCCATGGCCCCATTTCTTTCCCATTTTAAACCAAGTTACCCTTTTTGGTAATTATCCTAAACCCTAAGCTATAAAAGTAAACTATTGCAAACATTAGCCTAAAACCCTAATTTACTCTCATCTCTCATTTACCATATCTTCCTCCCCAAGCAAACCCTAATTCCCCAAACTCCCAACCCAAGGAGAAGTTAGGAGACCACCCCTATTGCTCAATCAACACCTTAGGAGCTTGGAATTCTCATATCTCTCTCTCAATTCCATCACCAATTTCGAATAGAGGCAAGTAGACATGTTTAGATTCTTTCATTTAATTGATTAATACGCTTAGAGTTATAAATACTGTGTTTGATGGATGTTTAGCATAACTTCTGTTTATGGATGGTTGGTTAAATGATGTGATGGGTGAAATTGTTGTTTTAGGCTCTTTTATGTGATTTTTGGCTATTGATGGATGAGAATCCCCCATTTGGAAGATCAATGGCCCATTTGTGATGAAATCATGGAATGGGAGGTGTGTATGGTGTTTGGAGATGATCAGTGTAGATATGAGCTGGATTTGATGGAGTTTGGATGAAAAAATGAAAAGGGGCAGAATCCTGAAAATATGGAACCCGTGTGTACCCGGTCGACATCGTCCTCTAGGATGTCGACCGAGCACACATGAGAGGCTTCAGTAACTGGGAGCAGAAATGGCCACAGGGTATAGTCCCCATGTACCCGGTTGACCGGCCAGGAGACATGGTCGACCGACCAGTGTACCCGATCGACCGGCTAAGAGGCCCGGTCGACCAGCCACACTGCACTTTTTCCCCCACCTACCAGATGTTTGTGGAAGTGCCGCGCTGTACCCGGTCGACCGGATGGACCATGATGTCGACTGGAGACACTACAAATTGTGTTTTATGACTCTCAGTTAGCTGTCCATTTCCACAGAGTGCCAGGTCGACCCGTGGACTCATGATGTCGACCTGGTACACTGTAAATAGTGATTTTCCAGATTTAGTTCCTTTCTATGATCTGATCATGTGTGGGCCCCGTTGACCTTTCATTTGGACCGTTTGGGACACGCTAGACACGAATCAAGGGCCGAGCTTAACTTTGACCTGTGTAGCCACCTAAGTAGGGTCTAGAGTTGTAAACGGAACCTGATTCAAAGGTTATGGATGTCCTATGATGCTAATACCTACAGGAGCACCAATGATACATAATAAGCATTTGGGACTCCATGATCACTGTCTTAGGTGAAGTGTGCCCTAGACCTAAATGGAGGGGCAGTGATCATCTATGGATTTGTGACATATTGCACGTATATTGATGAAATGGACACTGGGGCTGGCTGGTAGGTCCGAATCTAGGATGTTGGCCTTGAGAGGGACTATAATCCGGGTATTGCACTTAAGACCTGATCCATGATCATGGTCCGTATTGGATGAAATGTCAGGACATGGTACTTGGAGTCCTAACCTATAATATTGAGAATTTAACGGTAGATATTGATGGACGGACTATATAATGAGATAATGTTAATTAAGCGTATTGAGAAGCGGAGTTTACAAGGATATGCATTATTAACTGTTCAGAATCGTAAGGATAGATTACTTATACCTGAGCTTCGTGCCTCATGCCCTTGACTAATATTGTCTCATATTAATTATGATAAGGCTATCTAGTTCGGAGTACACCCACCTAGTGCTCTGTAGGACTTATGGATGTACGATTGGTTTGCCGAGGGTTATGATGCCGGTATGGATATTGATATTGGGATATTGTTGGTTGATACAGTAGGTACCGGTGTGGGAGGGGTACTGAGACTTCCGGCGCTCGGACTGGGTGTGGATGGACGGTGATGTTGATCTACCACGTAAGATCAATGGTTGAGACTTGGCTGTGGCTATGGATATTACTGGTTGATCTAGCATGTAAGACCAATGACTGAGACTTGGCTGTGGCTATGGGTATTGATGGACTCTTATATACTCCTATTCGATGAGACAATAGCGATGGGTGGCTATGACCCCCATGGTTGATGTCCATCGATAGTTGTCAGGACGACGACGATGGGTTGGCTCTGACTCCCACGTCCTTTGTAGTTCAACTGTGGATGTACCTTGTATGCTCTTATGCATGTATATTGGGTGTATTAATATTATGTATTCAGGATGTCGTTGCTTAGTGTCTTTGACTGTCGACGTTGGCATGGTTGGATCTATATACGATGATTGTGGATATGGTAGGGCTACTTTCTCTGGTTACTCCTGTTACTGGTGATACAGATGTATTTGCATGGTTTATACGATATATTGATGATTATGGCTTCTCTTGTCTATTTGATATATTGCATCTAATATCTATTATATTATTATCTCGATTACTGTTCATGTACTACACTTTACACTGTTTATGTTGCACTCTGATATCCTATATCATTATTGAGGTACTAATCATGCAGGTTCAGCTAGGATTAGGTATGGCCTTCTTCCCTATCTGTTTATATAATATATTGTCATCTAAGCATGCCTATTTGCCTGGCTCATCGAGCCTGACCCAATCCTTGGTGTTTTCAGGTATATTCTCTTCTGTTTGCTTTGATTGGTAGAACTGCTTTGCAGCTGATCTGTTGCCGCAGAGTTCAGAGAATGGTGCAGTTGGTGCACCAAGAGGCGTCAATCAGATATATTACCATTCTTTCCTTTTATTGTAGTTGGCCGTGTTGGCATATGATTGAATAGTTAACTTAATTATAGAAAGTACCTTGTAATCCCTTAAAGTGAAATAAAATTTTAGGACTCTGTCCATCTACATGCTCATATGAGATTTAAACTTGATTATATTATTGGATTTTCCGCATCTTTTAAGTACTTTCTCGTAGCCCCTCGAAATTTGTGGCTCCCAGATTTTGGGGCGTTACACGTACACTAGCAAACACCACAAGACCAAGCAACTCACTCATAAGAACACAAGTACCACACAAAACCCACCCACAAACAGTTCATGCCAATGGTTCTTCAACCAAAGCAAATCAAGGTAATGGAGCAACACTACTACATGCGGCTCCCGTCTTAGTGGCACAACCAGCTCCGCCCAGGCCACCAATCCCACCAGCGCCTCCTGCGCCATCAAGGCCACTGAGTCCACCAATTCCGGCCGGTACACCTAGGCCACCGCCCAATGTGGGGAGCCCCACGATCCTGGCGACACCGCCAACACCGCCGTAGCCACCAATGCCGCCGAATGTGAGGAAATTCTTCTCGTCTTTAAGGCCTGCATTAGCTATCTTGTTGTTTCCACTCGTGTTGGGTCCTGCTTTCTCATTTGGCAAGTTCCTGCCACTCGCGTGAACTACCACAAGTGCAAGGACTAGCAATACATGCACGTAAAACCTCGCCATCTCTCTCTCTCTCTCTCTCTCGATTGTTTTCCTTTACTTGAAAGAGTATGAGGAGATTGTGGTGGTGCTTGCATGGTTTTTATACAAGGTTGGCGATATGGGGTGGTTAGCAGTAGTAAAAGCAAAGTTGAATGCGAACAAGGAAACATCTCCCAAGAAGGAGAAGGAGGAAGTGATTTCTGGTAAAATCATCTACAACCGAACAAGTGTGAGCAAAATGTGTGCATGTCAACCGAGACCGTCGAGATCGGAGATTAAATTCTGTTTTTGGTATTAATGCTTACCCTTCATTACTGATGCCACCCTTCATTACTGATGCCAGGCCTGAAGGTGTTAGAGTTTACGTTCTCTTTTAGAGATGGAATGATTAGAGATATGCCAGACAAATTATTATTAGGTTAAGTTAGTGAATGATCTCTTAACTTTGTCATTTGAAGGCTCATGCAACAAAAGTTTCTTTAAGGCCTAGTTCACACAACTGGACATATTTCTATTAAAAGCCCCTTACTACGTCATATTACACTTTGTCATGACTGATTTGCACCGGTAACGACTTCAATACATCACGCATAATTGTCTGAACATGTCACGCAATTTAAGCCCTTAACTTAAGCTCATAAGCATGATCATTTATGACCGATTTGCCTCTGTAATTTCTTGTAGATCAAGTTTTGGATTATAAATGGTAATGACGATCGATAGTGATATGTGTAGAAAATCTCCTTTATAAAAGAAACCCAAATGCACTTGTTTTAGGCATGAGGGACAGATTATGCGATTTTCGAGTTTTCAAAGTAGACTTTTGTGAGGGACAGATTCTACGATCTTGCTAGTTTAATATAGCATCTGCAGTTCGAATCAAAGAAACATGGTTCAGATCAGTTTGCATCAAAGAAATAGGGTTAAAATGATTTAGATTTTGATATATATCCCACAATCTTTTTTATTTTTGTTTCTTCAATTTATCTGAGTTTTATACAAATTTATCTGAGTTCTTGGACAAATTTATCTCAGTTTTGGATAAATTTATCTAAGTCTTAGACAAATTAATTTGAGTTTTAGAGGAAATTTATTTGAGTTTTGGAAGAAATATATCTTCGTTATGGTCAATTTTATTTGAATTTCGGAACAAATGTATCTGAGTTTGTACAAATTTATTTAAGTTATGGAACAACTTATCTGAGTTTGCAATAGACAGACAGATAGGGTTCCAACACGATTAAGGTTCTCAAATGATAAAATATTCAACTTACTTGTCTAGGAGTGAGCGAATGTTAATAGTTTGTATGAAGAAATGCTTGGACTAGTCTAGAATCTGTATTTGCTAGATTTTGAAAATCAAAGAAATCAATTCTGCAATCACCAACTCAACGATAAAACAATATCTTTGAAAAGGTTACGAATGCTTAAAGTAAGCTGCTTCCCTGATTCACTTTCTTGCATTGGCATGCAGTCGAAGTTCAAAACCCCTTTTTTCTCTTTTGTTCCATCTTTGGCAAGGTTCCGTGATTTTAGCCTTTACGTTTTTTTTTTTTAAGAAAGCAATAAGAGGTGAAAAGGGCATTATTGACTTTTCAAGCTTATGAAACAGTATGATGGACCTTTGGCTGTATGAGATTAAATCGTGGATTATTTATAATAAAAACTAAAGTTGAGGGACCTCTGGCCAAATGCCCTTTATTATTATTATTATTATTATTATTATTAGGTACAATAGTGTGCCTTGTTGAAATATAAGAGAACCCACACAATTGGAAAGAGGAGGTCCATAAAATAGGAAAGATAGCCCATACAAGTGGGATGATATAAGAAAGATAACCCATACAAGTGGGAAGAGCATCATACCTAGAATTGATCCTCGAGCAGTTAGGTGACATATGAGTTACTAATCATCTGAGCAACCCATTGTTGTCATATGACTGAAAATTTAAACATCTCTCGACTTCTTTCATAAAGGAAAAGGTGAAGTTATAAGATTATGTGTGGTTTTTTTTTTTTCTTTTACATAAAATTGTTGCTGTGATCTAAAAGAGGAATGATCATATAAGCTTAAGCACAGGATAAACTCTGTGAAGGTCCAATAAGTTCATGCATCTGATGTCTACTTTGCAAAGATCTAAACAGTTGCTAAGATGCATTCATCCGTTTTATGTAGATTTATGATTCAATGAAACTATCGCGGTTTGGATGATAAAAACACGGGTTTTAATTCCATATTTATTATGTTCTTTTCATGATATCATATGTTTAGATTATATAATGCAAATTGGGATCGCATGCATCCAGACCAGCAGATGAATTCCTCTTTCCTAAATTGGTAGATGAAACCATAGATGTTTTTACATGTGAGATGAAATCAGTCGTCAGACAGGCGATTCTAGAATCGCACCATTTTATTTTCTTTTGTTTTTGGCTGGTGGGTCCCACCAATATGAAATTTGTCACTAATGTAGCAAGTTATGATAAGAGTAGAAATGCTCGATAAAAATTATAGATGGCTCGTCCATAATTACATGTTTTTGTCATGATTCCAATAAAAAATGTCACATATTTACTGATGTAACAACAGAGGCTTACAAAAATAAATCGCTTTCTCCGGCAAATGTTCTTGATATAGTTTTGGCATGGGTAGTGTGAGACGTTCTAAGAAGATTATACTCCCACAGATACGGGTCATGTTTTGAGGTCATTCTAACTGATCAAGAGGGTGGCTATACAATGTATTGTATGACTTGCTTCGATTCATAGGTGGATTTATTAAATGGTAAGGACCATTTCTTATAAATCAAAACCAGCAATGGCAGGCGGGGTTTAAATGGATGGGAGTTCAACTCCAAACCATGCCATGTGGCATCTTATTAGGAGTGTGTTCGTTTCACCGGAGAAATCTACATATTATTTTGAATTTCCATGCAATCCATTTTTTCTATTGTTTGGAAGAAAAAAACGAAATGATTTTTCTCAATAAGAGGATTTTGATTTAGTATGAGAGGGATAAAAATATGATTTCTCTCTAAAAGGAAAATTAAAATTTGTGGAGCCCAGAGTCCTCTCATTGCACACAAGTGCTGACGGACTAAAAAGTCATTTAGTATTATTATTTTAAAGCTCCCTCTAAATAATTGAAGCACATTTAATACTCATCTCAAAATTGTTAAACTTCCTCTCCACCTTGATAATCTAATAATGCAATCACTCTAGCCAACATGATTCAAAAGTCATAAAATAATCAACTGGTGAAGTTCACATCCAACAATTTTTCATCGTCAAAGATGGCCCGCACCATGCAAATCTAAGTTCACAACATTTTCTAGCACCATGCAACACCATGCAATCTCTTATTCATTTATTCCATCTATAACAGAAGGACTAACTCTGAAATTTTCAGCACAACCTGGGCACCCAACCCAAACAAAGCAAAAACGAAAAGCATGCAACGTACCTACTCTAGCAAACAACACCGTCATAGGAACACAAGTCCCAGACAAAAGCCACCCACAAACAGTTGATGCCAATGGTTCTTCAACCAAACCAAATCAAGGTAATGGAGCAACACCACCACCTGCGGCTCCCGTCTTTGTGGCGCAACCAGCTCCGCCACCGCCGCCACCGGCTCCACCCAGGCCACCGGTCCCTGTGCCTCCGGCTCCACCAAGGCCACCGATCCCACCAGCGCCTCCGGCACCACCAAAGCCACCGATCCCACCAGCGCCTCCGGCGCCACCAAGGCCACGGAGTCCACCCGGTCCGGCCGGTACACCGAGGCCACCGCCCAATGTGGGGAGCCCCACGATCCCGGCGACGCCGCCAACACCGCCGTAGCCACCAATGCCGCCGAATGTGAGGAAATTCATCTCATCTTTGAGGCCTGCAGCAGCTATCTTGTTGTTTCCACTCGTGCTGAGTCCTGCTTTCTCATTTGGCAAGTTCCTGCCACTCGTGTGAACTACCACAAGTGCAAGGACTAGCATTACATGCACGTAAAACCTCGCCATCTCTCTCTCTCTCTTGAGATTGTTTTCCTTTTCTTTGGTGGTGCTTGCATGGTTTTTATACAAGGTTGGCGATGTGGGGTCGTTAGCAGTAGTAAAAGCAAAGTTGAATGCTAGCAAGAAAACATTTCCCAAGAACGGGAAAGAGGAAGTGCTTTCTGGCAAAATCATCCACAACCGTACAAGTGTGAACTGAATGTGTGCATGGCAACCGAAACCGTCGAGATCGGAGATTAAATCCTGTTTTTGGTATGAATGCTTACCCTTCGTTACTGATACGAGGTCCTGAAGGTGTAAGAGAGAGTTCTCCTTTTGCAATGAATGATTAGAGATATGGCAGACAAATTATTATTATTAGCATCAGGTACTCTGAGGTGGTGAAAAGAGGAAGTCCGGAAAGTAAGAAGTAAGAAGGATAGTCTACACAAGTGAGAGGAATATATACTATATCTAAGAATTGATCTCCGAGTTATTAGTCAGTTGAGCAACCCTTTATTGTCATATGACCGACAATTTAAACATGTCCCGACTTCTTTCAAAACTAAAAAGTGAAATTATATAAATATGTGTGGTTTGTTTTTCTTTTACATAAAGATGTTGCTGTAATCTAAAAGAGGAATGATCATATAAGCTTAAGCACAGGATAGACTCTGGGAAGGTCCAATAATATAAGTTCATGCATCGGATGATCTAAACAGTTCCTAGGATGCATTCATCCGTTTTATGTAGATTTATGATATAATGAAACTATCGTGGTATGGATGATAAAAACATGATGTTTTAATTCCATAGTACTTATTATGTTCTTTTAATGATATCATATTTTTAGATGATATAATGCAAATTGGGATCGCATGCATCCAAACCTGCAGCACATGAATTCCTCCTTCTTAAATTGGTAGGATTGTTAAATTTCAGGCTAATAAGAGAATGACGGATGGTTACATCAGTAAATATGCTAATGCACTAATTGTTGAGTGATGTTGGCACCTTAGTTTTACATACATGTTTAAAGATTGATCCATGTGCCCTCAAGTTATAGTATCACGCCTGGGCAAATAGCCTAAGATAGCAAAACCCATGGCTACAAATTTGATATTTCTTGATCGTGTGATTTGGTTAACCTTAAATAATCATTCCTTAAATTGAGATAATATATATATATATATGGATATGCTCTTATGAGAGATATCTCTCACCTTATATGAGAGATAACCCCCACCATATCTATCATATAAGGTGAGAGATATCTCTTATAGGAGCATCTCCCATATATATTTATATATTATTATTATTATTATTATTAAGTATTTTATTCATTGTTAGCTTCTTATCCTTATCCAATCCTATTAGGCACGCCTATTGTATTCTTAAGCTCGTATATGGTAAATATTTGACGAGTCCCAATGAATAAGCCAAATGAAAATTCTCTTGATATTGACCTTTTGTCAATATTACTCCTTGATGAAAGATTGGTGTCAACACTGGGAAATTCCATTTCGAATTGCCTTAAGATTCCAAACAATGACGCAATGACAAATCATGTGTTCTTGATCTTGATCTTGATTGGCTATCAAATTGGATAAGCATCATTTTCTTACGGGTAGATGTGTGTGATAGTTTGATTAGACATAGATCCATTATACTTAGATTTGCCGTTTCCACACAAGAGTATTGTATTATTTCATGCTACAATGAATAAGTCCAACCCAAATGACCTAGTAAGGCCCACTTAACTACCTTATGCATGGATGATTCAAAAAAGGGGATTCCAAAAGGCTAAAAATCTAGTTTTACTAAATCGATATGTTCATCAAAACCAAATTGGCCAGTTCCAGAGAAGGAAGAGATTAGAAAAAGACAAAAACCTGTCATGAGGGAAGGGTACATATTTTTATCATTTTTCAAAAAAGTCTATAGAGAGGACTTTGATTGATATAATTGTGGAGAACTTCTATACTTTTATCGAAATATTCAAATCTCCATGTACTTTTTTTTGAAAATGAGCCAAAACTTTTATACCTTTTTGAAAACTTTATTTAAAAAATGGTACAGGCCTTTGTCAATCACATAAGCCTATGTGGGAAAATGTTCTCCGACAAGAGGCCATGGCAAGGGCTAGAATAATAAATATGATGGGGTGATTTTTTTGGCTTCCGTTTTCATAACGTGACATTTCATTTGCGCTCCTCCCCTCGATAGACGTTCATCTAAGTGAGCCCCACAAGATGGACTTTATATAAATAATAGTCTCCCTATAGAAGAACATTCTTCGCCTATGTGAGTTTGCTTTTGTGATGGCCTAACTATCGCATGTGCAGTCAATGACTCAAATCTAACTCCATAGTAGTGGTACTACTCACCCTTTGATTTACATGTGTGAATAATTCTAACTAATATAGCTGATTAATCCTAGACCTCTGGAGAGGGGGCCCTCGGGTGAGATGAGGGGCCCTCTAGTGAGGTATCAAAGCTTGAATGGTGCATGCCCAGGTTAGGACTTAGAGCAGGCAGGTAAGAACTGACGCATCTTACCACTAGGTTAAGAGGACTTTCTTATCACCCAAGTAAATTGAAATCTAAAATAGAGGCACCCGATATGAAGGGATGGAAACATCAAAAGCAAGCTCCACATGATCATCTAGCAAATGACACATTTATTATCTAATATAATGGCAACCAATATTATTTACTAGTTATTTTTATAGGGCTTATTTCATTATCATCCTTGAATATAATGTTTTGGAGAGTTTGGTCCATAAATTAAATTTATCATTGAAACTATGAGGGCTTTTTCCTCTTTCCATACAACTACTTGCCTTTTCCAATATTAAAAATAACCACCTTTATTTTTATTTGGGAAAATTTCAAAACAGTATAAAACTTTTGGCTCATTTCCAAAAAAGTATATGAAGATTTTAATATTGCAAAAATGTATATAAGCTATCCACAATTCTTCCAATTAAGTCCTCTCCATAGGTTTTTTGAGAAACAACAGAAGTACCCTTCCCCTATGACATATTTTTATCTTTTCTAAACCTCTTTCCTCCCCAAAAGAGCTATTTTGATTTTGATGATAATAATCATTTAATGAAACTAGTTTTTAGTTATTTGGAATTCTTTTCCTTTATAACTATCCATGCATAAAGGTAGTTGAAGTGTGTCCTGCTAGGTCATTTGGGTTGGACTAGATCATTTCTCTTAAATGATTTATTGAAGGAAAGTTTTGAAAAATAACATAAGGCCACTATTGTTGCTTGTCAAAAGTTTATTTATAGGGAGAACTTGATTGAAAGAATTTTGAAAAACCTTATACTTTTTTGAAATATTCAAATCTTCATATACTTTTTTGAAGCCAAAAGTTCTATACCTTTCGGTCAACCACCTTCATGACAATTACAAAAATCTCATTAGGCCTTGTTTGTTTGGATGAAATTGAATTACTAGGATTCAAGTAGTATGAGCTTCAATAAAGAATTATTAAAAAGGTGAGAGGTAAATGACATAAAATGGAGAGGTAGGGACACTAACTTTTGTAGGGGAGATGATTTGAAAACTTTTAGCCACTTTTAACTTTTTAGAACTGATTTGTTAAAATTCACATGAATTCTATTTCATGCAAACATATAACAAGGCCTTAGCGGAAATTATCACTGGATCATTCATTATAAGACCGATCAAATTGGCATACTGTATACATGATCATTTTGATGGTGGGCTCATCATTTTAAAGTTTTATAAGTGAGCCTCACTGTGGACCCAGACGAATTCCCCATGAATCCGAGCACCAGTGGATCTAGAGTACTCTCCAATGGAAGTTGTGTTCCATGGCACATCACCTGCATTCAGGTTAATGGGACTTGTTACCGGATTATGATTATCATTTCTTCTATTTGTTGCTCTATATCTAGCGACTCCTTATAATTACATTAGAGCACAAGTCACCGTGATGCTTTTATCCCCTTCATACCACGAGCCAAGTAGACATCCCAGGATTGTTCTTGAATAAACTACTAAGACCCACAAGTAAAACAAAATTCGATCTTGTACACAACATAACGTACGTAAACGTTCCACGACTTGCGCATATGATCTCCTGTAAAATTGACAAAAACAAAATTAAACTCTGTAATCATAGTTTCAAGCATTATTCAAGTTCACCATGGGCGCGGCAGATTTCAACTTATTTATTGTAAGTTCTGATGACCAAACTACAAAAGTAACCTTTTTACTTGACACGACACATAACAAAAGAGAACTAGAGAGAGAAATTCACCCGAGTGATCCATGACATGACTAACATACTTTCATACCTGCCAAACCAAACAAACACCACCCTAACAACATAACAAACCGACAACGTACGCCATGGTTCTTCAACCACACCAACTCTAAGGCATTGGGTCACCACCACTTCGGGTGGCCACCTGTGCTTTACCCCCGCGTGCCGCATCCAGTGTACCGGCTCCCCCTGCGCCACCCGTGCCACCCGCGCTGCAGCCGGTTCCACCAGTTCCACCGGTGGAGGGGACCCCACCTGTTCCGCCAGTGGAGGGGACCCCACCTGTTCCACCACCGAGCGCGGGGAGCCCCACGATGCCAGCGACACCGCCGAAGCCGCCAACTCCGCCAAGGCCGCCGAATGTGAGGAAATGCTTCTCGTCTTTGAGGCCTGCGTCATCAGCTGGTGCGTTTTTCGCACTCGTGTTGCTTCCTGCTGACTCAGTTGGCACGCTACTGCCACACGTGTGAACCACCACCAGTGCAAGTACTAGTAGCACTGCTACATACTGATCCAACAACTTCGCCATCTCTCTCTTTCTATCTCTATCTATCAGTTGATGGGTTGTTTTGTGATGGTAAGTAAGATGATGAGGAGGTGATGGTGGTTGCAGGGGTTTTATACATGCGTGTGGGTGTAGGACAGTTAAGTGGAGTAAAGGGACTGTTAAATGCAATCACGAAAACAGTTCCAAGAAGAAGCAAAGACTTTATGGCAAAGATCATCCACCACCGTACATATGGGGATGGGTTTTATGCATGTCAATTTGGACCGTCCATATGGGATTTTGCTTTTATTGCTTAACGTCCATTGATGGCCTCTGATCACTGGAACGATGGCTGTTAACGAATCTTTTATGATTGGAACTGCATCGCATGCAATCATCCTGGCTGTAATGAGTTACGTCTAAGCAACGAGTCCGGATCTGTAGCTAAGTGGTATCCTACGTGTTTTAGGTGAGCGGATGTGTGGAACTGCGGGCCGCATATTGATAATGGACTTTTTAAAATGAATATCATCATCTGCAACAATTTCCAACTCATTTTAAGAGTGTGTTTGACAATTAACTAGTTAAGTTAAAGTGAGGTGAATTCAGACAAGAAAAGATAATGAGTCATATTAAAAGTATACATTTTCAAAATTTTCACCATCTTTTTTAAAAAAAGTAAAAAAAATAATTTCCTTTTTCCACTAAAAGACAAAAAAGCTCCAACTTTTTATACAAAAAGTCAAAAAGATTCCATACCAAACAACTAAAAACAAAATACCATTATAACCTCTTATATTTTATTCTCTTTTGATTTAACCATTCACTTCACTTTACTTCAATTCACCATACATCCAAACATGCCATAAAGTAAAACTTAAGAATATATCACTGGAGGGACATGTTAACATATGTGGAGCTTATTGCTTGACTTTAAAAAGCCATTTTATCATTCGGCTGAATTTTATTGATTATAAATAATATTAGTTAATTATGCTATTCATTCTATGGTCAATCTTATGGTGACTATGGGGCCTAACTTTTGTTGGAGTAAGATTTAGAAAATCTATCCAGGTTAGAGCATTCATCCAAAGACTTTTTTTGAATAGGTAGGCCCCACTTTGGAGTTCCACTTCCTCATCAAGAAATTCTCCTAGTCAAAGACTGGGATGATTTTTCTAAAAGGGAGATCAAGCGTGTGTTGGGTTTTGTTAAACTTCACCTGTGAAAGCTGACCTTAATATAATTGGAAAAAATGCTTTGATGATGATGATTGACAAATTATATTCAATTATTTATACTAAATCTTGTATTTTACAACTTATTGATACAACCCCAACAAAAGGTCACCAACCACATTTTCAAAAATGGGATACATTCAGTATTGTGACTGATCATTGTTTTTGTTTGCTTGTTTTTTGATAGTGTAGTGGATTCTGTTATCGAAACTGACCACATTCTTTTTGACAATGGTATGTATAGATTTAGTGACTGTTCCATTTAAAGACCTAAGATACATACTCATACATCCAAACGCACCATCCATTTTTCATCTACTCGACTGGTTAATAGTTTACAAGACATGGACATAAAAGGGGAAAAAAATAAACAGTAAATAGGCTACGCTTAACGATTCATTTTACTTCATTTAAACATGACATTGCCACCGTGCCTATATTGGGTATGTATGCATTTTATTTCAATATAATAGTATTATACTTCTTGGGCACATATGTAAGTAAAGATAACATATGGAAGTTGTTATCCGGCAATTTGGCAGCAACAGAACATGTGACCAGATGCCTTACAGTGGCCATCAATATATCCATCATGGATGCAGTCGGAACGGTACGATGGGAAACAGTCGTTCGTACAATGTTACTTGGGGAGATGCAAATCTGCTGCATCTGTATGTCACATGCAACATTGATTTAGATTGTATAAATATAAGACAAATTTTAATCAAGCTTCAAATAAAAGACAGTGACTGAAGATGAGATGAAAAGCAGAAGTGTAAAAGCAACCAGAGAAACCTTGTTTACTCTGAGAGCTGCCATTCTTGAAATGCATGACCTACTCCTCTGAACATCAAAGGCCCCCTTTTAAAAGAAATGGACATTAGAGAGAGGAGATAAAAAGTGCAGTGAATAGAATCTTCGCCTCTGAACTAGAGATGTCCTTAACTTGTTATGGGCCATCAATAGGAGAATACTCCAAAAACAGAGTTCCAAGGATCTCTTGTGGATTTTCTGTACTCAGATTTCCTGTTACTTCTTTTAACTACACAATACATGGGTACCTAACATGTTGGTAGGGTTGAGAATCTGTGGGTTGAGATCCAATCCTTGGTCTACTCTTGTAAGTCCTATGCGACCCATAAAAGTTGCGGGCCGGTTAGTGAAACGGATCCGAGATGGGTTCAAAAAATCAGTTTTGGTTTTGCCTCAAATTAGTGACAAACAGGTCCGTTTGAGAGGGGGGATATTCAGGTTTAAAATTAACCCATAAACAATCCAATTATTAGACTGGTCAAACCTATATTTTGTGACCCGCACCTGACCATATAGGCTGTGGTTCATCCACGACTTGTATTGGATGGGTTCGATTCACTCACTCGATGGGTTAGGGGTTTGTCTACCGCTGTGGAATTGATAAACATTGCTCGTCCTACTTATTTTTCTAATTATTTGTCCATTTATAGACCGCAGTCACAACGTTGATATTGTCCAATTGCTGCAACTTTTAGGGCCCTATTGCAGATTAATCCTGACTCCTAACCAAAGATTGAGTGGGTCAGTTTAAATGGATAACTCACTCAATCTTGCCTAATAGGAATAAAATTTGTTTGTGGTTTTATCAAGTTCGCGACAAGTAAAGATTTATTGAATTTGGCCTAAGCTTTCTTTGGTACAATGTTCATCTAAGAGTAGCAATTCTTGAACCGAGTTGCCAAGCTGACCAAAGCCCGACTTGATAAATCAAGATTCAGATTGACCGTTTTCATTTTCAAAACCAAGTGACGTATTCGGCCTGTCAATTTTCAACCAATGAATAATGGGTTAAGTTCATGTGTGCTTAACTCTTTTTTGCTATTTGACGTGCCAATCTAACTAAAACCTTATCTGTTAATTTAACTGTTCAGATTGACCCATTAACTCCTATGTTGGGTTTGCGTAGATAAATGGTTTAATATTTATTGATCCAATACATATTACCTATAACGCTCAACACGACCCTACTTAATGTAACTTATTGTGCTCCCTGCTATGTTTGGGTTTGCCTAGACTGTTCTTTTTTTAAGTTGCTAAAATTAAAGAACGAAAGGTAAATATCCCAAAGGAAACATCAAATAACCTGCACTTTACTGGTAATTAAATCAATGGGATGATAGAGAAAAGAATACCCAGCTATCATTGTATCAATTCAAATCCTTGAAAAGTCAATGTTCCATGTATACATTGCTACCTGTCACTTTTCTCCTTGTCTTGTTCACTCCTCGCCCTCTTCATTAATCCTTTGGTGGAACTGATTCAATCATGTATGTGTTCTATGCAAATAAATAAGCCCTAAGTAACCTATACCAAACCCATCTAGATCAATGTCCATCAAGACACGGGCTTGTGTACTTATCCTAAACCTATCACCACCTTGGTCGTGGGTTTACACAAGCCAATCTTACCCATTGCAATTGCTATTTGCAACTCCTTGCAATAGGAGCTGATCATGTCTCCGAGTCTTCATTTCGATCGGCAGATTAGGGCTTGTTTGGCATTATTTTTGTTCTCAAAATACTTTTTTTCCGAGACTTCACTATACTGAGAATGACTCATTTTTAAGAATGGACGGTGCAAAACTTGTTTGGCAATATTTTAAAAATTATTCTCACTAATCATTTTAATCATAACAGAATCTGCAGATTTTCATAACCCGACTCCCATAAAAGAAAACACCTGGTTGGGTGGCTGGGCTCATTTGAATAAAAATGAGACTACAGAGGGGGCAGATTACAGAGGAGGCTTGGACCGAGAGAGAGAGAGAGAGAGAGAGAGAGAGAGAGAGGGATTGGTCTATTTGATTGTTTTTAATTTTTCTTTCTATTAGAATAATCTTATTAAAAAATGTTCTTTGGGAACGATACAAATGATGCTGCCAAAGACATTCTTAATGACTCATGTCTGATATGAGCGTTGCAATTTGGTCCACTAGTCCAATAAGATGTATATGTGGGTAGTTGTTCAAGGCTAATAAAAAATAATTCATATGAGCGTCTTTTAACCATCTGATGTAAGAAAATCAATTCAGAGAAAATGTTTCCATCTGTTTTACTGTCCACGTGATGAACGGGTGTCTTAATTTCCCATCACATATCATAAACCCATCCTTGTTAAAATGGATATCAACCGGATAAGAGGAAGCCCCCAATGATTTGTGTGTATATCCCGATTCATATCACTTTACATTAAAAAAATATTTAGACTTTTTATACCCATTTGAATGCATGCAAATCATAGAGAGGAGTTCAGGATTGAAATGTTTTTGCATGACCTATTGCTATGTGGATCGATTAATAGCTATTAGGTAAATTCAAGTTAGTACCAAATTTTGGTAATCTCTTCAAGACTTAGTGCCTGTTTGACATCTTTATTTGTATCATATATTTATCTAAATCTTTAAAGCGGGCAAAGGCTTTGAGAAATAAAGCCACTTTAGAGGATAAGAGGCGAAGCCTCTTAAATCCACATGCCCTTTCCCTACCCACTTGAAAAGCAGAGGAAAGAAAAAAGAGGCGGATGAACACTGCATGCAAGTGCACAACACCTAGTCCTATTTCTTTTAAATTTGAAAGAGTTAGTCAAGATCCAAACCATTGAAATTGTTCCTAAGATCAAGCATGGCCGTGAGACAAAATTTCAGTCATTGGATGATCACCAATCTCGAGATAAGAGAAACAAAATGTGAGCCACCGGACGAAATTCTATGGACTCTGTGGGCCCCAAATGCAAGATCCAAACCATTAGATCTCTTTGGAAGGCTGAACACGGCAATGAGATTACATTTCAATGCATGATATATTGTGGATCTCAAGATATTTGTAAAATAATATGAGCCATTGATGTAACGTGCCCTAGTCCATGATCAATCACATTTTCTATTTATATATATATTATTTATGGGTTGAAAACTAACAATCCAAATTGTTGAAAATGTTCAAAAGGTTAAGCACTACTAGATACCAAATTTTAGCTATTGGATTGTTACCAATCTCGAGAAATGTGAAAAGAAAAGTGAGCTATTTGATAGTATTTTTGGATTATGTGGGGCCCAAACACAAGATCAAAGCCATTAGATCTATTTGGAAGGCTGAACATAGCTATGAGGTCAATTTTCAAGACTTGATATCTTGTGGATTTCGAGAAATTTGTGAAAAACTTTCAACAATTGATTTTAAGAAATCTATTTAAAATAGACCATTACATCACCAAACACTCCTTTTGATTTTATCATCTTTTTTGTATGTGTTTTTTTTTCTCTCTTTTATGGTTCTATTTTGATGGGTCTATAAAAAAGGAGTAGAGATATTAAACAAGACCTTAAAAATCTAAAAATAAACGTAAAAAACTTAGGAAATTCCAATTCAAGCGGTAGCTGTGATTGTAAAGGGTTTGAACTTTGAATTGATCATAGAGGGCTTAACTAGGGCACACTAGGGTTGTCAATCGTATAGTGTTAATGAATTCGAATTGTGGGTTAATGAATTCGTGTTAAAACCACCTCAACCCGTACACGACCCATTAAATAAATGGGTCCAAAAATAAAAAAACGAGCACGACCCTCTTATTTAACAGATTGGACGACAAGATCCATGTCATGTTAATCAGTTGTGTGATATTTTGACAGCTCTCGAGAGAACACATATGTAGCCATGTTTTAGAACGGCCCGGGATTTCTCAAAATTCAACAATTCGTCGTTACTGCGCGCATGCACTGATCTGAGATATACCATACACTTCACATCTTGTCCGGTGGATTACACTAGAAGAGAAGAACCGAAAATAAGAATAATAAAATAAAGCTTTGCTAGTTAGCATTCTTACATTCCATAAGAATGTTTCTTGTTATTGTCTGTCGTATTTCAATACATGTTTGCTACTTAACCATGGTGGTCAAAGCAACAGCAACAGTAATCGTTATCCTTTTGCTCACAGTGGCCATAACGATAATCTTTGCTAGTACAGACTACAATGCAATTAGGGACACACTCCATAGTACAGGCTTTCTTTGGGGGGTTCGGCCTCACGCACACCTGTAGATGCATGTCACATGTTAGACAGTGTAACCATTAACCATGCCAGCCAACCAACGAAATGTGAATCATGTGACAACTCTTATGGGGCTTGTTTCTTCGTTGAAATCTTTGGAATTTATTTAAACAGTGCGAAATTAAGGACTGGGCATTGAGGAATCCATGTTAGCATTTTGAACTTGTAAGACAGTAAATCACACTTTTGCATGATTAGGGCCTTCTTTAATTGGCTGTTCTGTGCAGGTGAATACAGCCAAAACTTATTCTAGATGAGCAGTTTGGATCTATAAATGCAGGAAAACAAGCCATCAAATTAATATAATACGCTAAGAAGTCTTCCTAGCTCGCTATTACTTTATTATATATTTATAAATAGTTCTTTTTCTTATATTGTTAGTTTTTTTTATAAACTCAAATTGTTCGACCGTCCATGTGATGTCATGATTAAGATGGATAAAAAAGCGGGATAAGAGGGAGCCTAGATGTGTTTTGTGTTTATCCTCATTCATACCAATTTATAAGAAAAATAATGGTTTGGACATTTTACGCCCATTTGAATGCATGCCAATCAAAGACGGAGGAGACAAGATTGAAATGCTTTTGCATGACTGGTGAACATCTGGTTGTCTTCGAAGTTAACAATTATTAGACATTAGATAAAAATCAAGTTAGTACTAAATTTTGGTATTCTCTTTAAGACTTGATAAAAGAAAAGCTAGTGTCAAATCTTAAGAAAATGCCAATTCAATACCAATTCCAATTCATGGGGTACCTGTGAATTGTTAGTACAATAGGGTTTGCATTGATCAAATAGGGCCTAATGGGGCAGCACACATGTGTAGCCATGTTTTAGAATGACCCGGGGTTTCTCAAAACTCAGCAATTCAAATGTGTTGCATGCAATGATCTGAGATAAATCCACCAAAACGCACCACACATTTCACAACTTGTCTAGTGGATTGGTTGGATTACAAGAAAAGAAGAACATAGAAGAATGGTAAATGGTATAAAAGCTTTGCTAACATTCTTACATTCTATATAAATGTTTTTTTATTAGGGAGTATTTATATACATACGTCACTCGCCGTAGGGTGAGGGACACTTTCCTTTTTGAAAATTTTTAAGTACAAATGTATCTCACCCTATATACTTCAAAATTTTCTTTTGTATTTGAAAATCTTTAAAAATAGAAGTGTCCCCCACCGTACGGTGAGGGAAGTACGCATAAGTATACTCCCATTCTTTATTATATTAAATTATTGCCATATTTCAATACACGTTTGCTACTTTGAGCATCAGCATGCGCAACCACCAATGGTTTGTTGACAAGTGCCAGAGAGAGCTCCAAAATGAATGCAGTCATCATTGCACGTAGGGGGTGCACTCTCCTATACAGCCACTCACGAGGGGGACATCCGATTCCGCACCAGCTGCATGTCACATGTCATGTAAGTATATATCACTAATCATTAATCAAGCCAGCCAGCCAACAAAATATGAATCAGATTAGGTTTTTAATAACTACATGAGGTGGTCTAAGAAGATAGAAGCCTGCAACGATAAAAATAAAAAATAAAAAATTGTGGGCCCTGCAAACTTTTTTGCCTTTTATCACCCGGACTCATTCTAAATAATTCTGGGTCTAGATTTGGCACGGAACCTATTTTGTTGGTTCCAGATCCAATTTCGATAGAAAAATCCAGATCCGGTTCCAAAACCATATCCACATAGAGTACTGGAATCTAGTTTCAAAAGTGGTTCTAATTTTTCTTTATTTTATTTTATTTATAATAGTGCCTCAAGTCTAGTACTTTCAATATTATATGTAAAAATGTAAAAAAAAGAGAGAGTTAATTTTGAGGTACAGTATGCAATATCAAAGACTCAAATATCCGGTTTCAGGTTCACGGGTCGAAACCTATATGGACGAAGAATCAGAACCATTTATAAATTAGAACTCAAATTGGGTTCCTGAGTCGGACCCATTTGATGAATCGGAGCCTAAAATAGGTTTCAGACCTGATTTTTTGTGAGTCGAAACTTTCAGGTAATCGGAGAATTGAATACCCGTTTGCAGGCCTAACTAGTTGTATGGTGAAGTGAAGCGAAGCCTGCATTTAAAGGGTGATATGGCTAGGGCTGCTCATGGGTTGGGCTGGGTAGTTGTGAATGACTTGGGTTTAGCATACTTTTAGACAGGCTTTGGCCTTGGATTATTGTAGTCGGGTAAGTTTTGAATCTAAAATTGGGCTTTTTATTATTATGACCGGGCTTGGATTAATTGATACAAAGCTCGAAGCCATACTTGGCTCGACCAGAATAAATAATGTTTGTAATTCAGAGACTGATTCTCCGAAACAATTGATGGACAGACTGGGTTGTTTTGACCCAATGGACTAAATTGGCAGGCTTAAGCGATGAGCTAGCTTGGGCCAGACACTTATTACTCATGTTGGGCTTAGGTGGAAATGGGCTTGTATTTCTAAAGCCGAATCGAGCCTAGACTTCAATCAGTCAGGCTTGACCCGACCATGAATAGCCCTAGTTATGATCTAATAATTTTTTCAATTTTAGCCGGAAGCGGCCATCAAAGAATAGTGACACAATTGTACGGGGTTAGATTCCTTTTAAGTTTTAACACATGGGGAACTCATCTCCTTGATGTACGTGGTAGCACATGGGGCTCACCTAGGTACTAATCCGAATGGGCTATCAAAACTGCAGCTCTCTGTTTACATTGGATATATCGAGTCTACACCCATCCGAATGAAATGGACTGTCGGATTAAGGGTCAGTTCTTTCTTTAATATAATCAAGGAGTTAGATGCATGAGATTGACCCCAAATTTGATATTTAGGTCAGTCATGGGTGGATCTTTCCATCCCCCTATTACTCATCAAAGCAGGTCTCAACCTCCCTGCCACATCATTAAGGTTTTTCTAATGAACATTTCTCTTATTGTTTAATGAGCCTAATTCAATCGTTTCTCACATAAACATCTAACTGTTTCTCTTGACATATTAAAACGTCTCTATCAAAAGCTCAATCTCCACTAACGCTTTTCCATCTCAGATACTCTTAACTCTCATACCCTGTAACGCCCCAATTCGGAATACCAAAGTTATCGCCAAGGTACTCGAATTTTGCGCGCTACTTCAAGAAAAATCCAAAAACCTCCAAGATCATAGTCCGTAGTGAGGTCAAAATTTTAAAACTTTTTGAACAATAATGTGATTGACAGTTAAATTGCGGAAGCATGAGAAAAAATAGCGAAAGTATTATATCAATAGTGGAAGCAAAATGTATCATATAAAACGAGTCAAGTAAAGCAATGCAGAAGTCTAACAAAATCTCAAAGTGTGGATAACAAGTTTATACATATCAGTCTATTTCCCGCTCACTACATATCCACCAAAAAAATCCTAAAAATAAACTACGCTCAACCACCCTGTGGGGGCGCTCCATCCTCCAGTTCAACCACTTGGTCAACCGGTCCCCATTCGTAATCGCCGGCTACAAGCGCCTCGATGAACGTGTCACCAGCGAGGTTAAAGTCAAAACCTAAGCACCAAAGATGGGTCAGATCTAAGGATCTGGCAAGACGCCATATACAGATAACACGTGATGTATGCATCAAAGAGAATATAGACGATCATTTAATCATAATAATAACAATGAAACATAAGCTAGGCAATTGAGCAATAAATAACAGTTTAAAATTAGAAATATAAGTAATCTAATCTAACAGATATCAATATGACACATTTACACAAGCTGGATACTGCGGGATATTATGCCGCGGCCATCCCATACTGTAACAGTCACGATGGGAAAAAATAAAGTAACAATGCAAGGGATAACAACCCTGCTAATAATAATATATAAATAATACCGATCACACCCCTTTATCGCATTAGATCGGTCCCGGTATCGCACCGTCCGTCTAGCCATAACTCATCATGATAGCTCTAGTCATAACCAAATATAGTTCCTACCAGTAATGATCAGTTAGCAGGTTGAGTTTAAATCAACTAAGTGAATGTTTAGTGCCAACCCGGGGAAACAAATACAAGTCCATGTCTGTCTAGGTTTGCCTTGCGCTAGCAAGGTCGTTTGCCTTGCGCTAGCAAGGTCCTAACCAAGTCTCTAAGAGATCCAAGTTCAATACCATGGAACACAGTCCAAATCTAAGTCCAAGTCCAATCATTGGATTCATACCGAGGCCCATTAAACTATGGCCTAAAACAATATAAGTACAATATCCGAGTTCAATACACAAGTGTCCAATCTATACTTATTCACAATGAGTCATCAATTCATCATAACTGACCTCTCCATTCTAAGATATCACACACCCAACTTATGTCATATGAGGACCCACCTAGCCACAGACATGGATCAATTATTACCGATTACATCACCGGGTCACTACTACGTAATCCTAGGTTTAGGTCATCCAATTCTCATTTAATTAACAGGTTTATAACAAATACAAAGATATGAGAGAAGTATAATGTATAATAACCTCCAAGCAATAGAATCAAATGGAATAAAGCAAGGGTCCAACCTAGGTATGGTCCACAATCAGGTTCAGAGCCACATCAGTTAATTGGATCCCTAACTACAGTCTCATATGCCAAAAGATATTATATTTGGTGCTCCTAAAGTTACAGGCATCCTTGACTACGTTTAAGATTCGAATCATCGACAATTCCAAATCCCTAAAACCTGTGGTCCCCACGAGTCAAGGTTGAGTCACACCGTTGACTCATGCTTAGTACATCAATGGAGGTCTATTTGGATGGTAAATAGGCTCCACAATCGATCACAATCTCAGAAACTAGAATATGGAAAAAGTCACTGTACACAATATGCCGGTCAACCCCCTGGCCTGGGCAGTCGACCCCACACATTGAGACTAGTGAATAGTCACCTGGCATGCATCTGCTTGACTCCACAATCTTCAATGTGTCTGGTTGACCTCCTGGCCTGGGCAATTGACCACACGCATTGGAATTCTGGAATAAGGAGAATTTCCAGTTTTTAGCATTTCCCATGAATTCCTTTGTCCCTGGTCGACCTGGCACAGGGCCCGGTCGATTGCGCACACTGACTCTTGGGTCTGAGGTGAAAATCAATGTCTCAACTATATCTGAGCTCTGATTGTGTACCCGGTCGACCCGGAACAGAGCCCGGTCTACCGCACACACTGGTTTGCCAGTTCTGTAGTGAATTAACTGGGATTTGCATCTTCTCATATTTCTGTGTCGCCGATCGACCGAGTGCACGAGACTTGAGTTTTTCTCAGAGTTCCTAACTGGGACTTGAATTCTCTCATGAATAGTGATGTTATTGACCCCACTGCAGGCAGGTCGACCTGGGACAAGCGCTTGATGAAAAATCCAATTTCCTGGAATTCATCCTCATCAATCCAATTTCCAACCAAAGCACCTCTAATCATTTCCATTCATCATAGAAACATCATCAAACAAGAAAAGCACTTCAATACATGTCCCACCATCCATCCTTGGGCTATTGATCTTCCAAATGAGGTAAACTCATCCATCAATGACCATAAACCATAAAAACTAGGCTCAAATGGTAGATCTAAACATACATACAAAATTGAATTGAAATTTGCAGAATCAAGAGAAAGAAAGTGTGCATTCTTAGCTGTCTAGCATATGGTACTTGCCTTAGATCAATAGAATGGAAATTAGAGTATAAGAGAAGATTCAAGTAGCTAATATTGGGTTGATGTTGCAATTGGGGATTATCCTCTATCCTTCTTGTTGCTGGGATTGGGAATTATGGTTTCTTAGGGAGAGAGTTAGAGAAGATGAGAGATGAGAGAGCAATGAGAGTGAATTAGGGCTAGGTTTACATTTCATTTGCAATAGTAGTGTATATATAGGTTAGGATTGGGGGTTGGTTATTAAAAGGCCCTTAGAATTTAAATAGGGAAGATGATAAGGATATGGGCAAATTAGTACTTTTAAGGAATTCTAGAAGCTTCCTAACTACAATACCCTTTCTACAAAAAGTAAATTACTAGCTAAGTCCTAATTTAACTAAAACCTTAATCAATTTATAATAACCACCCTAAATCTATAAAGGAATATACAAGAGCCTAATCCTAAGACTTAGGAACAATGATAAATAATTCTACTAAACCCTATTAAATAGTATATTAAGATAACTAATATTATATTTATAATTATTCAAATCAAATTGAAGGCTCACAGGGGGTGGGACCTCACATACCCTATATCTCTATCATAGATTGTCTTTCTCTATAAACTGCTTTTTTTTTTTTAAAGTAATCTTCTTTAAGGTTTTACTGATGTGGTTTGTCCTTTTTTTTATAATATATGTGTATTTTTAATCAAATATTTTTTATTATATATGTTAATTATAACTTACTAAGTCAAATATAATCTGTTTTTCATTTTTTCGCATTGAAGAAGCTGCATCAAATTCAAAACTCATCCACATATATAATCTTTATGGCCAACAATGATAAGTACTAAATCAGGTTCTATTGTTCTATGCATTTAGGATTTTTTTTAATTCCAAGCTCGTATTGTATGTTTATTGTAGTCAGTGTTTGTTTTATTTGTAAATATTATTAGTTATAATTTATAAATAATAAATGTGTACTAGAAAATACGAATCCAGATACTCAAAACTTAAAAAAAAAAAGAAAGAATAATACATAAGTTGAGGCCTCATTTATAATTGTCGCTTTCGGCCTCAAATCGTCTTGAGCCGGCCCGTGTGAGGTGGGTTTATGATTTTGCCACCTCCACTAGCAAATGGGTGCAGCTTGGACTTGGGAAGGGGCATTCGCATTTTAAAAACCAACCCTTATCGCAGCCAATTATTGTGAGAATCATACCGACCTAACTTGTATTTCTTGACCTACACTGGGCAACATGAGCTGCGGGCTGCGGGTTGGGTTGTGTGGGTTCCATTCCCAGGCAAGATCAGGGTTTGGTTTGCTCCTCCCCAAGGGAAAAATAGATCAAAGAAACTCCGCACCTACTTATGTTTCTAACCATAAAGTCCATTTATATGGACAACCAACAAACCATATTGTGTTAGAGATTGGTATGTCAGATAAAGATTAATTTGGTTGTCATAGGTTTTAGGTAGTTTGAATTTTGAATAATTATTGATTAGATTTTGTTGAGATAATTTAGGCAAATATTGATTGTGATTGAGGAAGTTTAGGAGTCATTCCTAAACTTAGAGTTTTTGCCTAATTAGTCTTCTAATTGTAATATATATATATATATATATCACTGGATTAATGAGAATCAAAGGGGAAAAAGCATTAAGTCTTTACCTCAAACTTTTCATGGTATTAGAGCAGCCAAGTTGGCAACGCACCACGAGCATCTAAACCTATGGCTGGCGACGATGAACTGCCGCCACCGCCACCTCTCAAAATCGAACCAAATTCCCCTTTTTTTTTTAGGATCCCAAGATCGTCCTGGTGATTTCATCACTCCAACCCGACTTCGTGGAGACAATTATGATGATTGGGCAGCAGATATACAAACAGCGTTGGAAGCACGACGCAAGTTCGAGTTCTTGGACGGCACCATCACCGAACCTGTTCCTCCATGTACTCAATCGGATTGGTCTGCCATTAACGCCATGTTAATATCGTGGATTACGAACACCATCGCTCCCGAGGTAAAGTGCAATCTCTCCAAATATAGAGATGCAAAACGCCTTTGGGACACTCTTAAATCACGATATGCGGTTGTTAATGGTCCTAGAATTCAACAACTGAAATCTGCAATTGCTAAACGTGAACAAACACAATCTATGACTGTTTCTGTGTACTTCGGAAAATTATCTGCTTTATGGGAAGAACTTCATAATCATGAGCCTATTATTGATTGTTCCTGTTGTTCTTCTTGTTCGGCGGGTCGTAAGCATGAAGAAAGACGTGAGAATACAATGCTACATGAGTTTTTAATGGGTCTTTATTCTGAATATTATGCGCAAGTTCGTACCAATATTTTGTCCCATGATCCATTGCTGTCTCTTGATCGAGCTTACCAGTTAGTAATTCAGGACGAACGTGTCCGTCTTGCTAAATCAGCTACAGCAGAGCAGCCACCTGATGCTATGGCATTTGCTTTACGTTCAGGTGGCGGAAGGGGGAAAGGCAAGGTGGAAAAGCCAGACAGGTCTCACCTTGTCTGTACTCACTGCAGGAAGAATGGTCATGAGGCCTCTCATTGTTTTGAACTAATTGGCTACCCAGAGTGGTGGTCAGACCACGCAAAGATTGATGGAGGAGCTGTTGGCCGCTGCAGACCTCCTGGTCGTGGGCGCAGGAACGCTCGAGCCAATACAGTTGCTGCCAACGTAGGGGCTGCTGGTTCACTTGTTGCTGTCGGGCCTGCTGGTAGTGCTGGGCACTCTGGCTCTTCACAACTCTTCTCGACAGAGCAGTGGCAGGCCATTGCTGGGCTTTTTGGTAATACAAAAATCCCTGATGACCGTTTAAATGGTAAGTTTGATGATAAATTATGGATCATTGATACCGGGGCAACGCACCATGTTACCGGTGATGCTACATGGTTGTTTGATACTCAGGAGATTTTTTATTGTCCAGTGGGTCTTCCCAATGGTGAAACAGTCAATGCAACGCAAGAGGGTTCAGTTCGTTTGTCGGACAAAATTACTCTTAAACATGTTCTTTATGTGCCAAAATTAAGTTGCAAATTTAATTTCGGTTTCACAATTAAATGATAATATGCAGTGCATTGTCCAATTTAACTCTTATATGTGTGCTATACAGGACCAAACGAGGGAGCTGATTGGAACGGGTGTTAGGCGGGATGGACTTTACTACTTCGGAGAAGCTAATTCGGTGCAACATGTTTCGGTGAATGGCGCAGCATCTACAATGGAATAGTGGCACAAACGAATGGGACATCCTTCTGAAAAAGTGGTGAAGCTACTTCCTCCTGTTAGAAATTCTAAGGGTAGTTTGAATAAGGCTTGTGAAGTCTGTTTCCGTGCTAAACATCCTAGAGATAAGTTTCCTCTAAGTGACAATAAGGCAACTAGAATTTTTGAGAAAATACATTGTGATTTGTGGGGTTCTTACAAACATTCTTCCTCTTGTGGAGCTCGTTATTTTTTGACTTTGGTGGATGATTTTTCCCGCGCTGTGTGGGTTTATCTACTAGTTGATAAAACTGAGGTTTTTCGAATGTTTATGTCTTTTATTGCAATGATTGAAAGACAATTCTCTCATAAAATAAAGGTTGTTCAAAGTGATAACGGCACTGAATTTAATTGCTTACGTGATTATTTCGCTGCAACTGGTATTTTGTTCCAAACTTCATGTGTGGGAACTCCGCAACAAAATGGAAGGGTTGAGAGGAAACACAAGCATATTTTGCAAGTAGGGAGGGCTTTGAGGTTTCAAGCCAATTTGCCAATTTATTTTTGGGGAGAGGGTGTTCTTGCTGCTCCTCATTTAATAAATCGTACTCCGTCTCCTTTATTAAATAATAAAACTCCCTATGAAATTCTTTTTTGTAATCCTCCTTCCTATAATGCCATTCGTACTTTTGGTTGCCTTTGCTTTGCTCATAATCAAAAGACAAAGGGAGATAAATTTGCCAGTTGAAGTAGAAAATGTGTTTTTTTGGGATATCCTTTTGGAAAGAAGGGATGGAAACTCTTTGATCTTGATACAAAGGAATTATTTGTTTCTCGCGATGTGAAATTTTTTGAAGATGTGTTTCCATTTATTGATACGGATGCAATGAATATTGTACCTGCAAATATTGTGCCCATACATGACGAAGTACATTCTGATTTTGATGATCATGTAATTGAAGAAATTGAGCCCCAACAGTCTGCAACCCATACCACACCACAACTAGCCCAAACAGATTCACCCTTGCTCCCTCCTCCTAATGTCCCATCCGTGCAGGCCCACCCTCTTGATGAGCAAACCGCAGCGACCCACCAGGCTGATCTCTTACCGTTGCCTCTCTCTCCGAGCCCAAATACCGAGGCCCCCATGTAGCAGCCTACTCACACTGCCTCACCACAACATATTGCTTCGTCTGTGCCTCTTGAGCCTACTAAAATGGGCCGTGGAATGAGGGATAAATTGCCATCTGTTTTGTTACGAGATTTTGTGACTCATACGGTCGTCGCTGGAAGTCCATCTCCCTCCACTTCGTCTCCACAGCATTCCTCAGGTAATCCTTATCCTATAGCACATTATATAAATTGTGGCAATTTTTCTGTGCATTATCGAAAATTTCTTGCAGCTATTACTTCTGGTACGGAGCCCCGGTCTTTTAAGGAGGCCATGAAGGATGTTCGTTGGAAAGAATCTATGCAGGAGGAGATACGCGCGTTGGAAGATAATGGTACTTGGACATTGGAAGTTCTTCCTCCCGGAAAACGTGCCTTGGGCTGTCAATGGGTTTACAGGATTAAATATTTTTCCAGTGGGGATATTGAACGCCTTAAATCCAGATTAGTTGTTTTTGGAAATCATCAGGAAGCTGGCATTGATTACACCGAAACTTTTGCTCCAGTTGCAAAAATGACTACTGTTCGGGCTTTTCTTGCTATTGCAGCTACCAAAAATTGGGAACTTCATCAGATGGATGTTCACAATGTTTTTCTTGCATGGGGATCTTGACGAGGAGGTATACATGAAACTTCCTCCAGGTTTTGAGTGTTCCAATCCCAATATGGTGTGTCGTCTGCGCAAGTCTTTGTATGGGTTAAAACAGGCCCCGCGGTGTTGGTTTGCTAAGCTAGTCACAGCTTTGAAAGGGTATGGTTTCTTACAATCCTACTCTGATTACTCTTTATTCACCTACACTAGAGGCGGTGTGCAGCTCAATGTGCTCGTGTATGTTGATGATCTTATTATCTCTGGGAATGATTCAGCTGCTATACAGGTTTTTAAAGCCTATCTCAGTGATTGTTTTAAAATGAAAGATCTTGGCCCTTTGAAATATTTTCTTGGCATTGAGGTAGCTCGAAGTTCTTCTGGTTTGCTCTTATGCCAACGAAAATATACTCTCGATATTATTTCTGAAGCAGGTCTATTGGGAGCAAAGCCATCTGGCTTTCCTATTGAGCAGAACCATAAACTCGGCCTTGCAAATGGCGAGTTGATATCCGATCCGGAAGCCTATCGTCGTCTTGTGGGCCGCCTAATTTACTTGGTCGTTACATGCCCGGATCTTGCTTACTCGGTGCATATCTTGTCCCAGTTCATGCAGGCGCCTCGTGTTGAGCATTGGGAGGCGACCTTGAGAGTTGTTCGTTACTTAAAAGGCACACCGAGTCAAGGCATTCTCTTACGAGCAGATAGTGATTTGTCTTCGCAGGGTTGGTGTGATTCTGATTGGGCGGCATGCCCCATCACTCGCAGGTCTTTGACAGGACGGCTCATTTTTCTAGGTCATTCCCCTATTTCATGGAAGACAAAGAAGCAACATACAATTTCGCGCTCTTCTGCGGAGGCGGAATACCGATCCATGGCTGCCATTACTTGTGAGCTTAAGTGGTTAAAAGGGCTGTTATTGAGCTTGGGTGTTCATCATCCAAAGGCAATTAAACTTTTTTGTGACAGTCAGTCTGCCCTTCACATTGCTAAAAATCCGGTTTTTCATGAACGAACGAAGCACATAGAGGTGGATTGTCATTTTGTTCGTGATGCAATAACGGATGGTCTGATTGCTTCGTCGTATGTTCCTACATCCGAACAATTGGCCGATATTTTTACAAAGGCCCTTGGCAAGAAACAGTTTGATTATCTTCTTCACAAGTTGGGCATTTTGGATCCTCATGCTCCAACTTGAGGGGGGGTGTTGAGATAATTTAGGCAAATATTGATTGTGATTGAGGAAGTTTAGGCAAATATTGATTGTGATTGAGGAAGTTTAGGAGTCATTCCTAAACTTAGAGTTGTTGAGATAATTTAGGCAAATATTGATTGTGATTGAGGAAGTTTAGGAGTCATTCCTAAACTTAGAGTTTTTGCCTAATTAGTCTTCTAATTGTAATATATATATATATATATATATCACTGGATTAATGAGAATCAAGGGGGAAAAAGCATTAAGTCTTTACCTCAAACTTTTCAGATTTGCTCTGCATGGTAAAACTTTTTTTTTGGTATGACTGCTTGGTATAAATTGAGATGCTACTTTTGGGTCAGATAGAGATAAGCATCGTTTTAAGGCTTTTGCTAATATTAAATGTATGGATAATCACTTCTTTATTAGGGGTCAGGTTGGGCCCTAAATAACTGGGCCCCTTTTGCAGGCGCTACCACTACTTTAAAAAATGTATCTTAATTATCTAGTGTGTGATATTTGCAACTTTTGCCTCCAATAAGAATAAAATGGATGAAAAGGTCCATTTGCAACTTTGCCTTTGATAAAAACGGAAGAAAAGTTGCATTTGCAACTTTATCGTTGGTAATTACGGCAGTAAACCCCCTTTTTTATTTAAATCTTTGACTTGGGTTTGGGTGACAAGTTCAATTTTTGGCTGCCTTGAACCAGTCCACCCCACATTTACAATGTGTTTTTATATTTGTTAATACACAAAGCCCTCCTAACCCTGTTGTTTAAATACATTTTTACATAGTTTTTTATTTTTTTTTCAATTAATCCATGCCATAATCGGGTGGGTTTCATATATCCTAAATCTGTCTCAGTTTCTAAAAAGGAAAAAAAAATCTTAATTAAGAGGGGTATAGAGCGGGACAATTGGACAAGTGGGAAGCCCAAATGGGTTTTGAATTTTTCCTTACTGATACCAACTTATATTAAAAAAAATGTTCTTGCATGCCAATCATGAAGGAAGTAGGGATTGAAATGTTTCTCTATCTAATGGACATTAAGATTGACTTCAAAATTAAATAATTATTGGCCCACAAATAACATCAAATGAGTAGCAAACTTTGCAATCATCAAGACTTAATTAATAAAGTCAAAATAAGTTTCAAATCTTCAAAAAATGCTAATTGATCATGGGGTAGACAGTGATTGCAAAGGGTTTGAATTGGTCTCATGCGGCCTAGTTGGGGCGTCAAAATTCGTCGTTACTGCATGTAATGATCTGGGATATATGCATCAAAACGCACCATACATTTCACATCCTTTCCAGTGGACTAGCTTGTTTGTTCGAGGAGTGAGAATAGTAAATAGTGAAAAAGATTTGCCTGCATTTATTTCTTATTCAAATGATTTTGTTATATTTCAATACATATTTATTTGAAGTAGCAACAACATAGGGCATTCAGCCCTTCTCCCTCACAACCGCCATCGGAATAATATCCACCGCGCACGCACACTTCATGGCAATTAGGGATGCACTCCTGCTTACAGTCCTTCCTGAGGACATCCACATTTGCAGCTGCACGTCACAAGTAACCAAGGAACCAACAAAATGTATTTTGTATTAGATCTATATAAATACTTGAGGTGGATAATTAATCAAGCTGCATACACAGGGAAACTTTTGTGAAGGCATGTCCAATTTCATGCCTTTCTATAGTTCATATATCATCAATGGAGGCTCATAAAAGAAGACAAGGCTAGGGCTGCTCAGGGGCTAGGCCACTTGGATGCAACTTGGGTCAAGCATGCTTTCGGCAGGGGTTGGCCTTAGATGTTTGTACTCAAGCAGGGTCTAATTAATCTATAACTTGGGCTTGTTTAAAAATAGTGATAGGAGTGCGGGCTCAAATTGTACATAGCCTTCTGTGAAGAAATAGTGCTTGCATTTAGGGAATGCAAGCTCGGGTCATTATGATCCAATTGAATAAATGGGCAAGCTCGATCGAGCTTGACATGCTTGAGAAGGGCTGAGCTCAAGCCATGCACTACAACCTGTGTTGAGAGCTTGGGATGAATATATGGGTTTGTATTTATAAAGTTGGACTGATCTTAAATATGCCTCTGCCCGACCCCATCCAGCCCATGAACAACCTAGATATGATCTATTATTATTTTACATTTTAGCCAAAACAACTACATTGGATTTTTTAATTTGTCCTGTTGCTTGTTTACCCTTCCTAATAAAATTATCTTTTAGCCAAAAAAAAACCTGGGTTGGACTGGTTTTTTCACTCTGTAGACTCATCTACTTGTGTAGAGTCCGGAACCCCTATTTCGTTGAAATAGGGAGACTCTGGTTCATACAATCAAGATTTGCCAATTGGATAAAATCTCATGCTGGCCAACTAATGTAATCTATCAATTGCTTCTTTGAATGAATAAAAAGAAAAGATGTGATTTTATCCGGTTGACAAATCTTGATTGGATGATGATACGGTATCATCTTTTTTCAACAGAACAGGGTTCCGGATGAAAGTTGGGACCTGTCGTGCAATACTATCGTGAGAGAAATGACCGCAAGGTTAGATCCTTTGCTTTGACAAAATGGTCTTCATCACCCCTTTCTATGTTGTCTCAAAAACCAGTACCAAGTTTCCAGAGGAACTTTTAGAGTGTTAGTGTGGTGTGTTTGTGCAAGGAAAGCAATCGAGAGTGGCATTTTACTTACCCATGACAGTGAATGAAGATGAGATGAACAGCAGAAGAAGAAAAGCTACCACAGAAACTTTGTTGACTCCATGCGCTGCCATTTTTAAAAATGTATGGCCTTACAACTGTGAACATCACGAAATGCCCCGGCCTTTTATAAGAAATGGGCATCAGAGAGAGCTGATATCAGTTGCAACGGATAGATAATAGATATGCATGTTTTTAACTTGTCGTGAGCCAGATAGATAATAGATTTGCACATTTTTAACTTGTGGTGAGTCATAAACGGAGTCGGACTCCAAAAATAGTAGGGGTGTACAAAAAATCCGTCAACCGTCGATCCTATCCGAAGGCCAATGAATTGGTGACGGATTGGAAATTGTGTAATTCGTTAGCAACGGATAGGTGGCGGATTTCACCCTTAATCCGTGGATTCAATCCGATCCGATCCGTTGTCATTAAATATAAATAAAAAATATATATATATAAAATAAGAAAAAAAAAATGTAAGGAGTCACTAACCTTATGAAGAGAATAGGCATATAACTCTCAACTCATGCCCCTTTAATTCAATTGCTTCAAAATTCATAGGTTTTTTCTTTTTTATTTTTCCATGTAATGTACAAGAACAGATTGAACAGATTAATCCGATCCGATCCGTTCCTCCACGGATCGGATCGGATCGGATTTGAACAGCAACGGATTGGTGACGGATTTGGCCCAATCCACACCAATCCGATCCGTGTACATCCTTAAAAAATTGACTTCGAAGGATCTTTTCTGGAGATTGGCTCCAAAAATAGACTTCCAAGGATTTTTTTGGCGATTTTTCTTTACACATCAACGTCATGTGGGGCAACCAAATTTGAGGAAAAGATTTTTACTTTCCACAAAAGTGTAGAAAACTCATGTTTGTCAATTATAAATTTATAGGGATTTAGACCTATAGAAACCCTTTTTTAAGGATTTCCAAATCCAACCTCCCACAATAAGGTTTGAAAATCCTCGTTTTTGTAGATTTGAACATTTAAACCAATTTATTTCAGCTATATGCATCAATATCCGGCAATATCGATGTGAAGTCGTCACATACACAAATCCTTATGAAGGAATCCTTGTTCTAAGGGTAGCGAGGAATCTTTAAATCTACGGATTCTTCATCCATTACCAAGCATGCTCCAAATGTCCTGATACATGCTTTAACAAAATGATACAATGGTTTTTATTTATTTTATTATTATTATTATTTTTTGTACGATTACCATAAGCCATGGATATCCTCATATTGTGGCCAATGTCTAAATATTCTCCTACACGTTTTCCATATCAGTGGTACTCTGGATAAGTTGAAAAGGTTCTCATTTTCCTGATATCGCAAAAAAACTTTATGCAATATCATAAACACTTTATGCGATATCACAAAAAAATTCATGTGATATCGCATAAAGTGATTACGGGTGCCTTTATGTTTAAATTGCCAACCCGTTTGCAACGTTCTTTCTCTAGCTGTTTTCATCGTACCTTTCCATCTTGCTTTTTTAGTGAAGTATGGTCCTCCCTCTTAGCCTTTTTGCTTTTTTTTTTTTTCCTTTTTTCTTTCTGTTTGTGTCTTAGCCAAGGTGGCCTATGACACAAGGTAGGCCACAAATGTTGGAAGTAGGCACCCATGGATCAATCCCTGGGCAGCCAGGTGAGAAAACAAAAACCCGGCCCCCATGTTATCACTCTTTTTTTTTTTTTAATTTAAAGGTATATTTTATGGTATATTTTTATTTTTCCAAATATAGAAAACTAGTACCCATGAGATGTAGATCAAATGTTGTAAGAACATCTAGGTTTAGAATTGATTAGGATAATGTATTTTTATTTAATTATTTAATGTTATAAAAATATGTAGCATTATATATGCTGTTCTAGATGTCAATGCTTAGATTTAAAATTTTTAATTTTGCATATACGTGTGGAGTAAGATTCTCTTCTGTATTTCTCAGCCTAATTTTCTTAATTTCAATGAACCTCAAAATCATGATTCGAAGCATTCATCTTATTTACTGAAGAGGCTGTCAAGAGGGGTGGGGAGCAAAAATGATAAAGGAGAGGAGTCACAGATGGTGAAAATGGAAAAAAGATGGTGATAAAAAAAAAGTTTACTTTTTGTGATATCGCATAAATTAAAACTTCTTGCGAAATGGCGTAAAGTAAACTTTTGCGATTTCACATAAATTAAAATTTTCTATGGGTTGGGTTCATAGATCAGTTATGATTTTTCCACTTCGATCTAATGGAAAATAGGTACAGTTGGGACATAAGATGGGGTATTTGCGTGGTAAAGTCTATCCTTATCTTGATAACAACTACTTACCTCGGTGGTTAGGAGGGGCAATTCTCATTGGACGACTTCGAATTTGGCCTCCCCGCTCCTTGCATATGTGAGTTTCTATTACCTCAGATGTGTGCGTTATGTCTCCTTACATGTACGCACGTACGAGTTTTCATCACCTTGCATGTGTGAGTCTCAGAGGGTCTTAGCCCCTTATTTGGGCTACCCAAAAAAAATGTCAACCCATATCCACCAAATTATTATAGGGGTAATACCGACCTAATTAACCCGTTTTCTTTAACCTTCACCGGGCCATTTGAACTGCGGGTTGTGGTTTTCTTTTTTCTTGGTATGCAAGCTAAGGGGTTAGGACCCATGAAAGAGCCTGCATACACACGGAAAGACAGCCTGCATAAGCGGGAAGAAGGCTCATACAAGTGGAAAAGAAGCTTGCACAAGTAGGCATATAGCACTAATGGAAAAAGGTAGCATACCTAGGATTTGAATCCCAGGTAGCCAGGCGAGAACTGCCACCACTTACCAGTGGGTTAAGTGGCCATTCTCAATGTGCAGGTTGTGTTAAATGATCCAATTCACAGGCAAGGTCAAGAGTATTTCACTCTCGTGGAATAGATATATAGATGATACATGTTACTCGTCACCACTTATGTTTCTGATCGTCCATCCATTTATGGACCATCAACGAATCATTGAGATTCTCCAATTGTTACAACTTAGGCAATAGGTCCTCCCACCTAACTAGGTTTGGCAGTGGGGTAGGGCTAAATGGGCTAGCCACCCAATCTTGCCCTACTAGGAATAGTGATTTTATAAAGTGCAGGGCAGACACAGGGTTCTAGATTTGGGACTCCTTATGGGGCACTGTTCGAGTAAGAGTGGCAATTCAGAACTAATCATGAATTCAGGTTCAGGTTCACTTTTAGGTTCAGGTTTGATCGAACTCATTCTTGCTATTTAACATGCCAACCGGATCACAACCTAATATATTTTTAGCCATTCAGATTGATCCTTTTAACATCCGTTGCACATTCTTGTCTAATCAACTGGTTAAGAGATTACAAGACAAACTTTAGAGAGAATACATTGCATATGAACTTTTTATTTTATATGATATTTATATTTATACTTCATTGGGTACATTTGAAAAGGTAATAATAGAAGTTTTCATTGATGAAACAAGCAGCAACAGAAGACCATGCCACCGGATGCGGTACAATGACCATCGAGAAATCCATCACGGACGCAGTCGTCATGGCAGGATGGGAGGCAATCATCTGTACAGTGATACTTTGGGGAATCCAAGTCTGCAGCTGCATGTCAAATGCAACAAAAGGCAACCAATCAAATGCACATTAATATTGATTGAAGAAGAATATGTACAATCCCGCACGACTGCTGTGTGGGATTCTCTGGAGGAGGCTTTCATGCAAGGGGCTGGTTCTTGTTTTTGTGCTTATTTCCCTTATGCACAGGCTCTAATAGGTGAAAACTTGGATATTAAAAGACACTATCAATATAGTTGCAAATAGAAACCTTTTTTTCATTATTCTGGTTTAGAGCCCATCTTTGAGTTAATGCCTTTATATCACAGTGTAGGTCGATACACGATAGTAGGGACATACCCAGATAAATAGTTACTGGGGCAGTTGCCCCAATGGAACTTGAGTCGACCTTCGAAACTCGTTTAAAAATATTGGGTTAAACCCACATAAAAACTTCATTCCGCCCTCAAAAGCCATATGAGAATCTTGGATTTATCCACAATATTCAACTACCTCTTTGGGTTTGTCCATCTCAATACTCCCTCTCGGATAGATCCCACTTCTCTACAATTTCACTACTTCCTAATATTCAAACTCGCGACCGATTGGCTCTGATACTGTATTAATAAAATTTTCTTAGCTAACAATTCTTGTGAAACCTTGAAGCGTTCGTGGAGGCAACACACACACATATATATATATATATATATATACCTTTCAATACTCCCCCTTGGGTGGATTCCACTCGAACAATAGAAACCATAATTTTATCTTCTTTTAAACTGAATCGCTAATAATCCATATGAGAGAAAAATGGGGTCAAGTCTCCTAGTATTTTATTTTTTAAAATCCAACCTAATCCAACCTTATTAGAAACATAAAATCAGTCCCCAATGCTTTGCTAGTTTTTGGTGTGTTTGCAAAGAGGGCAGGGCGGAACTAGATAGTGGCTGAGAGGGGCCAACACCCCTCCTAAAATATCCAAAAAAAGATAAAAGAAAAAAAGAAACCCCATTAACACTGAGAATTACTTACCTGTACGAGTGAATGAAGCGGAGATGAAAAGTAGAAGAAGAAATGCTACCACATAAACCTTCTTTGCTTCCATTTTAGGATTGAATGGCCTATTGAACATCACTTGCTCTCCTCTCTATATAAGAAATGGGAACAAAAGAGAGGAGACATCAGGTGCAGTGGATGCAGTTTGCATTTACATTTCTTTAACTTTAAGCTGTTTTGGGTCAGATAGAGAAAAGCATCGTTTTATGTTTTTTTTGTTTTTTCGTTTGCTAATATTAAATGTATGGATAATCACTTCTTTATTATGCTTTCAATATTAGAGTGGGTAAAGCCTGGGGCTGGGTATAAAGGGGTCGGGTTGTGGTTTGTGAATAAGGGTCTATGGGTTGAGGCCCAGCCTGCATGAACTGATTTATCAAACAGGTCAAAACTCAATCCGAGCCGCATCCAACATATGAAGTTGCGGGCAGGTTCACCGGTTGCCTCTGTTAGTGGTAAACGAGTAGGGAGAGGATTTAGAACACTATCATAAATTATTATTCTCAAGAAATTATTGCCTTAGGAATAGGGTTGCAAACGAAATGGTTTTGGGTCAGAATCATATTGGACCCGGATCATGACCCGTTTCCAAATAACGGCTCCAGTTCCGGGTCAGGTCTTGACTCGGAACCTATTTTATCGGATCCAGACCTGGTTCCAATAGGAAAATCTGGAACCGGGTCTACCCAGAGTATGGAACCTAGTTCCAAAACTAGTTTGGTTTCTCTTCATTTTTTATTTCTTTTCTTAAGATTAGCATATCATGCAACTTATAGAAGTACATCAAGTCTACTACCTTTAGTATTATATATGAAAATATAAAAAAAAGGTTGATCTTGAGGTATAGTTTGCAATATCAAATACTCATATGTTGGTTCACGGGTCGGAACCTATATGGATCCGTTTATCAATCAGAACCGAAATTGGGTTCCGGACCGGACCCGGACCCATTTATGAATCGAAACCTAAAATAAGACATCTTCTAAGATTTGAGAACAAATTAAGTGCTTGTAGTGGGTCACCGACCGTATCCTTCATGATTAGGATCCAATCTTCCATCATGAATGGAACCCAATCATTTAGTAATAAAGCGTGAAAAAATATTAAAACAAGTAAAGATATCATATCGTGTTGATCCCTTGTCTAATTCACGTTTGAGGAATCCACCCAACTCAGCATGGCTAGTACTACTCTCGCTCAAGTATTCTTAATTTCGGAGTTCTTATGGGGTCGCACTGTTTTAAAAGTTCTCGTGTTGAGTTAAAACAAAGTTTGACTTATAAACATATGCTCAGGACTTGGATTTTTTTAATGAGGGCTAGCAGAGACTCATCATTTGATGTCCGTGGTTGACACCCTACAGCCAATGGTTAAAGGTGTCGCCGGACCAAGTTCTCACACATGATAGCATCTTGAATTTTGCATGATTTGGGTCGGCTTTAATTGCTTGTTCTCTGTGGGCGAATTCAAACAAAACTTATTCTGGAGTAAACGTGCTCCAATATGTAAGATGAGCAGTTTGGATATATAAATGCAGGACAACAAGCCATCAAATATAATCTCACAAAGTCTTCCAAGCTCGGTATTAGACAATTATACATAGTTTTTATCATTTTAGTTTTTTTCTTTTTTAATAAACTCCATCTGTCTGACTGTCCACATGATGTCCATATAATGAACTGGTGTCTTTGGTGTCTTTCTTTTCATATATCAATAATATCATAAACCCTTCATGAATAATATGGGTATAGAGCGGTATAAGAGGGAGCCCGGATTTGTTTTTTGTTTATCCTGATTCATACCAATTTATATATATATATATATATATAAAGTTTAGACTTTTTATGTCCACTTGAATGCATTACCAATCATAGAGGGAGGAGTTGGGATTGAAATGTTTTTGCATGACCTATTGTTTGGCGAACATCTGGTTGTCTTCAAACTTTAACAATTATAAGCCATGAAATAAAGTCAAATTAGTACAAAATTCTGGTAATCTCTTGAAGACTTGATTAAACTAAAAATCAGCGTCAAAACTAATTAAGAAACTACCAATTCATGGGGTAGCTGTGAATTGTGATTATTATAAAGGGTTTGAATTGATCCCATAGGGCCTAATGGCCATGCAATGAGATTATTATAAAGGGTTTGAATTGACCCCATAGGGCCTAATGGCCATGCAAATGATCCAAGATTCACCGTACACTTCACATCTTGTCTGGTGGATTAGCTAGACCTTGGACTACAAGAAAAGAGCCGCAGAGAAGAATAGTGAAGTTTTGCCAATGCCTACATTCTTACGTTCCGTATGAATGATTCTTTATTATCTCATATGATTGTCTTGTCATGTTTCAGTACAAGTTTGCTACTTTGAGCAACAGCACAAGTAACCCTCATCGGTTTGTTCACACTGGCCAGACCTATATCCAGCTTGAGTGCATTCGTAATTGCACGTGGGGAGGCAAAAATCCCTACAAGAATCCGTGGGTTCCGCACCTGCAGCCGTATGCCACATGTTATTCAGTGGCACCAAAAACCAAGCCAGCCAGCGAACAAAATGTGAATCGGAATTTTTCAAAAATGCATGATGCATGAGGTGGTTTATGAAGCTGCATAGATAAACTTTTTGTGGGCCCCTGGCGAGGTTTATGCCTTTATCATTAATTCAAATGGAATATCAAAACCGCCGCTCCCTATTTATACTCCATGTATTGCGTCTATCTCAATAGACTGGACCATTAGATTAAGAATCAGTCTTTTTCTTTGATATAAGGCTACTAATCTTTTGGGGGCATGAAGAGCAGCTCATCACTCGAGTGGCAAGGAATAACATATCTCACCTGGATGGCCAGGGTTTCAATCTTAAGAACCACCTCTTCCCACTTGTGTGGGCTTTTTTCCCACTTGTGTGGGCTCCTTTCCCACTTGAGTGTTGTCTTCCAGTGTGCGTGGGGGCTCTTAGTTGGGTCCCAGCCCCCTTCAGTGGGGGACTCAGGAGTAAGGTCTGCAGGCCAAAGTCCCCACCCACATCTGAAAAAGTTTAAAAATTTCTAATAACCCCTTGCAAATTTTGATAATTAATATGCATTTTTTTCCAGAAATTACCCCCTCCCCCACTGTTTCTTTTACATAAAGCCCCCTCCCCCCACATGTTGAATTTCCTGGGTCCGCCCTTGGCTGGGTTACCACACAGGCCCTTTGTAGTGATATTCAATCATGGGCGGATCTTTCCATCACCCTAGTCAAATCATCTGTGATAGCCTGGGTGGGCCCCACCTAGTTTCCTCTTAGGGAGCTTCCATACAAAGTACATGGGTTTGGCCCGTATTACGACAAATTATTAATCAAGCTGCAAATAAAAACCTTACCCATGACTGTTGTGAGCCCTCACTCCTTTGCGGGCCCTCAATTTGATTTGAATAATTATAAATATAATATTAGTTATCTTAATATGCTATTTAATAGGGTTTAGTAGAATAGTCTATTATAGTTACTAAGTCTTAGGATTAGGCTTTATATCTTTCTTTATAGATATATGGTGTTCATTGTAATTCTATTAGGGTTCAAGTTAGATTAGGCCTTAGCTAGTAATTTAGTCTTAATAGGAGGGGTTTTGTGTGTTAGAGAAGCTTCTAGAATTCCTAGTATGGACCAATTTACCCATACCCCTATCCTCTTCTCTATTTAAACCCTAAGGTCTATTTAGTAACCAACCACTAAACCCTAACCTATATATACACTAGCTATTGCAATGAAATGAAACCTAGCCCTAACTTACTCTCATTTCACTCTCATTTTCTCTACCTCTCTCCCTAAGAAACCCTAATTCCCAATCCCAGCAACAAGAAGAGAAGAAGATTGCCCAAATTTCAGCCACTACAATCTCCTAGGAGCTTGGATTTCTTATATTTTTGTCAATTCTCTTTGTAATTTCGGATTGAGGCAAGTACTTATGTTAGATAATATAGAATGCACGTTTTCTTCCTCTTGATTCTGCAATTTCAATTCAATTTACGTATGCATGTTAGATTTACCATTTGAGCTTGGTTTTTATGGTTTTTGGCCATTGGTGGATGGGTTTATCTCATTTGGAAGATCAATGGCCCAAGGATGGATGGTGGGATGTGTATTGGAGTGCTTTTCTTGTTTATTAATGTTTCTATGATGATTGGAAGTGATTAGAAGTGTTTTAGTTGAAAATTAGATTGAAGGAGAAGAAACCCCAGAAATACTGGGTTGTTGCAGGTACGTGTACCCGGTCGACCGGCTTGTAGTCGGGTCGACCGGGCACACTAAAGTTGGTGAAAAACCAAGTCCCAGTTAAAATTCTGAGAACTCTCAGTTCAGTGTACCCGGTCGACCAGACCCTGTGCTCGGTCAACCGGATACACAGGAAATGCAGGAAATAATTAGGAGCTGGCATTTCCCTCTCAGGCTCAGAACTCAGTGTGCGCGGTCAACCGGTCCCTGTGCCAGGTCTACCGAGGACAAAGAAATTTCTAGGGAAGGCTAAAATTTGGAAAATGTCCTTATTTCAGAATTCTAGTGTGTGCGGTCGATCGCGCAGGCTAGGAGGTCGACCAGACACATTGATGAGTTCCAAATCAGAGTATTGCATGCCAAGTGACTGATTATTGTCACCAATGTGCGGGGTTGACTGCCCAGGCCAGGGGGTCGACCTGGTACACTGTGTACAGTAACATTTTCCATATTTCAGTTTTTCTGAGACTGTGATCGTTTGTGGGGCCAATTAACCATCCAAATATACTTCCATTAATGTGCCAAGCACGAGTTAATGGTGTGGCTCAACCTTAACTTGTGGGGACCACCAAATACGTTTTTGGGATTGGAATTGTCAGTGATTCGACCCTTAAACGTTGTCAATGATGTCCGTAACTTCAGGAGCACCGAATATAACATCGTTTGGCATCTGAGACTGCAGTTAGGGATCCAATTAACTGATGAGGCCCTAAACCTGAGTGTGGACCATTACCTACGTGGGACCCTTGCTTATTCCATTTGATTCTATTGCTTTGAGGATTTTATACATTGTTCTTCTCTTATATCCTTGTTATTGTTATAAGCCTATTAATTAAAGGAAAATTGGAGGACCTAAACTTATGACTCTTATATCCTTGTTATTGTAATAAGCCTATTAATTAAAGGGAAATTTGAGGACTTGAACCTGGGACTACGTTGTAGTGACCCGGCGATGTAATCGGTGATAAATGACCCGTGTTTGTGGTTAGGCGGGCCCTCATACGGCCTAAGTTTGGTGTGTGGTACCCTAGAATGGAGAGGTTGATCATAATGTATTATTGACTCATTGTGAATGAGTATAGATTGATTACTTGTAGAATGAACATGGTATTGTACTTATATTGTTTTAAACTAAGGCCATGGTTTATGGGCCTGGTATAGATCCAATGATGATTGGACTTGGACTTGGATTTGGACAATGTTCCATGATATTGAACTTGGACCTCTTAGAGACTTAGTTAGGACATCGCTTGCGCGAGGCAAACCTAGACAGACACAGACCTGTATTCATTCACTGAGTCGGCACTAAATATTTACTCAGTTGATCTAAGCTCAGCCTGTTGATTGATCATCACTGGTATGAGCTATATTGGTTATAAATAGAGCTATCATGATGAGCTATGGCTAGACGGACGTTGTGATACCTGGTCCGGTCTAAAGTGATAAGGGTGTGATCGGTGTTGTATTTATATATTGTTATTAGCAAGTTTGTTATCCATTGTATGGTTACTATACTTTTCTTCACCACGACTGTTTACAGTATGAGATGGCCGCGGCATAATATCCCGCGGTATCCAATTTGTGTGAATGTGTCATATTGTTATCTGTTAAATTAGATTACTTATATTTCTGATTCTAAACTGCTATTTACTGCTCAATTGCATAGCTTATATTTCATTATTACTCTTATGATTAAATGATCGTCTCTATTATCTTTGATTTATACATCCTGCGTTATTTGTATATGGTGCTTAACTAGAGGATGGAGTGCCCGCACTGGGTGTTTGAGAATAGTTTATTTTGGGATTTTGAGTGGATATGTAGTGAGCGAGAATTAGACTGATATGTATAACTTGTTATTCACACTTTGAGATTTTGTTAGACTTCAGCCTTGCTTTACTTGATTCATTTTATGTGATACATATTGCTTCCGCTATCTTTTCTTATGCTTCCACAATTTAACTGTTGATTATGTTATTGTGTAAAAAGTTTTAAAAATTTGACCTCATTGCAAACTATGATCTTGGAAGTTTTCGGATTTTTCGAAAAGTAGCGCGCTAAATTCGGATACCTTGGAGGTAACTTCGGTATTCAGAATTGGGGTGTTACAACTGCTAATGAAGATGAGATGAAAAGAAGCAGCAGAAGAGAAGCAACCACAGAGACCTTGTTTACTCCGAGAACTGCCATTTGTGAAATGTATGACATACTCATGTGGACAACAATCGCCCCCTTTTATAAGAAATGGGCAGTGTATATCTATCTTTTCTATTAGAGATGTTTTTTGCTTGTTATGGGCCACAAATAGGAGACTGGAGTCCATAAATAGACTTCCAAGGATCTTTTTTGGCGAAGTTTCTATAAAAATCAAGTTTCTAGATACTTCTGGCACAAATAAGAGACTGAACTCCATAAATAGACTTCCAAGGATCTTCTTGAGTGAAACAATCCAAGAGGTAGCAATTGGTTTGGTATTTGACCGGGTTGAGAAGGAGAATCTGTCAATTGAGATTCAACCCTATCATGCTCGTGTTGGACTCATATAATTTGCCGGCCAATTTGCATTGGTTGGATGTGAGATGGGTTCATAGATGAATTATGATTTCTCCAACTCTACCAGCACACTGGTACAGTACTTGAGACCTGGGAGAGAGGGGTCATTTGCATGTTAAAAATTAACTTTTATCTCACTCAATATATATATATATATATATATATATTAGCTCAGCTAAGTGGTCGGGACCGTTGAGAGACTCACGTGTGAAAAAATAGGAAACTTGCACAGGCAAGGAGGGCGTAACTCGTTCAAACAAGGAAAAGGAACACACATGAGCACTTCATTATGGATAGAGAAAGGCAGATTTTTGTAGAGATTCCAATTTAGCCATTAATGCTATCACAAAACCTCAAAATGTGTCTCGTTAATTAGCTATCAACAGGAGTATCAATTGTCATTCTCCTAATCTTACAAAATCATGTTTAAGCACAGTTGATGAAGTTTCTGTTATCAATTCTAATGCATTTACTTCTATCTCTTTTTGAATAAATATCGATGTTTCAACCCAAAAAAAAAAAAAAGTGCAAGGAGAGGGGCAAGGCCAGGTTCGAAACCCTGACCTCCTAGTAAGAGCTGCTTCTAATTATAAGGGTCATACTGACCTGAGTCATAACCTATAATTCCTGACCCACATTGGACAATATGAGCTGCGGGCGAGTTGGATTACATGGGATTGATTCATAGGCAAGCTCAAGAATGTCACTCCCCACCCGCTTATATTTCTAACCATCCATCCATTTATATTAACCACAAACAAACCATTGTGTTAAAGATTAGTACGTTTGATAAAGTTTGGTTTAGTCGTTAGAGATTTTAGGTAATTTGAATTTTAAATAATTTGTAATTAAGCTTTCTCTTCATTGTATAAATTAAGATCATTTTCCAATTGAAAGGTACGGTTGAATATGTAATGAATTTATTTCTTTGAAATTATTTACATTAAGATTCTTTAATTGTTGCAACTTAAGCAAAAGGTCCTCACGTGCATTGTGCGGGCGCATATGCGAAGGGTAAAATGGCCCCACGTCGCGTCTTGTAGAGGCGTGTGCTTCTAGTCCGAATAGGATATGATATTCTCTCATAATCGAGAACGATTTATGAAGTGGGTCAACGACCATATCCATGATGATTATGATCCAATCTTCCATGATGAGTGGCACGGGATTCCTCAAATATCAGCAATTTGTCGTTATCGCATGCAATGATCTGAGATACGTACGTTTCACATTTTTACATTAATGTAAGAAAAGAACCCTATAGTAGAACAGTAAAGCTTTGCCAGCATTCTTATATTAATCCATGTGTATGTTTCTTCATTTATCATCATTATCAAAGTCTTATCCTAAATATATCTCTTTATTATTTCATATAATTGTTATATATCAATACATGTTTACTACGTTGAGCAACAACATAAGACACCATCACCGGTTGCCACACAATGGCCATAGCGATATCCAGAACGAATGCACTCGTCGTTGCAAGAAGGGAGGCACACTACCGTACAGCCATTCATGAGAGGGACATCCGCTCCTGCAGCTGCATGTCATTTTATGATATCAGAATAATTCCTTTTATAAAAATAAAATATCTTTTTGTCATTTAGTGAAACGAGAAAATAACTTTTTTCCTTTTCATTTAATAAGAGATATTTTAAAAAAAAAATTATATTTTTTTATTATTGCCCATCGTCTTCTTCTCTTGTATCTTAAAGTGACTCTTCACTTCAATTCACCTTACAAATGAATTACCGAAATAGGGTTAGCTAGTTGGACATAACCATGGTCCAATATGCTTTTGGATAGGCATTGGCCTTAGACTTTTGTACGTGGGCAAGGTCTGAATCTATAACTTGGGCTTTTCTTTTCTTTTCTTTTCTTTCTTTTTTTTTCTTTTTTCGATAACCCATGGTATCTCCTACTTGCCCAACACAAGGGCCAAAGGTCCGGAGCCTGATGGACACTCGAATCTGGACAGCCAAAAACTAATCTTAAAGGGCACATGCAAATCCTCCTATCATAATGGTAATTTAGTGACTGACTTTTCCAATCAAATCAAGTAATAGAAAGCCTGGGCTGTTCTTACCCAATTTACTAAATTGGCGGCCTGCATATATGGGCGGACACTAACCGCCCATGCTGTGGTTGGGTGGAAATGGGCTTATATTTTAAGTCAGGCTGAGATTTGCCTCATTTCAGCTTGACCCCGACCGTGAAGCCCTACTTATAATCTACAATTATTTTAAATTTTAGCTAGAAGCGACTATCAGAAAATAGTGGCAAAACTTTACTGGGTTAGAATACTTTTTATAATTGGAGAACTCATCTACTTGATATGTCAGCACATGGGGCCCACCTAGTTACTGATATGAATGGACCATGAAAACCGCACTCGCTAATTACAATGGATCTATTGGGTCTGCACCCATCCAAATAGACCGGACCATTGGAGCAAGATTCAAATTCTCTCTTTGATATGAAACTGCTAAACTTTTGGTCCATAGGTCACGGGGTTAGATGCATGGAATTGGCCCCAGTTTTGGTGGGTTGATCTTTCCATTCCCCTAATCAGATCATTAGTGGGGTCCCAGAGGGGTCCCATCTAGCTAGGGCCCATATATATGAGAGATTATTAATCAAGCTGCAAATAAAAACCTTACCCATGACTGCGAATGGAGATGAGATGAAAAGCAGGATGAGAACAAAAGCTACCACATAAACCTTGTTTACTCCAAGAATTTCCATTTTTTAAATGTACTTGCTCCTGTGAGCATCAATGGCCCCCTTTTATAAGAGCAATAAGAGATAACAAGTGTAGTGGGTATGTGTATTCCCCTTTAGATTGAGTGAGGATCCCTTGTTTGGTCCAAACAGGGTCAACCAGGGGGTGACACATGGGGGGAGGAGTCCAATCAGCCCATCCCATCTGCCCCTTAAAAAAAAATCCCCCCCCGCCCCCCCCATGTGTCATCCCCTGGTTGGTCCAAACAGGGTTCCCTTGTTTGGACCAAACAGGGGATCCGCTTCCCTTTAGATTAGATATGTTCTTGGCTTGTTATGGGCCACAAATAGGTGACTAGACTCCATAACTAGACTTCCAAGGATCCATTTTGGTGATTTTGCGGTACGAATGAAATCTCTAGATACTTATGGCACAACTAGGAGACTGGAGTCTATAAATAGATATCCAAGGATTTTTTTTTGTGAAACAATTCAAGAGGCAGCAAATGGGTTTCTATTTGACCGGGTTGAGGAGAATCTGTCAATTGAGGTCCAACCCTATTCAGCTCATATTCGACCCATATAAGTTGTGGGTCAGTTTACATTGGATGGATGTGAGACGGGTTTATAGAGCAGTTATGATTTTGCCACCTCTACCAGCACACTGGTGCAGTTGGGACTTAGGTTGGGGCATTTGCATGTTAAAAATTGACCCTTATCTCAGCCAATATTTATTTTGGTAGCCTACATGAGGGGTAGGGACGTAACTCGCACAAGCGAAGAGAATACAAACTCGCACCAGCGAGTGGAAGGAACACACATGAGCAAGGGGAGGGCAGAGGCCAAGGTTGAAACCCTGACCTCCTAGTAAGAATTGCAAGTGGGGGTTGTTAATAGTTAGTTTTCCGCACTTTAACGTTTACGCATTTTGGATGTATTGATTAGCAACTTGGATTTATATAATGAGTTTTTTACTTTACAACTCTTTATCTTTTCAGAGTTGAGGCCCGGCAATGATCTTGAGATTAAGCCAGGTATTATCTCAGCTCGGCGATGATCTTGCGATTAAGCTAGGTATTATCCTACTTCCACAATTATTACCGTTGATTTTTCTATTTCAATAAAAAAAAATCAACTCCCTTTTCCCAATCCTTATTATCTTTCCACCATCTTCATCACATTCCTATCTCCATCATCAATTTGCGAAATTAAAGGACAACGCTTTTGAAAGAGATCGTACCAGATCAGATCTAGTGGACAACCGACACCGATAGAGTCAACAAGAGCAAGACATCATCATTTATTTTTTACATTAAGGTTCTTTAATTGCTGCAACCTTGACCTACTAGGAATAGTTTTGGTAGTGATCTTATCAAGTACAGGGCAGATGCAGTTTAATTTGGTAGTGATTTTATCAACCTTGCCCTACTAGGATTGCTTTCCTTTCTATTTCAGCTACTTCATGATATGTGTTTGTGTCGATTAATGCTCTTCCTTAGTTCCTCTTCATGGGACATTAATTTCATAAAGAATTTAGTGTTCTTTTCTGTTGTTGAAATGGTATTCCCTTCTCCTGGATTTTATTATTCTGTGGGAGCAATCCCATAACACCGACATTATGCTAAACTTCGGTAACAGTACCGGCACAGTTTGTCTTGGTCTCGGTTATGCGCTGCTCGGCAGGTGACAACAGTGTCAAGGCAGTTCGGTAGCTCGGTAGTTCGGCAATAGTGTCGAGTAGCGAGGCTACTCTCAGCACGGTAACAGTACCGCTGCTCTCAGTTTGGCAGCAGTGCCAGCTGTGTGGGTGTATCGACAACGGTCCCAAGACGCCTCCATCTAATGGCTATCTTTGATCTCGGTACGGGTACGGAGCATCATTTAAATACAGCCATGCTCCTATGAAAAGTACGGATGTGTACTGACAAATAGGGTGGCTCGTAATAGAGATAAGGAGTTGACTTTATCACACCATCATGTCAGCAGTCCTAGGGAGAATGGGTGGGACCTTACCCCCACCTACCTCCACTCAGCCAAAGGGATGAGGAGACCTCCACCTATATATGTGCATGGGATCAGTCCCAGTGAGGTACGCGCATACATACATCAACACATCCACTCCTGCCTTTCTCTTCTCCACTCTACCTTTGCTTAGTTGCAGAACTAACTTAGGCATTGGAGTGCCTGCGGCTGACAGCAGTCAAGGCCTCTGAACTCTGTTTCTCTCCTTCCCTTTCGGGTCTCAGGCGTTCGGTCTTTCCCTAAAAGAGTTCTACATCATCCTAATTAAGCGAGTGTCATTTTTGACTTACAATTATAAACTCTTAATTTGTTTTGAGCTAATCTTGACGCTGTTACATTCACTGCAGTAGATATGCTCCGCTGCAAAAAGGGAACGAGATGTCATGGGAAAAGGACTGAAGGCTTTCGAGTCATATATCCGAGCATGTAAAGACCATCACTGCTCTTACATTTGCAGGTTGTTGTAGTCCCTATTTTCAGATCTGCTAGAAATGGTTTCAACATTCTCATATCATATTTTCCAGATGGAAAGAACTGGAGATTGGGAAGTTGGCCATGGGATATGGTCTACTGCAACTACCTTCAATGCCTGAGGTGAGACAGCATTCCTTCTTAATTCATGTTTTCATGCCTGCTGACAATGTTTGTGTGGCACAGATTAAGTACCAGTAAGCAAACTTATATTTATCTGTTTTCCTATTTGTTCTTCATGCATATAAATCTAGGTGAAGCCAGAGCAGCAATCATGTGATATTTACCAAAAAATAAAACAACAATAATGCATGTGATGCCCAATAGAGAAAGCATAATATTTTTGTGCAAGCCTGCTATGAACAGTGGGGCTCAACTTCTGTTAGTCTAAGCAATTAATCTGTAGGTGTTGGCCTCAACCATGGAATAGACAATGCCAAGATGACTCTTCCCCTTCTTCTTTTATTATTATTATTATTATTATTATTATTTTAGGATATCCCCTGTGGCTTCCTATATGAGGGATTTTGGTCACAAAATGTGGGCTTCTTCGTAGTTATAGTTTGGCAGGTACAAAAATTCTTGATCAAACATTGATTTAACTCATCAACAGTCCTTACAGCTCAATTAGATTAACTATGGTTATAGGCCTAGAGGTGTAAATTTAGGCAGGTGGCCCAAGCCGAGCACGGGCCCTGCACTGAAAAACTGTGCCTGAGGTGTTGACTTGGTCAAAGGGCTGGCCCTGGCAGTCCCCCGCTGGGCCGTGCTGGGCCAACGCACCAAGCCCTCAAGTGGCATGGGCCAGGCCTAGCCCTCCAGGCCCAATGGTCTGATTTTAAAGTATAACCTATTTTTTAGAATGTATCACAGGTTTTTAAAATTGTAATTCTTTTCTTTTTTCATTTATCATAAGGTTTGAATTTCATTATATATTGATTACAAGTTCAAACTTGTAATTTTTTGGAACTTTGTAGCTTAAATTTCAAGGAAATCTAATCTATTTGATGTATTTTTTCAAAACATCATTAGTGTCATTCTACTTATTTATTTCTCTTAGTTTATTTTTCATAATGAAATTGATCCAAGAGTTTAAGTCCAAGTTCGTGCCCGCCCAAGTCCAACTTAAAAAAAAAAAAAAATATATATATATATATATATAAAAGGGAGGGAGTGGGAGCCGTGAGCCGTCCACGAGCTGCACAGCACAGCATGACCTATATAATTCTCATGGGCCATGCCGGTCCAGGCACAACTGTGCTCAGTCATGAGTGGGCCGTGCCGTGCTTACATGCCTAGTTATAGCACAAGGAGTACTAAAAAGGTTGAGTGAAAAGAGGAAAGTAATGTGACATTGTTTGCTTCTCCATGTTTGGATAAAAAAAATTAGAGCGAGTGAAGGACCCATAATTTTTGTTTGAGGGTTTGTATCCTAATAGGTAAGTTGGTTTTCAGGGCAAACTAAGGATTTTTATGTGGGGTTTAAAGGTGGTCCCATAATTTTTATTGGATGTTTGGAAGCAGATATGGAATCCTCATATAAGTTTTGAAAGCGCACCGTAGTGACAGGTGCGGCTACACTTGTATACCCGTACTTGGGTCATCCTGTAAATGGATTAGAGAAGTAAACGTATGATGTAATATCCATTACCTTTTACTCCTCTACATGCCTCTTTATTTTTAGCATAAAATGTGTGATAAATTGTAATGTAGTAAACTTTTATAACAAAAAGGACTTTTTACTCACCCTTACTTATACTTTGCCTCTTCTATCCAAATAAGGCTCGTACCCAACCTGTGTTTTTACCTAATATACCTTTCTTTTTACTTTTTCTATGACTTTTGACATTTATCTCCCCTCTACTCCAAACATGTGAACAAACAGTTCAGAACTTGAAAGGGAATAGTAAATAGTAAGAAAGCTTAAGTACCAACATTCTTACATTGCATGTGAATGTTTATTTATTATTTATTACTAACATCATTTTGTTATATTTCACTACACAACTATGGAATGTAGCAGCAACAGAGGACCGATTCACCGGTTGCCACACAACGGCCATTGGAAAATCCATTGCAGATGCAGTCGTCATTGGCACCAAGAGGGGCTCATGCACTGGTACGAACATTGCTTCTTAAACTCATCAACATCTGCAGCTGCATTTCAATGTGTATTGGATTAGATTTATAAAAATTCTTGAGATGTAAAAGATTATACCGCCGTTATCTTCAGACCGTGTGTGTTGTAGAAAATCACAAGAAACAATTGATCATATTTTTATTTACTGTGATTTTGCAAAATTGGTTTGGGAAGACTTCCCTTGATATATATTTACTTAGCCCTACCAACTTTGCGACCTTAGGAGACTGGTTTTGGCATTCTTCTAAAACTACTGCTTCTTTTGGCCTCATCACCCTCTGGTACATTTGGAAAGCCTGTAATTCCTATCTCTTCCTGTTTACGCCCTTGCATCCAGCTTCTGTTCATGCCAAATCAGCCTCTCTTTTACATGAATGGTATATTTCAAATGACTTGTCTGGATGTGTGCCACCTACAGTAGCCACTGCAACATAGGAACCTCCACCTTCTGATTTTGTGAAGCTAAATTCTGATGGTTCAGTTGATTTGGCTACTCATTATGCTCTACATGGAGGAATAATTCGGGATCATAATAAAGGTAACATGGTTGTTAGCATTGATGGACCTACATTATGTGGACTTGGGGCGGTCGCCCTGGGTCCAATCCAAGAAGGGTTAAAAGTTGCATGGGCCATATGGTTCGTGCCCAATTTCATAAAGTGATCGCGCCAGCTTAGGTCTCAAAAAAACCCTTTGCTCTCAGTCTCAAAGATCTCCCGAATGAAAAATCATGGAACCCTTCATTCCATCGCTCTTTTTCTTCCTCTTCAAGCTTAGGCATTTTGGCTTCTACATAATAGCATACGCTACCTTTATACAATATGTGGGGAAGAAAGCGGGATATAAGTTCTTTATTCTTTATTTACAAAAAAATAATAATAAAAAATAATGTCTTTAAACCGTGCAATAAGAGGAGATTATTGGTAGTTAGCATTGATTTTGACCTTTTCAATTTTTCATTGACTATTGTGTACCCCGCCCAAATGAAAATCCTATGTCCGCCATTGGTTTTTAGTTATGCAGCTCAAATGGACACAAATTAACAACCCATTGCAAGCTGAACTTATTGGGTTGCACAAAACAAATTAAAGGACTGGAACTTGTTATCCATCACCAGTTACAGAATGTCATCGTAGAGGGCGATGCTCTTTTAATTTGTACATTTTTTCAGGGTCACTCGATTTTTTCTTGGAATCTAATTCCAAGTACTAGGAAGAAAATAATTGGCTCTATGAGGAAAATCGGTCAGTGCTCTTTTATGAACTGCTCACAAATGGCTAACACTTTTGCAGATGCATTATCTAGGTTGGCTCCTCCAGTATACACACTGTTTTCAAATATTCTATACCACCTTATATTCATTCCTTATATATGCAGGAACAGATGTTACACAGGAGGGATCTACATGAAGCAATGGCTCCTTTGCAATTAGAAGAATTCGATATGAGACTGTTCGTTTCGACAGTTTTGCACCTTTACATTCTGTACCACCTGATATTGACTCACTCCTTTTTTTTGCTTGAAGGTTTAACATAAACTACACTAGCAACAAAGGCCCATGCTTAGCTCGGGCCCAAGATAAAAATATATTAAAATTTAGATATGGGTGTGTATATTTCTTTTTACTGCAATAAGGATAGGAAGAGTCCATTAAGATAGCTAATTCGAGAGTATGTAGAAATTTTTTAATTTTAATTGATTCTATATGAAAGAGATATATATATTAGAAAAAGGTATAAAATCTAGAAAAAATTAAGTTTTTCAATTTTAGATGGCGGGCCTAACTTCAAGTAGAGTGAAATTTGACCAATGATGGTAATGTAATGGTGATTTTGAGCAATTTAGATATAGATATAGCCCCATAAATAGACCTCGTATGGCTTGCTTTCGATAATTTTAGGATAATTATCGTTAGTTGAAGTTTTCATAGGTTCAAAGAAAGACGTCAGACAAGATCCTTGAATTCTAGCATTAGAAAGAAATCCTTAAAAAGATAATTTGGAAAGAGATACTGGTTGGATGCAACTTGGGCCCAGATCACGACAATGCAATTTGGGGCGGGCCAGTTTGGATTCTGGCCTGAGTTTTAATGTGCACGCAGAGTACAAGCCTAGCTTGGGCTCAGATATCCGAATATTAGGCCAGAGTTGGGCCCTGAGTAGCACACCTCTTGCTCCATTACACTATTAACTGTGTGCCTGAGCTATATAGTGTTGTCCATTGGTTTAAAAAGTCTAAGCTTTGAATAGATCAAGGCTTGGAAGCCTTGCCTGATCAATTTGAAATCCATGATTAACCGGCTCATCTAAACAGTGTAAATGGGTTGAGTCAAACCCAAGACCCAACCTAAAAGAAAATACCAAGTACAGAGTATAGACTCAATGGGCCAGGTCTAGCTCAAAGTATAGGATCTGATGACACAAATTCGACCTCTGTTACGATAAGATTATGCTGATATTAGTAGAATCCATATCATGTTGCAGCTTCCAAGCAGGAATTACACTTTTGCTTTTCAAAATAAAGGACATGAAATGTTTACTATCTACTGGTCTACCAAATACAAGAGGGTTTTGGGGCTAGACAACTAAAAATCATATCCATTTACTTCTATCTCTTTTTGAATAAATATCGATGTTTCAACCCAAAAAAAAAAAAAAGTGCAAGGAGAGGGGCAAGGCCAGGTTCGAAACCCTGACCTCCTAGTAAGAGCTGCTTCTAATTATAAGGGTCATACTGACCTGAGTCATAACCTATAATTCCTGACCCACATTGGACAATATGAGCTGCGGGCGAGTTGGATTACATGGGATTGATTCATAGGCAAGCTCAAGAATGTCACTCCCCACCCGCTTATATTTCTAACCATCCATCCATTTATATTAACCACAAACAAACCATTGTGTTAAAGATTAGTACGTTTGATAAAGTTTGGTTTAGTCGTTAGAGATTTTAGGTAATTTGAATTTTAAATAATTTGTAATTAAGCTTTCTCTTCATTGTATAAATTAAGATCATTTTCCAATTGAAAGGTACGGTTGAATATGTAATGAATTTATTTCTTTGAAATTATTTACATTAAGATTCTTTAATTGTTGCAACTTAAGCAAAAGGTCCTCACGTGCATTGTGCGGGCGCATATGCGAAGGGTAAAATGGCCCCACGTCGCGTCTTGTAGAGGCGTGTGCTTCTAGTCCGAATAGGATATGATATTCTCTCATAATCGAGAACGATTTATGAAGTGGGTCAACGACCATATCCATGATGATTATGATCCAATCTTCCATGATGAGTGGCACGGGATTCCTCAAATATCACCAATTTGTCGTTACCACATGCAATGATCTGAGATACGTACGTTTCACATTTTTACATTAATGTAAGAAAAGAACCCCATAGAAGAACAGTAAAGCTTTGCCAGCATTCTTATATTAATCCATGTGTATGTTTCTTCATTTATCATTATCATCAAAGTCTTATCCCAAATACATCTCTTTATTATTTCATATAATTGTCATGATGTCGACCGGGTCCACTGCAAGATGTCGACCGGGAGGTCAACATCCAATTCACCTGGTCGACATCCCAGGGTGTGATGTTGACCGGGCAAACTGGGATCAGTGAATTTCAGAATTCTGTAGAGTTTGAGGTTTGATCACATGTGGGGCCCATTGACCATCTAAATGACCTTCCATCAAGTGTACCACACCACGAATCAATGGCATGGCTCAGCCTTGATTCGTGGGGTCCACCAATTAAAGATTTAGGATTTGAATTATCATTGACTCGAACCTTAACTGTAGTCCATGGTGTCTACAACTTCAGGAGCACAAGATTTATCATTTTGGGACACCTGAGGCTACAGTTGGGGATCCAATCATGTGATGAGGCCTGAGCAGGAGTGGACCACTACCTAGGACTGGTCTTTTGCCTATTTCCATTTGATTCCATGTTTTAAGGATTTCTTGGGTTATTCTTCTCTCTTGTCCTTGTTATTGTCTCAACCTATTAATTAATGGAAATTGAAGGACCTGAACCTAGGATTTCTTAGAGATGACCTTAAGTTGTGTTTGGAGATAATTGACCCGTGTCTGTGTCTAGCCGGACCCTCATACAGCCTAAGATTGGGAATGTGGAACCCTAGAGTGGAGATGTTAGTCTTTAATGGTTGGTTAACTCATTGTGTATGAGCATAGGATGGATACTGGTGGAATGGACATAGTATGGTACTTGTGTTACCTCAGGCCACGGTTGTGAGCCTTGGAGTGGATCCAATGTTGTTGGACTTGGACTGGTTTATTAGACTATGTTCCATGCTGTATCTTAACCTCTTATAGACCTGGGTAGGACCTTGCTCACGCAAGATGAGCCTAGACAGACACAGACCTGTACTTAGATTCCGAGTCGGCACTGAACATTCACTCAATTGTTCTAAGCTCAGCCAGTTGACTGATCATCTCTGGTAGGAGCTATGTTCTGGTTAATTAGAGCTATCATGATGAGCTGTGATTAGACGAACGGTGTGATACCGCGTCCGGGTTAATCTAATAAACGAGTGTGATCGGTGAGATAAAGGGGTGTGATCGGTGTTATGTATATTGTATGTTATATTTATCGGGGCTGTTATCCCTTACATGGTTATTACCCTTTCCCCACCGCAAACTGTTTATGGTATGGGACGTTTGTAGTACAGGAGGGCCCCGTCATAATATCCCACGGTGTATTTAGCTTGTGTGAATGTGCCCCTTTGTTGTCTGTTTAGATTAGTGTACTTTACATTTCAAATTCTAAACCGCTATTACTGCTCAACTGCCTAGATTATGTACCTTGTTCACTCATATGATTATGTACATGTTATTACTCTCATTGTGTATACATCTTGTGTTATCTGCATATGGTGCCTTGCCAGATCCTTGGATCTGACCCATCTTTGGTGCTTAGGTCCAGACCATGATCCCGTGGGTGACGCGATCCATGAGGCGCCCATAGTTGGGGACTACGGATGGGGGCCAGCTGACCAAGTGGTTGAGCCGGAGGATGGAGAGCCTGCACAGGAGGGTTGAGTGCATATTGTTATTTTGGGTTTGAGAGCATTTTGTAGTGAGACATGGGTAGACTTACTGATATGTATAAACACTTTGATATTTACACTTGAGATTTATATCAGGCTTCCGCTCTTTTACATCTGATTTATACACTTAATACTATTGCTTCCGCTATCTTTTGTTACGCTTCCGCATATAACTATTATTTATGATGTTGTTTAAAAAGTTTTAAAATTTGACCTCACTGTGGACTACGATCTTGGAAGTTCTCGGTTTTTCCGGGAACTAGCGCGCCAACTTCGGATACCTTAGCGTTGTCTTCGGTATTCGGAATTGGGGCGTTACATATAAAGTGGGACAACTGAACAAGTGGGGGAGCCCAAATGGGTTTTGAATTTATTCTTACTCATACCAATTTATATTAAAACATGTTCTTGCATGCCAATCATAATGGAAGTAGGACTTGAAATGTTTCTCTAGCCATATAATGGACGTAAGATTGGCTTCAAAGTTAAATAATAATTGACCAGCATATAAAATCAAATGAGTAGCAACCACATCATTTCAAGACTTAATAGAAGTCAAAATAAGCTTCAAATCTTAAGAAAATACTAATTGATCATGGGGTAGTAGCTGTGATTCAAAAGGGCTTGAATTAATCGCATGCATGGGGCCTAACTGGGGCACATATGTCTAGGCATTCTAAAAGAATGCTTGAAGGGCAAGGGTTCCTCAAAATTCATTAATTCATCGTTACTGCATGTAACTTCAGTGTCCGTCAGTGAAAACTCAATGCAATGGTTAAATTTAGAATTTTATTCACTGGTGATCCTGGGGACATTTCTTTGCCCATGCTAATTCAGTCGGTCTCTAAAGCTCCATTCAATTTCTTCTTTTTGCTCTGTTTCTTTAGTTTTTTCATGGGGCTGATAGTGTATGGTCTGAATAATAAGAAATGTTATTTCATGTTTTAGCAAAGCAATTTAAAATACCATAACAACAAAAGAATGCTTGGCTTTTCCCCATGCCAAAAGTGGCTACTGAAAATGCCATTCAGTGAGCTTCTGTCGACTACCCTTGGGGATGGACAAAATGTGTGGAACACTTTACATGTCTCTTTCGTTTTTTGATAAGTATTGTTTGGGGATTAATTAGGGAAAACATGCGCACGATCAATCAATCACAAACACATAAGAAATTTACGTGGTTCGGCATACTCGCCTATGTCGGCTATGAGGATTTCACTATGCAGGAATTGTGCAATTCGCTACAAGGATTTCAAATCCTCTTACACTTAGCGTACTCTCTCTCCATAGGTCTCAATCTCGCGCTTATATCTGCCCCTCACATGGTTCGAAACACGGAAGAGAGAGTTCTCACATCTCTCACTCAGAGTTTAGGATTACCGATTACATTAATGTATAATCTCGGCTCTCTTAGTCCCAAAAAAAACCCTGTACAATGATCAAAATACCCTTGGCCCTGAACCTCGTCATTGGCCAACCCAAAGAATCAATCTGGTCCAACCAGAATACAAGACATAAAGCTAACAAATATGACTTTTTTATATACACAACATACATAGGGAGGTTAATTCAGAATTCTATCTCTTGCTGAGGACAATCCCACCTTTGTTTCTCTTTCGTTAAGTATTTTGGCATCAGAACTTCTCTATGAACTAGTTCTTGTGCTTTGAATTGATCACATAGGGTCAAATGGGACACCACACATGTGTAGCCTGTCTTAAAACTCAGTAATTCGTCGGTGCTGCATGCCATGATATGAGATTTCTCAAAAACACACCACACATTTCACCTCTTGTCTAGTGGATTGGTTGGATTACAAGAAAAGAACACCATAGAAGAATGGTAAATGGTTTAAAAGCTTTGCTAGCATTCTTACATTCCATATGAATGTTTCTTTATCATCTTGCATAATTGTCTGTCATATTACAATACATACTTGTTTGCTACTTAATGGCAACAGCAAACGTAACGGTCACCCTGTTGCTCAAATTAGCCAGAGCTATAACCACCACGATCACATTCGGCATTGCAATTAGGGATGCACATATGACCACAAACTTCAGTGTCTGCACCTGTAGCTGCATGTCACAAGTAGGTGTAAACATTAGCCAAGACAGCCAACAAACAAAATGTGAATCGAATTAGATTTTTCAAAAATGCATGAGGTGGTTTTTGAAGCTGCAAAGATACACTTTCTGATATATGGGTCAATCATGGGCGGATCCTTCCATCCCCCTGGTCAGATCATCAGTGGTGGCCTAGGTGGGCCCCATCTAGCTTCCTCTTATGGAGGTTGGGTTGGGCCCATATTATGAAAAATTATTAATCAAGCTGCAAATAAAAACCTTACCCATGATTGCTAATGAAGATGAGATGAAAAGTAGCAGCATAAGAGAAGCTACCACAGAAACCTTGTTAACACCGAGAGCTGCTACTTTTGAAAGGTATGACCTACTCCTATGAACATCAATGGCCCCCTTTTGAAAGAAATGGGAAGTAGAGATAGTAGATATCAGGTGCAGTGTGTATATATGTTCCCCACTAGATTAGATATGTTTTTTGCTTGTTATGGGCAACAAATAGGAGACTGAACTTCATAAATAGACTTAGAAGGATCTTTTTTGGTGATCTTGCTATACAAATCAAATTTCTAGACACTTCTGGCACAAATACGAGACTGGACTTCATAAATAGACTTCTAAGGATCTTTTTTGGTGATTTTGTTGTACAAATCAAATTTCTAGACACTTCTGGCACAAATAGGAGACTGGACTTGATAAATAGACTTCCAAGGATCCTTTTTAGTGAAACAATCCAAGGGGTGGCAAATGGGTTTGTATTTGACCACGTTGACAAGGAGATTCTGTCAATTGAGATCCAACCTGATCGAATCTGCTCATATTAGACCCATGGGGGAACCCGATATAGGAAATTAGAGCACTTTTGGATGTTCTGGACCCGATATAGATGGATAAGGCGATGATGATGATGATGATTGTCGCAAAAAATGTGAAAGATAATGTTAACCATCAACAGATATGCTCTGTATATAACCAATTGATCAACAGGTCAAAACTCGATCGGATCCACATCTAACAGATTAAGTTGCGAATAGGTTCACAGGATGGTTGTTCAAGGTAGATTTTGCCTCTGTTAGTGGGAAAACGGGTCAGGTTAGGATTTGGAACACTATCGCAAATTATTATTTTCAATAAATTATAGCATGAGGAAAATGTCAGGGCATTTTCAAATTTATATTTTTCTAGAAGTATAATCAGAAAGATATGAGCAGAAAATAAATGAATTTATTAAAATCCTTGTATATTATGTATTTTCCAATGTATCTACAATTTTGCAACAGTTTCTTTAATATTGTAAAAATCAACAATACTAGTAGCTCCATTAAATACCCGAACTTGGACCGAGATTAGAAGAAATGGCATTGATCCGGACCTGAATTAAGGCCCTATGATCAATTAATAGCAAGATTTGTGTTTGGGCTTGATTCAAATCCAGGTCCTGGCCATTTATTTGAGACTGGGTTAGAGTCTTTTGATTAGATTTAATTAGGTGAGGTACGGGTCCTGGAACTTATCCTTGATTCAGGTAAGACTCTGCTTACTAGTCCCTAATAGAAATTTTTAAGGATTCATATGACCAGAGCTATGGTTAAACAATCAAGGCAAGAAATTAATGCAAAATCCTGAGCTGAAACAATAGCAGAAACATTGTAGTCCATTCGTAACATGCATAGACTCAAACTGAACCCAATCCATTTATAGGTTAGTGAGTCAATTCAGAAACTGTCATTCTATGTTTTTGTATCAACAAATTCTTGGAAGTCATCTCCAAGGGAAAATACCACATGGGTTGGAGCCTTTATTTTTGGGGGTCAATTTTTATGGACGTTGGGGATTGAATATCCCACACCACCTATTTCAAAGCTTCTATAAGAAATAAATTCAGGCCCGATCAACATAGGGATTTTAGCGCGCATATGTTTGTGTAACACTTGGAGAAATGAAAGCATGTGAATTTTGCTTTTTCACATAATTCTCCAGCATTTCCATCTTGCCTTTCCAAAAACCATGGATTTGCATAAAAAAAAGATACTAGGACAAAAATAATGCATTTTCACGTGGAAAACTTCCCGTATCAAACAATGAGACAGAAAGTTCATGAGAAATTTGGGGCGTTTGTGGTACCTCTTCCACCAAAATATGTATAACACAAACGTGCCCTAATTAATTGGGCCTCTCGTGCAGGCGCTACCACTACTTTCATAAACATATCTTAATTCTCAGTGTCAACAAGACCATAGGCGGAAACTTCATTCACCCACTTCCATTATAATGAAATTACAATACAAAGGTCATTTCCTGCATTTGCTTCAAGGTAGTTGTAACACCACAACCCGAGTTAATCGTGATTATTGATAATTATTAGTGTTTTATTAAACTTAATTGAATTTAATATCCAAATTATAATAATTTAATCTTAATTAATTTTATTGTGTCTATTGGGTTGGACTTTGGGTCAAGGATAGGTTGTTTGGACCAATTTGACCTTGACTAGGTAGAACGAAAGACTTTTTCGTAATTTTAATTTTTTACGATTTTTCATCATATGCAAACCCATGTCTGTGGGTAGGCGGGCTATTCTATGGCCTAATGGATGGATGCATGAGATGTCCACGGAGTATAGGGATAGACTACAGGTAGGATTGCAAACTGAACGGTTCCGGGTCGGAACCATATTGGACCCGAACCCATTTCTAAATGAATCGGAACCAGTTTTGACTCGAAACCTGTTTTATTGGTTCCAGACCCGGTTCGGATAGAAATACCCAGGTATCATTCAAGTTATAACAGTGCATCAACATTAAAATTTGTTCTAACTACCTCCAGCATTATACATGAAAATGTCCAAAAAAAAGTTTATTTCGAGGTACAGTTTGCAATATCAAAGACTCAAAAGACCCAGAGTTTTATCCAACCCATAAATTTAGCCAGCACTTAAAATCCTAATAGACATGGTAGAGGTGGTAGTTCTTCAACATTAATCAATGCAGCCGCTGCGGAATTTTTCTTTGATGCACATTTCGTTACAGTTTGCAGAAGGGCATTCAAGATACAAAAAGCAACGAGTAAGGTTTATGCCAACCTCCTTTTCTTCTCCAGCAGTTGCATCTCTTACAAAAAATTGCACATGTCCACTAATTTTCGATCAGATCCGAATTATCTGAATCGTTGGATTGACTATGTATCGATCCAAATGGACTGTTGACCATTAAACTTCTGGGCCCATATAGAGATGATAGAAATCACGCCTAGGGCTGATTTTTTTGCAGTAAGAATGATCTCAGGGAGTCCTTAAACCAACCACACCCCCCCCCACCCCCCACCCCCCATCCTCATGTGGGTCCCCAACTGGGTCCCACCGCATACTTGAGTTTACCTTATCCTAAACTTGAGCTTAGGAGAGCTGGCTCCATTTATATATATATATATATATATATTACAATACATTATCAGAACACGTAAACTAATCCAATGAAATGTATTCAAGAATAGTTAGTCTTGCGCAGATACTATGAGAAAGTATCCATTGGTACAAGTGTTTACAATCCATCTAGATGTACCCCTGATTGAACATGATTGTGTTGGCAATGGGCCAGGGTACACTGTGTTATCAAGTCTGACCGCCATAAAAAATCAAGCACAAGCCCAGTTGAAGGACCTAATTGAAAATGGGTAAGCTTGCATCTGAATAAATTGTCCAAGTAGATGAATCTTTGCACCGGCCAGTAGGTATTCTCAATGCTGTGAACAGGCCAAATTTGGCCCGGACCTACCTATGTCTAGGCCTGAGTCCATATAAAATTGAAGAACCTGAGTCTATGCCCAGGTCAGGCAGACAGACAGGAACCATAAAGCTTGGATCTGAGTACATCCATTTTGAAAATGGGAAGGCCCAAATTCACCTATTAAGAGCCTGCTTCTACATTCGGACCTGGCTCAGGACTTAAAGACCCTATATGAAATTATAAAATAAGAAATTGAGAGTAAATCGTAAAAATCCTTTATTACATGGAAATTAGCATATTTACATTTTATGTTGACATTAATTTTACTGGGTATGTAAATGGGGCATGGGCTATGACATGCATAATATTATTACATATAAAATAAAAACAGGGTAACCAAAAGCCTAACAGGCTTGTGCTAGGCCTGGATCACCTCAAAAGATAGATCTTTCTCAGTCACTTCGTTCTTCTTGGCCTTATCCAAAAGAATGAATAAAAGGAATGTGGTGAACGGGATATGGAAGATCAAAGCTCCTCCAAGAGTATAGATTTTCGGGTGGCTGATTCTCATGAATAGAATTTTAACGATAGATAATTAAAGGAGGAGATGGAGGATAGTGGTAAATGGCTGCCTAATGTGATTAAGATACGGGGAATCAGTGGACCGCCTCATGTTGAATTGTAGGATTGCTCAGAAGATTAGGAATTTGGTGATAAAGTGGTTTGATTGCTGCTGGGTTTTTCCGAAGAAAATCCTTGATCTTTTCCATGGATGGAGCTAGGGATCCAACAGGTGTGCCAAGAGGCAAGGAGTTTGTCCTTTCTTGCAGTCATTTGAATAATTTGGAAGGAAAGAAACTCAAGATGTCTTGATAGAGCTATTTCTGATGTGAACTGTTTGGTAGAAAAGGTTAAGCTTACCGTTGCTTTTTGGGTGTTGGATAGCCCCTCTTTTAAGGGATATTCTGTCGACCAGATAATGGCTACACTAGAAGGAGTTAGCCTTTCTCTTTACAGGACCTACGTAAATCTTCCTTTTTTTGGGTCTTCATCTATGTGATTAGGGTTCTCTGGCCTATTGTTTTTTCAGTCTGTCTTTCTTTTGGTGCTTAAGCATGCCAATATATCCCTCTTGTACTGCTTCCTTTTTTTATTAATGAAAGTTATCATTTATATATATATATATATAGAGAGAGAGAGAGGGGGGGGGGGGGTGGGGGGGGGGGGGGGGGCTCACCTTACTAAGAGAGATAAAGTGGGGCCCTCATATTCATATCCAATGCCAGCAACTTATATATATAGACTTCAATTCCAAAAGGATATAGGACGTGATTTTAAAATTCAATTGAGTCCAAGTCGACTTGACCGAGTCAGCTCAGCCATGGTCACTAGCAAGTCGAGTCGCACTCCAATATTGCCGAGTCATTAAATGCATGGGGTTCCATTCCCCATTTCTTTGTTTGGAGAGGGAGCTGATGAGTTGAAAATGAAAACAGGCTTTTTAAAAGATTGAGCTTATAACAGCTTCATTTAGGATTGGAAATCAGATTGCAATCTCTCAATAATATTCCTTCTTTTGAGACATGGTACCAGAGCATAAGCTCTTCTGTAACTTCTGACATCTTTCCTCTCTATCCATCCTCTTTCTCCCAATCTTCCTCCTTTGTTCTCTTCATTGCTCACTAGTCCCTGCCGAGAACACATCCATATGCACAGTTTCCTAGGACATACAGCAGCTGTGCGGTCGTGCTGCTGTCTTCTTGACTCAAGAATCACACCTTTATGCTTGCTCGGCATTTAGAAATTTTTAAATGAAGTCAATTTGGAAACTTGAATAGATTGAAGTGATTGTTTATTAGTTCTACAAACAGGAAACATTCCTAAATTGTCAGAAAATTCATAAGAAAAAAAAGGTAATATAGACTTTTCCCTATCCAGAAAAGTGTGATGTTTTTTTTTTTTCCTGATTTTTTGGTTGCTACAGATTGTATTCAACACCATCTAAAGCATCACACTTTTCTGGATAGGGATGTGATAAAAATCTGAAGTGTTTCCAGACTATATTTCAGCCAGAATGAGCCTGAATGAAAGAAAGATGTTCTCACTGTAATTCAGCTTCAGATCCTGAGATGCCTCTGTGTCAAGATATTTTCTTTCAAGATTATTACCAAAAGAAAGGCAATGCTGATATTCCAGAACTATCATTGCTGTCTGTTCTTATGATGCCGAATGTGGACTTCAAAGATGACCTATTAAAGAGCAAACGCACTATGGAACCATGAAAAAGAGAACAATTTATTCTTGGGAAAAGGTGACATACTATTCTAACTGAACAGCAAATTGTGCAACCTTCTTCTTGCATTGGTTTGCGGAAGTTGTAACCTCCTCACTTTGGAAGAGATCGGCGGAACGTTCATAATAATCCATGGCCTGCTCGATGTTCTTCTCAAGTTCATATAACTCACCAATTTCCTGCACAAAGATGTGGGAACCAAAACTAAGCCCACTAAGCAGTTGCCAACTTCATATGAAGAAAGATAAGCCGATTACTATTAGGAAGTGAACAAAGTGGACTCCAAAAGGTGGGGTGCACATTTTAAAACTGAACTCAGGTTCAAACACCTTGTCTCCATTGAAGCTGATTATAAAGCAAAGGTGCACAACAGCGCATTAGTTGTTCCGATGGTAGTGGGCATCGTTGTCTCTTTTCTTACAAAGAAAGTGCAGTCGAGAAAGTCGAAACACCCGGGTGGCAAGGGTGTCTCATCCTATGATGCCCAGATACGGCAAGGACATGCCATAGACACAACGAAAACATGGATTTAACATGTAAAAAGTGAAGTATCAAATACAATACGACACGATACGTTGCCCATTTTGAAGTATCCATGCATCATAGGTCTCATCTCACAGCTGCCAGGAATAGACCCGAGCACGCAGGTTGTATCACAGGTGGTGAACTCACCCATCCAGGCAAAAATAATAATAATAATAATAATAATAATAATAATAATAATAATAATAATAATAAAAATAAAAGTGCAGTCTATAATCAGGATTATTACAGCTTCAACAGGCAACTAAACGATATCGAAGCTGGGTCGCTAACCAACTAGGCAACATTATCAAACAGGCATCATCGACCTTACATCCCAAACTTTAAAACACCCTTTTCTCCTTGAAGCTGATTATAGGGCAAAGGTGCACGACAGCACATACACTGTTCAAATGACGATTACTAGGTAAAATGGCAGCTTTGTTACATTTAAGCCACTTTTCTGATAAAGTGCAATCCAAAATCAAGAGAATGATGTCCTCAATAGGCAACCAAAGGATGTCGAAGATGATGATCAACCAATTAGGTGGGCAACATTCTCAGATGGGAACCATGGACCATACACATAGGTGGCAAATTTGTTTATGACGTTGTGTCTCTTTGACTCCAGATTGAAACATTTCAGCTAAATCGACATTTTGGGATTTCAATTCTAATATAGCTTCAAGAAATATTAAAAATTCAATAATGCACATTTGAAAATGGGAAAAAGGTGAGTAAACTAAATATTTAAAGGAAAAAAATAGGCCAACACCTTAATAAACTATATCCCAGTAATATAAACCATATATATCTAGGATTTTGGAGGGGGAGGGAGCGCTAAAATCCCTTCCCATTAACAAGAGACCCAAAAAATAATCCGACATCTTGCCCCAATGGAGGAAATTTTTTTCAATAAATTAGAATTAAAAAAAAAAGACATTTTCACAACACTTGGCCGAAATTAAAATTTTGGGTTATTTTTTATCAAGAAATTCCACATTAAAATGTAGATTTTGACTGGACAAACCCAATCTTCGGGATTTTCCGAACCAAAAAGTTTTTGCATGATTCAGCCTTTTTTCTTTCTCTACAGCACTTTTTTTTTTTTTTTTGAAAGATTTTCCACAGTAGTATTTTCGAACAAACCTTGCAGTATCTTGCAGCCATGTTTAGCCTCCCAATTTCCATGAAAAGATTTATAGCCTGGTTTAAGCACGTTATAGATTCTATAAATGACATTTAGAGTCTCTGTTATAAATAGGAGACAAGGAAGAGAACAATTCATATTAAATGATGTCAATCAATAGATAGATTTTTTTTCCCTTTTTGCTTATGAGGGTGTCCGTCCTCTTTCGAGAGCTTATAATTTCCCAGGGCGCATGAAGTCCCTGCCTCCCCCACACACACGGGTAATTCAAGCTTTTGCCTGAGTCAGTGGCCCCAGGGAGAGCACTGGATTTCGAAACCGCAACCTCCGGTTCCTAAGCCATGGTCCCAACCAATTGCCCAAACCCTCAGGGTTGATCAATAGATAGACGTATAATTGTTGTTCATTTTTCATAATAATAAATAAAACAATTGTTAGATGATGATGCGGCCCCAACATAGTTGGGACAAGGCTTTGATGATGATGATGTGGGTTTCAGTTATAAGGTGAGGGATATCAGACGTGGGTTTCGGGTACGAGTCAGACCGCAGTATGGAGCTGGTATCCAGGTCCTTGGGAAAATTAAGTGGGTCCAGGTATAACATGGGCCTGACCCATTTACACAACACTCCTAGGTGTAACTCAAAACCATGAAAATCAACATGAATGAGGTAAATCTATCTATCTCTATGAGCTGGAAAAATAAAAACCTTGAGCAGAGATCTTTTTGTAACATTTTGATGCATCAACATAGGCTGAGGCTGCTTCATGCTTACTTTCTAACTGTAATTAGAAAATCAGTAACTGCACCATCAGAACAATGCACAAATAAGCAAACAGCTTGAACACACAACAAGAACTATAAACCTTCAAATGACAGTTTGCTAGCTTGATATACACTGCTCCAGCTTTGTCTCCTTTTCTACTTGAAAATTTCCTATTGTATTTGAAAATTTCCAAAAATAGAAGTGTACCCTGCTATATGGTGAGAAAAGTATGCATAAAAATAACCCCCTTCTTTATTATATTAAATTATTACCATATTTCGATACACGTTAGCTACTTTAAGCAACAGCATGCGCAACCACCAACGGTTTGTTGACAAGTGCTAGAGAGAGCTCCTAAATGAATGCAGGCATCATTGCACGTACGGGGTACACTCTCCTATACGGCCACTCACGAGGAGGACATCCGATTCCGCACCTGCAGCTGCATGTCACATGTAATGTAAGTGTATATCACTAATCATTAATCAAGCCAGCCAGCCAACAAAATATGAATCAGATTAGGTTTTTTATAAATACATGAGGTGGTTTAAGAAGATAGAAGCCTGCAACGATAAAAATAAAAAATAAAAAATAAAAAATAAAAAATTGTGGGCCCTGCAAACTTTTTGCCTTTTATCACCCGGACTCATTCTAAATAATTCTGGGTCTAGATTTGACACGGAACCTATTTTGTTGATTTCAGACCCAATTTCGATAGAAAAACCTAGATCCGGTTCCGAAACCATATCCACATAGAGTACTGGAATCTAGTTTCAAAAGTGGTTCTAATTCTTCTTTATTTTTTTAAAACTTTCTTCTTAAACTAAGCATATTATTTAATTTATATTTAGTGCCTCAAGTCTAGTACTTCCAATATTATATGTAAAAATGTTAAAAAAAAAAAAAAAGAGTTAATTTTGAGGTACAGTATGCAAAAAGACTCAAATATCCGGTTTCAGGTTCACGGGTCGAAACCCATATGGACTAAGAATCAGAACCTTTTATAAATTAGAACTCAAATTGGGTTTTTGAATCGGACCCATTTTATGAATCAGAGCCTAAAATAGGTTTCAGACCTGATTTTTTGTGAGTCGAAACTTTCAGGTAATCGGAGAATCGGATACCCGTTTGCAGGCCTAACTAGTTGTATGGTGAAGTGAAGCGAAGCCTGCATTTAAAGGGTGATATGGCTAGGGCTGCTCTTGGGTTGGGCTGGGTAGTTGGGAATGACTTGGGTTTAGCATACTTTTAGACGGGCTTTGGCCTTGGATTATTGTAGTCGGGTAAGTTTTGAATCTAAAATTGGGCTTTTTATTATTATGACCGGGCTTGGATTAATTGATACAAAGCTCGAAGCCATACTTGGCTTGACCCGAATAAATAATGTTTGTAATTCAGAGACTGATTCTCCGAAACAATTGATGGACAGACTGGGTTGTTTTGACCCAATGGACTAAATTGGCAGGCTTAAGCGATGAGCAAGCTTGGGCCAGACACTTATTACTCCTGTTGGGCTTAGGTGGAAATGGGCTTGTATTTCTAAAGCCGAATCGAGCCTAGACTTCAATCAGTCAGGCTTGACTCGACCATGAATAGCCCTAGTTATGATCTAATAATTTTTTGAATTTTAGCCGGAAGCGGCCATCAAAGAATAGTGACACAATTGTACTGGGTTAGATTCCTTTTAAGTTTTAACACATGGGGAACTCATCTCCTTGATGTACGTGGTAGCACATGGGGCTCACCTAGGTACTGATCCGAATGGGCCATCAAAACTGCGGCTCTCTGTTTACATTGGATATATCGAGTCTACACCCATCCGAATGGAATGGACTGTCCACTACAACAGTTTACACTTTCAGCGACGCAATTTTTCGTCGCCAAACATCAAAAAAACGTCGGTGAAACTCTTTACCGACGAAAGTAATTTCGTCGCCCCGACGTCGGCCCAAATTCGTCAACGAAACATTTTACCGACGAAACATTAATCCGTCGGCCAAAATCAGTTTTTACCGACGCTTTATACATATATTACCGACGTTTTTCATCGTCGGCCAACATGAAAGAAAACTAAATAAAAAATAAAAAAATCTTCCCCGACGTTCTTCTTGTCGTCGGTAAAATATAAAAGAAAAATAAATAAAAAATAAAAACTCTTTACCGACGTTTTATTGTCGTCGGTAAAATATTAAAGAAAAATAAATAAAAAATAAAAGCTATTTACCGACGTTTATAAATCGTCGGTATAGTATTAAAGGAAAATAAATAAAAAATAAACATATTTACCGACGGTATCAAAACGTCGGTAACGGATTAAAAAAACTAAATAACAAATAAAATATCGTTACCGACGTTTCATTTTCGTCGGGAAAATATTAAAGAAAGCTAAATAAAAAATAAAAAAATATTTACCGACGTTTCCGTTTCGTCGGCACAAAATTCAAAAGAAACTTAAAAAATTAATGCGACTTTCACCGACGTTTATTTATCGTCGGTAAAAACTAAAATAGAAAATTACAAAAAATTGTAATGACCTTCCCCGCCGTTTCTGTTTCGTCGCTAAAATGGAAGAAGAAAAAAAAATTTCATTTAACTTTCACCGACGTTTAATTTGCGTCGGTAAAAGTAAATATTAAAAACTAATAATCTTTTACCGACGAAAAGAAAACGTCGGTGAAAGTCTATTTATATTTTTTGTGACATATTCGTTTTTTCAATAAAAAATTCCTGTAAATCAGTTTATACTCCTGTATCAAAACATAAACCTGTTCATATACCTATATTCAATACTAAAAATGCTTACAAACAAATATGACTCAAACAACCATCACCATTTTTCATCAATCCATTAATCTCATTAATCAACAAACAAACAGTCCCATAAAAATGTCCAATACACAAATACAAATAAACTAGAAAAAATAAAACGCCCGCAAAGTCTGCAACTGCTCCCAAAACGTCCATCAATCTGCAAGGACAAAAACAACATTAGAATATTTTCAATCAAATAAATTATAAAAGAAAGATACACATGAATAAATATAAACTATAAATTACAATCTTTTTACAAAAACGCATGTCGATTTTGGCCCCAAACTCCCTAACAGTTCCTACACGTTACTCTCATTTAGAGCGAACTGGCCGTGCCGGTTACGGAATTTTCCGGTCGGCGGATCCCGTTCCGGACACCCGGCGGGCCGTTTCGGAGCCTAAGTGTTGGATAAGAGCCCGTTTTCGCCCCCAACTCCCTAACCGTGAGCCCTATTTGCGAGCCGTCATTTCCTACAGGTTACTCTCATCTCGAGCGAACTAGCCGTGCCGGTTTCGGAATTTTCCGGTCGCCGGATCCCGTTCCGGACCCCCGGGGGGCCGTTTCGGAGCCTAAGTGTTGGATAAGAGTCCGTTTTCGCCCCCAACTCCCTAACCGTGAGCCCTATTTGCGAGCCGTCAGTCCCTGCAGGTTACTCTCATCACGAGCGAACTGGCCGTGCCGGTTTCGGAATTTTCCGGTCACCGGATCCCGTTCCGGACCCCCGGCGGGCCGTTTCGGAGCCTAAGTGTTGGAAAAGAGCCCGTTTTCGCCCCAAACTCCCTAACCGTGAGCCCTATTTGCGAGCAGTCAGTTCCTACAGGTTACTCTCATCAGGAGCGAACTGGCCGTGCCGGTTTCGGAATTTTCCGGTCGCCGGATCCCGTTCCGGACCCCCGGCGGGCCGTTTCGGAGCCTAAGTGTTGGAAAAGAGCCCGTTTTCGCCCCAAACTCCCTAACCGTGAGGCCTATTTGCGAGCAGTCAGTTCCTACAGGTTACTCTCATCACGAACGAACTGGTCGTGCCGGTTTCGGAATTTTCCGGTCGCCGGAACCCGTTCTGGACCCCCGGCGGGCCGTTTCGGAGCCTAAGTGTTGGAAAAGAGCCCGTTTTCGCCCCCAACTCCCTAACCGTGAGCCCTATTTGCGAGCCGTCAGTCCCTGCAGGTTACTCTCATCAGGAGCGAACTAGCCGTGCCAGTTTCGGAATTTTCCGGTCGCCGGATCCCGTTCCGGACCCCCGGCGGGCCGTTTCGGAGCCTAAGTGTTGGAAAAGAGCCCGTTTTCGCCCCAAACTCCCTAACCGTGAGGCCTATTTGCGAGCCGTCAGTTCCTACAGGTTACTCTCATCAGGAGCGAACTGGCCGTGCCGGTTTTGGAATTTTCCGGTCGCCGGATCCCGTTCCGGACCCCCGGCGGGCCGTTTCGGAGCCTAAGTGTTGGAAAAGAGCCCGTTTTCGCCCCAAACTCCCTAACCGTGAGGCCTATTTGCGAGCAGTCAGTTCCTACAGGTTACTCTCATCACGAGCGAACTGGCCGTGCCGGTTTCGGAATTTTCCGGTCGCCGGATCCCGTTCCGGACCCCCGGGGGGCCGTTTCGGAGCCTTAGTGTTGGAAAAGAGTCCGTTTTCGCCCCCAACTCCCTAACCGTGAGGCCTATTTGCGAGCCGTCAGTCCCTGCAGGTTACTCTCATCAGGAGCGAACTGGCCGTGCCGGTTTCGGAATTTTCCGGTCACCGGATCCCGTTCCGGACCCCCGGCGGGCCGTTTCGGAGCCTAAGTGTTGGAAAAGAGCCCGTTTTCGCCCCCAACTCCCTAACCGTGAGCCCTATTTGCGAGCCGTCAGTCCCTGCAGGTTACTCTCATCAGGAGCGAACTGGCCGTGCCGGTTTCGGAATTTTCCGGTTGCCGGATCCCGTTCCGGACCCCCGGCGGGCCGTTTCGGAGCCTAAGTGTTGGAAAAGAGCCCGTTATCGCCCCCAACTCCCTAACCGTGAGCCCTATTTGCGAGCCGTCAGTCCCTGCAGGTTACTCTCATCACGAGCGAACTGGCCGTGCCGGTTTCGGAATTTTCCGGTCGCCGGATCCCGTTCCGGACCCCCGGCGGGCCGTTTCGGAGCCTAAGTGTTGGAAAAGAGCCCGTTTTCGCCCCAAACTCCCTAACCGTGAGGCCTATTTGCGAGCCGTCAGTCCCTGCAGGTTACTCTCATCAGGAGCGAACTGGCCGTGCCGGTTTCGGAATTTTCCGGTCGCCGGATCCCGTTCCGGACCCCCGGCGGGCCGTTTCGGAGCCTAAGTGTTGGAAAAGAGCCCGTTCTCGCCCCAAACTCCCTAACCGTGAGCCCTATTTGCGAGCCGTCAGTTCCTACAGGTTACTCTCATCAGGAGCGAACTGGCCGTGCCGGTTTCGAAATTTTCCGGTCGCCGGATCCCGTTCCGGACCCCCTGCGGGCCGTTTCGGAGCCTAAGTGTTGGAAAAGAGCCCGTTTTCGCCCCAAACTCCCTAACCGTGAGTCCTATTTGTGAGCCGTCAGTTCCTGCAGGTTACTCTCATCAGTACTAGTGGGCTAAAGATACTAGTGGCCTATTGGGCTCATTTCATTGAGAGCACAGATCAGTACCTGAAGTCCCTCCTCTATTCTAATACCCTTTGTTCATCCTCGGTGTATAACAAATGTGCCGGAAAGGTTGAGATCAAGTACTACAGGTTGCCTGGATTCAATCTGACTGGTCCAGCCAAACGCAATGGAAGTAGTACAGGAAATATTTATCCAGTTTTTTCCGTCCTGTCCTATCTATGAAGTAGATGCTGACTATGGAGCCCATAGCGTTGAGACCTGATGTGATGAGAGAGAGCAGGAGTGCTATCTGGTTTGATGCAAAACCAGCCAACTGAACTATGGTGGGGCTGTAATACATGACAGTATTTATACCTACAAACTGTTGGAAGACCTGAAGCCCGACCCCTGCAATCAGACCTCTCCTCACTGTTTTGGTCTTCAATAGCTTGATGAGGTTGATCTTCTCAGATGATCCTTCTTCCCTGATTTCTGATTCAACTGAGTTTTTGAGATCTTGTATCTTTGTTTCAACCTCATGGGGTGGGTATATTTTCCTTAGAATTAAGTCTGCCTCTTCATCCCTTCCCTAAAATTTAGAAACAAGGAAAAGAAGTTTAAAACACCACCTGGAATCTTTTGTACTGCCTGATATGTGCTGGTTTTTGAACAAACATTATGACACATTTCTATCCGGGGGATATGGCTGCAGACTTGGCCAATACTTCAAACCAAAAAGGAGTATTTAAACTTCGGGGGCCTCTATATCCATTAGCAAGAACAAGAGAAACCTGAAGCTATGGATGAGTGTGCACACTGATTAGTTTTTGTATGATGGTAGGTATATCAGTGGTCCAGACCTACATAATTTGTGTAATTTATTGCCATTATGTTCAACTGCACATGTATGACTAGTCTACAATATGCTTGCGAATTTATTCAAAATTGAGAGACATCTATGCTATTTCTATCCACTTAAGAGGGCCTTAGCATGTGCAAATGGCATGCAATCATTTCCCATACACAGATGTCCTTACATTCTACTGGGCTAGAAGGCAATTCAGTTTTAGAAATGAAACATCTGAGTTATGTGAAAGACATGGCATTGCACAGATGAATAACAGAGAGGCAGTGAGTATTGATTGACTGTCATCTACTAGATAATGATTATGAATGACAAAAGGCTTTACATGAAAATTCAAGGAACCACTCCAAACCATATGTGAAATTGTTGTAGTATTAGAGATGGTCATCCACTGTTGGTTGCTATAGAAGGAGCAGACTGTGCCTGTGCATGGGCTGCTGGAATAGGGGCCACACATCAGCTGAGTACAATGTCATTTGACATTTGCCATATGATTTTTCCGTAGGCAATATGCTTACACTCACCATGCTGGAAAAGGCCCTGTGTACTCTTTAGTTATTACACTTCTCAAAGTATTATAGGCAAATGTCAATTTCACGCACACAATGGATATATTGCATTAATCCATCTGCCTAACAGACTAATATTTCTTGCATTCGTGTGGTCAAATTTAACAACAGTGATGCTGCCAATCTTTGCAAAAAATACATAACAATAAGAATTTTACTCAAAGAATATAATACCAGCAGTCTCTGACCCCCTTTTCTTCTCCACATCATCAAATCTTATTAAAATCCAATCAGATTTGCAGTCTTCAATGTGACTCAATTGAGCTTTTACACCTCCAGAACTTTAAATGAAAGTGTCATATGGCTCAGATAGAGGAAAAGTTCCATGGAACACTTTGACCTGTTGTGGGTTAAGGTTTGTGATTCAATCCAACAATTGGGAAAACCAAAGCATGCATAGTTTAATGAGGTTGTGTCACTTAGTTTCAGGTTGGATCGGGTCAACTATGCCCTCAACCTCAACTCATCCAATACTTAATTTAGGTTGTGCTTTTGAAGCCCAAACCTAACCCTAATCTGAAAGAGTGTGACCGTTCAAGAGCCTAGTGTCGAATGTTATTATGAATACGTTTCGAATAGTTATGATGTTAAATATCAATTGTTTATAATTTTCAAATAGTTATTATGTTAAAATTTCAAGAGAGTAATCTACTAACCAAAGAGTCGCATCATGATCTCGAGTAGCTGTGCCATCTCCAGCAGAAGTGGTCCCTCTCGTGATGTCGAAATAGCTGGAGGGATCTATCCCTGCCGCAGCTGCCAACTGCTGAACGAGGGCCTCAAGTGCATGTGTTCTCCTGTCCTGCTCAGCCTGCCTCCTGTCCTGCTCAGCCTGCCTCCTATCCTGCTCAGCCTGCCTCGCCGCCTGCTCAGCTAGCTGCTCCCTCAGGGCGGTCACCTCCGGATCTGGCGTACGAGACTGTGGGGAAGATGAAGAGGTCCTCGCGTATATCCCATACCCTTTCACATATCCCGACCTCTTCCCCAGCACATCAGCAGCAATCTGCTCCTCAGTCATCGGAGTTGTGACAGAGGGTTGCGACTGCTCCTCAGTCCGCTGCACCAAGGCCTCCTGCCATTTAAATCAATAAGTGATTTAGAATGCTTTTATGGAATTATTGATCATATTTGATTTATAATTAAACGTACATGTCTTTGCCGAGCCACCTCATTTACCCACTCATTACTCGTTTGTCTGTAGTGGGTGTCATGGAAGAACTGAGTAATAGGCGGCGCTTGACCGGCATTTTGTGCCCTCTGTCATTTGAAATAGCTTTGTATTAGATATAAACCCAGCTACATATCTATAAATTAATAAACTTAATCAAGTTTCTTCATATGAATATAATCAGTACCATCAGAGACATCCTCGATGCAAATGACCTGGAGCCGCTGGTATGATTATATGGCAGCTTGGCTCGACTCTCTTGAGCTTTTTTCGATTTCGCCTACATAGAAAACAACATACAAAGCCATTTTAAGCATGGACAAAAAGAGAAACAAATGAAGCAAGAACATAATTAAACAAGGAATTAAGTAGGCAATTCGATTTTTGTAGATAACATCCCAATGTTACCTTCCAGGTTGGTGATTCCCAGCACTGCGAGACCATAAGCTGCCAATCAGCTAGACCACAACCCTCTGCCGGGTGGTCTTGGGGTCGAGGAACCCCCTGCTCCAAAAGCTCGAGATAGTGAGTATGCAGCTCATATTTCCAACTCCTATACAAAACTCCGCATTGGCGGTCAATGTCCGTCCGGAGCTGCATATCACCTTCATAGTCCCCGATATCAAAAAATTGCTGCAATTAGGGGAGAGCCATATAAAGATTAGTAATCACAAAATATAATCAAATATTGTAATGAGGCTCACAAATGTCATCATTTTGGTTGAGATTTCTTGTTTCAGTTTACCTTAACAGCAGTGATGACGGCAAGCTTGATCCCACTGTCAAGCTTCTTCCAGCCATGGGGCCTGACCGGGGCAACCTCTCTAATGGCTAACCCAATATGGTTAACCAGTGATGGGGCATGTTCCCCTTCTGGCCTATGACTGCAGATGGGGATCGACACTGGGATGTTATGACCTAGTTGTCTCCTTAGCTTTGTCACATTCTTCCCTCGCGTAACACCCCTTACACGGCTCGGAAACTCCGAGGCTGAGGCTGATGTTGTTAAAATGACAGTGCTAAATGAGTTAGTGAACACAAATCAATAAATTGAAGTGAACCATTTTGAAATTCCTAAGTGTCGGAATTTTCTCACCTACGCTGCTCCTGACTGTATGAGGGCTCGTGGAAGGCTGGGACGACTGAGGCTGGGTCGGCGGGCGATGTGTGGTCAGAGGCTGAATCGGCAGAGGCTGGGGGGCTGCCGAATCACGGGTGCTCCATGATCCTCTACATGGTGTAACCTCAAGAGCAGCTGGCGGAGGTTATGTCGAGGGCTCAGTTGTGCTCTCTACAGGAGCTAACCTGAGTGCAGCTGCGATCTGCCGAGCACGTTTCGCCCTCTTTTCCCGAGGCATATCTGCAATCTGGCTTAAAGCAAGATGACAAGGAAAATAAATAATTAAGCACAAAAAAATAATATTAGTAAACTGAATGTCAGCAATTTACATTAAATGGAAATGGAAATCATTTTGGTATGAGTGTCACCAACTTGAAATTAATATTTTCAAGTACACGTGATAGACATTCACATAAAGATTACCTCATCCGATTGAGACCAAGATGTCTCGTCATCTACATCATCATCTTCGGGGGGAATGTAGTTCTCATCCTTATCATTCCCATTAACATTCCTCTTTCCCTTCTCCTTTGTCCCTTTAGCCGAACCAAATATAGTACATGCGGTCGGCGGGAGCCGTAGAAGTGCAAGTTTTTCTGCATTCTTCTTAATTATCTTTTTTCTCTTTAATAAATAATTGGATGCTTGCACTTGACGGGACAGTTCTCCTGGTTTGACCCATTTTTTCCCTCTGTTTGGCATCTTTTGCAAAATAAGAATAAAACGTGAAATGTAGAATTGTCTTATCCATATATGAACAAATCAGAAGAGAAAATGAAATTGAAGACAATGTCATTATGTAAGAGAAGATATTTATTAATTTACTTAATCGTTACATATGCAAAACTTGAAACAAACACTACATGTCATATTCCATGTCATCATCTTCCTGACTATGAACATCATTTTCTTCATCATCTTCGTACTCCGCTAGTGTTTCATCCTCGTCTTGGCCATCCTCATCTACTGACTCATCACTGAGAACGATCTCAGGATCTATATCATCCATAGAGTATTGGACACTAGTACCATTGACGAGGACTGGGACAACAAATGTCGTTTCGTCCTGCTGAAATGCATCATTAGGCACATCATCATCATCATTGCCGTCATCCCGCTTAGCGGGTACATCCCATACTCCCCGAGGCTTGACCCGTTCTACGACTTTCCAATTTTTTCCTCTGCTGGTGTCATTGACGTAGAAGACTTGTGTCACCTGACTTGGTAGGACAAATGGATCATCCTTACACCAACGACCCGTGATATCAATGCTTGTAACATGGTCTTCGATGTTTATCTTGTGCTTGGTACTAGTGTTGTACCATTCACATTCAAATAAGACCACCTTACCCCCGTGCCGATAGGACAATTCCCAGACTTTGCAGATGTAGCCATAGTAGTCATGTTTCACCCCTTCGTATTCCCCTTCCACGACCAACCCGCTACTCTGGCTCCTACGGCATTTCTCACGGTCAAGAGTGTGGTATCGGATGCAATTGCAATCACACCCCTGATAAAGATTCACTAGGGATCTCGGTCCATTTGCTAATGACCAGATCTCATCAAAAGCTTCTGGTGACCCTAGAGTTCGCAATTGATTCATCTGCATAAGCAGATTAAGACAAATGTATTAGACTAACCGTGTCATTTGAAGCGTAATCCAATAATATCTAGCAATTTAAATGACTATGTTATATGTCTTACACGTTGTTTAAACCATTCGGCAAATTCTTTTCGTTGTATCTGCCCTACATCTCCACCTCTTTGATCTTGCACTAATTTCTTGTGTTCCCTACTCAAGATAGCATTTAATGAATAAATACGAGTAGAGAATGAATAAAGGAGTTAACAAGCAATGCATAAATATGGCTAGATTGAAGCACATACTGTAGATGCGGCTCCACCTCGGGGCAATTATTCAGCACAAACCAACGAGCATTGTCACGCTCTCTTTGAGAAGGATCATGTGCCCTTGGCATCAGTCCGATGGGACGGACAATTTGTGTGAAGACCGACATCCCCGGGCCATGTTCACCACCATCATCATACCGCTCGACTCGATCAGTCTGCCTTAAATACATTGAGCAAAAAGTGAGACACTCCTTGACAATGTAAGCCTCGGCAATCGAACCTTCAGGCCGAGCTCGGTTGCGAACGTACCCTTTTAAGGTCTTCAAAAACCTTCAAACAACCAATGATAACAATTACGATTTTCAATGCAAAACAATTGCACTAATACATAAATAATTCATCAATGGTCATAAACTATTACCTTTCTATCGGGTACATCCATCGATATTGCACCGGTCCACCAAGCATGGCCTCTCGTGGCAAGTGAACCGACAGATGAACCATCACATCAAAGAAAGCAGGAGGGAAAATCCTCTCCAGCTTGCACAATATTAAAACTATCTGCTCCTCCAATTTTTTCAAATCATCGGATCTCTGTGTTTTCGAGCAGAGGTCTTGGAAAAAGTTGCCTAACTCGAACAATGTTGTACAGATATCCTTATTCAGGAAGCCGCGCATGCCAATAGGAAGGATGCGTTGGATAAGGATGTGGCAATCATGGCTCTTTAAACCAGCTAATTTAACATTTTTCGAGGTTACACACCTCGAAAGGTTCGCCGCATAGCCGTCTGGGTATTTGATCGACTTCAAGAATTCATAAAAGCCATCTCTATGTTTTGGTCCCAGAGTGTAAGAGGCATGCGGCTTCAAGCTGGATCCATCGCCCCTTTCCACTAGATGCAATTCTGGCCTGATGCCCATATTTTTCAAATCCTTGCGCGCTTTATCGGTGTCCTTGTTTTTGCCCTTTATGCCCAAAATAGTTCCAACCAAAGCTACACATATGTTCTTCTCAATGTGCATAGGATCAAGGTTATGTCGAAGTTTTTTGCACTTCCAGTAGGGCCATTCAAATAGGATGCTTTTCTTTGTCCAATTCAGTTCTCCATAGTCACGCGGTCTTTTGTTATTCTTGCCAAACTTGACCGGCGCTAGTTCTTCTAGCTGGTTTAGTACCTTTTGCCCCGGTAAATCCAAAGAATTCTTTTCACGCTCAGGCTGACCGTTGAAGGCCTTGCTTCTACGCCATTGGTGGTTCAGTTCCAAGTATTTTCGATGGCCAATGTACCCAATCTTATCTTTCAACTTCACCCCTAGTGAGTTGTCGTTACACGAGGGGCATGCGTTATAACCTTTTGTGCTCCACCCAGACAAGTTACCATACGCAGGAAAGTCATTTATCGTCCACATCACAGCCGCATGCATTTGAAAGGTCTGTTTAGTGGAGGCATCATAAGTCGATACACCATGATCCCACAACTCCTTCAACTCATCAACCAAGGGCCTCAGATATACATCGATATCATTTCCCGGTGAGTTTGGTCCTGGAATAAGTAATGACATCATCAAGAATGGCTCCTTCATGCACATCCATGGTGGCAAATTATAGGGCATAAGTATGACAGGCCACATGCTATAAGAGGTGCTCATGTTACCGAAAGGATTGAATCCATCGGTTGCTAACCCCAGCCTCACATTACGTGTCTCTTGGGCACACTCTGGATATTTCTTATCAAATTCTTTCCATTCCACTGAATCAGCCGGATGTCGCGCTATCCCATCATCAACGCGCTTCTCACTGTGCCATCTCATATTTGTGGCTGTCTTCCTTGACATATACAATCTGCGTAACCTCGGTGTCAATGGGAAGTAACGGAGCACCTTATGAGGGACCTTCTTTCGCTTGCCATCATTGATCTTGTACCTAGGCTCTTCACATTCTGGACATTTATCCAACTGAGCATTCTCTTTCCAATACAACACACAATTGTGTTTGCAGGCATCTATGTTCTTGTATCCCATGCCCAAGTCACGTAATAATTTCTTCGCCTCATAAACTGATTCCGGCACTACATGACCTTCGGGTAAGAAGTCCTTAAAAATCTGAAGAACCTTGTCGAACGACTTATTGCTACACCCACTTTCTACCTTCACATGCAATATCTTGATGACAAACGATAACAGAGTATCTGAGTTTTTGCATCCTGGGTACAAGCCACGCTGAGAAGCCTTCAACAAATTTTCAAAATCCTGCACATCATCCCTCTCTTGAGTATCTTCCTCCAAGTGAGTTCCCCTACGATGGTCCTCTATCAACTCATCGTATTCATCTTGATTCTCTTCTGATTCATCCTCGCTCTCATCCGAATCATCAGGTTGAACTATAGGTTCCCCGTGATATATCCACTGTAGGTATGAGACCATCATTCCTTGAATGTGCAAATGACTTCTAACGGTTACATAGTCATGCTTCCGATGGTTACAGCAATCGTTACACGGGCAGTTGATCAACATTGCCCTGCCCGAATTCGCCTTTGCATAATCAATAAATGAGTTCACCCCAGCTATGTACTCCGCACTAAATCGGTTCTGATAACCAAATATCCAACTCCTGTCCATATCTGACCTAATCACAAGTAATCAGAAATTACATATAGAATATGCTCACCAATATCTGACCTAATCACAAGTGATCTAAGCATGAAAGTAGACTTCCCAAACAACTTCGAGACTTGGTTTAAAAACTCCTAAATACAAGCTTTAGCTTCATTTTAAGTCTTGAATTTGTGAATAGAGAACTCAGATTCAGCAAGTTCCAATGTTAAATACATATTTACATTCACAAAGTATTGAGTCTTTTTATTATATCTATTTTGAATTACCATTAATGAATACATATTACACTCACAACCAGCTTCTTGAAAGACAGGTATTTTCTGTGCGCCATCATTTGTCTGACAGACTATGCATTATCGTTTTGGGTTGACTACCCACCTTTTTTTGTAGCATTGCATCTGATTTTTAGATATCGTGTTTTTTAATGGCGGTGCCCGGTTGTGTCATGTGCCTGAGATGGTTATAATGTGGATTGGGAATCTTGAAACAGAAGATGTCAGGACACCCTACATTGATGGGATAAAGGTTACAACTGATATGGTATGACTTATGATATGGAAAAAAAAAGAATGATTGCCTAGAGTGTCAAGTGTGTTCCTGCACTCTTAGTAAGTGAACCATTGGTCTGTAATGTACTTTCAAGCACAGGCCTAGATTGATCGTACTAGCCTTAAATCCCTCAAACTTTCCATGCAATCATGATATCACCTGTGTATGTGCTTTTATGATTCATTAAATGATAGGGATTCAGCATTTATTTTTGGTTATTAAAATGTTTAAGACTAAGTTTTTTTGTAACTTGGGTAATTAGGATTGAGTCTATTACTAACATCCAACACGCAAATCTAACACAGCCTTATTATTTGCAATGTGACCCACCAATCCAATCCGAAACAGCCTTATTATTGATTTTTGGCTAGCCCAAAATCAGGCTCCATGCAATTTTCTGTTCCGAACTGGATGATTGGGGTAATCGGGTAAACAGGTAGCCATTGCCATTCCTGTCCAGGATAAGTATCCACTCTCATGGTTTCAACCAATATATGATACAGGCATACATGTGTTCCACATATGTGGTGGCAGAATAGATTAACAGAGGGGTCTCAGCCTATTTTGAAAAAATTCCCCAACTTAGCTTAACGACAGAGTCATTGCATGTGTTAAGATTATTAATTTTCATGTACAACCAAAAGACTAGATCCAGTACCTTGGATCCCCTGGCCCAAATTAATCATGTCATTTAGTTTGAGATATTTCATATTGGAGACCCATGAGTACACGTGAGCTCGAGGCAGCAACAGGGCGGGTTTCGGTGAGATTGAGAGTACTATGGGTAACTTGCACAGGCTCAATCTGTATCCAACCCATTTACTAATCAGGTTAAAAATTTCTATCAGACTCTTAATTAGGTCAGTTTCGGATTGGATTGGTGGGTCACATTGCAAATAATAAGGCTGTGTTAGATTTGCGTGTTGGATGTTAGTAATAGACTAAGTTTTTTGCTCATCATTCAAGTTACAATTTATGGATGAAATTCTATGTTACCCAAAAATCAAAAAAAGAAAAGAAAAAAGAAAAACCATTACAATTAGTGGGCGACATGCTGATTTTTGGTGATGTGAAGATAGATTAAGTTGAGAATTATCAGCATCAAGGATAGATAAACTTGTGGCTTCTCACTCAGTCTCCAATCTGTTTGAATCCCTTTGCAAGTTAGCATTGCGAAATGGGAATATAAAATGTAGGTGACGCAATTTTGATTTGAGGTGAGCCAGCCAAAGAATTCAGTGATGCTGTGATAATGAAGTTTCATTTAGAAAATTAGGAAAACTACAATAGTACCTGGTGTGGGGAGAAATGAGCAGTTGTACCTGGAATGAGATGAGCAGCGGCGGATAGCAGCCCAGCAGCAGGGAGAAGACGAGCAGCCCAGCAGCAGCAGCAGGGAGGAGAAGACGAGCAGCCCAGCAGCAGCAGCAGGGAGAAGACGAGCAGCCCAGCAGCAGCAGCACGGAGAAGACGAGCAGCGTCTTGGGCAAACGAGAGAGCAGAGAGAGTGAGAGTGAGCAGAGAGAGCGAGAGTGAGCAGAGAGAGCAGATCGAGAGAGCGAGAGTGAGCAGAGAGAGCGAGAGTGAGATAGCAGATCGAGAGAGCGAGAGTGAGCAGAGAGCGCGAGAGTGAGCAGAGAGAGCGAGAGTGAGCAGAGAGCGCGAGAGTGAGCAGAGAGAGCGAGAGTGAGAGAGCAGATCGAGAGAGCGAGAGTGAGAGAGCAGAGAGAGCAGAAGTGAGAGAGGCGCAGGAGAGAATGAGAGAAAAGGGCTTTGGTGGCGTGAGAGAGAAGCGAAGGGGAGAGAGTGAAAAGAGGGGTTGTGTTGGCGGGAAGAGGGGAAAAAAGGTGGGAAATTCGCCGATGATTTGTTTTCGTCGCCAAAAAATTAAATTTCGTCGGTAAAAAATTAATTTATACATTACCAATATTAAACGTCAGTGATAAAATGTCCGACACTAATTTTCGTTGGCAAAAAAACTTCCTCAGTAAAGGACTCTGATTTTTAATTTTCCTTAAAAAAAATTTAAACATTACCTACATTTTACAAAAATTGTCGCTAAATGTTCATTTTACCGACGTCATATAATTTATCTCCATAGTCTCTGATAGTTTTACCAATGTAAAATAAAAATTAAAAAGGATTTTCCGACACTTAGGCACTAAAATGGTCCGCCGGGGGTCCGGAACGGGAAACGACACCCAAAAAAATTGGGGCATCCAGCACGAGCACTTCGCTCGAGGGTAACATAACTTGGCGGAACTAACAGGAGCAAATAGGACTCACGGTTAAAGAATTAGAAGCAATGTGTTACTCTGCATACTTGGCCTTCAAGTTGGCCTCATCCTAGCTGCATAGACTTTTTTAACAAAATTTGTTTTTCAATTTTCATTCAATCTGCAAAAAAATAAAAAATAGCAAGATTAACGTATCAATGTCATATGCACAACTTTTAGTGAACCTATATATAAACAAAGCAACTGAAATCAATTATGAAAACAGTGCAACTCTTCCCTAGAACAGAGAGATTCCATTAAATCAAGTCCATAAAAAAAATACATCACATATTGAAATTAAAAGTCTTTGGAGGAATATAAGAGAAGGACCCAATGTTTAGAGCAATAAACTTGGGTCTTGGATTTGAAAGTAATGGGGCCAGCATTTATGATTGAGATCATTGAAGATCTATCGCATGATATATATATATATGCCCCCAGAACAAAAAAAATTATTGGCCTCAGATCTATGTTTCTAACATTACTTGTGTACAACAAAACCCATGAGTAACTTTACAGTTTCGTATTATGCAGGAAATTTGGACATTTACCTTCAGGTGGTAGTGCAGTTGATTGACAACAGATAACAAATATCAGTAAATCACAAAAGTGATACATTTAAATAAAAAGTTAGAAAAGAATTTGTGCCAGGTATTACAAATTATTGACCTTAACTAGGACATAATAAATAATATCAACAAAAACCAAACTATCACATCATAAACAAATAGAAAACTTGAAATCAAAATGAATAATAAATTACACCCTAATTCCTAAGTCACAAATGATTTCAACATTCAAACCTAAAGGGTAACAACAAACAATAAAGCATATGTTTTTCCACATTTTCTCTTATTTCAGTCTTCATTGTGTGGTAGGAGTCAAACCTGTTGTCTGTCAGCTCCGTGTTCTGAAAATTGGCCCGAGTTGAGTCACCCTATGAATGGAGTCACCCAAGCCCAAACAGAAAAAAATAAAATAAAATTAGAAGTGATTCAGATGAAGGGAAAAAGAAGAGATAGGGAAGGTAATAGGGAAAATATAGAAGGGATGGGTGGCAACTCTGTTTTCATGGTAATGAACCAGACTCCAAACTGTGATTTAATATCTATATCTATATACAAGTCTGAAAAGCCATGACTCAACCTTATTATTCATACAATAAATGCTTATGCTTTTTTCAGCTGGGTGTTTGACCCATGTTGATCATACATGCTGACATTGAAGTTGAGTTTAGTAAAAGAAACAAATATTAGATAAGCAATAAGATACGATGACAATAAAACTTATACATTATGGTAGGTATCTGTTACATGTAAAACTGTAAGACTAAATTTCTACAGGGGCTTAGTCGGCGGGGTGGCAGGGGAGGGTTCAATCTCTTCTCTTGTCCTCTTGGGCCCTGTGAAGGTGCAGAGTTCTGATGTGCTTTCATTGAAAAGAAGATGGCTAGTTTTGACGAGCTCTCCTTGGTGTTGTTTTGGGTGCTCTCTTTAGTCTGCCTGCCTCTTGTTTTGGGTGCTATCTTTAAGATTTGGAATGAAATTGCAGTAATTCTCTATTAAATGTTATAGTTTTTGCAGAAAAATAGGAGATATATTCCAGTTACAAATTAAATTCATAAATAATTAGGAGGTTATCCCGATTGCTTATCATTTGCCAATAGTAAAAATGAAACTCAAATCTTCTGTAGTTCAAAAACCTTTCAGCATTTCACATAAGTTTTAGTTCAGGTAACAGAATAAATTAATTTTTAGGAATGATCTTTACCGACGTTTATTAATAAACGTCGGTAAAAGTCCACTTTTACCGACGAATTTACAAAAAATGTCGGTAATAAAAATTAATTTTATGATCTTTACTGACGTTTTTAGGTAAACGTCGGTAAAAGTAGACTTTTACCGACGAAATCACAGAACGTCGGTAATAAATTTCATTTTTTACTTCGATTATAGAGTAAATTAATTTTAGAAATGACTTTACCGACGTTTTTTAATAAACGTCGCTAAAAGTGTCTTCCACCGACGTTTTTTATTTGTCGGTAATAAGGGCCCGGACTTTTACCGACGTTTTTCTAAAACGTCGGTAAAAGTATAGTTTTACCGACGTTTTTAAGTAAACGTCGCCAAAAAGTATACCTTTACCGACGTTTTGGAAAAACGTCGGTAAAAGTCTAGGCTTTTCCCAACGAATTTTGATACGTCAGTGAAAGACACTTTTAGCGACGAATTTAGAAAAACGTCGGTAAAAAACGTCGCTAAAGGTGCATTCTGTTGTAGTGGTCGGATTAAGGGTCAGTTCTTTCTTTAATATAATCAAGGAGTTAAATGCATGAGATTCACCCCAAATTTGATATTTAGGTCAATCATGGGTGGATCTTTCCATCTCCCTATTACTCATCCCAACAGGCCTCAACCTCCCTGCCACATCATTAAGGTTTTTCTAATGAACATTTCTCTTATTGTTTAACGAGCCTAATTCAATCGTTTCTCACATAAACATCTAACTGTTTCTCTTGACATATTAAAACGTCTCTATCAAAAGCTCATTCTCCACCAATGCTTTTCCATCTCAGATACTCTTAACTCTCATACCCTGTAACGCCCCAATTTGGAATACCGAAGTTATCGCCAAGGTACCCAAATTTGGCGCGTTAGTTCCTGAAAAAATCCAAGAACCTCAAAGACCATAGTCCGTAGTGAGGTCAAAATTTTAAAACTTTTTGAACAATAATGTGATTGACAGTTAAATTGCGGAAGCATGAGAAAAAACAGCGGAAGTATTATATCAATAGCGGAAGCAAAATGTATCATATAAAATGAGTCAAGTAAAGCAAGGCTGAAGTCTAACAAAATCTCAAAGTGTGGATAACAAGTTTATACATATCAGTCTATTTCCCGCTCACTACATATCCACTAAAAAAATCCAAAAAATAAACTACGCTCAACCACCCTGTGGGGGCTCAATCCTCTAGTTCAACCACTTGGTCAACTGGTCCCCATCCATAATCGCCGGCTACAAGCGCCTCGATGAACGTGTCACCCACGAGGTTAAAGTCAAAACCTAAGCACCAAAGATGGGTCAGATCCAAGGATCTAGCAAGACGCCATATACAGATAACATATGATGTATGCATCAAAGAGAATATAGACGATCATTTAATCATAATAATAACAATGAAACATAAGCTAGGCAATTGAGCAATAAATAACAATTTAAAATCAGAAATATAAGTAATCTAATCTAACAGATATCAATATGGCACATTCACACAAGCTGGATATTGCGGGATATTATGCTGCGACCATCCCATACTGTATCAGTCGCGACGGGAAAAAAATAAAGTAACAATGCAGGGGATAACAACCCTTCTAATAACAATATATAAATAATACCGATCACACCCCTTTATCACATTAGATTGGTCCTGGTATTGCACTGTCCGTCTAGCAATAGCTCATCATGATAGCTCTAGTCATAACCAAATATAGCTCGTACCAGTGATGATCAGTCAACAAGTTGAGCTTAAATCAACTAAGTGAATGTTTAGTGCCAACCCGGGGAAACAAATACAAGTCTGTGTCTGTCTAGGCTTGCCTTATGCTAACAAGGTCCTAACCAAATCTCTAAGAGATCCAAGTTCAATACCATGAAACACAGTCCAAATCTAAGTCCAAGCCCAATCATTGGATCGATACCGAGGCCCATTAAACTATGGCCTAAAATAATATAAGTACAACATCCGTGTTCAATACACAAGTGTCCAATCTATACTCATTCACAATGAGTCATCAATTCATCATAACTGACCTCTCCATTCTAAGATACCACACATCCAACTTAGGCCATATGAGGGCGCACCTAACCACAGACATGGGTCAATTATTACCGATTACATCACTGGGTCACCACTACGTAATCCTAGGTTTAGGTCCTCCAATTCCCATTTAATTAACAGGTTTATAACAAATACAAAGATATGAGAGAAGTACAATGTATAATAACCTCCAAGCAATATAATCAAATGAAATAAAGCAAGGGTCCAACCTAGGTATGGTCTACAATCAGGTTCAGGGCCACATCAGTTAATTGGATCCCTAACTACAGTCTCAGATGCCAAAAGATATTATATTTGGTGCTCCTAAAGTTACGGGCATCCTTGACTACGTTTAATGTTCGAATCACCGACAATTCCAAATCCCTAAAACCTGTGGTCCCCACGAGTCAAGGTTGAACCACACTGTTGACTCATGCTTAGTACATCAGTGGAGGTCTATTTGGATGGTCAATGGGCCCCACAATCGACCACAATCTAAGAAACTAGAATCTGGAAAAAGTCATTGTACACAATATGCCCGGTTGACCCCCTGGCCTAGGCAGTCGACCCCACACATCGAGACTAGTGAATAGTCACCTTGCATGCATCTGCTTGATTCCATAATCTTCAGTGTGTTCGGTTGACCTCCTGGCCTGGGCAGTCGACCACATGCATTGGAATTCTGGAATAAGGGAAATTTCCAGTTTTCAGCATTTCCCAGGAATTCCTTTGTCCCTAGTCGACTTGGCACAGGGCCCGGTCGATTGCGCACGCTGACTCTTGGGTCTGAGGTGAAAATCAATGTCTCAACTATGCCTGAGCTCTGACTGTGTACCCGGTCGATCGGGAACAGAGCCGGGTCGACCGCGTACACTGGTTTGCCAGTTCTGTAGTGAATTAACAGGGACTTGCATCTTCTCATATTTTTGTGTCGCCAATCGACTGAGTACACGAGAGCTGAGTTTTTCTCAGAGTTCCTAACTGGGACTTGAATTTTCGCAAGAATAGTGATGTTAGTCGACCCCACTGCAGGCAGGTCGACCTGGGACAAGTGCCTGATGAAAAATCCAATTTTCTGGAATTCATCTCATCAATCCAATTTCCAACCAAAGCACCTCTAATCATTTCCATTGATCATAGAAACATCATCAAACAAGAAAAGCACTTCAATACATGTCCCACCATCCATCCTTGGGCTATTGATCTTCCAAATGAGGTAAACTCATCCATCAATGACCATAAACCATAAAAACCAGGCTCAAATGGTAGATCTAAACATACATACAACAATTGAATTGAAATTTGCATAATCAAGAGAAAGAAAGCATGCATTTTGAGCTGTCTAGCATATGGTACTTGCCTTAGATCAATAGAATGAAAATTAGAGTATAAGAGAAGATCCAAGTAGCTAATATTGGGTTGATGTTGCAATTGGGGATGATCCACTATCCTTCTTGTTGCTGGGATTGGGAATTATGGTTTCTTAGGGAGAGAGTTAGAGAAGGTGAGAGATGAGAGAGCAATGAGAGTGAATTAGGGCTAGGTTTACATTTCATTTGCAATAGTAGTGTATATATAGGTTAGGGTTGATAGTTGGATACTAAAAGGCCCTTAGGGTTTAAATAGGGAAGAGGATAAGGATATGGGCAAATTGGTCCTTTTTAGGAATTCTAGAAACTTCCTAACTACAACACCCCATCTACAAAAAGTAAATTACTAGCTAAGTCCTAATTTAACTAAAACCTTAATCAATTTATAATAACCACCCTAAATCTATAAAGGAATATACAAGAGCCTAATCCCAAGACTTAGGAACAATGATAAATAATTCTACTAAACCCTATTAAATAGTATATTAAGATAACTAATATTATATCTATAATTATTCAAGTCAAATTGAGGGCTCACAAGGGGTGGGGCCTCACATACCCTATATCTCTATCATAGATTGTCTTTCTCTGTAAACTGCTTTTTTTTTTTAAAGTAATCTTCTCTAAGGTTTTACTGATGTGGTTTGTCCGTTTTTATAATATATGTGTATTTTTAATCAAATATTTTTTTATTATATATGTTAATTATAACTTACTAACTCAAATATTATTTGTTTTTCATTTTTTCGTATTGAAGAAGCTGCATCAAATTCAAAACTCATCCACATATATAAATCAAATATTAATCGGGTGGGTTTCATATATCCTAAATCTGTCTCAGTTTCTAAAAAGGAAAAAAAAAATCTTAATTAGGAGGGGTATAGAGCGGGACAATTGGACAAGTGGGAAGCCCAAATGGGTTTTGAATTTTTTCTTACTGATACCAACTTATATTAAAAAAAATGTTCTTGCATGCCAATCATGAAGGAAGTAGGGATTGAAATGTTTCTCTATCTAATGGACATTAAGATTGACTTCAAAATTAAATAATTATTGGCCCACAAATAACGTCAAATGAGTAGCAAACTTTGCAATCATCAAGACTTAATTAATAAAGTCAAAATAAGTTTCAAATCTTCAAAAAATGCTAATTGATCATGGGGTAGACAGTGATTGCAAAGGGTTTGAATTGGTCTCATGCGGCCTAGTTGGGGCGTCAAAATTCGTCGTTACTGCATGTAATGATCTGAGATATATCATCAAAACGCACCATACATTTCACATCCTTTCCAGTGGACTAGCTTGTTTGTTCGAGGAGTGAGAATAGTAAATAGTGAAAAAGATTTGCCTGCATTTATTTCTTATTCAAATGATTTTGTTATATTTCAATACATATTTATTTGAAGTAGCAACAACATAGGGCATTCAGCCCTTCTCCCTCACAACCGCCATCGGAATAATATCCACCGCGCACGCACACTTCATGGCAATTAGGGATGCACTCCTGCTTACAGTCCTTCCTGAGGACATCCACATTTGCAGCTGCACGTCACAAGTAACCAAGGAACCAACAAAATGTATTTTGTATTAGATCTATATAAATACTTGAGGTGGATAATTAATCAAGCTGCATACACAGGGAAACTTTTGTGAAGGCATGTCCAATTTCATGCCTTTCTATAGTTCATATATCATCAATGGAGGCTCATAAAAGAAGACAAGGCTAGGGCTGCTCAGGGGCTAGGCCACTTGGATGCAACTTGGGTCAAGCATGCTTTCGGCAGGGGTTGGCTTTAGATGTTTGTACTCAAGCAGGGTCTAATTAATCTATAACTTGGGCTTGTTTAAAAATAGTGATAGGAGTGCGAGCTCAAATTGTACATAGCCTTCTGTGAAGAAATAGTGCTTGCATTTAGGGAATGCAAGCTCGGGTCATTATGATCCAATTGAATAAATGGGCAAGCTCGATCGAGCTTGACATGCTTGAGAAGGGCTGAGCTCAAGCCATGCACTACAACCTGTGTTGAGAGCTTGGGATGAATATATGGGTTTGTATTTATAAAGTTGGACTGATCTTAAATATGCCTCTGCCCGACCCCATCCAGCCCATGAACAACCTAGATATGATCTATTATTATTTTACATTTTAGCCAAAACAACTACATTGGATTTTTTAATTTGCCCTGTTGCTTGTTTACCCTTCCTAATAAAATTATCTTTTAGCCAAAAAAACACCTGGGTTGGACTGGTTTTTTCACTCTGTAGACTAATCTACTTGTGTAGAGTCCGGAACCCCTATTTCGTTGAAATAGGGAGACACTGGTTCATACAATCAAGATTTGCCAATTGGATAAAATCTCATGGTGGCCAACTATTGTAACCTATCAATTGCTTCTTTGAATGAAGAAAAAGAAAAGATGTGATTTTATCCGGTTGACAAATCTTGATTGGATGATGATACGGTATCTGCTTTTTTCAACAGAACAGGGTTCCGGATGAAAGTTGGGACCTGTCGTGCAATACTATCGTGAGAGAAATGACCGCAAGGTTAGATCCTTTGCTTTGACAAAATGGTCATCATCACCCCTTTCTATGTTGTCTCAAAAACCAGTACCGAGTTTCCAGAGGAACTTTTAGAGTGTTAGTGTGGTGTGTTTGTGCAAGGAAAGCAATCGAGAGTGGCATGTTACTTACCCATGACAGTGAATGAAGATGAGATGAAAAGCAGAAGAAGAAAAGCTACCACAGAAACTTTGTTGACTCCATGCGCTGCCATTTTTAAAAATGTATGGCCTTACAACTGTGAACATCACGAAATGCCCCGGCCTTTTATAAGAAATGGGCATCAGAGAGAGCTGATATCAGTTGCAACGGATAGATAATAGATATGCATGCTTTTAACTTGTCGTGAGCCAGATAGATAATAGATTTGCACATTTTTAACTTGTCGTGAGTCATAAACGGAGTTGGACTCCAAAATAGTAGGGGTGTACAAAAAATCCATCAACCGTCGATCCGATCCGAAGGCCAACGAATTGGTGACGGATTGGAAATTGTGTAATCCGTTAGCAATGGATAGGTGGCGGATTTCACCCTTAATCTGCGGATTCAATCCGATCCGATCCGTTGTCATTAAATAAAAATAAAAAAATATATATATATATAAAATAAGAAAAAAAAATGTAAGGAGTTACTAACCTTATGAAGAGAATAGGCATATAACTCTCAACTCATGTCCCTTTAATTCAATGGCTTCAAAATTCATAGGTTTTTTCTTCTTTATTTTTTCATGTAATGTACAGGAACGGATTGAACGGATTAATCCGATCCGATCCGTTCCTCCACGGAGTGGATCGGATTGGATTTGAACAGTAACGAAATGGTGACGGATTATAAATCCGTCAATCCGTAGGCAACGGATTGGTGACGGATTTGGCTCAATCTACACCAATCCGATCCGCATACACCCCTAAAAAATAGACTTCGAAGGATCTTTTCTGGAGATTTTCTTAAGATGGGGTATTTGCGTGGTAAAGTCTATCCTTATCTTGATAACAACTACTTACCCCGGTGGTTAGGAGGGGCAATTCTCATTGGACGGTTTCGAATTTGGCCTCCCCGCTCCTTGCATATGTGAGTTTCTATTACCTCAGACGTGTGCGTTATGTCTCCTTACATGTACGCACGTACGAGTTTCCATTACCTTGCATGTGTGAGTCTCACAAGGTCTTAGCCCCTTATTTGGGCTACCAAAAAAAATGTCAACCCGTATCTCACCAAATTATTATAGGGGTAATACCGACCTAATTAACCCGTTTTCTTTAACCTTCACCGGGCCATTTGAACTGCGGGTTGTGGTTTTCTTTTTTCTTGGTTTGCAAGCTAAGGGGTTAAGACCCATGAGAGAGCCTGCATACACACGGAAAGACAGCTTGCATAAGCGGGAAGAAGGCTCATACAAGTGGAAAAGAAGCCCGCACAAGTAGGCAGATAGCACTAATGGAAAAAGGTTGCATACCTAGGATTTGAATCCCAGGCAGCCAGGCGAAAACTGCCACCACTTACCAGTGGGGTAAGTGGCCGTTCTTAATGTGCAGGTTGTGTTAAATGATCCAATTCACAGGCAGGTCAAGAGTATTTCACTCTCGTGGAATAGATATATAGATGATACATGTTACTCGTCACCACTTATGTTTCTGATCGTCCATCCATTTATGGACCATCAACGAATCATTGAGATTCTCCAATTGTTACAACTTAGTCAATAGGTCCTCCCACCTAACTAGGTTTGGCAGTGGGGTAGGGCTAAATGGGCGAGCCACCCAATCTTGCCCTACTAGGAATAGTGATTTTATAAAGTGCAGGGCAGACACAGGGTTCTAGATTTGGGACTCCTTATGGGGCACTGTTCGAGTAAGAGTGGCAATTCAGACCTAATCATGAATTCAGGTTCAGGTTCACTTTTAGGTTCAGGTTTGATCGAACTCATTCTTGCTATTTAACATGCCAACCGGATCACAACCTAATATGTTATTAGCCATTCAGATTGATCCTTTTAACATCCGTTGCAGATTCTTGTCTAATCAACTGGTTAAGAGATTACAAGACAAACTTTAGAGAGAATACATGGCATATGAACTGTGTGGGTAAAACACCGTAATGACGAAGTTAAACAAGGATCACGGCTAAACTCGCCCTAGCTCGTCAGCCTCTGCGGTAGAAGATCGTCAGCCCAGCAGCTCGGTCAATACCTTGGCAGCTCGGCAGATCGGTCAGTAGCTTGCAAGCTCAGCACCACAGTTCGGCAGCTCGGTATGGGCGCCAGCCCAGTGCAAGGGCGCGCCACGGCCAAGCCATCCTTAGTCCCATACCGCAGCACTAGAATCAGAGTGGGCCGCCACCTTCCTCCTGGAAATACGGCGCACCCTGACAGATATGGGCGGTCATTTATGGCGATAGGATTGCTCATTTATGGTGATAAGAGGTGTGCTTTATCACCCCTGTACGCTAGCCGGCTGAAGGCGTGGAAAGTGAGGTAGGGGTGTTGTCCGTTCCACCTACTGCCGCTTGTCAGGGTAAGGATCGATGGGACCTCACCTCACCTACCCCCACTCACAGAGAGAATGAACGAGGAACATTTGCCTATATATGCATGGGATCAGTCCCATAAGAGGTACGCAATACATAACTCACAAAGCCCCATATTGTCTCATTCTCCTCTTCCTCCTCCTGTTTAGTTTTCTCAGAGCTAACTCAGGCATCGGAGTGCCTTCGGCTCACGGCAGCCAGGGCCTCTGACCCAAGTCTTTCTCCTTCCCTTTCAGGTTCTCGGAGTTCAGCATTCCCTGTCCTAAGAAGTTTAACCCTGATCTCATCTTCATCTAAGTAGGTGTCGTTTTTACCGCCTACAGTTTGGCGCCGTCTGTGGGAAGCTGAACAAAAAGCTTGTAAACACCATGCCTCCGAAAACCAGAAATGGCGAAGGACCCTCCAGGGGCAAGGCTTTGTCCCTACAGCCTCCGCTGGCGCAGAATCTTCCACCTCCTCCCCCTCAGCAAAGGAGGTCTGGCGGGAGGTCTCCCACGGTCCAAACAGCGTCACAGTCCAGGGGAGTAACCATGCTCTCCCTTCGCGACGTTCCACCTCCAGAACAACCCCACCATAGCCATAAGCGGCCCGTGCAAGGTGACAAGTCAGTCACCAAACCGCAAGAGAAGTCAACGCGGGCTGGATCACAGTCCCAGCATCAGGCCAGCCTTGATCGAGATGAAGACCCCCGCCGGGAGGACATCAGAGCACAAAACCGCCTCATCCAAGAACAGCGTGAGCTTATCGAACGACTCACGCAACAGCTCGAAGGCAAGAAGGATCAGAGCCCGCCGCCCAGGCGTCCGGGCCACGGACAAGACCTGAGGCACGTCCTCAACAGTAAGAGGCGTGACCGGGACCAAAGAGAAGAAGGCTCTAGCAGCAGCCACATACATGAAGGGCCAAAGAAGCAACGCCAGGGGTTGGAGGACGATGAACTGAAGAAGTGGATCGACCAGCAGGTGAAGCAAACTATCCGCCAGAATTTGGAGACTGCTGGCTTCGACCGAGACCAGTATACCACCTTCGAAGCCGAAGATATTGGCGCGTCTCCCTTCTCTAGGGAGATTAGAAAATATACACTCCCAGAGAAGTTCAGCGTCCCGAGGTTCACCCTGTATGACGGGACCTCAGACCCTGCCGCCCACCTCCGACATTACATCCAGAGGATGTTGGTCTGGGGGGATGACGATTCCCTGAACTGTCGAGTCTTTTCCTCCAGTTTGGCGGATCTCCCCCTACGGTGGTTCTGCTCGCTTCCCGAAGATTCTATCGCCAGTTGGCGACAGCTTCGGACCTCCTTCCTGGGGAAATTCCAGGCTCATCGCGTCATCCCGAAGACCGATGCCGACCTGATGGCCCTCCGAATGCAGGAGAACGAGAACGTCACCCAGTTCGCCCGCCGATTCTGGACTGTCTATAGCCAGATCGAGTGCGCTTCTGAGGAGCTGGCAGTGAGGTCTTTCCAGCTGGCTCTGCTGCCAGGCATCCCCCTTCGGGCATAGCTGGTCATGTACCCCGTGACCACCATGAAGGAGCTGATGACCCGGGCCAATCGGTTCATCCTGGCAGAAGAGGACGAGGCGCGAGGTCGGGAGAACTTTGGCCTCACCAAAAAGAGCCAACCGGCCAAGGGAGACAGTAGGCCCTCCAAGAGGGAGGATCGCCGCAAGGATCCATCCCCGGATCGGCGCAAGGCCCGGTCCTCGGAGCAGCGCCGAACCCCCTCTGCCTCGGCGTCGGGATCACGGAGCAGCAGAAGGTCCGGCCACGAGCCGACCTCCTACGTGGCAGTGAACACCATCTTCAAGGAGCCAATCTATAGGCTCCTCAACAAAATAAAGGCGCAGCCATTTTTCAAATGGCCGCGGCCAATGACGACCGACCCCTCCTCCCGGGACCAGACCAGGTTCTGTGCCTACCACAAGCAGAACGGGCACAGGACCGACGAATGTAAGAGCTTCAAGTTCCACCTGGAAGACCTTGTAAAGGAGGGGCACCTACGGGAGTACATCAAGCAGGAGGGCCGAGGTGATGGCCGACCTCCGCGGCGGGAAGCTGATAACCAGGACAGCGAGCCCGAAGGCGTCATCCACGTCATCCACTTCGCCGCCCCACCTAAGAAGAGCTCCCAGGCTCGCGCCGAAGCCAGGTGCGCCTCCCACCAAAAACAAGTGCTGATCGCGGCGCCAGAGCAGGCCGCGAAGAAGGCCAAAACAGAGGGGGTGAGAATATGGTTCTCTGACAGGGACCTGGAAGACGTCGAGCTACCGCACAACGATGCTCTAGTGCTCACCTTGAAGCTACAAAACTTCTTGGTTTAGAGAGCCCTCGTCGACCCTGGCAGCTCATCCGAGGTCCTCTACTACGATTGCTTCAAGAAGTTGGGACTAAAAGACGAGGACCTCCAGGCAGCCCGCACCCCTCTGGTAGGCTTCAGCTCTAAACCTGTCTATCCCAAGGGCAAGATCTCCCTTCGAGTCCAAGTAGGTGGCGCCTGCAGGCAGGTCGACTTCCTAGTGGTCGATGTCCCTTCCCCGTACAATGTCATAATGGGGAGGACATGGCTGCATAGCATGGAGGCGGTGCCCTCCACCCGGCATCAAAAACTCAAGTTCCCTTTGGAGAATCGATCGGGACGAACGGAGGTGATCACCGTCAGAGGCGACCAGCACATGGCCAGGCAATGCCTGCTAGCCGTGCTTTCTAACGAGGCTGGGCCCTCCCAAGTCAATGTAACCGAGCTGGATAGAGAGGCCGAGCTCGGGGACGTCGGCAGGGCTCCGGCGCAAAAGAGCATCGAAGACCTCACCAAGGTCAATATTGATCCCGCTGACCCCGACAGGTTCTTTCTCGTGGGAAGCCAGCTCCCCGAGACCGAGAAGACAGAGTTGCTCAACCTCCTCGAGGAGAATAAAGCGGTCTTTGCCTGGACACCCTACGAGATGCCCGGCATTGACTCGGCAGTCATCTGCCATGAGCTCAAGGTGGATCCCAACCATAAGCCCGTGCTTCAAAAGCCGAGCCGGATTGGGGTCCCGCAGACTGAGGCCGTGGTTGAGGAAGTTCAAAAACTCCTCGAGGCGGGTGCAATAAAAGAGGTCCACTATCCTTTGTGGTTAGCCAACACCGTGGTGGTTAAAAAGAAGACGGGAAAATGGAGGGTCTGCGTGGACTTCACCGACCTCAATAGGGCCTGTCCCAAAGACAGCTTCCCTCTCCCGAAGATCGACCAGCTCATCGACGCCACTGCCGGACATGACCGGATGAGCTTCCTGGATGCCTACCGGGGGTATCATCAGATCCCCCTGTACGCGGCAGACCAGGAGAAGACAGCTTTCATCACTCCCCGGGGCACCTATTGTTACAAGGTGATGCCCTTCGGGTTGAAGAACGCCGGAGCAACATACCAGCGGTTGGTGACGAAGATGTTCCAGGCCCAGCTCGGCAAAACGGTGGAGGTCTACATCGATGATATGGTCGTCAAGTCCAAGAGGTCGCAGGACCACCTGACCGACCTCCGCCAGATTTTCGACATCCTTCACCAGTTCCAGTTGAAGTTGAATGCGTCCAAGTGCGCCTTTGGGGTCGGTTCCGGCAAGTTCCTAGGAAGCCTGGTCACAAGAAGGGGGATCGAAGCGAACCCTAACCAGATCACCGCGATCCAGGACCTCCAGTGTCCGACCTCGGCGAAACAAGTTCAGCGGCTGACCGGAATGGCTGCCGCCCTGAACCGATTTATCAGCCGCGCCTCGGACAAGTGCAGACCTTTCTTCCAACTCTTGAGAAAGGGCTCCAAGTTCCAGTGGACGTCGGAATGTTCTCAGGCGCTGCAACAGCTAAAACAATATCTTTCTTCTCCACCGCTGCTGACAACCCTGACTTCTGGAGAGGCACTGTTCTTGTACCTGTCGGTCTCGGACCATGCAGTGAGCTCGGTACTCATCAGAGAGGACAACGGCCAGCAAAGGCCCATCTATTACACGAGCAAAACCCTGCTGGACGCCGAGACCCGGTACTTACAACTCGAGAAGCTCGCCTTGGCGCTCCTCAGCGCCTCTCGAAAGCTCTCCCACTACTTCCAAACCTTCACGATAGTGGTCGTAACAGAATACCCACTGAAGGCTCTCTTCCGGAAGGCTGATTTCTCCGGACGGATCTCTAAATGGGCTGTCGAACTGGGGCAATATGACATCAGGTATCAGCCCAGAACAGCCATCAAAGCCCAAGTCCTAGCGGACTTCATTGTGGAATTTACCCCTCAGAGTTCGGCACCGACCGCGCTCGACACCGAACTGGGGGGCGATAGGGGTACGGAGGTTGTCACCGAAACGGAGCAAGAACAGTCCTGGAGAGAACTCCTAGACTCGTCCTGGAAAGTCTTCGTCGACAGATCCTCGACATCCAAGAGAGCTGGCGCTGGCGTAGTTCTCCAGTCTCCCGAGGGCCTCGTCATCGAGCAAGCTGTGACACTTGGTTTCAAGGCATCTAACAACGAGGCCGAATATGAAGCTCTCATTGCCGGACTTAACAGCGCCAAAATCCTGGAAGCCCGGTCCGTGGTGGTTTTCAGCGATTCCCAACTAGTGACGAGCCAGCTCAGCGGAGACTACCAGGCTCGGGATGACAGGATGGCCGCCTACCTTGCCCATGCCCGGGGACTTCTCTCCCAGTTCGAAAGGGCCGAGGTCCGGCAGATCGGTAGAGAATGCAACTCCCATGCAGACGCCCTCGCCAGCCTCGCCTCGGCTGTGGAAGCCGGTGAAAAAAGAACTGTTGAAGTAGAAACGTTGCAGGAGCCCAGCATCAACCTCCAGCAACCCCGGCAACTCATGTGCCTGGATCTCGGCCCGAGCTGGATGGACCCAATCATCGCCTACATGAAAGACGACCAGCTACCCGAGGACAGGACTGAAGCGCGAAAGATCAGATTGAAGGCGTCCCGGTTCTGGCTGTCCCCAGACAGCAAGCTCTACAGGAAGTCATTCACAGGGCCCTACCTCCAGTGCGTTCACCCCAGCAAGGTCGACGATTTCCTCTACGAGATTCACGAAGGAACCTGCGGCAGTCACATAGGAGGTCGGTCACTTGCGTACCGGGCTATCAGCCAGGGTTACTGGTGGCCTTACATGCAGAAGGACGCCCAGCTTTACGCCAGGAAATGTGAGAAGTGCCAGAAGTTCTCTCACTCTCTCCACCAGCCAGCCCAAGACCTGAGTCCCCTCTCCCGTCCATGGCCTTTCGCCCAGTGGGGCCTCGACATCGTCGGACCACTTCACCGAACTCCAGGGAACAAAAGATAGTTGATTGTGGCCACGGATTACTTCACGAAGTGGGTCGAAGCCGAACCTTTGTCCTCCATCACCGAGCTAGACACGAAGAACTTTGTGTGGAAGAATATCATCACAAGATTTGGAATTCCCTGCACTCTCATTTCGGACAACGGGACGCAGTTCGATTCCAACCTCTTCAAGAGCTTCTGCCAGGAGTACGACATTCGCAACATCTACTGCACCCCGGCGTATCCCCAGAGCAACGGTCAGGCCGAGATCTCGAACAAAGTACTGCTCGACGGAATCAAAAAGAGACTCGACCAAGCCAAAGGTCGATGGGCAGAGGAGCTGCCAAGCGTTCTATGGGCCTACCGAACTACCCCAAGGCGTTCCACCTCGGCTACCCCGTTCTCCCTTGCCTACGGCATGGAAGCAGTTATTTCCCTTGAGGTCGGCCTCCCGACCTTGAGGTCGGAACTCTGTGACCAAGGTCTGAACAATCTGAACGTAGCGCGGGAGCTGGACTTGGCTGAAGAACGAAGAGAGGCGGCAGCTATCCGCGTGGCCGCCTACCAACAGCAGTTGGCCAGGGGATACAACCCGAAGGTCAAAGAAAGAAGATTCGCAATAGGAGAGTTGGTCTTGAAGAAAACACTTCCTGGCGACCGAGATCCCAACGAAGGCAAGCTGGCGCCCAACTGGCAGGGACCGTTCAGAATAACTTCTACAGCCGGGAGATCTGCCTACCGACTTGAAGATATGGAAGGGAAGCCGCTCCCGCAACCATGGAACGCGACTCATCTCAAAAAATTCTACTTCTGAAAAATGTATTCAAGAAATCAAATAACAATAAAAGGCAACTTTTCCAGAATGAGTCTTTGCATTGTTTCAAGGGTCACGGCGGTTCAACCCCTCTATTCGGGATATCAACTGTCAGCTCGGCGCCATCGCCAGCTTCGGCATACGCATCAGGGTCTGGTAACAGTACCACCCTCACAGCTCGGCGCCTCTGTTCAGAGGGCCAACCGTCCTGAGCTCGGTGCCTCCACCAGCTCTGGCGGCACAGCCATAAGCACATCAGGGTCCGGTAACAGTACCACCCTCGCGGCTCGGCGCCTCTGTTCAGAGGGCCAACCGTCCTGAGCTCGGTGCCTCCACCAGCTCTGGCGGCACAGCCATAAGCACATCAGGGTCCGGTAACAGTACCACCCTCGCGGCTCGGCGCCTCTGTTCAGAGGGCCAACCGTCCTGAGCTCGGTGCCTTCACCAGCTCTGGCGGCACAGCCATAAGCACATCAGGGTCCGGTAACAGTACCACCCTCGCGGCTCGGTGCCTCTGTTCAGAGGGCCAACCGTCCTGAGCTCGGTGCCTTCACCAGCTCTGGCGGCACAGCCATAAGCACATCAGGGTCCGGTAACAGTACCACCCTCGCGACTCGGCGCCTCTGTTCAGAGGGCCAACCGTCCTGAGCTCGGTGCCTTCACCAGCTCAGGCGGCACAGCTAACAGCATCATGGTCCGGTATCGGTACCACCCTCGTGGGTCGGCTCCTCTGTCCAGAGGGCCAACCGCCCTCACCTAGTACCTATCAAACTACTCGGCAAACTGCTTGTATCGATACGCATTCCACCGCAAACAAGACCATTCACAGACAAGTGGCAAAAAAAAAATGTTGTTTTATTATGAGAAGATCAGCTTGAATACAATGTATGGCAAAACAAAAAAAATTACATAGTTCAGGGAGCTGCTGCTCCCTTATTACAGTTGGTCCCGGCAGCGCTCTCGCTAGGTACGGCTGGGGCAGCTTCGGGAACCACTGGAGGAGCGGGGGCGGCTGGAGCTGGAGGGACCTCCGAGGCTGAAGGAACGGGGGCGATTCCCGAGACGGCTCGCAACTCCGAATCCGAGCGAGGAAACCTGGGGGAATTCTGAAAGATAGGGCTGTCCGGAGGGACACCAACCCTCCGTAAGGCCGCCTTCCACCCAAGCGCCCACGCCTTCTCTCGGATTCCTGGCAGTTGAGCCTTGTAGTCAGCTGCCAGTTTGCTGACCTCCTCGTGCTCGGCGAGGTACTCTTCCTTGAGTTTAGCTTCTTGATCCTTCAGAGCCCGCGAGAGCTCGGTCGCCTTCCCGTCCAGAGCCATCTCTAGCTTTCTCTCAGCCAGCTTCCTCTCAGAGATAAGCCTACTGTTGGTCCCCCGCAGCATCTTCATGTCTTCCTCCCTCCGCGACGACGCAAGTCGGACCTCGTCTAGCTTCCAGGACAGTTGGACGTTTTGATCCACCGCCTGCTTTGCTTCCTCTTTGAGGTGCTCGGCCAAGGCCCGCGCTGCGTCGAGCTCGGCAAGAAGATCTTCCTTTTTCCTCGCCGCCTCCTCCAGGGTCGCGTCCCTTGCCGCCAGGGACTTAAGCAGCTCCTCTTTTTCGGTTGCCCAATCTGCTGCCCTGGTTTCGGCTGCATCCAGCCTTCCCATGCCGGTTTGGCACTTTTACAAGAGCTGCGGTGAGAACAGAATTGTCACGACATGAAATAAAGCAGAAAAAGAAAGAGAACATGAGTCAAGCGTGTACATACTGCTACCAATGACCGCATTGAGGACATCAGCAGGGATTCGTTGTCCATCTGCGCCCACCTTGCCATGTCCTGGGGAAGGGCGCACGCTCGTCCCAGAGCGACAACCACTTCGGGGCTGACCGCTCGGTCCGACTCGGCTAGTTGCCTCTCCAGCACCCCCTCGATGTCCGGTCTCCAGGGGATGAAATCGGAGGGAGCGGCGGACCCCCCGACCGACATGGCAGGTTCCGGGGCAGATGGGCTTCGACCCTGGGCCTCTTCTCCGGCCTGCGCTCCTCAACGACCTCGGCAGTATCCCCTCTGCCTAGGTCGGAGTGCGAGTCTTCAAAGACGATTGCCGGAGGGCTCGCCCCGACCTCGGCTGCAGCAGGTATTCCTGATTGAGCACCGTCGGTAGCTTCCGGAACCGTCTCAGTCTCGGGAGCGGGGACCTCTGCAGCAGCCGCCGCCGACGTGCTTCGGGTGACGTCGGCACCTCGGGAGGGGACCGAGCTCTCGCCCATGTCTCCAAATGCAGTGGCGGCAAGGTCTTCCGCGACGAAGCGCTTGCGACGGCCGCGTAACATCTCGACCTCAGACTCTTCCGAGCTGGATGTGCTCTAGGACTCGCTGGAGACGACAAACTTCTGCCTCTGCCGTTTGCGCCCGGTGTCGGCTCTCCTAGCCGCTGCTGGTTCACGGACAGGAGACTGTCCGCCCGATTCTACCGGGGTGCCGCTGGGAATCGCGACAGTCACCGTCTCCGGGGGAGAGACCTCAGCCTGTACGCTTTCTGGTTCGGTGCTTTCCCCGTGAAGCACGGAGTCGATCCCAGTCACGCGCCTCGGGACGATGAACGACTTGTAGTGCGGCGTGTACCCCAGCAGCGAGTACGCGGCTCGGCAGTGATGGCCGCGGTACTTCCGCACCTTCTCGTGCCAATCACTGTTCACCTTCCACCGGTTCCTCCTGGCAAGCTCCCTCCTCTGTCGAAAACCTGTAGGAACAGAACAACGTCAGCAAAAGGAAAGAGACATGATTAAAATACAAAATCCAGGGGAGGGGGGGGCCTTGGTTTTTACTTGGGGGGACTCCTATTTTGCGTGGTATCCAGGCCGTGGTGCTGGGTTCCGCCTCGCCGAACTCCCATGCCCCGCGAACGAAGACACGGTCCTCCCCCGCGTATTTATACGAGTCTTCCAGCGCGGTCACGAAGGCAGTCCGGTGGAGCCTTAGCCGAAGATAGTACGTATGTCCCTCTGCGGATTTGCAGAGGTCATACGCCTCCTCGATGTCCGAGACACCGAGGTTAATGGACAAGATCTCGTTGAGCCGCACTGCTCCCATGATGATCTTGTACCCGTTGGGAAGCAGCTGGCAGGGGCTCAACCCCCACTCCCGGAGACAGTCCCTGAGGAGTGGGTGGAGGGGGAACCGGACTCCTCCCTCCACGACGGACACCAGCCAAAACGGCATCCAGCCGTCGCTGTATGTGAAACCGTCGTCAGGGCCGTCTGGCCTAACCTCTACGGTCGCAGGGACCTTGTATTCCTTCCTAAATAGGCTTATGGACAGTGCGTCCCCTAGCCAGTGCCTGTGCACACCCATTCTCTACCCTAGACGGAGGACTACCCACCGGAAAGGAAGAAGACGGGGGGGAGAAGTCCTACGATGAAAGACTCTGCGAGCTGAATGGTCGCAGGCAACAGGAACAGTACTATTCTTCAGCAGGTTGCAGCAGGGGTTCTGAGGATCGAAAAGAAGGAAGACGGAGAAAGAAGCCCTAATTTATAAGGGATGGAGGCGCCGTTTCAGATTTCGAGAAAAGCCTTCAATGTGGCCCTACCTCGAGTAGCCCTAGAGTCGTCTCGGGCAACCCAGTCGTCCTGCAGATTTGATTGCGCGCCCTCAGAAAGGCGACACGTAGCACCGGCGCCGCATCCCCAGAGGACTATTCAATGCCTCGACAGGCGAAAGGGCAATCGCCTCGACTGACGGAAAGAAATTAATGCAGCTCTCCACGTCAGCGCAAGAACTTATTGCAGCACTCCACGTCAGCAAAAGACGATGGGGAGTCCCCACCGAACCGAGACCCCACCGTTTCGGAAGTACGGCACAACCGGCACTGTCAAAAGATTAGCGGCAATACCGGCCTGACTAAACCACTCAGCTTCCGACCTGCTCCAAGGAGCCCACAGGTCAAAAGCTGGGGGGGAGATAATGGGTACGGAACAGCAGACGGAGACCACGGTCATGCACCGGGTCTCGGTCGTTGGCCGATGTCTCAATCCAAAGAATAGCGAGTTTGGCTGTCCGAACCGACAACTCAAAACAGAAAAGCGATGCAGCATTTCATCAACCACAAACATTTCACCAAAAACAAGGAAGAGCCAGAATGCGAGCAAAGTTTCAAAGTTTTTATTAATCAAAGCTCCTGATTACAAGATGAATGGAGATACAATCAAAGAAAGAAAAAAAATTACAAAAACCCTCAGAGGGCTGCAGCTTCCACATTGCAGTCGATCTCCGGAGGGACCTCGGCCGCGACCGCACTGGCCTCGGGAGCAGTTGGGGCAGCTTCAGGGACGACCACGGCAGCTTCAGGAGGGACCTCGACGACTGCTGCCACTTGGCTGCCTTCGGGATCAGCACTGGCAGCAAGAGCCTCCTGAGGCGCCCCAGGCGCGGCGTTCGCCACTGGACACGATTGCGAGGAAGGGTCAGAGGAGACCTGAGACACGGCTGCGAGTCCCGGGTCCGAGCAGGAAAATCTTGGGGCATTCAGGAACAAAGGGCTATCCTCAGGGACCCCAGCCTTGTGCAAGGCTGCCTTCCACCCGAGCTCCCAGGCTCGGTCCCGGATCCCCGGCAGCTGAGCCTTGTAATCAGCAGACAGCTTGCCGACCTCCTTCTCCATGATGGAGTCATGCTCGGCGAGGAACTCCTCCTTGAGCCTGGCCTCCTGTTTGGCCAGGGCAGACTCGATCTCGGCCGCCTTCCCCCTCAGCGCCATCTCCAGGGAACCTTGCGCCTGGTTCCGCTGAAAGAGGAGTCTCCTGTTCGTCCCATTCGCACTCTCCGGGTCATCCTCGAGTCGCTTCGTCGCAACCCGGAGATCGTCGAGCTCGGAAGAAAGGTGCTGGTTCTGGACCTTCTCGTCCTCCAGCTCATCTTTGAGGCGCTGGACCTCAACCTTTGACTCTTCGAAATCAACGACGAGGTCGGCGTTCTTGGCCGTCACCTCTGCCAGCGTCGCATCCTTGGACGCCAAGGACGCCTGCAGCTCGTCCCTTTCAACTACCCACTCAGCTGCCCGCGCCTCGGCTGCGTCCAGCCTCTCAATGCCCACCTGGCACTTCTGCAACAGCTGCAAGACGAAAACCCGAAGTCAATAAAACGACACGAGACTAAAAGCCAAGGGAGAGACACTGCACTTACCAGCACAATGGATCGCATAGAGGAGAGCAGGAGAGACTCATTGTCCATCTCCGCCCACCTTGCCATGTCTTGAGGGAGGGCGCAGGCTCGCCCTAGCGCCGCGACCACTTGGGGATCGGTCGCGCGGTCTGTTTCGGCCAGCGGCCTCCCCAGAACCTCCTCGATGGCCGGCCTCCACGGAGCCGGAGGAGGAGGCAGGATCATCCCACCAGCAGACGAAGGCGAAGAAGGGCCAGGCGAGGCCTCGACCCTTGCCCTCTTCTCGGGTCGTCCGCCCTCGACAACCTCGGCGGGGCGAGCCCGACGTCCAGCCCCCGCGGCATGATCCGAGGGTGGGACGACTGCAGTCACGGCCGGAGGCGGAGCTATGATGACCTCTGCCTCGTCAGGCCGAGCAGCCGTGACCACGGCAGGACCAACCGCCTCGGCATCCGGGGCAGGAATGCCACCTGGGGATGCCGGAGGCGCCGCGGCCACTGCCTGTGGAGGATCCCGGACCTCGCTTCCGATGTCTCCGAAAGCCGCCGCGGACAGATCCTCCGCGGCATAGCGTCGCCCGCGCTGGCGCAGCATTTCCTCTTCTTCTTCCTCTTCCTCCAAACTAGACGCTACTAGCCTCGTTCGGGAAGACGGGGGTTTGGCTCTCGAAGTTCCGGCGAGTTCCGCGGCGGAGGCTGCTGGAGCACGTTCTGCCGACTCGACCAGACGACCGGCGGGAATCGCGACGGTCACCACCACCGAGCTCTGTACCACGGGTGTCTCTGTTCTCTGACTCGCGCCTTCCCCGCTCAGCACGGAGTCTATCCCCGACACCTTTCTAGAGGTGTGGAAGGACCTGTAGTGAGGAACGTACCCTAGGAGAGACCACGCTGCACGACAGTTGTGGCCGCGGTAGTTCCTCACCAACTCGTGCCAAGCGCTGTTCACTTTCCAGCGGTTCCTCCTCGCGAGCTCCCTCTTTTCGCGAAAATCTGCATAAACGAGATCGCGTCAAAAGCCAGACACAGGAAGAAAGAAAAGAACTACAAACCGAAAGAACTTCGGCCTTTACTTGGAGGAATCCCTATTTTTCGAGGGACCCGGACTGAGGTAGCAGGCTCTGCTTCGCCGAACTCCCATCCTCCTTTGACAAGTACTCGGTCTTCACTCGCGTACCTGTTGGAGTCTTCTAGCGCAGTCACGAACGCAGTCCGGCGGACCCTCAGCCGGAGATAGAAAGTGTCCCCTTCTGCGGATTTGCAGAGGTCATAAGTGTCCTCAATATCTGGGACACCAAGGCTGATTCCCAGGATCTGGTTGAGCCGCACTACCCCCATTATGATTTTATATGCATTGGGGAGTAGCTGGCATGGGCACAACCTCCACTCCCAGAGGCAGTCCCGGACCAGTGGATGCAGGGGAAAGCGGACTCCCCCTTCCACTACAGATACTAACCAGAATGGCATCCAGCCGTCACGATAGGTGAGGCCGTCATCGGGGGTATCCGGTCTGACCTCCACATTGGAGGGGACCTTGTATAAACCCCTAAAGTGGTCTATGGAACTCGGGTCTCCTAACAAGTGCCTATAGACTCCCATTCTCGACTCAGACAGAGACCTATCTAAAGAAGACGAAGAAAACGGAGAAGACTCCTACGAATAGGGACTGCACAAATCAGGAACGACGAAAGTCTGCAGGCGCCGGAGAAAGCTCTCTTGCAAAACGCAGTAGAAATCTGAAGAAAGCAGAGGAAAGTGGAGACGAAGGAGGCGCCCTGATTTATAAGGCCTGCGGGCGTCGATTCGACTTTCAAGGAGAGCCTTTAAGAGGCGTCTCCTCAATCAGCCTTAACGTCACATCTCGCAGCCCTAACGTCTCCTCGAAGTAATTGCAAGACAGCTAAAGGAAGCGACACGTGTCACCACTAGCGCGATATTCGAAGACTATTTAATATCCAGGACAGGCGAAAAGACACCTCCAAGGGGCCCACGCGATTGCAGCGACCTCCAGACCCAAGGGGGCCCTCTTGATCCGAAGCTCCCTCGTCCCGGTACTACCCTCATGACGATCACCCTCACTTGAGCTCGGTAGCAAAACCAGCTATACGGTCATCAAGCTTCTGACCCCTTCGAGCCAGGAGGCTCTCAGAAGTCAAAAGCTAGGGGGCAATTGTGTGGGTAAAACACCGTAATGACGAAGTTAAACAAGGATCACGGCTAAACTCGCCGAGCTCGTCAGCCTCTGCGGTAGAAGATCGTCAGCCCGGCAGCTCGGTCAATACCTTGGCAGCTCGGCAGATCAGTCAGTAGCTTGCAAGCTCAGCACCACAGTTTGGCAGCTCGGTATGGGCGCCAGCCCGGTGCAAGGGCGCGCCACGGCCAAGCCATCCTTAGTCCCAGACCGCAGCACTAGAATCAGAGTGGGCCGCCACCTTCCTCCTGGAAATACGGCGCACCCTGACAGATATAAGCGGTCATTTATGGCGATAGGATTGCTCATTTATGGTGATAAGAGGTGTGCTTTATCACCCCTGTACGCTAGCCGGCTGAAGGCGTGGAAAGTGAGGTAGGGGTGTTGTCCGTTCCACCTACTGCCGCTTGTCAGGGTAAGGATCGATGGGACCTCACCTCACCTACCCCCACTCACAGAGAGAATGAACGAGGAACATTTGCCTATATATGCATGGGATCAGTCCCATAAGAGGTACGCAATACATAACTCACAAAGCCCCATATTGTCTCATTCTCCTCTTCCTCCTCCTGTTTAGTTTTCTCAGAGCTAACTCAGGCATCGGAGTGCCTTCGGCTCACGGCAGCCAGGGCCTCTGACCCAAGTCTTTCTCCTTCCTTTTCAGGTTCTCGGAGTTCAGCATTCCCTGTCCTAAGAAGTTTAACTCTGATCTCATCTTCATCTAAGTAGGTGTCGTTTTTACCGCCTACATTGACTTTTTATTTTATATGATATTTATATTTATACTTCATTGGGTACATTTGAAAAGGTAATAATAGAAGTTTTCATTGATGAAACAAGCAGCAACAGAAGACCATGCCACCGGATGCGGTACAATGACCATCGAGAAATCCATCACGGACGCAGTCGTCATGGCAGGATGGGAGGCAATCGTCTGTACAGTGATACTTTGGGGAATCCAAGTCTGCAGCTGCATGTCAAATGCAACAAAAGGCAACCAATCAAATGCACATTAGTATTGATTGAAGAAGACTATGTACGAATCCCGCACGACTGCTGTGTGGGATTCTCTGGAGGAGGCTTTCATGCAAGGGGCCGGTTCTTGTTTTTGTGCTTATTTCCCTTATGCACAGGCTCTAGTAGGTGAAAACTTGGATATTAAAAGACACTATCAATATAGTTGCAAATAGAAACCTTTTTTTCATTATTCTGGTTTAGAGCCCATCTTTGAGTTAATGCCTTTATATCACAATGTAGGTCGATAAACGATAGTAGGGACATACCCAGATAAATAGTTACTGGGGCAGTTGCCCCAATGGAACTTGAGTCGACCTTCGAAACTCGTTTAAAAATATTGGGTTAAACCCACATAAAAACTTCATTCCGCCCTCAAAAGCCATATGAGAATCTTGGATTTATCCACAATATTCAACTACCTCTTTGGGTTTGTCCATCTCAATACTCCCCCTTGGATAGATCCCACTTCTCTACAATTTCACTACTTCCTAATATTCAAACTCGCGACCGGTTGGCTCTGATATTGTATTAATAAAATTTTCTTAGCTAACAATTCTTGTCAAACCTTGAAGCGTTCGTGGAGGCAACATATATATATATATATATATATACACCTTTCAATACTCGCTTTGGGTGGATTCCACTCGAACAATAGAAACCATAATTTTATCTTCTTTTAAACTGAATCGCTAATAATCCATATGAGAGAAAAATGAGGTCAAGTCTCCTAGTATTTTATTTTTTAAAATCAAACCTAATCCAACCTTATTAGAAACATAAAATCAGTCCCCAATGCTTTGCTAGTTTTTGGTGTGTTTGCAAAGAGGGCAGGGCGGAACTAGATAGTGGCTGAGAGGGGCCAACACCCCTCCTAAAATATCCAAAAAAAGAAAAAAGAAAAAAAGAAACCCCATTACCACTGAGAATTACTTACCTGTACGAGTGAATGAAGCGGAGATGAAAAGTAGAAGAAGAAATGCTACCACATAAACCTTCTTTGCTTCCATTTTAGGATTGAATGGCCTATTGAACATCACTTGCTCTCCTCTCTATATAAGAAATGGGAACAAAAGAGAGGAGACATCAGGTGCAGTGGATGCAGTTTGCATTTACATTTCTTTAACTTTAAGCTGTTTTGGGTCAGATAGAGAAAAGCATCGTTTTATGTTTTTTTGTTTTTTCTTTTGCTAATATTAAATGTATGGATAATCACTTCTTTATTATGCTTTCAATATTAGAGTGGGTAAAGCCTGGGGCTGGGTATAAAGGGGTCGGGTTGCTGGAACCGGGTCCACCCAGAGTATGGAACCTAGTTCCAAAACTAGTTTGGTTTCTCTTCATTTTTTATTTCTTTTCTTAAGATTAGCATATCATGCAACTTATAGAAGTACATCAAGTCTACTACCTTTAGTATTATATATGAAAATATAAAAAAAAGGTTGATCTTGAGGTATAGTTTGCAATATCAAATACTCATGTGTTGGGTCTACGGGTCGGAACTTATATGGATCCGTTTATCAATCAGAACCGAAATTGGGTTCCGGACCGGACCCGGGCCCATTTATGAATCGAAACCTAAAATAAGACATCTTCTAAGATTTGAGAACAAATTAAGTGCTTGTAGTGGGTCACCGACCGTATCCTTCATGATTAGGATCCAATCTTCCATCATGAATGGAATCCAATCATTTAGTAATAAAGCGTGAAAAAATATTAAAACAAGTAAAGATATCATATCGTGTTGATCCCTTGTCTAATTCACGTTTGAGGAATCCACCCAACTCAGCATGACTAGTACTACTCTCGCCCAAGTATTCTTAACTTCGGAGTTCTTATGGGGTCGCACTGTTTTAAAAGTCCTCGTGTTGAGTTAAAACAAAGTTTGACTTATAAACCCATGCTCAGGACTTGGATTTTTTTAATGCGGGCTAGCAGAGACTCATCATTTGATGTCCGTGGTTGACACCCTACAGCCAATGGTTAAAGGTGTCGCCGGACCAAGTTCTCACACATGATAGCATCTTGAACTTTGCATGATTAGGGTCGGCTTTAATTGCTTGTTCTCTGTGGGAGAATTCAAACAAAACTTATTCTGGAGTAAACGTGCTCCAATATGTAAGATGAGCAGTTTGGATATATAAATGCAGGACAACAAGCCATCAAACTTTGCATGATTAGGGTTGGCTTTAATTGCTTGTTCTCTGTGGGCGAATTCAAACAAAACTTATTCTGGAGTAAACGTGCTCCAATATGTAAGATGAGCAGTTTGGATATATAAATGCAGGACAACAAGCCATCAAATATAATCTCACAAAGTCTTCCAAGCTCGGTATTAGACAATTATACATAGTTTTTATCATTTTAGTTTTTTTCTTTTTTAATAAACTCCATCTGTCTGACTGTCCACATGATGTCCATATAATGAACTGGTGTCTTTGGTGTCTTTCTTTTCATATATCAATAATATCATAAACCCTTCATGAATAATATGGGTATAGAGCGGTATAAGAGGGAGCCCGGATTTGTTTTTTGTTTATCCTGATTCATACCAATTTATATATATATATATATATATATAAAAAAGTTTAGACTTTTTATGTCCACTTGAATGCATTACCAATCATAGAGGGAGGAGTTGGGATTGAAATGTTTTTGCATGACCTATTGTTTGGCGAACATCTGGTTGTCTTCAAACTTAAACAATTATAAGCCATGAAATAAAATCAAATTAGTACAAAATCCTGGTAATCTCTTGAAGACTTGATTAAACTAAAAATCAGCGTCAAAACTAATTAAGAAACTACCAATTCATAGGGTAGCTGTGAATTGTGATTATTATAAAGGGTTTGAATTGATCCCATAGGGCCTAATGGCCATGCAATGAGATTATTATAAAGGGTTTGAATTGACCCCATAGGGCCTAATGGCCATGCAAATGATCCAAGATTCACCGTACACTTCACATCTTGTCTGGTGGATTAGCTAGACCTTGGACTACAAGAAAAGAGCCGCAGAGAAGAATAGTGAAGTTTTGCCAATGCCTACATTCTTACGTTCCGTATGAATGATTCTTTATTATCTCATATGATTGTCTTGTCATGTTTCAGTACAAGTTTGCTACTTTGAGCAACAGCACAAGTAACCCTCATCGGTTTGTTCACACTGGCCAGACCTATATCCAGCTTGAGTGCATTCGTAATTGCACGTGGGGAGGCAAAAATCCCTACAAGAATCCGTGGGTTCCGCACCTGCAGCCGTATGCCACATGTTATTCAGTGGCACCAAAAACCAAGCCAGCCAGCGAACAAAATGTGAATCGGAATTTTTCAAAAATGCATGATGCATGAGGTGGTTTATGAAGCTGCATAGATAAACTTTTTGTGGGCCCCTGGCGAGGTTTATGCCTTTATCATTAATTCAAATGGAATATCAAAACCGCCGCTCCCTATTTATACTCCATGTATTGCGTCTATCTCAATAGACTGGACCATTAGATTAAGAATCAGTCTTTTTCTTTGATATAAGGCTACTAATCTTTTGGGGGCATGAAGAGCAGCTCATCACTCGAGTGGCAAGGAATAACATATCTCACCTGGATGGCCAGGGTTTCAATCTTAAGAACCACCTCTTCCCACTTGTGTGGGCTTTTTTCCCACTTGTGTGGGCTCCTTTCCCACTTGAGTGTTGTCTTCCAGTGTGCGTGGGGGCTCTTAGTTGGGTCCCAGCCCCCTTCAGTGGGGGACTCAGGAGTAAGGTCTGCAGGCCAAAGTCCCCACCCACATCTGAAAAAGTTTAAAAATTTCTAATAACCCCTTGCAAATTTTGATAATTAATATGCATTTTTTTCCAGAAATTACCCCCTCCCCCACTGTTTCTTTTACATAAAGCCCCCTCCCCCCACATGTTGAATTTCCTGGGTCTGCCCTTGGCTGGGTTACCACACAGGCCCTTTGTAGCGATATTCAATCATGGGCGGATCTTTCCATCACCCTAGTCAAATCATCAGTGATGGCCTGGGTGGGCCCCACCTAGTTTCCTCTTAGGGAGCTTCCATACAAAGTACATGAGTTTGGCCCGTATTACGACAAATTATTAATCAAGCTGCAAATAAAAACCTTACCCATGACTGCTGTGAGGCCCCACCCCTTTGCGGGCCCTCAATTTGATTTGAATAATTATAAATATAATATTAGTTATCTTAATATGCTATTTAATAGGGTTTAGTAGAATAGTCTATTATAGTTACTAAGTCTTAGGATTAGGCTTTATATCTTTCTTTATAGATATATGGTGTTCATTGTAATTCTATTAGGGTGCAAGTTAGATTAGGCCTTAGCTAGTAATTTAGTCTTAATAGGAGGGGTTTTGTGTGTTAGAGAAGCTTCTAGAATTCCTAGTATGGACCAATTTACCCATACCCCTATCCTCTTCTCTATTTAAACCCTAAGGTCTATTTAGTAACCAACCACCAAACCATAACCTATATATATACTAGCTATTGCAATGAAATGAAACCTAGCCCTAACTCACTCTCATTTCACTCTCATCTTCTCTACCTCTCTCCCTAAGAAACCCTAATTCCCAATCCCAGCAACAAGAAGAGAAGAAGATTGCCCCAATTTCAGCCACTACAATCTCCTAGGAGCTTGGATTTCTTATCTTTTTGTCAATTCTCTTTGCAATTTCGGATTGAGGCAAGTACTTATGTTAGATAATATAGAATGCATGTTTTCTTCCTCTTGATTCTGCAATTTCAATTCAATTTACGTATGCGTGCTAGATCTACCATTTGAGCTTGGTTTTTATGGTTTTTGGCCATTGGTGGATGGGTTTATCTCATTTGGAAGATCAATGGCCCAAGGATGGATGGTGGGATGTGTATTGGAGTGCTTTTCTTGTTTATTAATGTTTCTATGATGATTGGAAGTGATTAGAAGTGTTTTAGTTGAAAATTAGATTGAAGGAGAAGAAACCCCAGAAATCCTGGGTTGTTGCAGGTACGTGTATCCGGTCGACCTGCTTGTAGTCGGGTCGACCAGGCACACTAAAGTTGGTGAAAAACCAAGTCCCAGTTAAAATTCTGAGAACTCTCAGTCCAGTGCACCCGGTCGACCGGACCCTGTGCTCGGTCCACCGGATACACAGGAAATGCAGGAAATAACTAGGAGCTGGCATTTCCCTCTCAGGCTCAGAACTCAGTGTGCGCGGTCAACCGGTCCCGGTGCCAGGTCGACTGAGGACAAAGAAATTTCTGGGGAAGGCTAAAATTTGGAAAATGTCCTTATTTCAGAATCCCAGTGTGTGCGGTTAACCGCCCAGGCCAGAAGGTGGACCAGACACACTGATGAGTTCTAAATCAGAGTATTGCATGCCAAGTGACTGATTACTGTCACCAATGTGCGGGGTCGACCGCCCAGGCCAGGGGGTCAACCTGGTACACTGTGTACAGTAACATTTTCCATATTTCAGTTTTTCTGAGATTGTGATCGTTTGTGGGGCCAATTAACCATCCAAATATACTTCTATTAATGTGCCAAGCACGAGTCAACGGTGTGGCTCAACCTTGACTCGTGGGGACCACCAAATACGTTTTTGGGATTGGAATTGTCAGTGATTCGACCCTTAAACGTTGTTAATGATGTCCGTAACTTCAGGAGCGCCAAATATAACATCATTTGGCATCTGAGACTGCAGTTAGGGATCCAATTAACTGATGAGGCCCTGAACCTGAGTGTGGACCATTACCTACGTGGGACCCTTGCTTATTCCATTTGATTCTATTGCTTTGAGGATTTTATACATTGTTCTTCTCTTATATCCTTGTTATTGTTATAAGCCTATTAATTAAAGAAAAATTGGAGGACCTAAACTTAGGACTCTTATATCCTTGTTATTGTTATAAGCCTATTAATAAAAGGGAAATTGGAGGACCTGAACCTGGGACTACGTAGTAGTGACCCGACGATGTAATCGGTGATAAATGACTCGTGTTTGTGGTTAGGCGGGCCCTCATAAGGCCTAAGTTTGGTGTGTGGTACCCTAGAATGGAGAGGTCGATCATAATGTATTATTGACTCATTGTGAATAAGTATAGATTGATTACTTGTAGAATGAACATGGTATTGTACTTATATTATTTTAAACTAAGGCCATGGTTTATGGGCCTAGTATGGATCCAATGATGATTGGACTTGGACTTGGATTTGGACAATGTTCCATGATATTGAACTTGGACCTCTTAGAGACTTAGTTAGGACATCGCTTGCGCGAGGCAAACCTAGACAGACACAGACCTGTATTCGTTCCCTGGGTCGGCACCAAACATTTACTCAGTTGATCTAAGCTCAGCCTGTTGATTGATCATCACTGGTATGAGCTATATTGGTTATAAATAGAGCTATCATGATGAGCTATGGCTAGACGGACGGTGTGATACCGGGTCCGGTCTAAAGTGATAAGGGTGTGATCGGTGTTGTATTTATATATTGTTATTAGCAGGTTTGTTATCCATTGTATGGTTACTATACTTTTCCTCGCGGCGACTGTTTACAGTATGAGAGGGCCGCGGTATAATATTCTGCGGTATCCAGTTTGTATGAATGTGTTATATAGTTATCTGTTAGATTAGATTACTTATATTTCTGATTCTAAACTGCTATTTACTGTTCAATTGCATAGCTTTATTTCATTATTACTCTTATGATTAAATGATTGTCTCTATTATCTTTGATGTATACATCCTTCGTTATTTGCATATGGTGCCTAACCAGAGGATGGAGTGCCCGCACCGGGTGTTTGAGAATAGTTTATTTTGGGATTTTGAGTGGATATATAGTGAGCGGGAATTAGACTGATATGTATAACTTGTTATTCACACTTTGAGATTTTGTTAGACTTCAGCTTTGCTTTACTTGATTCATTTTATGTGATACATATTGCTTTCGTTATCTTTTCTTATGCTTCCGCAATTTAATTGTTGATCATGTTATTGTTTAAAAAGTTTTAAAAATTTGACCTCATTGCAAACTATGATCTTGGAAGTTCTCGGATTTTTCGAAAAGTAGCGCACTAAATTCGGATACCTTGGAGGTAACTTCGGTATTCAGAATTGGGGCGTTACAACTGCTAATGAAGATGAGATGAAAAGAAGCAGCAGAAGAGAAGCAACCACAGAGACCTTGTTTACTCCGAGAACTACCATTTGTGAAATGTATGACATACTCATGTGGACAACAATCGCCCCCTTTTATAAGAAATGGGCGTGTATATCTATCTTTTCCTCTATATTAGAGATGTTTTTTGCTTGTTATGGGCCACAAATAGGAGACTGGAGTCCATAAATAGACTTCCAAGGATCTTTTTTGGCGAAGTTTCTATAAAAATCAAGTTTCTAGATACTTCTGGCACAAATAAGAGACTGAACTCCATAAATAGACTTCCAAGGATCTTCCTGAGTGAAACAATCCAAGAGGTAGCAATTGGTTTGGTATTTGATCGGGTTGAGAAGGAGAATCTGTCAATTGAGATTCAACCCTATCATGCTCGTATTGGACCCATATAATTTGCCGGCCAATTTGCATTTGTTGGATGTGAGATGGGTTCATAGATCAATTATGATTTCTCCAACTCTACCAGCACACTGGTACAGTACTTGAGACCTGGGAGAGAGGGGGCATTTGCATGTTAAAAATTAACTTTTATCTCACTCAATATATATTTATATATATATATATTTTAGCTCAGCTAAGTGGTTGGGACCGTTGAGAGACTCACGTGTGAAAAAATAAGAAACTTGCACAGGTAAGGAGGGCGTAAATCGTTCAAACAAGGAAAAGGAACACGCATGAGCACTTCATTATGGATAGAGAAAGGCAGATTTTTGTAGAGATTCCAATTTAGCCATTAATGCTATCACAAAACCTCAAAATGTGTCTCGTTAATTAGCTATCAACAGGAGTATCAATTGTCATTCTCCTAATCTTACAAAATAATGTTTAAGCACAGTTGATGAAGTTTCTGTTATCAATTCTAATGCATTTACTTCTATCTCTTTTTGAATAAATATAGATGTTTCAACCCAAAAAAAAAAAAGTGCAAGGAGAGGGGCAAGTCCAGGTTCGAAACCCTGACCTCCTAGTAAGAGCTGCTTCTAATTATAAGGGTCATACTGACCTGAGTCATAACCTATAATTCTTGACCTACATTGGACAATATGAGCTGCGGGCGAGTTGGATTACATGGGATTGATTCATAGGCAAGCTCAAGAATGTCACTCCCCACCCGCTTATATTTCTAACCATCCATCCATTTATATTAACCACAAACAAAACCATTGTGTTAAAGATTATTACGTTTGATAAAGTTCGGTTTAGTCGTTAGAAATTTTAGGTAATTTGAATTTTAAATAATTTGTAATTAAGCTTTCTCTTCATTGTATAAATTAAGATCATTTTCCAATTGAAAGGTACGGTTGAATATGTAATGAATTTATTTCTTTGAAATTATTTACATTAAGATTCTTTAATTGTTGCAACTTAAGCAAAAGGTCCTCACGTGCATTGTGTGGGCGCATGTGCGAAGGGTAAAATGGCCCCACGTCGCGTCTTGTAGAGGCGTGTGCTTCTAGTCCGAATAGGATATGATATTCTCTCATAATCGAGAACGATTTATGAAGTGGGTCAACGACCATATCCATGATGATTATGATCCAATCTTCCATGATGAGTGGCACGGGATTCCTCAAATATCAGCAATTTGTCGTTACCGCATGCAATGATCTGAGATACGTACGTTTCACATTTTTACATTAATGTAAGAAAAGAACCCCATAGAAGAACAGTAAAGCTTTGCCAGCATTCTTATATTAATCCATGTGTATGTTTCTTCATTTATCATCATCATCAAAGTCTTATCCCAAATACATCTCTTTATTATTTCATATAATTGTCATATATCAATACATGTATACTACGTTGAGCAACAACAGAAGACACCACCATTGGTTGCCACACAATGGCCATAGCGAAATCCAGAACGAATGCAGTCGTGGTTGCAAGAAGGGAGGCACACTACCGTACAGCCAATTGTGAGAGGGACATCCGCTCCTGCAGCTGCATGTCATTTTATGATATCAGAATAATTTCTTTTATAAAAATAAAATATCTTTTTGTCATTTAGTGGAACGAGAAAATAACTTTTTTCCTTTTCATTTAATAAGAGATATTTAAAAAATATATATATTTTTTATTATTGCCCATCGTCTTCTTCTCTTGTATCTTAAAGTGACTCTTCACTTCAATTCACCTTACAAATGAATTACCCAAATAGGGTTAGCTAGTTGGACATAACCATGGTCCAATATGCTTTCAGATAGGCATTGGCCTTAGACTTTTGTACGTGGGCAAGGTCTGAATCTATAACTTGGGCTTTTCTTTTCTTTTCTTTTCTTTTCCTTCTTTTTTTTTTTTTTTTCGATAACCTATGGTATCTCCTACCTACCCAACACAAGGGCCAAAGGCCCGGAGCCTGATGGACACTCGAATCTGGACAGCCAAAAACTAATCTTAAAGGGCACATGCAAATCCTCCTATCATAATGGTAATTTAGTGACTGACTTTTCCAATCAAATCAAGTAATAGAAAGCCTGGGTTGTTCTTACCCAATTTACTAAATTGGCGGCCTGCATATATGGGCGGACACTAACCGCCCATGCTGCGGTTGGGTGGAAATGGGCTTATATTTTAAGTCAGGCTGAGATTTGGCTCATTTCAGCTTGACCCGACCATGAAGCCCTACTTATAATCTACAATTATTTTAAATTTTAGCTAGAAGCGACTATCAGAAAATAGTGGCAAAACTTTACTGGGTTAGAATACTTTTTATAATTGGAGAACTCATCTACTTGATATGTCAGCACATGGGGCCCACCTAGTTACTGATATGAATGGACCATGAAAACCGCACTCGCTAATTACAATGGATCTATTGGGTCTGCACCCATCCAAATAGACCGGACCATTGGAGCAAGGGTCAAATTCTCTCTTTGATATGAAACTGCTAAACTTTTGGTCCATGGGTCAAGGGGTTAGATGCATGGAATTGGCCCCAGTTTTGGTGGGTTGATCTTTCCATTCCCTAATCAGATCATCAGTGGAGGCCCAGAGGGGTCCCATCTAGCTGGGGCCCATATATATGAGAGATTATTAATCAAGCTGCAAATAAAACCTTACCCATGACTGTGAATGGAGATGAGATGAAAAGCAGCAGGAGAACAAAAGCTACCACAGAAACCTTGTTTACTCCAAGAACTGCCATTTTTTAAATGTACCTGCTCCTGTGACCATCAATGGCCCCCTTTTATAAGAGCAATAAGAGATAACAAGTGTAGTGGGTATGTGTATTCCCCTTTAGATTAGATATGTTCTTGGCTTGTTATGGGCCACAAATAGGTGACTAGACTCCATAACTAGACTTCCAAGGATCCATTTTGGTGATTTTGCTGTACGAATGAAATCTCTAGATACATATGGCACAACTAGGAGACTGGAGTCTATAAATAGATATCCAAGGATCTTTTTTTGTGAAACAATTCAAGAGGCAGCAAATGGGTTTCTATTTGACCGGGTTGAGGAGAATCTGTCAATTGAGGTCCAACCCTATTCTGCTCATATTCGACCCATATAAGTTGTGGGTCAGTTTACATTGGATGGATGTGAGACGGGTTTATAGAGCAGTTATGATTTTGCCACCTCTACCAGCACACTGGTGCAGTTGGGACTTGGGTTGGGCCATTTGCATGTTAAAAATTGACCCTTATCTCACCCAATATTTATTTTGGTAGCCTACGTGAGGGGTAGGGACGTAACTCGCACAAGTGAAGAGAGTACAAACTCGCACCAGCGAGTGGAAGGAACACACATGAGCAAGGGGAGGGTAGAGGCCAAGGTCGAAACCCTGACCTCCTAGTAAGAACTGCAAGTGGGGGTTGTTAATAGTTAGTTTTCCACACTTTAACGTTTACGCATTTTGGATGTATTGATTAGCAACTTGGATTTATATAATGAGTTTTTTACTTTACAACTCTTTATCTTTTCAGAGTTGAGGCCCGGCAATGATCTTGAGATTAAGCCAGGTATTTTCTCAGCTCGGCGATGATCTTGCGATTAAGCTAGGTATTATCCTACTTCCACAATTATTACCATTGATTTTTCTATTTCAATAAAAAAAAATCAACTCCCTTTTCCCAATCCTTATTATCTTTCCACCATCTTCATCACATTCCTATCTCCATCATCAATTTGCGAAATTAAAGGACAAAGCTTTTGAAAGAGATCGTACCAGATCAGATCTAGTGGACAACCAACATCGACAGAGTCAACAAGAGCGAGACATCATCATTTATTTTTTACATTGAGGTTCTTTAATTGCTGCAACCTTGACCTACTAGGAATAGTTTTGGTAGTGATCTTATCAAGTATAGGGCAGATGCAGTTTAATTTGGTAGTGATTTTATGAACCTTGCCCTACTAGGACTGCTTTCCTTTCTATTTCAGCTACTTCATGATATGTGCTTGTGTCGATTAATGCTCTTCCTTAGTTCCTCTTCATGGGACATTAATTTCATAAAGAATTTAGTGTTCTTTTCTGTTGTTGAAATGGTATTCCCTTCTCTTGGATTTTATTATTGTGTGGGAGCAATCCCGTAACACCGACATTATGCCAAACTTCGGTAACAGTACCTACACAGTTTGTCTTGGTCTCGGTTATGTGCAACTCGGCAGGTGACAACAGTGTCAAGGCAGTTCGGTAGCTCGGTAGTTCGGCAATGGTGTCGAGTAGCGAGGCTACTCTCAGCACGGTAACAGTACCGCTGCTCTCAGTTTGGCAGCAGTGCCAGCTGTGTGGGTGTATCGACAACGGTCCCAAGACGCCTCCATCTCATGGCTATCTCTGATCTCGGTATGGGTACAGAGCGTCATTTAAATACAGCCATGCTCCTATGAAAAGTACGGATGTGTACTGACAAATAGGGTGGCGCGTAATAAAGAAAAGGAGTTGACTTTATCACACCATCACGTCAGCAATCCTAGAGAGAATGGGAAGCCGTCCGATGGAACTTTCCCTTTTCACCTACCACTCAGTGTCAGGGTAAGGTCCGATGGGACCTTACCCCCACCTACCTCCACTCAGCAAAAGGGATGACGAGACCTCCACCTATATATGTGCATGGGATCAGTCCCAGTGAGGTACGCGCATACATACATCAACACATCCACTCTTGCCTTTCTCTTCTCCACTCTAACTTTGCTTAGTTGCAGAACTAACTTAGGTATCGGAGTGCCTGCGGCTGACTGCAGTTAAGGCCTCTGACCTCTGTTTATCTTCTTCCCTTTCAGGTCTCAGGCGTTCGGTCTTTCCCTAAAAGAGTTCTACATTCTCTAAATTAAGCGAGTGTCATTTTTGACTTACAATTATAAACTCTTAATTTGTTCTGAGCTAATCTTGACGCTGTTACATTCACTGCAGCAGATATGCTCCGCTGCAAAAAGGGAACGAGATGTCATGGGAAAAGGACTGAAGGCTTTCGAGTCATATATCCGAGCATGTAAAGACCATCACTGCTCTTACATATGCAGGTTGTTGTAGTCCTTATTTTCAGATCTGCTAGAAATGGTTTCAACATTCTCATATCATATTTTCCAGATGGAAAGAACTGGAGATTGGGAAGTTGGCCATGGGATATGGTCTACTGCAACTACCTTCAATGCCTGAGGTGAGACAGTATTCCTTCTTAATTCATGGTTTCATGCCTGCTGACAATGTTTGTGTGGCACAGATTAAGTACTAGTAAGCAAACTTATATTTATCTGTTTTCCTATTTGTTCTTCATGCATATAAATCTAGGTGAAGCCAGAACAGCAATCATGTGATATTTACCAAAAAATAAAACAGCAATAATGCATGTGATGCCCAATAGAGAAAGCATAATATTTTTGTGCAAGCCTGCTATGAACAATGGGGCTCAACTTCTGTTAATCTAAACAATTAATCTGTAGGTGTTGGCCTCAACCATGGAATAGACAATGCCAAGATGATTCTTCCCCTTCTTTTATTATTATTATTATTATTATTATTATTATTATTATTATTATTATTTTAGAATATCCCTGTGGCTTCCTATATGAGGAATTTTGGTCACAAAATGTGGGCTTCTTCGCAGTTATAGTCTGGCAGGTACAAAAATTCTTGATCAAACATTGATTTAACTCATCAACAGTCCTTACAGCTCAATTAGATTAACTATGGTTATAGGCCTAGAGGTGTAAATCTTGGTGGGCGGCCCAAGCCGAGCTAGGGCCCTGCACGGAAAAACTGTGCCTGAGGTGTTGACTTGGTCAAAGGGCCGGGCCAGGGCAGTCCCCCGCTGGGCCGTGCTGGGTCAACGCACCAAGCCAGCAAGTGGCACGGGCCAGGCCTAGCCCTCCAGGCCCAACGGTCTGATTTTAAAGTATAATCTATTTTTTAGAATGTATCACAGGTTTTTAAAGTTGTAATTTTTTTATTTTTTCATTTATCATAAGGTTTGAATTTCATTATATATTGATTACAAGTTCAAACTTGTAATTTTTTGGAACTTTGTAGCTTAAATTTCAAGGAAATCTAATCTATTTGATGTATTTTTTCAAAACATCATTAGTGTCATTCTACTTATTTATTTCTCTTAGTTTATTTTTCTTAATGAAATTGGTCCAAGAGTTTAAGTCCAAGTTCGTGCCTGTCCAAGTCCAACTTAAAAATATATATATATATATATATATTAAAAAGGGAGGGAGTGGGAGCCGTGGGCCGTGCACGAGTTGCACGGCACAGCATGACCTATATAATTCTCATGGGCCGTGCCAGTCCAGGCACAACTGGGCTCAGTCATGAGTGGGCCGTGCTGTGCTTACATGCCTAGTTATAGCACAAGGAGTAAAGTAATGTGACATTGTTTACTTCTCCATGTTTGGATAAAAAAAATTAGAGCGAGTGGAGGACCATAATTTTTGTTTGAGGGTTTGTATCCTAATAGGTAAGTTGGTTTTCAGGGCAAACTAAGGACTTTTATGTGGGTTTTAAAGGTAGTCCCATAATTTTTATTGGATTTTTGGAAGCAGATCTGGAATCCTCATATAAGTTTTGAAAGCGCACCATAGTTTGACAGGTGCGGCTGCACTTGTATACCCGTACTTGGGTCAGCCTGTAAATAGATCAGAGAAGTAAACGTATGATGTAATATCTATTACCTTTTACTCCTCTGCATGCCTCTTTATTTTTAGCATAAAATGTGTGATAAATTGTAATGTAGTAAACTTTTATAACAAAAAGGACTTTTTACTCACCCTTACTTATACTTTGCCTCTTCTATCCAAATAAGGCTTGTACCCAACCAGTGTTTTTACCTAATATACCTTTCTTTTTACTTTCTCTATGACTTTTGACATTTATCTCCCCTCTACTCCAAACATGTGAACTTGAAAGGGAATAGTAAATAGTAAGAAAGCTTAAGTACTGTAAGGACGGAACCACCGGGACCCTGAACCGAGCTGGTGAAGATCGAGCTGGTGGAACCCGCGATGGTGTCCCCACACCTGGAGGGCGGACCCACACGGGAGGTATTGTATACACTTCAGGAGACTTACCAAGGCTGCTCCCTAATTATGCATTTGTCCCACATCGAGTGTGGACGCCTACCACCCTTGCTATATTAGCCTTGGCGTAAGACAAAGGTGTACCACCAAGAGCACATGGCGTAAGACAAAGGTGTACCACCAAGAGCACATGTGCTAATGGTGGTACACCCTTGTCTTACGCCAAGGCTAAAATAGCAAGGGTGGGAGGCGTCCACACTCGATGTGGGACAAATGCATGATTAGGGAGCAGCCTTGGTAAGTCTCCTGAAGTGTATACAATACCTCCCGTGTGGGTCCGCCCTCCAGGTGTGGGGACACCATCGCGGGTTCCACCAGCTCGGTTCAGGGTCCCGGTGGTTCCGTCCTTACAAGTACCAACATTCTTACATTGCATGTGAATGTTTATTTATTATTTATTACTAACATCATTTTGTTATATTTCACTACACAACTATGGAATGTAGCAGCAACAGAGGACCGATTCACCGGTTGCCACACAACGGCCATTGGAAAATCCATTGCAGATGCAGTCGTCATTGGCACCAAGAGGGGCTCAGGCACTGGTACGAACATTGCTTCTTAAACTCATCAACATCTGCAGCTGCATTTCAATGTGTAATGGATTAGATTTATAAAAATTCTTGAGATGTAAAAAATTATACCGCCATTATCTTCAGACCGTGTGTGTTGTAGAAAATCACAAGAAACAATTGATCATATTTTTATTTACTGTGATTTTGCAAAATTGGTTTGGGAAGACTTCCCTTGATATATATTTACTTAGCCCTACCAACTTTGCGACCTTAGGAGACTGGTTTTGGCATTCTTCTAAAACTACTGCTTCTTTTGGCCTCATCACCCTCTGGTACATTTGGAAAGCCTGTAATTCCTATCTCTTCCTGTTTACGCCCTTGCATCCAGCTTCTGTTCATGCCAAATCAGCCTCTCTTTTACATGAATGGTATATTTCAAATGACTTGTCTGGATATGTGCCACCTACAGTAGCCACTGCAACATAGGAACCTCCACCTTCTGATTTTGTGAAGCTAAATTCTGATGGTTCAGTTGATTTGGCTACTCATTATGCTCTACATGGAGGAATAATTCGGGATCATAAAGGTAACATGGTTGTTAGCATTGATGGACCTACATTATGTGGACTTGGGGCGGTCGCCCCGGGTCCAATCCAAGAAGGGTTAAAAGTTGCATGGGCCATATGGTTTGTGCCCAATTTCATAAAGTGATCGCGCCAGCTTAGGTCTCAAAAAAAACGCTTAGCTCTCAGTCTCAAAGATCTCCCGAATGAAAAATCATGGAACCCTTCATTCCATCGTTCTTTTTCTTCCTCTTCAAGCTTAGGCATTTTGGCTTCTACATAATAGCATACGCTACCTTTATACAATATGTGGGGAAGAAAGCGGGATATAAGTTCTTTATTCTTTATTTACAAAAAAATAATAATAAAAAATAATGTCTTTAAACCGTGCAATAAGAGGAGATTATTGGTAGTTAGTATTAATTTTGACCTTTACAATTTTTCATTGACTATTGTGTGCCCCGCCCAAATGAAAATCCTATGTCCGCCATTGGTTTTTAGTTATGCAGCTCAAATGGACACAAATTAACAACCCATTGCAAGCTGAACTTATTGGGTTGCACAAAACAAATTTAAGGACTGGAACTTGTTATCCATCACCAGTTACAGAATGTCATCGTAGAGGGCGATGCTCGTTTAATTTGTACTTTTTTTCAGGGTCACTCGATTTTTTCTTGGAATCTAATTCCAAGTACTTGGAAGAAAATAATTGGTTCTATGAGGAAAATCGGTCAGTGCTCTTTTATGAACTGCTCACAAATGGCTAACAGTTTTGCAGATGCATTATCTAGGTTGACTCCTCCAGTATACACACTGTTTTCAAATATTCTATACCACCTTATATTCATTCCTTATATATGCAGGAACAGATGTTACACGGGAGGGATCTACATGAAGCAATGGCTCCTTTGCAATTAGAAGAATTCGATATGAGACTGTCCGTTTGGACAGTTTTGCACCTTTACATTCTCTACCACCTGATATTGACTCGCTCCTTTTTTTTGCTTGAAGGTTTAACATAAACTACACTAGCAACAAAGGCCCGTGCTTAGCTCGGGCCCAAAATAAAAATATATTAAAATTTAGATATGGGTGTGTATTTTTCTTTTTATTGCAATGAGGATAGGAAGAGTCCATTAAGATAGCTAATTCGAGAGTATGTAGAAATTTTTTAATTTTAATTGATTCTATATGAAAGAGATATATATATATTAGAAAAAGGTATAAAATCTAGAAAAGATTAAGTTTTTCAATTTTAGATGGCGGGCCTAACTTCAAGTAGAGTGAAATTTGACCAATGATGGTAATGTAATGGTGATTTTGAGTAGTTTAGATATAGATATAGCCCCATAAATAGACCTCGTATGGCTTGCTTTCGAGAATCTTAGGATAACTATCGTTAGTTGAAGTTTTCATAGGTTCAAAGAAAGACGTGAGACAAGATCCTTGAATTCTAGCATTAGAAAGAAATCCTTGAAAAGATAATTTGGAAAGAGATACTGGTTGGATGCAACTTGGGCCCAGATCATGACAATGCAATTTGGGGCGGGCTAGTTTGGATTCTGGCCTGAGTTTTAATGTGCACGCAGAGTACAAGCCTAGCTTGGGCTCAGATATCTAAATATTAGGCCAGAGTTGGGCCCTGAGTAGCACACCTCTTGCTCTATTACACTATTAACTGTGTGCCTGAGCTATGTAGTGTTGTCCATTGGTTTAAAAAGTCTAAGCTTTGAATAGATCAAGGCTTGGAAGGCTTGCCTGATCAATTTGAAATCCAGGATTAACCGGCTCATCTGAACAGTCTAAATGGGTTAAGCCAAACCCAAGACCCAACCTTAAAGAAAATACCAAGTATAGAGTATAGACTCAATGGGCCAGGTCTAGCCCAGAGTATAGGATCTGATGACACAAATTCGACCTCTGTTACGATAAGATTATTGTGATATTAGTAGAATCCATATCATGTTGCAGCTTCCAAGCAGGAATTACACTTCTGCTTTTCAAAATAAAGGACATGAAATGTTTACTATCTACTTGCCTACCAAATACAAGAGGGTTTTGGGGCTAGACAACTAAAAATCATATCCATTGTTTGTTGCTAAATGGGGGCCGATCAAGGGCCGTCTGCGTTAGAAAGACAGAAAAAGGAAAGGAAAAGGGGGAGAGAAGTGTGATGAGATTTTTTAGGGATAGTAATGAGGAAAGAAGTGGAGAAATGATAGGTGTGATAAGGATGGAATAGGTTGTTTAAGAGAAATTATAGGAGATATGATAAAGAATTGAGTTTGTTGTCTTTATAAAATTGAATGAAATTGAGAGATTTAGGGAGGTGATTTGGAGAAGATAATTGAAATGGGGATTTAGGGAGGAAATTTGTTTCGGATGAGTGTCTGCCCATATCAAAGCCTAAGGCTGTGCATTTTTTTTTTCTATATTTTTCTGAAAAGATAGATTTTTCAGGGCTGATGTGACACCCCTCGCAGCCCACTTTCTCATTTACTTTAATATATATAATGAGGCATATGATATAGTTGCCTCTCCGGTGAGAGTAAGTAAAACAAAAACATGGAGATTCCCTGTACATGAAATTCCCAAAAGATGTGCACCCCAAACAAACACCTGAGCCTTAATAGTTTTTCATTTTTGTTTCTAGTCGTACTATTACTATCTTTTCCCTGTATCGTAACTTTGGATGCTACACTCGACCTTTTTCTTCTAATGTAATCTCCTTTCAGCAAAAAACAAAAAAATACGTGACATGGATTATCAAGCTGGAAAGAGAAACTTTTTGTGGGACCCATGGCCAAGTTCATACTTTAACATCAGTGGATGCCCATAAATGGCGATATGGGCTGTTCATGGGCTAGACTAGTTGACATGACCCGGGTCCAACATGCTTTCAGCCAGACTTGAGCTTTGAATTCTTATAGTTGGGCAAGGGCCGAATCTAAAATTTGGACTCGTTTAATGTTAGGATTGGACTTGGATTAAGTAATATAAATCTTGAAGCCTGAACTGACGTCCTGGCCCGATTGATTAGTGCTTGTAGTGTAGTGAATGGTTCTTTGTCCAAACAAGTGATGGAAAGGTTGTCATTCTGGCCCGATTGACGAAAATTAGTGGGCACAAGCCCGATGTGCTTGAGATGGGTCGAGCTTACTCAGGAAATTTAATGCAGGAGCATAGTATGCTCCTCTGTTACCATTAAGGCTTGTGTTGGGCTTGGGCGGAATAGGAGTCTGGATATTACAGTCAGACTGGGCTTATATATGCCTCAGCCCATTCCATGAACAGCTCTAGAAATGATATATTATTATTTTACATTTTAGCCAAAAGCCCTATAAGAAAATAGGAATCTTTTTCGCTGGTGGATGCATGCACTCATGTAGTGCGGGATTTCCAATCTCTATCGTCCAAGCAACAGACTACCCTTAAAAAGATTATTTTCTCCTTCACTCCAGTGTAACATGCACCTGTGTTGGTCATCATGCAAGACTTTGGTGAAATTTAGGAGGTGCCACTTTTGGTGATGGTCTAGATGCATGCTCCTCTAGGAGTGCATGTGAAGGAGGAGAACATTTTCCCACTTTAGTGGAACTTAAGGACCTGTCGTGTATAAATCCGATGTTCTGAGACCGGCCACTTTTCTTGAGGAACTTACAGCGTATTAGTGTGGTGTGTTTGTGCAAGGAAAACAACGGAGAGTAGCTTTTTACTCACCCATGACAGTGAATGAAGATGAGATGAGAAACAGCAGAAGAAGTACAACTACCGCAGAAATCTTGTTTAACTCCTTGTGTTGCCATTTTTGGTATGTGTGTCCCTATATAAACTGTGAACATGAAAGGCCCCATTTTATAAGAAGTAGACATCAGGTGCACATGATACCAATCTTCCCTTCTAAACTAGATATGCTTTAACATGTTATGGGCCACAGATAGGAGTCTGGACACCATAAATAGACTCCCAAGGATCCTTTTTGGGATTTTTCTATAAACATTAAATATACAGATACTAACGAAACAATACTTGGGGTAGGAAACAGGTCGGTAGTGCTTAGAAGGAGAATATAGAATTGATATCCAACTCTTATTCTGCTGGTATTTGACCCATATAACTTGTGAGTCCATTTGGGTGGGTTGGCACCAGTGGTGGACCCAAAATTTTCGTTTGACGGGTGCGAACCTTAATTGGTAGTTTGGTTTTAAAAGCAAACCTTGATAGGTAGTTTGGTTTTAAACTATGGATTCTCATGTTGATTTTGAGGGTGGACCCACAATTTTTATTAAATTTTTTGAAGCGCACCTTGGTTTATCGGGTGCTGCCGCATCCACGTGGCGGTGCCTGGGTCCACCCCTGGTTGGCAGCAAGAAGTGTTCTCAGATCAGCTAGGGTTTTTCCTATTATTCACTCGCTGGCCTAGTTAGGGTCCTCTGATCATGGCTTCCAGCTTGAGTTAGGGGCCTTCAAGATTGCATGATAGCATTTTCAAACGTAAGATTGTAAATCACACATTACATGATTAGGGCCGTCTTTATTTGGGTGGTTCTCCCTAGCTTAATTAATCAACCAAAGTTTAATTTAATTTTCAAAAGTAAAATGCCCTTTGATATATCTAGATGAATAAAATGGATCTATAAAAATCTTTAGACAACAAGCGGTCATATATAATACACAAAGTCCTTCTAGCCGTGTTTACCAACGAAAGAAAAAAAAAAAGAAAAAGGCATCCCAACCCTGTTTACCGACAAAAGAAAAAAAAAAAAAAAAAAAAAGAGTCCTCCGAGCCCTGTTGTTATTATACTTTTTTTTCATAGTTTTTGAAGGATTTTTTACAAAAACATTATTCCCGGACTTTGATTATATAAATTGATTAAAAAAACACTAAAACATCAAATTAGGGTGCCATACCCAAACAAAAGGCCAATTTGTCCCAAAGCAATATTGTTAGAGCACATTTTAAAAAACACTTTCCGGTCTTTTCTTCTTCTTCTCCAAAACGATATCGTTAGGATTCATTCAAAAAGAAAGTCCCCTTTGTAATTTTTCCCTTCTTCTTCCATAGTATATGTTTTTTTCTTTTCCCTTTTATTCGTTGTTCCCAATTCGATGGCTGATGGATGACGGAATAGATAGGGGGGCGCGGGGGGGCATCGGGCTCAATCCCAACTGTGGACAAGAGACAGGAATGAAATATCGTATTTTATCATAAATACCAAAATGCATACTAATAATCTATTCAATAGGCCTTGTAGGTTGTACCTGCATCTCTAACATTAAGTTCTCTGCCCTTGTGATAGCATCTTGGATTTGGATCTATTTTGCAATTGACAGTAAAAATTGTGCTTTTCCAACTGCTGCTTAAATATGAACTTGAGAACACTAATGTATTTGCTTTCCACAAAGAACGTAGATTTTGGAAAAAAGAAAACGGGAAATGAAAATGGAGAACTGAGAGGCTTTGACTCATAAATAGCAAAAGAGGAGAGGGGAAACAAAGATCAGGTCCAAGGATGAAGAGGGAAAAAAGACTTTGAGGAACCAACCCTAAGGACATCGTTCAAGGAAAAATAGTCTTTTGGCTACATACGACACCCTAATTCGAAGTTTTATGGTCTTCCTTAATCAATTTGTATGATAATGATTTATGACTATTTTTCTTTTTGGGAAAATCCTTTTTTTTTTTATATTAAACTCCATTCATGATCAGGTGGATTTCATATATCATAAATCTGTCTTAGTTTTTTATAACCAAAAAACAAAATCTGTCTTACTTAAGATGGGTATAGTGTGAGGCCTCACCCTTGGCGGGCCCTTAGTTTGAATTTAATAGTAACTAATAAGGTAATTTCTATCTTTATTAAGCTAATTATTAGGAGTTAATGGAGTAGATTCTAATATCCCCAAGTCTTAGGTGTAGCTTTTATTTAATTTGATAGATTGGATTAGATTAAAATTTAATTATAATTAGCACTAATGGTAAGGGCTTGAGAGTGGAACATTCTAGAACCCACCAAATTACCCAAATGCCCATGGCCCCATGTTATTTCCATTTAAAACCAAAATACCCTTTAGGTAATTAGCCTAAAACCCAAAACTATATAACCTAAGCTATTGCAAACATAGCCTAAACCCTAATTGCCTCTCATCTCTCTCAATTAACCTATCTTCTTCCCCAAGCAACCCTAATTCCCCCAAATCCCAGCACAAGGAGGCTAGAGACTCTCCCATTTTGCAATCAACACTCTATTGGATCTCTTCTTGCATTTCAATTTCCCTTTCTTCTTCACCAAGGCAAGTACTCTATGCTAATTTCACTTGATGCATGCTTTCTTTCTTTGTTCCTGTTATTTCAATTCAAATGAGTAGAGATGCATGCTTAGATCTTCTTCTTGAGCTTTGTCTATGGGAAAATAGCCATTGATGGATGAGTTTCTCTATTTGGAAGATCAATGGCCCGGATGGATTGATGGAAGGATGGATTATAGAAGTGTTTTTATGTTTCTTCTTGTTCATGTGATGAATGGAGAAGGTTTGGAAGGGATTGGATGAAAAGTTGATTGAAAAGGGGAAATCCCAAAAAATCTAGAATTCTGCAATTTACGTGTACCCGGTCGACCGGACCCTGTCTCGGTAGACCGGGAACACTAAAATGCCTGAAAACACAAGTCTTAGTTATTTCCTGAACTGTGCAGAGACAGTGTACCCGGTCGACCGGACCCTATCTCGGTCAACCGGGCACACAGGAAAACACAGGAGATAGCTGAAACCTGGATTTTCAGAAAAGAGTAGAAATGCAGTGTACCCGGTTGACATCACGGCCATGATGTCGACCGGATACACTGGTTTTCCTGCAGAGCCCCCCAGCTGCTTGACACCAGGTCCACTGCAAGATGTCGACCTGGGAGGTCAACATCCAGTTCACCCGGTCGACATCCCAGGGTGTGATGTCGACCAGGCAAACTGGGATTAGTGAATTTCAGAATTCTATAGAGTTTGAGGTTTAATCACATGTGGGACCCATTGACCATCCAAATGACCTTCCATCAAGTGTGTTGCACCACGAATCAATGGCATGGCTCAGCCTTGATTCGTGGGGTCCACCAATTGAAGATTTAGGATTTGAATCATCATTGACTGGAACCTTAACTGTAGTCCATGGTGTCCACAACTTCAGGAGCACCAAATTTATCATTTTGGGACACCTGAGGCTACAGTTGGGGATCCAATCATATGATGAGGCCTGAACCAGGAGTGGACCACTACCTAGGACTGGTCTTTTGCCTATTTCCATTTGATTCCATGTTTTAAGGATTTCTTGGGTTATTCTTCTCTCTTGTCCTTGTTATTGTCTCAACCTATTAATTAATGGAAATTGGAGGACCTGAACTTAGAATTTCTTAGAGGTGACCCTAAATTGTGTTTGGAGATAATTGACCCGTGTTTGTGTCTAGCCGGGCCCTCATACGGCCTAAGATTGGGAATGTGGAACCCTAGAGTGGAGAGGTTAGTCTTTAATTGTTGGTTAACTCATTGTGTATGAGCATAAGATGGATACTGGTGGAATGGACATAGTATGGTACTTGTGTTACCTCAGGCCACGGTTGTGAGCCTTGGAGTGGATCCAATGTTGTTGGACTTGGACTGATTTATTAGACTGTGCTCCATGCTGTATCTTAACCTCTTATAGACCTGGGTAGGACCTTGCTCACGCATGATAAGCCTAGACAGACACAGACCCGTACTTAGCTTCTGAGTCGGCACTGAACATTCACTCAGTTGTTCTAAGCTTAGCCAGTTGACTGATCATCTCTGGTAGGAGCTATGTTTTGGTTAATTAGAGCTATCATAATGAGCTGTAATTAGACGGACGGTGTGATATCGTGTCCGGGTTAATCTAATAAAGGGGTGTGATCGGTGAGATAAAGAGGTGTGATCGGTGTTATGTATATTGTATGTTATATTTATCAGGGTTGTTATCCCTTGCATGGTTATTACCCTTTCCCCACCGCAAACTGTTTATAGTATGGGACATTTACAGTACAGGAGGGCCCCGTCATAATATCCCGCGGTTTATTTAGCTTGTGTGAATGTGCCCCTTTGTTGTCTATTTAGATTGGTGTACTTTACATTTCTAATTCTAAACCGCTATTACTACTCAACTGCCTAGATTATGTACCTTGTTCACTCATATGATTATGTACCTGTCATTACTCTCATTGTGTATACATCTTGTGTTATCTGCATATGGTGCCTTGCTAGATCCTTGGATCTGACCCAACTTTAGTGTTTAGGTCCAGACCATGATCCCGCGGATGACGCGATCCATAAGGCGCTCGTAGTTGGGGACTACGGATGGAGGCCGGTAGACCAAGTGGTTGAGCCGGAGGATGGAGAGCCTGCACAGGAGGGTTGAGTGCAGATTGTTATTTTGGGTTTGAGAGCATTTTGTAGTGAGACATGGGTAGACTTACTGATATGTATAAATACTTTGATATTTACACTTGAGATTTATATCAGGCTTCCGTACTTTTACATTTGATTTATATACTTAATACTATTGCTTCCGCTATCTTTTGTTATGCTTCCACATATAACTGTTATTTATGATGTTTAAAAAGTTTTAAAATTTGACCTCACTGCGGACTACGATCTTGAAAGTTCTCGATTTTTCCGGGAAGTAGCGCGCCAACTTCGGGTACCTTAACGTTATCTTCGGTATTCGGAATTGGGGCATTACATATAGAGCGGGACAACTGAACAAGTGGGGGAGCCCAAATGGGTTTTGAATTTATTCTTACTCATACCAATTTATATTAAAACATGTTCTTGCATGCCAATCATAATGGAAGTAGGACTTGAAATGTTTCTCTAGCCATATAATGGACGTAAGATTGGCTTCAAAGTTAAATAATAACTGACCAGCATATAAAATCAAATGCGTAGCAACCACATCATTTCAAGACTTAATAGAAGTCAAAATAAGCTTCAAATCTTAAGAAAATGCTAATTGATCATGGGGTAATAGCAGTGATTGAAAAGGGCTTGAATTAATCGCATGCATGGGGCCTAACTGGGGCACACATGTCTAGGCATTCTAAAAGAATGCTTGAAGGGCAAGGGTTCCTCAAAATTCAGTAATTCATCGTTACTGCATGTAACTTCAGTGTCCGTCAGTGAAAACTGAATGCAATTGTTAAATTTAGAATTTTATTCACTGGCGATCGTGGGGACATTTCTTTGCCCATGCTAATTCAATCGGTCTCTAAAGCTCCATTCAATTTCTTCTTTTTGCTCTGTTTCTTTAGTTTTTTCATGGAGCTGATAGTGTATGGTCTGAATAATAAGAAATGTTATGTATGGTCTGAATAATAAGAAATGTTACTTCATGTTTTAGCAAAGCAATTTGAAATATCATAATGACAAAAGAATGCTTGGCTTTTCCCCATGCCAAAAGTGGCTACTGAAAATGCCATTCAGTGAGCTTCTGTCGACTACCCTTGGGGATGGACAAAATGTGTGGAACACTTTACATGTCTCTTTCGTTTTTTTATAAGTATTGTTTGGGGATTAATTAGGGAAAACATGCGCACGATCAATCAATCACAAACACATAAGAAATTTACGTGGCTCGGCATACTCGCCTACGTCGGCTATGAGAATTTCACTATGCAGGAATTGTGCAATTCGTTACAAGGATTTCAAATCCTCTTACACTTAGCGTACTCTCTCTCCATAAGTCTCAATCTCGCGCTTATATCTGCCCCCCACATGGTTCGAAACACGGAAGAGAGAGTTCTCACATCTCTCACTCAGAGTTTAGGATTACCGATTACATTAATGTATAATCTCGGCTCTCTTGGTCCCAAAAAAAACCCTGTACAATGATCAAAATACCCTTAGCCCTGAACCGGGTCATTGGCCAACCCAAAGAATCAATTTGGTCCAACCAGAATACAAGACATAAAGCTAACAAATATGACTTTTTTATATACACAACATACATAGGGAGGTTAATTCAGAATTCTATCTCTTGCTGAGGACAATCCCACATTTGTTTCTCTTTCGTTAAGTATTTTGGCATCAGAACTTCTCTATGAACTAGTTCTTGTGCTTTGAATTGATCACATAGGGTCAAATGGGACACCACACATGTGTAGCCTGTCTTAAAACTCATTAATTCGTCGGTGCTGCATGCCATGATATGAGATTTCTCAAAAACACACCACACATTTCACCTCTTGTCTAGTGGATTGGTTGGATTACAAGAAAAGAACACCATAGAAGAATGGTAAATGGTTTAAAAGCTTTGCTAGCATTCTTACATTCCATATGAATGTTTCTTTATCATCTTACATAATTGTCTGTCATATTACAATACATACTTCTTTGCTACTTAATGGCAACAGCAAACGTAACGGTCACCCTGTTGCTCAAATTGGCCAGAGCTATAACCACCACGACCACATTCGGCATTGCAATTAGGGATGCACATATGACCACAAACTTCAGTGTCTGCACCTGTAGCTGCATGTCACAAGTAGGTGTAACCATTAGCCAAGACAGCCAACAAACAAAATGTGAATCGAATTAGATTTTTCAAAAATGCATGAGGTGGTTTTTGAAGCTGCAAAGATACACTTTCTGATATATGGGTCAATCATGGGCGGATCCTTCCATCCCCCTGGTCAGATCATCAGTGGTGGCCTAGGTGGGCCCCATCTAGCTTCCTCTTATGGAGGTTCCATGCAAAGTACAAGAGGGTTGGGCCCATATTATGAAAAATTATTAATCAAGCTGCAAATAAAAACCTTACCCATGATTGCTAATGAAGATGAGATGAAAAGCAGCAGCGTAAGAGAAGCTACCACAGAAACCTTGTTAACACCGAGAGCTGCTACTTTTGAAAGGTATGACCTACTCCTGTGAACATCAATGGCCCCCTTTTGAAAGAAATGGGAAGTAGAGATAGTAGATATCAGGTGCAGTGTGTATATATGTTCCCCACTAGATTAGATATGTTTTTTGCTTGTTATGGGCAACAAATAGGAGACTGAACTTCATAAATAGACTTAGAAGGATCTTTTTCGGTGATTTTGCTATACAAATCAAGTTTCTAGAGACTTCTGGCACAAATACGAGACTGGACTTCATAAATAGACTTCTAAGGATCTTTTTTGGTGATTTTGTTGTACAAATCAAATTTCTAGACACTTCTGGCACAAATAGGAGACTGGACTTGATAAATAGACTTCCAAGAATCCTTTTTAGTGAAACAATCAAGGGGAGGCAAATGGGTTTGTTTTTGACCGGGTTGACAAGGAGATTCTGTCAATTGAGATCCAACCTGAACGAATCTGCTCATATTAGACCCATGGGGGAACCCGATATAGGAAATTAGAGCACTTTTGGATGTTCTGGACCCAATATAGATGGATAAGACGACGATGATGATGATGATGATTGTCGCAAAAAATGTGAAAGATAATGTCGACCATCAACAGATATGCTCTGTATATAACCAATTGATCAACAGGTCAAAACTCGATCGGACCCACATCTAACAGATTAAGTTGCGAATAGGTTCACAGGATGGTTGTTCAAGGCAGATTTTGCCTCTGTTAGTGGAAAACGGGTCAGGTTAGGATTTGGAACACTATCGCAAATTATTATTTTCAATAAATTTTAGCATGAGGAAAATGTCAGGGCATTTTCAAATTTATATTTTTCTAGAAATATAATCAGAAAGATATGAGCAGAAAATAAATGAATTTATTAAAATAAATCCTTGTATATTATGTATTTTCCAATGTATCTACAATTTTGCAACAGTTTCTTTAATATTGTAAAAATCAACAATACTAGTAGCTCCATTAAATACCCGAACTTGGACCGAGATTAGAAGAAATGGCATTGATCCAGACCTGAATTAAGGCCCTATGATCAATTAATAGCAAGATTTGTGTTTGGGCTTGATTCAAATCCAGGTCCTGGCCATTTATTTGAGACTGGGTTAGAGTCTTTTGATTAGATTTAATTAGGTGAGGTACGGGTCCTGGAACTTATCCTTGATTCAGGTAAGACTCTGCTTACTAGTCCCTAATAGAAATTTTTAAGGATTCATATGACCAGAGCTATGGTTAAACAATCAAGGCAAGAAATTAATGCAAAATCCTGAGCTGAAACAATAGCAGAAACATTGTAGTCCATTCGTAACATGCATAGACTCAAACTGAACCCAATCCATTTATAGGTTAGTGAGTCAATTCAGAAACTGTCATTCTATGTTTTTGTATCAACAAATTCTTGGAAGTCATCTCCAAGGGAAAATACCACATGGGTTGGAGCCTTTATTTTTGGGGGTCAATTTTTATGGACGTTGGGGATTGAATATCCCACACCACCTATTTCAAAGCTTCTATAAGAAATAAATTCAGGCCCGATCAACATAGGGATTTTAGCGCGCATATGTTTGTGTAACACTTGGAGAAATGAAAGCATGTGAATTTTGCTTTTTCACATAATTCTCCAGCATTTCCATCTTGCCTTTCCAAAAACCATGGATTTGCATAAAAAAAAAGATACTAGGACAAAAATAATGCATTTTCACGTGGAAAACTTCCCGTATCAAACAATGAGACAGAAAGTTCATGAGAAATTTGGGGCGTTTGTGGTACCTCTTCCACCAAAATATGTATAACACAAACGTGCCCTAATTAATTGGGCCTCTCGTGCAGGCGCTACCACTACTTTCATAAACATATCTTAATTCTCAGTGTCAACATGACCATAGGCGGAAACTTCATTCACCCACTTCCATTATAATGAAATTACAATACAAAGGTCATTTCCTGCATTTGCTTCAAGGTAGTTGTAACACCACAACCCGAGTTAATCGTGATTATTGATAATTATTAGTGTTTTATTAAACTTAATTGAATTTAATATCCAAATTATAATAATTTAATCTTAATTAATTTTAGTGTGTCTATTGGGTTGGACTTTGGGTCAAGGATAGGTTGTTTGGACCAATTTGACCTTGACTAGGTAGAACGAAAGACTTTTTCGTAATTTTGATTTTTTACGACATTTCATCATATGCAAACCCATGTCTGTGGGTAGGCGGGCTATTCTATGGCCTAATGGATGGATGGATGAGATGTCCACGGAGTAAAGGGATAGACTACAGGTAGGATTGCAAACTGAACGGTTCCGGGTCGAAACCATATTGGACCTGAACCCGTTTCTAAATGAATCGGAACCAATTTTGACTCGAAACCTGTTTTATTGGTTCCAGACCCGGTTCGGATAGAAATACTCAGGTATCATTCAAGTTATAACAGTGCATCAACATTAAAATTTGTTCTAACTACCTCCAGCATTATACATGAAAATGTCCAAAAAAAAGTTTATTTCGAGGTACAGTTTACAATATCAAAGACTCAAAAGACCTAGAGTTTTATCCAACCCATGAATTTAGCCAGCACTTAAAATCCTAATAGACATGGTAGAGGTGGTAGTTCTTCAACATTAATCAACGCAGCTGCTGCGGAATTTTTCTTTGATGCACATTTCATTACAGTTTGCAGAAGGGCATTCAAGATACAAAAAGCAACGAGTATGGTTTATGCCAACCTCCTTTTCTTCTCCATCAGTTGCATCTCTCACAGAAAATTGCACATGTCCACTAATTTTCGATCAGATCCGAATTATCTGAATCGTTGGATTGACTATGTATCGATCCAAATGGACTGTTGACCATTAAACTTCTGGGCCCATATGGAGATGATAGAAATCACGCCTGGGGCTGATTTTTTGCAGTGAGAATGATCTCAGGGAGTCCTTAACCAACACCCCCCCCCCCCCCCCTCCTTTTCATGGGGGTCCCCAACTGGGCCCCACCACATACTTGAGTTTACCTTATCCTAAGCTTGGGCTTAGGAGAGCTGGCTCCATTTTTATATATATATATATATATATTACATTACATTATCAGAACACGTAAACTAATCCAATGAAATGTATTCAAGAATAGTTAGTCTTGCGCAGATACTATGAGAAAGTATCCATTGGTACAAGTGTTTACAATCCATCTAGATGTACCCCTGATTGAACATGATTGTGTTGGCAATGGGCCAGGGTACCCTGTGTTATCAAGTCTGACCGCCATAAAAAATCAAGCACAAGCCCAGTTGAAGGACCTAATTAAAAATGGGTAAGCTTGCATCTGAATAAATTGTCCAAGTAGATGAATCTTTGGAACGGCCAGTAGGTATTCTCAATGCTGTGAACAGGCCAAATTTGGCCCGGACTTACCTATGTCTAGGCCTGAGTCCATATAAAATTGAAGAACCTGAGTCTATGCCCAGGTCAGGCAGACAGACAAGAACCATCAAGCTTGGATCTGAGTACATCCATTTTGAAAATGTGAAGGCCCAAATTCACCTATTAAGAGCCTGCTTCTACATTCGGACCTGGCTCAGGACTTAAAGACCCTATATGAAATTATAAAATAAGAAATTGAGAGTAAATCGTAAAAATCCTTTATTACATGGAAATTAGCATATTTACATTTTATGTTGACATTAATTTTACTGGGTATGTAAATGGGGCATGGGCTATGACATGCACAATATTATTACATATACAATAAAAACAGGGTAACCAAAAGCCTAACAGGCTTGTGCTAGGCCTGCATCAACTCAAAAGATAGATCTTTCTCAGTCACTTCGTTCTTCTTGGCCTTATCCAAAAGAATGAATAAAAGGAATGTGGTGAACGGGATATGGAAGATCAAAGCTCCTCCAAGAGTATAGATTTTTGGGTGGCTGATTCTCATGAATAGAATTTTAACGATAGATAATTAAAGGAGGAGATGGAGGATAGTGGTAAATGGCTGCCCAATGTGATTAAGATATGGGGAATTAGTGGACCGCCTCATGTTGAATTGTAGGATTGCTCAGAAGATTAGGAATTCGGTGATAAAGTGGTTTGATTGCTGCTGGGTTTTTCCGAAGAAAATCCTTGATCTTTTCCAGGGATGGAGGGATCCAACAGGTGTGCCAAGAGGCAAGGAGTTTGTCCTTTCTTGCAGTCATTTGAATAATTTGGAATGAATGAAATTCAAGATGTCTTGATAGAGCTATTTCTAGTGTTAACTGTTTGGTAGAAAAGGTTAAGCTTACCGTTGCTTTTTGGGTGTTGGATAGCCCCTCTTTTAAGGGATATTATGTCGACCAGATAATGGCTACACTAGAAGGAGTTAGCCTTTCTCTTTACAGGACCTACGTAAATCTTCCTTTTTTTGGGTCTTCATCTATGTGATTAGGGTTCCTTTTTTTGGGTCTTCATCTATGTGATTAGGGTTCATCTATTGTTTTTTCAGTCTTGTCTTTCTTTTGGTGCTTAAGCATGCCAATATATCCCTCTTGTACTGCTTCCTTTTTTTTATTAATGAAAGTTATCATTTATATATATATATATATATAGAGAGAGAGAGAGAGGAAGGGGGGGAGGGAGGGGGGGGGGTTATGCTCCTATGAGAGCATCTCTCACCTTACTATGAGAGACAAAGTGGGGTCCTCATTCATATCCAATGCCAGCAACTTACATATATAGACTTCAATTCCAAAAGGATATAGGATGTGATTTTAAAATTCAATTGAGTCAAAGTCGACTTGACTGAGTCAACTCAGCCATGGTCACTAGCAAGTCTAGTCGCACTCTAATATTGCCGAGTCATTAAATGCATGGGGTTCCATTCCCCAATTCTTTGTTTGGAGAGGGAGCTGATGAGTTGAAAATGAAAACAGGCTTTTTAAAAGATTGAGCTTATAACAGCTTCATTTAGGATTGGAAATCAGATTGCAATCTCTCAATAATATTCCTTCTTTTGAGACATGGTACCAGAGCATAAGCTCTTCTGTAACTTCTGACATCTTTCCTCTCTATCCATCCTCTTTCTCCCAATCTTCCTCCTTTGTTCTCTTCAGTGCTCACTAGTCCCTGCCGAGAACACATCCATATGCACAGTTTCCTAGGACAAACAGCAGCTGTGCGGTCGTGCTGCTGTCTTCTGACTCAAGAATCACACCTTTATGCTTGCTCGGCATTTAGAAATTTTTAAATGAAGTCAATTTGGAAACTTGAATAGATTGAAGTGATTGTTTATTAGTTCCACAAACAGGAAACATTCCTAAATTGTCAGAAAATTCATAAGAAAAAAAAGGTAATATAGACTTTTCCCTGTCCAGAAAAGTGTGATGTTTTTTTTTTTCCTGATTTTTTGGTTGCTACAGATTGTATTCAACACCATCTAAAGCATCACACTTTTCTGGATAGGGATGTGATAAAAATCTGAAGTGTTTCCAGACTATATTTCAGCCAGAATGAGCCTGAATGAAAGAAAGATGTTCTCACTGTAATTCAGCTTCAGATCCTTAGATGCCTCTGTGTCATGATATTTTCTTTCAAGATTATTACCAAAAGAAAGGCAATGCTGATATTCCAGAACTATCATTGGTGTCTGTTCTTATGATGCCGAATGTGGACTTCACAGATGACCTATTAAAGAGTAAACGCACTATGGAACCATGAAAAAGAGAACAATTTATTCTTGGGAAAATTTGACATACTATTCTAACTGAACAGCAAATTGTGCAACCTTCTTCTCGCATTGGTTTGCGGAAGTTGTAACCTCCTCACTTTGGAAGAGATCGGCAGAACGTTCATAATAATCCATGGCCTGCTCGATGTTCTTCTCAAGTTCATATTTCTCACCAATTTCCTGCACAAAGATGTGGGAACCAAAACTAAGCCCACTAAGCAGTTGCCAACTTCATATGAAGAAAGATAAGCCGATTACTATTAGGAAGTGAACAAAGTGGACTCCAAAAAGTGGGGTGCACATTTTAAAACTGAACTCAGGTTCAAACACCCTTGTCTCCATTGAAGCTGATTATAAAGCAAAGGTGCACAACAGCGCATTAGTTGTTCCGATGGTAGTGGGCATCGTTGTCTCTTTTCTTACAAAGAAAGTGCAGTCGAGAAACTCGAAACACCCCGGTGGCAAGGGTGTCTCATCCTATGATGCCCAGATACTGCAGGGACATGCCATAGACACAACGAAAATATGGATTTAACATGTAAAAAGTGAAGTATCGAATACAACACGACACGATACATTGCCCATTTTGAAGTATCCATGTATCATAAGTCTCATCTCACAGCTGCCAGGAATAGACCCGAGCACGCAGGTTGTATCACAGGTGGTGAACTCACCCATCCAGGCAAAAATAATAATAATAATAATAATAATAATAATAATAAAAAGTGCAGTCTATAATCAGGATTATTACAGCTTCAACAGGCAACTAAACGATATCAAAGCTGGGTCGCTAACCAACTAGGCAACATTATCAAACAGGCATCATCGACCTTACATCCCAAACTTTAAAACACCCTTTTCTCCTTGAAGCTGATTATAGGGCAAAGGTGCACGACAGCACATACACTGTTCAAATGACGATTACTAGGTAAAATAGCAGCTTTGTTACATTTAAGCCACTTTTCTGATAAAGTGCAATCCAAAATCAAGAGAATGATGTCCTCAATAGGCAACCAAAGGATGTCGAAGATGATGATCAACCAATTAGGTGGGCAACATTCTCAGATGGGAACCATGGACCATACACATAGGTGGCAAATTTGTTTATGACGTTGTGTCTCTTTGACTCCAGATTGAAACATTTCGGCTAATTCGACATTTTGGGATTTCAATTCTAATATTGTTTCAAGAAATATTAACAATTCAATAATGCACATTTGAAAATGGCAAAAATGTGAGTAAACTATATATTTAAAGGAAAAAAATAGGCCAACACCTTAATAAACTATATCCCAGTAATATAAACCATATATATCTAGGATTTTGGAGGGGGAGGGAGCGCTAAAATCCCTTCCCATTAACAAGAGACCCAAAAAATAATCCGACATCTTGCCCCAATGGAGGAAATTTTTTTCAATAAATTAGAATTAAAAAAAAGACATTTTCACAACACTTGGCCGAAATTAAAATTTTGGGTTATTTTTTATCAAGAAATTCCACATTAAAATGTAGATTTTGAATGGACAAGCCCAATCTTCGGAACTAATATTTTGTAGGGGTTTTCCGAACCAAAAAGTTTTTGCATGATTCAGCCTTTTTTCTTTCTCTACAGCACTTTTTTTTTTTTTTTGAAAGATTTTCCACAGTAGTATTTTCGAACAAACCTTGCAGTATCTTGCAGCCATGTTTAGCCTCCCAATTTCCATGAAAAGATTTATAGCCTGGTGTAAGCATGTTATAGATTCTATAAATGACATTTAGAGTCTCTGTTATAAATAGGAGACAAGGAAGAGAACAATTCATATTAAATGATGTCAATCAATAGATAGATTTTTTTTCCCTTTTTGCTTATGAGGGTGTCCGTCCTCTTTCGAGAGCTGATAATTTCCCTAGGCGCATGAAGTCCCTGCCTCCCCCACACACACGGGTAACTCAAGCTTTTGCCTGAGTCAGTGGCCCCAGGGAGAGCGCTGGATTTCGAAACCGCAACCTCCGGTTCCTAAGCCATGGTCCCAACCAATTGCCCAAACCCTCGGGGTTGATCAATAGATAGATGTATAATTGTTGTTCATTTTTCAGAATAATAATTAAAACAATTGTTAGATGATGATGCGGCCCCAACATAGTTGGGACAAGGCTTTGATGATGATGATGTGGGTTTCAGTTATAAGGTGAGGGATATCAGACGTGGGTTTCGGGTACGAGTCAGACCGCAGTATGGAGCTGGTATCCAGGTCCTTGGGAAAATTAAGTGGGTCCAGGTATAACATGGGCCTGACCCATTTACACAACACTCCTAGGTGAAACTCAAAACCATGAGAATCAACATGAATGAGGTAAATCTATCTATCTCTATGAGCTGGAAAAATAAAAACCTTGAGCAGAGATCTTTTTGTAAACATTTTGATGCATCAACATAGGCTGAGGCTGCTTCATGCTTACTTTCTAACTGTAATTAGAAAATCAACAACTGCACCATCAGAACAATGCACAAATAAGCAAACAGCTTGAACACACAACAAGAACTATAAACCTTCAAATGACAGTTTGCTAGCTTGATATACACTGCTCCAGCTTTGTCCCCTGAAACATCATTCAAGCACATAATTATTGGGAAGATTATCAGTAACATGATGTTTAACTAGTAACAAACAATTGATTTGCTTGATGCATGCCTAATAAAGAATGAAACTGATTTCAAGAATGTTGTACAAACCCATTGAGGTACTCTTATAATTTTCAGAAAAGGGAAAGGATATGAGATTTTAGATGGAGTCTCTCAATTTCAAAACCCCCCAAATAGTCAGAAGAAGTTTCTAAAAAAAAAATGGAAATGAAGAATTTATGTAGAAAGAGAGGGATCGTAATGGATATACAGGATTTGGCGAGTTTGTAGAAATTGGTGGCTTTATCGTAGAGATCAGCAGCATCTTCGTACTTGGATCCAAACAAGCCCCAGCCGTTGATCTTCTTCTCGGCCTTCTTCTCCATCTCCTCCCCTTTCGCCATCTGATCACTCTTTCTTTTTTCTTTTCTCTCTTGGATTCTAATTCATCTTCTTCAACGGCTGCCTACCCACTGGAATGAAGGCCGCAATAGATAACAAGGAGGAGTGTAGAAGGACGAAAACTTGCAGCAGAAGGAATCAGCAGTGCAAAGCCCTCATAGAAAGCATAGAGCAGCTTGGATACTGTCTGTTGTCCATTGAGTGTACAAAAAGCTTTACATTGCACACTCCAGATGGGTCCAACTTATTCATTCTATCTGCTTCATAGATGGACCACTCAATAAACTCTCCCAAGAGCACATAGTGCTACTATTATTTAAATCCCAGTGTGGCATGTTTCCATGCAAAGTGCAACCCATCGGAGAATTTGACTAAATATTGATTAGAATGGACAAACAAAACACAGAGAGCCAATCCCAACATAGTTGGGACGCAGCTGATGATACACATGATAGATCTGAAGTGCAGCCCATCAAACAACGTAGATAAGAATAGATCAAAATGAAGAAGCTAAATTTAAGTAGAAGACGCAACATAGTTGAAATAAGGCTTTGATGATAATAACACACCCTATCTCCACTAGCACAGAACAGAACAGTTACAGCCTGTATCCTAACCTTCACACATCTGTCTTAAGTGGATCCCAGGGGTCATATGGACAAAAGAATCTCCCAAGCACTTCCACAAGCGACATCATATGATCAACTGGTCCACGAATGTCCGGCACAACAATCCTCCGCAAACGTCAACAAAGTCCACATCTTAAGTGGATCCCAGGGGTCATATGGACAAAAGAATCTCCCATGCACTTCCACAAGCGACATCATATGATCAACTGGTCCACGAATGTCCGGCACAACAATCCTCCGCAAACGTCAACAAAGTCCACAAAACCCAACTTTTTCTTCTTTTTTCAAACTAAATGGTCTAAATGAAGGTGGCCCGTATTGGACTTGGCACCATTGACAAATTAATCAAATTGTTTCCCCAACACTGATCCCTACAATCATCATCACCAACGTCAAATACTCGTCTAATTAACATCTGGGCCAGAGTACTAATTATGAACACAAATCCATAACAATAAGCTTTAGTATCTAACAATTACTGGCTGAACACTCCTAATTGAAATTCAGCAATTACATCACTCAATGAGCTTATCTCCACGTTGCCGAGCTTATCTCCACATTGCTGATTTTCTTACACACTACATGCGTATGACAGCTAAAATTTTCATATAAACAGGCCATACATTTTAAATATTCATCTGACAGAACTCGCCGCACCTAATTCAATAAGTGAATCGTGTCCCACCACAAATAACTCTTAACCAAATGAGCAAGGTTCCCCAAACCATGTATTCAGTGTGAATCGCAAGGGGCTGACTGCTTGCCAGTCACTAACTCTCCCTTTGAAGAGGGCCTGGATCGACCAGCCAAACTGTAGTCCATGCATATTACATCTCAAAAGCTATGTCACGCTGCAGATGGATATAATGCATCTTCCAATCCATATCCACAGAATAACAAACTCAAAAACTAATTATGTACCCGCCGCTACAAGAATTGACAAAATTTTCCAAACCTGACATAAAGAAAGATCATATGTTAAAAACACTAGGATAAAAAATGAATAAAATACATATATAATTACTTCACATACAACAATTAAGGATCAAGATTTCAACAAATAACTTACAATTGCTGGCTTACTTGCTCTTCTACAAAGTTTTGCCAACCTCAAAATCATTTTCGTCTGTAACATATGCATTTTACTCGTACATCAAACTAAAAAGAAGAAAAAGATGCAGCGGCAGTTCCTGTCTTCTTCTGCTGTGGTTTAGGGGTAATCAATCTGTCTCTTCCAGAGAAAAAGGTCCATCTGTTCACTTCGATATTGCATGCCGAAATCAAGGAACCATTGTATCAATAATCCGAACATGCTGCCAACAGGAGTTGAACAAGCATCTCGCTGTCTTCAGGTTGAAACACAAGACACTGGAATCACGTCAGAACGGAGTCTGGCATAATGGACATGTTGATTTGTGAGAAGTTGAGAACCACTTGTAGAGGCAGGCTGAGTGGAACTTGTGCTTTCAAGTCTTGCAGGCCAGACGAGGAAGGCTGTGGTTTGTAGTATGGATAATACTGTAACAGATGGGACATTCTTCATTGCCTTCAAATTCCTTGTCAAAATTACTTTTCCAGATGCGCATAGCTTCAGCTATGGCTCTGTTCTGACAGGAAAAGAAAGTTAGCTACTTTTCACACATGCAGATCATGTTGATTTGACAACAATGAATTATTGACTCAAATTGGGGTGGGTCATGTTAACACTGATCTATTGTAAAAGGGCTTTGCTAGCTTGGGGTTCCTTGATCTCCACATGGATGATTTCAACCTTTGTGAAGAAGGTAGAGTAACTACAATCTAACTAATAACAATGATAAAAAGCTGAGGAAAACATGAATTCTATGAGCTTCCAATAAGGATAGTTTTTCAGCAATCCCTAATCAGCAAGAGACAACTCTATCCTTCTACAACTACTTATATACAACTGTCAACAGAGTTACGCTATCCACTTCCAATATCTAAGTGAGACAGAAGCAGCAATTCCAGAAAGTTATAAACATAACTTCAGTCATCCAGTTTGACTGGGCATGGACAGACCTAGCCACAAAAAATGCCCACATTGGACTAACCCTATTTTCAGGCCATAATAGAAAGAAACTGATCGAAAAATACAAGAGATTTATACAAGGGAAATGAGATTTTTATTTTGAGAAATGAAACTTAAAAAGATCCTTCAAATATTTACTAGTACAAATATAGTAGGAAAAAGGATCACCTGATTGCGGACAGATGCAATCATAGACAGTAACCATTTTCTTTGCTTTACTTCACTGATACCAAGACTCCTTGTGCAATCAACATACACAGGACACAGTGGGTAGCAAGAAGGCAGCCGAATAACTAAATCCATTCCAGACTCCTCCTTTTCATAGGTAGTGTAGGCGGTAAAAACGACACCTACTTAGATTAGGATGAGGTTGAGGTAAAACTCCTTAGGACGGGGAATGTTGAACTCCAATAACCTGAAAGGGAAGGAGAAAGACTTGGGTCAGAGGCCCTGGCTGCCGTGAGCCGAAGGCACTCCGATGCCTGAGTTAGCTCTGAGAAAACTAAACAGGAGGAGGAAGAGAGGAATGAGAGCTTGTGTAATATTGAAAGTAGCGGGCTGTGTATTGCGTAGTGCGTACCTCTCATGGGGCTGATCCCATGCATATATAGGCGAGTGTTCCTCGTTCATTCTCTCTGTGAGTGGGGGTAGGTGAGGTGAGGTCCCATCGCTCCATACCCTGACAGGCAGCAGTAGGTGGAGCGGACAACACCCCTACTTCACTTTCCACGCCTTCAGCCGGCTGGCGTACAGGGATGATAAAGCACA